>VDFB02049217.1:55106886-55436016 GCA_007258455.2 Sequoia sempervirens
AGGAGTTGTTGGTTGGAGTTCTTTCCAAGCTAACATGGGATCTGGGCACTGACATGATTGGTGCAGTATCTTTTATGGACCAAGATATGTTGCTTCACTTTGGGTGTGCAAATGTTTTAAACAGTGTTGCGCAGCGGATTGGTAGAACCAAGTTCCTGAGGATGATATGGGATCCTGGTATTGGTATGCTGATTCATGATTGCTTGAGGACAAGCAATATTGGGAAGGGCTGACTGTAATGTCCCCTTTCTAGCACACATGGAATGACGTCGTTAGCCTAATCTTACCATGGTTCTGTAGGCTAACCAAGACATTTAAGGGATTTTGTGGATATTTGGCCTAGACAATTTCGGTTACAGGAGATTATGATGAGTTTTGATGTGTGTTTTGGGATACTTACTATTTATAGTAAGTCAACTAGACCTAATCAGGATCATCAATGGGTTGCAAATATTATCCAGTCAATGATTATTGATGATATGGAGTTGAGATTTTAATAATCAGTTGTGATTATTAATTATTTTATCAATAAAGTTAAGTTATAAAGTTAAATTAAAACATTTAACTTTATTGTTGTGGGAACTTAAGTTAAAAGGGAAAAATATATGTTTTATCCCACATTGGCTGGAAAAAGTGTGTGAGCTCTCCCAGGAAAGTATAAAAGGAGATTATGAGCTCATTTGAGGATGTCTTCGATTATTCTATTTTCTCATACCTATGTGGTATAAGTTTCGGCTTTTGGGCTCAAGGGTTTGAAGACTCTTGAGAAACAGTTTGGGTTGTGAAAGATCAACCCTAACTGGAGTTGAGGAATCCATTCAGGGTTTCTACTTGTGCTTCACTCAGCAGGTGCAATAATTGGTTTATTATTGCATCTTCATCTACAAGTTGTAGCAACTGGTTTATTGTTGCAGCCGTCATTTGTAGATTTGCAGTAGTTGTTATATTGCTGCAAGTATCTGTAAGTTGCCATAGCTGATGTATTATTGCAACTATTTCTGAATAAATGCAAAAGCTGAATTATTTTTGCAGTTTATTATTGTGCTGGAATTTTCATATTTTCTGAATAGAAACACAGAAGTTTTATTTTAAATTAAACAAGGCTGAAAATCTAGGGCAGAAAATTGGGGGTTTTGAGTCAGACCTAGTTTGGGTCATTCTAAAGACTTTGACCACTCTTTTCAAACTACCTTAATGAAGAAAAAATTTTGATTGGGCACAACACTTCTTGCACTCCCTGATCTATCTTTTGATTTTCTTAAAACTCTCTTTAGTTAGGATTAGATCTAGCTCAGAAATAAACATTTCGCACAATTTGAGTTAAAAACCAATAAGCCCCTTGAACATTACAGCCATATTGACCACACAGCTAGACAACAACATTGTGACCCAACTCTCAGGACCTTGGAAGGTAATTGATCTTGTGATCATTAACCTTTTTCAGGAGAGGTAAGGTGATTTATACCCTGCCTATGTTGCATGTGTCAATTTGGCCATCAATAGAAAGGAAGGATGGAGGACTCAACATGACCCCCCAAGGACTACTTTTGTCACTAAGATACAATAGATGTCCCCCTATATGAAGGAAAACATGAGGACTAAAAATCCTCGAAAAGCTATCCCAAAAAGAGTAGGAACATAAAGTTGAACATGATGAACACCACTAAAGCAAGAAGAATTTGCAAAGAATTGTCAAAAAACAACTACTATAGTGTTGAAACTATAGAGCCTTCACTAAAATTAGGATGAAGATTAAGATCAAAGAGATGCAATTCTACATGAGTGACCCAAACGACACTACTCAAACAATGAACAGATAGCAAAGGAATGGAAGAAAGGTATAACAATGTGAGAAAGTCCAAACCCCCTCCCCAAAGCTAGAAAGTGATTCGGAAAGGACATCACACATGTTATTCTAAGGAGTTGGATTTTGTTTCATCTTGCTTTATTGCATGAATTGGCATACTCAAGTTGCATGGGTGAATATTGTATTTTGGCTATAAATCCAATATTGGGTTTGGAGAATATATGACAAAATTTGGAGTAGGTAATTGTTGTCGAGATTACTCCAAGAAATTTGTGGTTGTTGTTGCTACCTGAAGCTTTTGTGTGTTGAAGATCTCCTAAATAGCACATGATTGGTTTTTATTGTATTGCAATATTCGTATTGTGAATGCATCTAATTAGTGTTATTATTTGTTGGGTTTTTTCTTGAAAATGTTTCCCAAGATAGACTTTATGCTATTTGTTATTTCTTTGCTAAATGGTTTTAGATTTTATAACTTTGTAGTAACTCTTATGTGAAGATTAAGTGGGACTGTCTTCGTCGTTCCCTTCAATGTGTACTATTCCAATTTTAGCTACATCAAATTTTACAAAAGAATTTGAAGTGGAATGTGTTGCTCCAAGGCATGGCATTGGGGCAGTTTTGATGCAAAAAGGTGTGCCTTATAGCATTTGAAAGATGACAACTCAAAGGAAAGAATCTCATAAAACCCATATATGAGAAATAAAGGTTTGCTCTCATCCAAGCAATCAAACAATGATGTCATCATTTGATGGGTGCACACCTCTATTAGGACTAGGGGACTAAATGTTATACACCTTGCAAGTCCTAACTATAGATGAATTATTTACAATTTGTATAATATTGTAAATAATGTGCCCCATAGAAAAGCCACCACACTTGGATGGAATCTCAAGATTACATTGTTGACACTCTCCACCATGTGCCATTGGTCTTACGACAATTGTAAGAAATCATTGAATAGGAGGCTACTTGGACCCTTAGAGAGGGGTGCATGGATTGGACTTTAACCATTTGGTTCAAGTATTGGCTCATGGTTTTGAGCCCATGGTTTTGGTAAAATACATATAGTTTTATAGGTTTCCTTGGCCTATATATTGAGGGCTTGTGATGGCAATAAAATAATAAATTTTATGCAAGGTTATGCTGCTAGATTTTCTCTAGAATCAAAATGTAGATCTCTTATGAGGCACTACAACTAATGATTGTATTGTAGTTGGTTTGGAGAAACAAAACATTTGAGTGTGCTTTGGAAGTTGAGTTTTTCCCAAGGAAAACTCTATGTATCATGTGTTGTACTTCTCTTATATTCTTGTTTTCTCTTTTGTGTTGTTACTCTATTGAAATTATTGTAAATCTGGTCAACTTGCATTATTCCTCTTATTGGATTAAGTAGTGATTTGTCATATTTTCCTTTCGTTTCATATCAGAGCTTGGGCAATGTGTTCGATCTGTGGGAGGAGTAGGTTGTTTCGTATTAATCTTTGCTAGAGTGGGAGTTTTGCAGTGTGCTTTCAATTTTTTGGATAGATATGGCATGCACATTTAAAACGGAGATTACGAAATTTAACATAGCCAACTTTGAGATTTGGAAGCTCCAGATGGATGATCTTCAAGTGGATGAAGACTTATGGGCTGTAATTTCTAGCCAAAAACCCTCTAAAATAAAATATGACTAGGCAATAGTTAAAAAAAGAAGACAAGAAGCTCAATTTGGCTTTGCCTTGTAGATTAAATACTCCCAAATGTTTTGAGAGTAGCCACCATTGAGAACATCTAAAAGAAATTAGAGATCTCATACTAGAAAAAATTCCTTGCAAATAAACTTTTTCTACAAAAGAATTTGCACTCTTTGAGGATGAGTGATGGAAATTGTGACGAAGCACCTGAATGCAACCAGCATTCTAATGAGCCAATCAGCATATGTGAATGTGAAAATGGACAAGTAAAGCCTATGCATAACACTTCTATGGTATTTGCCTAATATGGGAGAACTTGGTTATGGAAATCAATACCACTATCTTGTTGTATTTCGTTGCGCTTCCTTTAAGTAGGGACCTCCGCAGGTGCAGTTTGGCAGGACAGGATGGGTTTTAAACCATCATCGAACCAAGTTGTGATTTTTTGAAAGGCTAGAATCTGATTACCTAAACTTACCTTCGAACCGGACCAGACCCGAGGGCCGAAGATTGACTATTATTCATCAATTTTGACATCTTTTTTGGGATTGACCCTTTTGGACCCTTTTTAGGGACCTTCATTTTGGCATTTGGCCCATGTTGGACTATTTTTTAGGGGCTATTTTTGGAAAGTTAATATTTTTTGGAAAAGTTTCTATTTTTGGCGGGGTTCCTATATTTAGAAAGTGCCCGGATTTAAAAAAAACCACTCAGAAGTTCCAAAAAACCAATGGAAATCACAGAAAATCGATTGAAAAATCTGAAAAAAAAATTCATGGTGAAATCTGATTAAGCTTGAAAATTTTGAAAAAATCAATGAAAAAGCACCAAAAATCAGACTTCCAGATCCGAAATCAATGAAAATCTGGAAAAATCAATCATAACATCACAAAAATTAGTTGAAAATCTGGAAAAATTCACAAAAAAGGTCTGAAATCCATGGTGAAATGGTGAAAATTGCCTAGGTATGAAGACTGGTCTGAAGTTAGAGATGGCAAGGAGCTTGGGAAGTCCACCCAGCTTCATGAAGACATGGCAAGAGCTGGTGAAAGTCCGCCCAGCTGCAAAAGGTAAATGGAAGAACATCTTGAAAGTCCGCCAGCTTGGAAAGTATTTGGAAGAAGTCTTTGGAAGTCCGCCCATGCTAATCACACTTGGAAAACTTCTTGCAAAGTCCGCCCAGCCTAGAAGACATTTGGCAAAACATAGAGAAAGTCCGCCCAGCTTGATAACATTTGGAAAGACAAGAGGGAAGTCCGCCCAGCTCCTTGGCATAACATCTTCAAAGTCCGCCATTTAGAGATGAGCTTGGCAAAAGATCTCTAAAGTCTGCCCATGTCAAGATAGATGTGGCAAAGAAGGTTGAAAGTCCGCCCAACTTTAAAAGGTCAATTGGAAGAAGTCTTGGGAAGGCTGCCAACTTGATAAAATGTTTGGAAAAGCCTTGAGGAAGTCCGCCCATGCTAAGGAAGTGATGAGTGGTTAAGAATTATCCAAGTCTGACTTGGAAAAGAATCTTCAAAGTCCGCCCAAGGAGATATTGAATGAAATAGTCTTATGAAGTCCACTTGGACTAGAAAGAAGGTTGGAGAATACAACATGAAGTCCGCCTTGGACTAGAGAGAGAAAAATAAATGGCAATAAGGAAATTCGCCATCCTAAGAAGACAAGGTGGAGAGTAAATAAGTTTGGAAAAATAAATGGCAAAAAGCCTTGAAGGTCCGCCATGAAGAGGTAACAAGAGGAAAATCACCTTGGAAATTCGCCATGACACTTGGATAAGTAAATATAAAGACACATCTTCAGAGTATAAAGTCCAACTTGAAGAGAGAGAGTATGGCAAATCAATGAGAAGTCCAATTTCAGGGGATAGAGATGGAGAATTAAACATGAAATATGCCCATGCCAAGATGAAAATGGCAAAGAAGGTATGAAATTCGCCTTGAAATGAAGGATTCAACACAAAATTCACTTTGACGTCAAGAGAGAGTGTTAAAAATTTGACATGAAGCCAGACTTCAAGAGAGAGAAAATAAGAAATCTTATCCAACAATGAAATTGGTGAATAATTTTCTCCATGGCTAATTTGGAAAAATTTAAATAAAGAGAAAATCAAATAATTAGCCATGAAGTGAATTAAATGTTTTTTAAATTTGGAGAAAATTAAAAGTTTGGAAAATAAAATTAAAAAATCATAAAAATCTTTTATTATTTTCCAAAGTTTATCCTGAAGAATCTGAACTCAAGAAAAGAAACGTAAGTTTGGAAACTTTCTCAAGAAAAGAAACGTAAGTTTGGAAACTTACTTTGCTGAAGAGGAGAACTCAAGAAAAGAAAAATGAAATTGCTAAAACGAATCATTTGCTCAACCTTAAAAGGCAATTCAACAAGTCATTTTCACCATATCTTTCAGCAAGTTTATTTTTTCTTGAGAAGGAATTTGGAAGAGAAGTGATCTTCAGGAGAGAAGTAATTTTCAAAAGAGAAGTCATTTTCAGAGGAGAGTTTGGAATTGAAGAGCGAAGTTTCTGAACAGCTGGCTTGATTTTCGGAAGTAAAGTCAGAATTCTTCACAGCTGAATTGCAAGAGTAAAATTTTCAAAATAGAGATCGATGGAATTCATTATTATTTATGATTTTATGCACTCTTGCGAACTTTATTCATCCCTCTTATTTTTCAACTTACTTTTTGAAATCTGATTTTGACTAGCTAAAAAGTAATATTTTCAAGAGAGAAAATCTGAATTAAATTATTTAAATTAATATACATTTTCTTTCCTGCAGGTGGATGACTACACAAGGCGAATCTTCAAAGAAGAAACAAATGAAGTTTGCGAGTAAAGGACCGCAGCTGGAATCCAAAGTCAATTCAAAATGGAAGAATATCAAAGATACTGACATGGGACATGTAGATTTTGAAGAATTCAGAAAAAGAATGATGGGACTAGATGGACTTATGCCTACAACCATAGCTCGCCGGATGGTACGAAATGGAATTGTCCAGGCAACTGGATTTCCTCCGGCTGTTGAGTGCCCTGAATTGATAGTGGAATGTGCAAGACATTATAATCCAAAAGAAAGGCAAATTGTTGCTCCTGTCAGGAGTCTTAGCACATCTTGGAGAGCGCGCCATTCAGGAAGCCTTTGGCATCCCTAGCCACCACAAATCTTCATATAAAACCAAGGAAGACACAAGGAGAATTTTTGAAGAAAGAAGGGAGCAATGCACAGCTAATTTTAACAAGTCATGGTTTCTGAAACCAAGGCCAATTAAGAAGATGCCGAAGACTTTGCGTCGGACCGACTTTAAAGAGGATTATGGTGATATAATTTTGCTACTGAATAGAATAATGGGCAGCCCCCAAGGTGCATTATTTCAAACGTGGATGTATTTCTTCATAGATGAAATTGTTTATGGAGTTAGAATGTTCAATTGGGCAAGAATGATTAGCAACAACATCCACGAACAGCTAGTCAATTTGGAGAGCACCAAGTCCTTCCACATGAGCTCATATGTTGTTTACATGTTGGCAAGAGCTTATAGATATGCTGGATTGATATGCCGAGGTCCGGTGGGTAATGGAGAAAATGAACTCAAAGTATATAACTACTACCCTCAACTACAGTTGTCGGAAAAGACACATTTTAGAAGAGCTCACGATGCATTTCTCATGTATATAACAAGAATACTGCAAGGAGGAGCACATCAGAGATTATCTCATGAATCCAAAAGCCTCATTAGCAGATATGGATACTGGTATATCCAGTTTCCTAGATTCACATACATCCGGATCCAGGGTTTTAAGGGACATCTTTTCAGACTTCCAATCTTTCCCACTAACAGAATGGTATTGCTGGAAGTTCTCAGACAGTTGGAAACATATCAGAACTTCCAAAGAGCAAAGGGTAAGGCAGAAGTCACATTCCCATTTTTCATTGGCAATATGGAAGAATCGTGCCCATCAGCACAAGCAGCAGAAAGTGTTAGACTGGAAATAGAAAAGTATCCCTTCAATTCATATCGGTCTCGGGATAATTTTGATCCTCATCACCATATAGGATCCGTAGAAGGAAGGAAATACAAGCATGAAGTCGAGCTAGAAGATTATTGGGCAAACGTTGCTGATGAGTTCGAAGTCAGGAAGAGAATATGGTCTCGACTACCAGTTAGCCTGATAAGGACAACCGAGCTCTTCAGGATACCGGATCAAGTCGAGGATGATGGTGAGTTCACTCAGCCAGGGTTTGATGAAAGTAGACCTTTGCTTCCTATAAGATGGTCTGAGCCAGAGCTTGCAGACCTGGACACCTTCATGAGGTTTGTTGTCCAATACTATCAGTGGTGGGTAGATCAACAAGTTCAGGATTTGCGGCGGAATAATGTAGAGCTAACATATGATTTGATGGGCAAGGCAGAATCTTATTCCTCGAACGTTGGAGCATCCCAAGGAAGTGAGCTAATTTGAAAACGTTAGTTCAAGGAAAAGGAAGTCCAAGGACAAGGTTGTAATTGAAGAGCCTATTCAGAAGAAGCAGAAGGCTAAGCCGCCCCGCTCAGCTGCATCTGCAAATATTAATGACATAGTGGATATTGATGAATCTTTGGCAGATATAAGAATTCCTTCTCCCCTTCCCATCCAGCTAGAAGAAGATCAACCGCCATCTCCTACGGACACTAAGATTCTCAATCAGATTATGATGAAGTTAATGTTGTGGATGGCGAATTCCAAGAGGGAATGATTTCCGCCCTCAAGGGAATTTAGAGTGCTCCTTGTGTTCAGGAAATTCAAGAAGAGGAAGACGTTGTAGAGCAGCCTACCATTCTGGATTGGCTAAAGGAAAGCTTAAAGATAGTTGAACAAGAAGACATGCCAAAAGAAGATAACATGGCTGATTTCTTGGCCAGACTAGACACAACCCCTATGAAGAAACCAGCCAAGATACTTTCCACCATTCAAAAGGATGAAGCAGGCCAGCGTACAGTACAGATTGTTGTGCCGACAGTTGACAAGACAAGGGAAGATATTACTCCTCAAGATTATGCAATTACCACTGTCAATTTGGGCCCAACAACAAAGAGGCAAGAGGTGGAGGATCTAGATAATTCAGTTGCTACAATCAAGGTAAGGTTGGAAAAAGAAGTAGCAAAGAAAAAGAATTGCAAGAAGGAAGTTGAACGTCTGAAGAAATATATTCAGCACCTGACTAAACCTCTTGGTAGGCCAGCTCATCAAGACCTCCACTAATGAATACTTCACAGGAGACTTTTGAGGAAGAAATCACTTCAGCCAGAGAGAGCAAAGAATGGATAAATGACAAAAGTGATGAAGCGACAATATTTGCAGAAAGATTAATGTTGGCATATGATCAGTCATCTTTCCTACTGTCAAGAATTTTGAGATTGGCAGAAACATGGGAGAATGCCCAAGATATTCAAGAAAGAATCATTCCATGCCTCAGGGTATTGAAAGGAGTTCCGAAACAGGAATTGATTTAAGGGAAAGTTATTGCAGCAGGTGCGGCATATGACTTTAATGGATGGTACCTAGCACTAATCACAAGGAATGATGTCCTAGAGAAAGTGAAGGCAGATTCTATTCGAATTGAAGAAAAAGCAAAGGAAATTCAAGACAAAGTCCTACAAGTAGTTGTTATGCATTAGAGAGGGATGTTGTCAAAAAGAATCATCTGCAGCAGGAAAATTTGAAGAATAAAATCCAAGAGAAGTTCCTTGTCACCACTGGACCTGTTCTCAAACAGAATTTGTCTAAGGCAGCCAATTTCCTGTCTGTATGGCATGCCTTTCAGAAGCAGGAATCAGAATGGGAAACCATCTTCGCAGAGTATGCAAACGATTTGGAACTGTTAGAATACAAGGTTAGCGTGCTGCCACTTGTCACAATCGAGGAGGTTAGCGCCATAGTCTCCAGATTCATTCGATACAATGCTTCCCAATAGGATAAGGATGCACACTCAAAGGACTAGCTCTTCACGGCACTTCACTGGTAGTTCACTGATTGTATTTTGGGAAACCCTAATTAGGGTTTTATCTTTTAATCTCTACCATTGATTCTGATGTAATCTTGGCCATTCATTGTATCTCAAAAACTCTATATAAACCTCCCCTCCCATTCTCTCATGATCATTAGAAGCATTAGAAGATTAGAAGGAAGGATTAGATTATTAGAAGTGGTTAGAAAGCTAGAATAAGAGAGATTAGAATAATTGGGAGAGAGTTCTATGGAATTGTTGCTAATGGCTACTTATGATAATAAAGCTCAAGTTGCATGATTTGCTTTGAATTCCTTTGTTGTCAAGTGGTTGCATGGTTGCATATTCTCTTTCCGTATAGATTCAATATAAGTAGTTGAATGAATGATAGGTTGATCATAAATATTTGGTGAAACTATTTGTTCATGCTCTCTTTGGATGAATGATTTTCATTCGATGCGAAAAGCTAATTTGAACTCATGATGTGGATGCCTTAATGTGTATTTGGAATGATATTGTTCGATTGATGGTATTGTTCAAAATATAATCTTAAGCACAAACCTTTAAAGATTGCACTTGCTTTGCGTAGTTGACGTGTTATTTTTGTGTGGCGAAACAAAGTCTTGTTATTAGTTTCACTTAGTCTTTGTTGTCTCTTGATTTCGTAGAAGTAGTGTGGAACTCCTTTAACCCTATCCTGTTCCTTTTTTTTATGATGATCGTCAAAACAGAAAATTCAAAAAAAAATTAGAGCTTTTAGAATAGTTTGTTAAGCGTAAGTCCCCTTGTAATAACCAGCAAATACACAACGTCCATTGAGCTGATTCCATTGTCAAGATTTGACCACCCTAAACATTGGAATTGTCGTACGATCTTTTCTACAATCTTAGCGTATAAGGCAGTTTTTCAAGAGAGAATAGAGCGTCTTTGGACACCTTATTCTAGAATGTTTGTTGTGTCATAAAACACGCATCAACATATCTCAAAGTTGAAGCTTGATGAGGTGGTGAATGCATTGATCTTGGACAATATGAGATGGAAAACATTGAAATCCATCAATTATGCTTTGACCATCAAAAGCCATTCAAATGAGAAATGCTCCAAGCACAACCTTGGGCGTACGCTTCATCAAGCATTGCCTAGCATGCACAACATAAAACTTGCACATCCTGTACACAACACCGTCCTCATGCCTCTATGCACATTTCTCATGCACCATTGTGTAGTAATGCTTCCATGCATAGCATGACACCATATATAACCACACACGTTGGTGCTCAATCAAATCATACATGTTTGACACATGGAACATTAACATCTACATGTTATGCTTTCCTCCGTGCATGCCACAAAGCAGCCATAACACCACTAAACATGATGTTACAACTGGCATCATATGTATTCAACACATGGCAACACCTACACCACATGTCCTAGCAATACACCTAGCATCATATATGTTTGCAACCTAGTGCCATCCATTCCACAACCAAACACCATACACATTGGTCACTTGTTAGAATCTATGTGGAGCCTAATTGATAGCCTACCTGTAGTATTGCATATAAATACTTTGTATATTTTGTAGAGTAGGTGAGGAATGCATAAATTCTCATCTAAATCCTTTGTACATTTCTCCTCTTCTTTGTTCAGAGAAGTGACATAGTTTCCAAAGGCCTTCTACATCTCAAAAGTGTCTTCGGTTTGCATTTTTTTTTAATTACACACTCTATGATCTTGTTCCATTACTAACTAAACTGCAAGATCATCCATTCATTCACCTAGAAGATCAAATCATTGGTATTCAAGCTAAAGCTCTTCTTTCATTTTGGTGCAAACATGTGCATAAAAACTAAGGAAAATCAGCATACCTAGTCCATTATGAAATTTCATATAAACATCAAAGAAAAATGGTTGACAACTACGTAACAAAGGTTTCAAGAGACATTCAACCAATGCTCAACATTGCCTTGGAAATGTAGCACCAAGAACTATTTGAATAGTTCTTTGACTTCATAAATCACCTTAGACAATCACCACAAAACCCCACACAACTCACCCAACATCAAAACCCATACAAAGTGTTACATCCCCTCTAACTTAAACATGTTTATGACAATGGAATTATGGTCGTTATGATAGTTGCAAGTAACTGTTTTTCATGTGAATGTGAAATTGAGGATAAAATAATTGTTTTATATGTCATAACTGTAAATGTACATGATTTTCTTATAAGCGAGTGATTTTCTTATTCATGAGAAAAGGAATGTGTTCATGAAATTATATTTAATATATATACATGTATAAACATTGAGAACGATCTAACCATAATTCTTGTCAGTGGATGCAAGATTGCCAACGCCACGAGACAAAAGGAAATATCATTAGGGAGAGGATGTGGTTAACAAAGGACCAACTTTGTCATCAAACCGTGAGTCAATGTAAGACAGTTGCATCAAAGTCATAGCCTTGGCCATAAGTAATTATTGTTAATTAAGCTAATTTAAAATATTTATTAATAATCTCCCCTTGAAAGTTGAGCGAACCAATTCTTGGTATATTTATATTTTTGCAATGGTTATAAAATATTAAAATAACCATAGTAGCTATAATTCTTATTCCATCAATCTTAATATAAACTAAAAGTATGGTTAAAGTCTAAATTAATTAAATTTAAGCTGGGAGTCATCGGTGGTTTGGAATGGAGTAGCCTCCCCGCCAGCTTTCATCGTATCTTTGGAGAAACCGCCAAGAATGGAAGCCATGCAGCCGCAGGCTCCTAAAAGTCTTGATGGGAGGTTTCGAATGGTCTCTCTTTTTATGATCGAAGGCTGGCAGTCTCTTCTCTCTTCACACTTCATTCATTCGACAATTCCATCTTTGCTATCGATTTTCTTTGAGCTCTTTACTTCTTTCATCTGTGACACCATTCTTCCGATCTTAGCCTTGGTATCTCTCTTGACTTTTCATTCTCTTGGGTATTGCTTCTCAATTGATCATCCTATCCTTCTTTTCATAATTGAAATTCTCTGGAGGGCGTCGACCTGGGAGTATTTTGAGGTTGAGCTTTGGGAGAGCGTTGTTGCAGACCACGTCACCAATTCATTGCATTTGGAAATACCAAGCAAGCTTTTGCAAGTTTCGAGTCCATTTAATCGGGCACGTATGGTAGTATTTTTGTGATTACTCAACTTCAATAGCATGAAATAGAGAATAATATTATCTTGTATAAGAAATGTTAATATCGAATTCTTGACTTGAAAGAATTAGTTTGGAAATTTGATTATGTTGTTGGATTCTTCATTAAACGAAATGCATTGTTAAGTCGAATCTTATCACCAATTCTTGACTGATAACCATTATAATCGAGCTACTTTTGATTTAGTACTGGCTCTGTTTTTATTCTCAAACCCGAGTCAGTGCTCTATCACTTTCTCTTCTTATAATTGTTCTTAGTCAATCCGAGTGGAGTAACTTACAATTTCTATTCTTAATTTTTGTAACTTATGCTATCTTCTTAGAATTCGAATCTAAGCAAAACATGTCATTACTTTGACTAAGGAAGAGTAAAATCAAAACTGAGAATAACTTGAGTGGAGAATAGGTAAAGTGTTCATCCTTGTTGTAAGAAGGTTTATGCTCATGTTTTCTTGAGAGGAAATTTTGGTCTCAGCCTTTTTAGTCTCCTTCTCATCTCAGTTAATCTGAATGAACTTTTCCTGATTGGAACCCATGTTGCAAGATGAATCCTTGGAAAATAAAATAAAATAAATTAAAGAAATAAGAATATTAAATGCCGAATCAATCTCTTTTATATGTATAAACTTTATGGTTAAGATATAACCCTAAAACATAAAGAAAATGAAAATCAAACCAGACATTATAATTTAAATCTTGAGACAAATGAAATCATGTTGAGCAAGGGTGAGAGTGTTGACGGCACAAAAGTGCCAGTAATGATAATGAAATCCGTGGCCAAGGTACTATGCTAGATAAGCATTTGTCAGCTATCAAGTACCAGATATACCCCTGGTCAGAGTGATCTTTCTAGTTGGGAGTTACCCATAGTGAAGGATCGATCAGGTGTTATAGGTACTGTTGTGACCTTTTCACACATCGCCCCATTGCAAATGGGGACCCCCTGTTTTCGCTTTTTTGCCTTGGCATCACAATTGCTTATCACCATTTTTGTTACAATGAGGAGTTAAAGTTTGAAGAGTCATCCGAGCCAAGTTGGGAATTCAAGCCCGAAATAGTGCCTAAACATCATGGAAGTGCTCAGAAGGTCCGGAAGACAAGGATCGCCTATGCTTTGAGTCAATTTGTCATGTCCCCGAATTGGAGGTATGGTGATTTAATTAAATTATTTAAGTTGTCCAAATTATTGATATTTTATGAGGATAGCTTAATTGATAATTTAATTAAATCAAAAGGTATTATTAAATTAATTATTTATTAAGTTATTCCAAAAAAATAAAATATCAAAAGGAATGACTTATTATTTAATTAATTTAGTAATTAAAAGTGACTTAAGTGACTTAATAATAAAATAATAAAAGTCACTTAAGGAATAATCAAGAATCTTCTAGAAGTCTCTTGGTGATGAGGTTGAAAAAGTATAAAAAGAGGCTTGAGCTATGCATTTGGACATCTTGAGTTGCAAACACTTTTCTACTACACTGCTAAAGCTGAATGCTTAGCTTATTGATTTCCAGTCTTTGTTTGTGAAAGACCAAACCTAGTTGGTTAAGTGCCAATTTCGGTTGTGCAACACCAACCCTAGTTGGATAGTGGAGGAAGATACTTCAGTCTTTCTCATTGTGCTAATTGCAATCATTTTTGAAAGAGTTTGGGAAATTATTTGAAGTCTGCAATTTTGTTTCAGTCTGCAGATCAGCCATGAGAGAAATTACATTTCCATTCGTTGCTCTTCAATAAGGAGATATAATTTTGTGGGCACTTGAGGGATTGCTTCCTTTGGTGTTGGCAATCATTTTCATAACAAATTTGAGGAGCTTAGAGGCTGTATTTATTTTTCTAAAATATTGTCAGGCAAGCAGGGGTGGCCCTTTTATGAAGGGACAATTTTGGTTTAGAAAGGCTGTAAAAATTCCAATAAAATTCTCCAAGGGTCATGTGGGGTCAAAGAGTATTGGCGCAGCATTCTTGAAGGCATTGGTATCTTCAATAAAGAGAATCGAATCATTTTATGGTGGCTGCTACAGAATTTCCAGGTTCCACATTTTGTTGTTGCATTGCATTTATAGTCATCTAGTCATATAGAGTTCATGGCAAATGTAACCAGCATATTATAAATGTAATTTCAGTCATCTAGAAAGCAATATATTTGCTTATGCAATGTAATTTCAATCACAGCAGTTGGGTATTGAGTTTCAGTCATTAACATAATAAGTTGTGAGTTGAAATCCATTTGTATAGGGTCTGATTGCATCTTATAAACAGCTTGTATTCACTTTCATACTCTTGCAATAGTGAATTGGAGTGATAAGGAGTTTGTTTGCAAACTATTTGTCAAAATGACTCTTATATGTAATTGCATTTCATTAAGTTAGTTTACTTGCCAACTGTTTGTCAAAATGTCTAGTTGGCTGTAGGTTACTATTTGTATGAATTTTCTGCATCTTAATTCATCTATTGCATTTGAAAAATACAAAAACATGTGCATTACCATATTAGCAGCAGTTGTAGAGTTAATTACATGCTCATTCTATCATCAAACATCAAATTATACAATCAGCCATTGCATATCAGCGCTTACAGCAGTTGCAAGACAACTGTTTGACAAAATTACAGAGACAAATTTGAGAAGTTTTGGGCCAGAATTTGCAAGGCTCATTACACAATTTTGACACTTCCTATTTTTTAGGGATTTTTGCTTTTTGCTTTTTTTCATTTTTGGCATTTTTGGACCAATCTGGGACCCCTATTTTTTAGGGATGTTGCTTTTTCTATTTTTAGAAAATCAACCCTGGTCATGGAGTCAACATTCAGGCCACCAAATGTAAAAAAATCAAAATATCAAGCAAAAATCAATAAAAAATAAAGAAAAGTATGGAAAAACAATGAAAAATCTGGAAAAATCACATGGCAAGGGTTTGTGCAGATGATCCAGAAGAGGAAATGTCACAAGAATCTGGCTAAATCAAGTTGAAGTCCGCCATGTTCAAGATGCACTTGTCAAGACTCCTTAAAAGTCCCCCTGGAAGATGATGGAAATGTCCAGCACATAAGAAAGTCCGCCCAGCACATTGGCAAATGAGCCTCCAAGTCTGCCCAAACTTGAGAAAGAATGGCAAAGGCATTAAGAAGTTCACCATGCCATGTCTTGGCTAAGATGAAGTCCGCCAAGAAGTGGAAAGGCACTAAGAAAGTCCGCCATGGAGATTTGGAATGAAATTCTTGAAGTCCAACCTCATTTTCAATGAAAATGGCAAAGACATTGAGAGTCCGACCTGTCTTGGAATAAAGTCTTCAAAGTCCGCCCTAGGAAATGTCAAGAAATCTTCAAACTCCGCCTTGCATTTTGGAAAGAAATTCACCATGGAATGAAAGCTAGAAAATCTGCCATGCCTTGGAAAAACATTCTCCAAGTCCGCCATCAAGTGGAAAAGAAAGTGCAGAGTCTGCCATGTCATGGAAGGATATTAAAGAAGTCCGCCATGGAGATAATGAGAAGATAGCAAGGAAAACTTGAAGTCCGCCTACCATTTGGAAAGAAATTCACCAAGTCCGACTTACCTTGGAAACATTTGGAAAGCCCACTTTAAAGTCCAACCTAAGGAAAATGTTGAATGGAAAAGAAACTCCAAAGTCCGACCTTGGCAAGAAGACCTCAAAGATTGCCTAGACATCAAAGAGGACATGGAATAAAAGTTTCAAAGTCCGCCATGAAGGTAAAGATTCCAAGTGTTAACAAAGTCCGACTTTGCTAAAATATGGAATGTCCAAACATTGATGAAGTCCAACATGGCCTAAGAAAGAAAAATGTCTAAGTATTGATAAAGTTCGCCCAAGGAGAGGATAAGAAAATTGGCCAAGTGTTCATACCTTGGGGAGGGAAATTAAAAAAAATTGACTAAGTGTTGGAAGGAAAACAGGAAGAATGAAGAGGAATAAAGAGGAAAAGAAAAGAGGAAATGAGTAAAATCCTTGTCCAAGGATGGAGTCTTGTTGACGTGGTTTTTGAGACTGCACCAACACAGAATAAAGTCTCCCAACGGACGCTCTATCCTCTCTTGAACAAAGTATTCAGCATGCTAAGATTGCGAGTAAGATCATGCTTTCAACTCCAAGGTTCCTTAAGTGCGAACCAAACTCAGGTTGGCTGCGATGTGATATTGCTGGTATGTCAAGGGGACTTACACAATTGTTCGGCGGTTGTGTGAACCCGGTGACTAAGGAGTTTTCATGTAATTGAATTATTTGGCGGTGAGCAGGGATACTAATGGAAATATGCGGAAAGTAAAAGAGGGTGTAGGGCCTAAGAAACTAACATTCTATTCTAAATGCAGGATATGTGGAGCTTTGTTTCAATAGACTTCAACCGGATTTCACCTAGCCTCCGTCGGACAGCCTCAGTAAAATCGGTGCAATCTTCAAGGGAAACAGCGAAAGATGTTCAAGTTATAATTTAACATACATACACCATCAGAACGACGCATATAAGTATGTAAACCACAACCGAAGTTGAACACAAAATAATCTCCAGTCGACCACGCAAGGCGAACTTATCATCAACAAGCCGCTAGTGGTATGGAATAAAGCGAAACTATCTCAATAAAACACCACACACCAAAATAAGCTACTTGCATGAATTTAAGCTACTTGGATACGAAAGGAAGAAGAAACCTTGCTAGCATTTCATGACAAGACGACTTCCATCATCAATGAAAAGATCTATTATCATAAAATGTGTTACACAACAATCTCCTCAAAAGTTTTCAAAGGGAAAACTTTCTCTCTTCTCCAAATTATGCAAAAATGCTCTACAATGCTACACTATCTAACTCTAATGCTAATACTCTCTCAATGTCTACTACTCCAATGTCTAATCTAATTCTAATCTTCTAATGAGGGGGACTCCCCCTTTATATAGCTAGCCAAGTCCCAAAAGGCGGCTAGGGTTACAATCAATAGAGTGGCCAGAATCGTGCCACCTCGTGTATTACAAATAATATTGCCCTAAAAACCGCCACAGAGGAGAGTGGGGTAATAAATGCGCCATAATGTCCACCATCATCCTTCTAGAAGATTCCGTTTGCAGACGCGTTCACACTGTTCTTGATCTTCTTCTTGACGTTGTTCTTTGGCTTCTTCCACTTGAGGGTCTTCATCTTTGTCACTTTGAGTTATACTAAGTCTTAACACTTAGCCATTTTCTTGTAAATTTTCCTCCTTCGAGATTGAAACTCATCTTCATCGTGCTTCCACTTCAAGTCATCGTGCTCTGGCCTCAACATTTCTCCTACAAAACAAGCAAGGAGAGGGGTATTAGAATACTTCATGATATAAACTTAACTCACTTACCTGATTTTCATGCTTTGATCTCCAAGCGTTCATCGCCAACTTTGTGTTCAAGTTCATGCCTTAGATAAACTTCATCTTTGGGAAATTCATTTCACCTGCTGGAGCTCCGATACTCAATTTCGTTCAACTCCGGCTCTGGAAGACTATCTTTACGAAGGGTTTAAGCAAATTCACCTAGGCAGTTTCTTTCAAATTCATCGTCTGGAGAATTTCCCTTGAAAACACATTTTCTTCACTTTGCCTTAGAAATTTTCAAATTTCCCTTAGGAAAATTCATCAACCTGGTGCCCACTTAAAATCTTCATCCCAGAATCCTCGGCAAGCTGTGGAAGACCTTAAAATCAACTCCTCATCGATAAACTTCAATACCCAGAAGAAAATTTTCTCCAGAACGCATCGAACCCATGGGTACCCAACGAACGGGTTCATTTAATTTTCTGGAATTTTGAACCTTGGAAAAATAATTTTCAACAATTTAGTTCTCGTTCTTCGATCCCCTCTGAGAATTTTGCTCTGACTTGGAAAATTTTTATTAACCTCGTGAAGCTGGCAGTCACTGACTTCACCTGTGGCAACTCATCACCTTTGAAAGATTTTCTAACACTTCACCACCTCTCCAGACTTAGGCATTTTTCTCCAAGGGAGAAAATATTTGTGCCTTAGAAAACTTGAATCACTTAGTCATTTTTTTTTTATTTTTTTGAAATTTGCCTTAGAAAATTTCATTCATTTTCAATCCATCTTGCCAGTGGTGAGAAAATTTCATCAACTTCCTGTGGTGAAGAATTTTTTATTTCAACTTGCTTAGAAAATTTTCTTGAAGGCGCATCACACCTAATTTTATTTTTTTGTGTGTCTGGCAATTTCAACGCCTAGGTAACACATCCACCACCTTGCAATATTTTCCAGCACACTTCACCTTGAGCGCAAACCACTTAGAGAAATTTGAAATCACGTCTAGCATATTATCTCACACATATCACCTTGGCCACGCCTTAGGAAAAATTCTCCAACATCACCTACCACCTTAGGCGCATATTGGGGCTTGAAGAAGAAAAAACGCCTTAGAAAAATTCTTTAATACCACCTACCCCTTAGGCGCATTTTGCATGTGATGAGGGATAACGCCTAGCCACATTTCACCTTTTACCATGCTTTGGAATATCTTTCACCCTACTTACCACCTTTAGTCACTTTTTACATCTCAACTTGGGCGCATTTGAGACATAGAGGAGGATGGGCGCATTTGAGATGTGTAGAAGGACGAAACACTTGCCAATGCTTTGACCTTTGACTTTCTTCTAAACCTGGCGCATTTGAGGGGGTGAGGGGGATTTTAAATTTTGTCTTTTCTAGGCCAAGTTGGGCGCATTTCACATGGAGTAAAGGATGAAACTTTCAACGCCCCTTGACTCCCTTATAGCTTGAGCGTATTTTGCATGATGTGGAGGATGAAGATTCCAACGCCTTAGCTGGTGACTTTTCAGCTTCCTTTGCTTTGTCCTCATGTGGCCCCATTTGGGCGCATTTAGCCTGGACGAGTTTCTTCCCTTAGAAAATTTTTTAGTATCTTGCTGCCATGTGGGCGCATTCAGCCTATGCTAAAGGATGAGTATCTTTGACTTCCTTGACCTTTCTCTCCCTTGGGCGCATTTTACCCATAGCTGCAGGATGAAATGTGTTGACCACTTTGACTTCTTTTCAGCTGGGCGCATTTGGAGGGTGGTGAAGGACGAGTTCAAACACTTAGAATTTTTTTTTTTTGATGTCTCTCTGAGCTAAGATGGGCGCATTTTCAAGGAAGTGAAGGATGAAGTTCCAGACTTAGCTATTTTTCTCGTCTTCGCCAGCTTCTCATGCCCTGCTATTTATAGTAAGTCCTCTGAATTTGCGTCTCTGAAGCTCGGAATGGCTTGAAATTTTGCGTACTGCATCCTCATAACCTTGTTATCCTGTCGACACTGCCATTTTTAGTCACCCTGCTATTTTTAGCCCATTTCTGGAGGTGAATTACTATAAATAGTAACTGCTTGTTTCTGATAGCTCCACTGCTCCGTTTGATTTGAAATTTGAATGGGATACTCCTCACCGCGTGACCTGCCTGCTGACATTGGCGCATGCAACTGATTTACTATTTTTAGCCAGTTTCCAATCTGACTTACTATAAATAGTAAGTGCTCCGTTTGACTTGAAATTTTACCAGCAGACAGCCTGAAGAATGCTGATCGCGGTGGTTTACACTGGTTTTCGCAAATTTTGACTTTTGATGCCTATTTTTAGGCTCCGAAGCTGGAAACCCTAATTCGCTTTGTATGCACACCAAATGAGCTTTGTTTGCCTTCGTTTCTGCGACACTGCGATCAATCATTGGATTCGACTGCGGGTGACAGCGGACACGCTAAAAATAGCAAGTTCCTTACTGAGTGAGAATCCTCGTTTGCATGTCATACCATCGCGAAGCTCTCGAAAAACCCATCAAATCACCCACATGCAAACCTCATGCAAACCCTAAAAATAGCCTCGGAAGGCTGAATTCTGAAGTTGTCATCTCACTTTGCATGTTACATCATGCGAAGGTCTCAAAAACCCAAGGAATATCCGACATACAAAGAAAACTTCGATCTAGACTCGAAATTTGCTGGGAAGCTAGGCTGCTAAAATAGTAAGTTGTCCGCTTTTTGCTCAAATTTTACCGAAAGTAGCGATATACTTAATGCATTATTGGTTGGAAATTTCAAAAATGTTGACGAATCCAATTTCACACTTACTAAAAATAGTAAGTACCTCAGAATCTGATGAAAATTTTGGGAAGCCTGTTGGCGACATACTGACAAGAACGTTAAGCTCAAGTTTCAAGTTATTCACCTCGTTTGACTTCAAATTGGCTGGAAAGACTCAAACCCTAATTTCAGACTTGGCCAAATTCATGTTGAAGCTTGCAGACGGGAGCGTCCCCAGGAAGCAGACCATAGAAAAGAGAGAGACGGAGAGAGAGAGACACACAAAAACCAAAGCCAAAATGACCAGAATGGAGCAAAATTAGGGGTCCCCATTTGAATGGGGCGATGTGTGAAAAAGGTCACAACAAGTCTCCCCTACTTAGCACAAGCCAAACTCATAATTGGAGGCAATTCCACAGGCAAAGTTCATTCGAGCATAGAGATGGCCAAAATCTTGGCTAAGTGTTGAATGATCCACATGAAGGTGTTACAAAATGAAATTGAATAGCCAAAATTTGGCTAAGTATGGGAAATACTTCACAGAGAAAATTCCAATTTCCTCCATTATGGCTAAAGCACAGAGGCATTCTTCTCCAAATTCAAGGCACTTGAAAGAATATTTGGACATCTGGGGGGGATTTCATCTACAATCCCAGACCTATTGAAGCAATCAGGGCAACTTCTTGAAGGATTTCATCTCCTGAAGAATTAAGGACAAGCTTCCAATCAGAATCAGATGGTGACAAGAAGAGTATTCCAAACAAATTTCCATTTTTTGACACAAATTGGAGAATTCGGAGAGGAAATCCGAAGGAATAACATCAATCTAGTTCAAGTAGGAAAGAAGAAGAAATCAAAATCTCCAAAGGAAGCCAAGATCAAAGCTAGGAAGAAACAAGCACAAAGGACAGAGTCATCGGCAAGGAAAATATTCTAAGGCAAGAACATGGAAAAATGAACAAAGTAACCAAGGAGGACATCCAACCTGATGAAGTGGCACCTCGACCAATCAAATTGTTACAAGTCAGCACGTCTAGATTCGACAACTTTCTATTTTACTGTTGGTTCATATTTAGCAGAAGGACAAGTGTCCCTAAATTTAATTTTCTTATTGGTCAAGAATGGAGTTAGTTGTGACTAACCCTAATTAGGGTTTTATTTTAATCTCGGTCGTTGATCCTAAATCAATCTTGGCCATTGAATTGTAATTGGGGAGCCTATAAATTGAGCTCGCCCCTCATTTCTAATGTGTGAAGAAAGTGTATGAGATTGTTGCGTTTTGCTACTTCCGATAATAAAAGCTCTTATGCATGATTTGCTTTGAATCCCTTTTATTGTCAAGTGGTTTGCAAGGTTGCATAACTTCTTCAACAATAGATTAGAATTAAAATAGAACATTTGATTAGAATTAAGATAGAATTTGCTTTGAATGTTTGTTAAGTGAATGCAAGATTTGATAGTATAGATTTATGGTGAAACATTGCTCATACTTTCTTTGGATGGATGATTTTCATTCAATGCATAAAGTTAGCCTGAGCTTGTGATTGTGGATGCTTAACTTCAGTCTTATTCAAGACATGAAAATTATAATCACACCCTTTGAAGATTGCACCCACTTTATGTAGTTGTCCCAGGGAGGCAAAGCAAAGCGTGGTTACCAGTTTCACCTAATCTTTACTGTCTCTTGAATTCCTAGGAGTAGATTAGAACTTCTAAACCCTTCTCTGTTTTTACAATTTGTTTGATCCAAGACCCAAACAATAGAGCTTCATTGTCTATACCTTCATCGTGAATTGAACGAGCCTAGCGTAAGTCCCTTTGTGTATTACTAGCATATCACAACGCCCATTGAGCTTATCCACACGTCAAGACCTAACAGAAGAAACCTTGGAATCGCCATATGATCTTCTCGCAATCTTAGCATATGCAGTGGTTTTTCAAGAGAGGATAGAGTGTCTTTGGACATTTTATTCTTGTGGATGATAAAACGTACACCAACATGTCCTTGACACCAAGCTCAGAGGCATGATGATAAATTGTGATCCTTATTGATTACCCTCGTGAAGGGACGGGTTTCTTCAGTTGAAAAAGTACGGGAAGCCAGTAGGTCTTCAGATGGGCGGTAAAGCCCTTGATGATATTTCCTTTTCCTATGATGACGGAGTCAAGCTCAAGTATTTCAGCTTCTTAACTATATCTTCTTGAAACCCTTCTCTCTCTTTATATTTCTGAAAAGTTTACTTAGCATGTTAATTGTTTAGCTAGAAATAACGCTCTTGTTTTCCGGAAGCAAAGAAAAGTTAGTTAATGTTCTTTTGTATTTAGAATTAAATGGAAATCAATTAGTTGTATCTATTCAGCTGAATCTGTAAATTTAAAAGTTAGTTGAGAAGTTGAATATTATGTATTTATTTAAAATTGTTTTTCTTTTTCATTCAAAATGCAAAGGAAACCCTAGCATGAAAACAAGTTAGTTACTTTCAGTTGAAAACTAGTAGTTAGATTCCTTTCTTAAACTATAGATCAGATAGAGTATTACACATGGTATCAGAGCTACCAAGTTCGACACTGAGCCTTGGGGCTCATCATGCAAACTTAGAAAACTAAAACAACTGTTGGTGTCTTTCCAGAATGATGATACGAAAAACACCCTAGAAGAAGGTCTGAGACCCTATATCCATCCGACTGTGGAAGATCTGGCTTCAATATGATTACTCAAGCTGTTCTTTCCCATCGGATTTGAAAACGATGGCCGAAGCTCTGAAGAGACTTCGGAAAGAAAGAAGAAAGTGGACAGCCTCTAGGAAGGAAGCTGTGAAGTGCGCCATACTTGCTGAGATAAACCAAACCAACACTAAGAACCTCTCAAATTTCCAGATCAAACCAAAAACATCTGAAGGAGAGCGAGTTCCAACTCCTAGTTATAGACTCATTCCATTTTTAGAGTTTAGTGATCAGGAGGAGCCTATCACTGACAGCGAAAATGATTTTGAATACTGAAAATTGAACCAATCATGGAAAGTGATAACTATATTGTAATCTTTTGTAATAAATCTATCACAGGTAGTGATAGAAATTTTGTATTATTCATCAAATAAATCTATCACAGGCAGTGATAGAAATTTTGTAACATCTATGTATTGAATCTATCACAGGTAGTGATAGAGATTTTGTAACTTTGATGAACCTATCACAAGGAGTGATAGTTCTTTTGTAAACAATTGAAAATTGAATCAATATCAAAATTTTGTGAGCTATTTTTGCTTGAAATTTAATTTGAATTGAGTCTGAGAATATTTGATTGAATGTTGCAAAAGAAAACTCCTTAACTTATGTTATGTAAACTACTGAATAACAACAAAAATCAAAACTAACTAGAACCATTAATATCTCCAGGAACTTCATTGGAATGGAGAATTCCGAAAATGGGTTCAGAGCAGATCGGGATAATAATCCCATGGCTAAACTGGACCAGCCATTGAACCTAATGAATGAAACCCAAGCCCGTATAGCTAACCTTGAGAGAAAGGTAGAAGGGCAATCTAAAACAAGAGACGAAAGGTCTGAGAACCAAAGCGAACAGCATGAGGATAATTCTAGAACATTGAGTATGGGAAACAATAGAAGTAGATTGGCTGACGAACTTGATAAAGACATGAAGAAGATAAAACCCCCTAAGTTTGAGGGCTCCACTTTGAGAGATGTCGCGGAGGCATGGTTAACGGAAATGGAGAAATATTTTGAACTAAGAGATTATTCTGATAATTCCAAAGCGGCTTGGGCAGCCTATCAATTGGCAGGAGAAGCTGCTACATGGTGGGAGAACAAAAGGGTTGAAATGGGTTTGGCGGTAGCCGAAGTAACATGGGATCAGTTTGTGAGAATATTCCATTAGAGATGGCTCCCACAATTATATTATGATCAAAAGTTGTTGGATTTCCAAAATCAGGGAAGGATCTTTATCTGTCAATGAGTATTGGGAGAAGTATACCCGACTGCTAAAGTATGTTCCTCAATATCGGCAGGATGAAAACTTTCGAGTGCGGAAGTTCATAATGGGGTTGAACAATCATATAGGGGGTCCAGTAGATGTCTTGGCACCCCGGACCATGGATGAGGCTTATGAAAAAGTTGTACGGCAAGAACAGAGGTTGAAAAAAGATGATTCTTTCTGAGACAAAAAACGTAATAAAGGCAAGTGGGATCAGTCACATCAGAGTTTCAAGAAGAAGGGTCACAAGAATAATCAGTTTGATTACAAGAAAGACAAAAGGGGTAATAATAATAACAGGAAGGATGAAACCAATACAAGCAAGGGTCTGGAAAAGAAGGGACCACCTGGGGGATGCTTCAATTGTGGAGAACATTATGCTAGTCAATGCCCTACTAAGAATCAACAGGGGCAGCTGTAGCGGAAACCTCTACCACCTCAACAGACAGCTTTCCAGCAGAGAATCCATGCAGTAGTTGACAACAGGCAAGCTGAATACCAGGTCACTCCTATAGAAACTCTAGGTATGCTTTATGGAAACCCAATAACTATTTTAATAGACACTAGAGCCACTGAATGTTTTATATCCCCTAAGTTATTGGGTAGGTTTCCTAAAAGAACTAGGTACATGGCTAAATCTTGGACAGTTGAATACGCTAATTAGACGAGAGCTCCGGTTAGAGCAGTGTTTGTTTGAAGCTAGGGTTGAATTTCCAGGTTTCGTCACAGAGGTTAATCTTTACGTGGCACCTCTAGGTTCCTATGATGTGATCATTGGAATGAATTGGTTGAGGGAACATAAAGCAAATGACTATTATGCTAAGACAGTAGAATGTGTGGATGACCTAGGGAACCCGATGTTAATACAAGGGGTACAACGAGAAGTTAAGGTACAACAAATTTCAGCTATGCAGCTGAAAAGAAATAAAAGGAAGGGATGCCAGATGTTCGCAGTTAAAATGGAAGTTAGAGAATACAAAGAAAGCACATATTTTGATGATATGTTGATGCACACCCAAACTAGGGAAGGGGAAATGGAAATTGATTCTAGGGAAGAAACTTTCGCTGAAAAATACCCCTATCTTCGAGAATACCAAGATGTGTTTACAAAGGAACTACCAAGGTTACCACCGAGAAGGGTGTTTGATTTCTCCATAGACTTAGTTCCAGGGGCCGAGCCTGTTTCTAAGGCACCATACCATATGACTATTGTGGAATTGATGGAGCTTAAGGCGCAACTGCAGGAATTATTGTATAAAGGTTTGATTCGACCTAGCATCTCAACTTGGGGTGCACCAGTGACATTTGTTAAGAAAAAGGATGGGACTCTTTGTTTGTGTATACACTATCGAATGTTGAATAAGCTCACCATCAAGAACAAATACCCTTGACCCCAAATAGATGATCTTTTCGATCAAATGAAAGGGGCAGCAGTATTCTCTAAGATAGATTTAAGATCAGGATATCATCAACTCAGATTGAGAGAAGACATTCATAAAACGGCTATCAGGACTAGATATGGACACTATGAATTTACAATTTTGTTTCTTTCAGAAAGAGGTACAACACTTAGGGCACATAATATCAGCCAAGGGAATTGTAGTGGATCCCGCTAAGATAGCTATAGTGGATTGGCCAGTACTAAAAAATGTTCATGAGGTCAGAAGTTTCATGGGATTGGTTAGGTATTATCGAAGGTTTGTCAGAAATTTCTCTAGAATTGCCCACCCCATTGCCTCTCTTCAAAGAAAAGTAAAGAGATTTGAATGGACTGAGAAATGTCAAGAAGCGTTTGATACATTGAAAGAAAAATTAACGACCGAACCAATTCTGACTGTACCAGATCCTAACGGCCATTTTGTAGTTATAACAAATGCGTCTGGAGATGGTTTAGGCGGAGTACTAATGTAGGAAGGAAAGGTGGTGACTTACGAATCCCAAAAACTGAAGCAGTATGAACAGAATTACGCCCCACACGATCTGGAGTTGGCAGCTATTGTGCATGCCCTGCAAATTGGGTGACACTATTTGTTAGGAAAGACTTTTGAACTTAAGTCAGATCATCAAGGTTTGAAGTATATATTTACACAGCCCAATTTGAATGCTCGCCAAAGGAGGTGGATGGAGTTAATTTCCGATTATGATTTCGAGGTCAATTACATCAAGGGCAAGGAGAACAGAGTAGCTGACGCATTGAGTCGGCAGAAGCATATAACTTCCATGGTGTCAATCAACACAGATTTTAGAACTCGGATACTACAGAAATTAAATGAGGATGACTTTTCCTTGCAAGTTCATGAAGCTCTTTGGATGAATCCATCGGAACCTAAATATAAGGGTTTTTAGATTGAAATAGATGGACTTTTGAGATTCAAGGGTAGGACGTATATTCCAAAATCATCTGGGTTAAGGAAAACGATATGGAAAGAGGTACACATCACACCTTACTCAGGTCATCCAGGGGTAACTAAGATGCTAGCCGACATTAAACCATTATAATTTTGGAAAGGGATGAAAAAGGATGCAGTTAGGTTCGTAGCAGGATGCTCTGAATGTCAAAAGGTCAAAGTAGAGCACCCACACCCGACAAGATTACTACAACCCCACAGTGTACCAGACTGGAAATGGCAAATCATTAGTATGGATTTCGTATAGGGTCTACTGATGACAAGGAACAGGCATAATGCTATATTGGTGGTCGTGGATAGACTCACTAAAGTGGCACATTTTATACCAGGAAATTTAACAGATGGGGCATCTATAATTGCACGGAAATTTGTACAAGAAATATTTTGTCTTCATGGAGTACCGGAAAAGATCATTTTTGACAGAGATGCCAGAATGACAACCAGGTTTTGGCAGACGTTATTTTCTGCTTTGGGGACTCACTTAAACATTAGTACAGCCTATCATCCCAAAACAAATGGTCAAATGGAAAGGGTAAATTAGATTTTAGAAGACCTGCTTAGAATGTATTGTATGGATCAGCAATTTAAGTGGGAAGAATACTTACCCTTAGTAGAATTTGCTTATAACAACTCATATCAATTAGCTATTAAAATGGCACTTTTTGAAGCACTGTATAGCAGGAAATGTAGAACTCCTATCAGTTGGAAAAGGATGAAGGACAGAATCATTTTAGGAAGTGGCTTATTTTTGGGCCCAAAAGTAAAATTGAATTAAAAAGGTCACTTTACGCAAGAAATTAAAAGGTTATGGAAAATAATATTTTATTATTTTCGGAAAAGGTGCATAAAGGGGAGCCTTGCGAAGGAAAATTCATTCTTGGCGTTTTCATTTTAAAAACCTTAGTTTGGAGAGTGAGCAATTGTTCATCTTCTACCCTAGGACGAAAACCCTATGGTGAAATTGGTTTCAAAGATAGAAACCCTCCTAGCCAATTTACAAGCAGATTCATACAGGATTCACAAGTGCACTTAATTTAGTGATTCTAAAAGATTTATCGAAAAGAATTGCAGAGCAAATAAATATTTGATATTGAAGAGTTCGCCAAGGTACCATTATTTTCCAATTCCAACTATGAAATTTGTGTGTGTGTGTGTGTGTGTGTGTGTGTGTGTGTGTGTGTGTGTGTGTATGCAAGAAGATATTTATAAAATATGGAAAAGGAGTTTATGGAGGTTTGAGAAGCCCTAAACTGGTCACAGCATCTTATTTCTACCAGCCATACCTTTCTTGTTTTGAAAGTTGTCATTATAAAAGAGAGGCGTGGGGAATTTAGTTAAGGAATGCCATTGCGTTTGAAGAAGAAAATGGTGGGCCCAATCTAGCCACACCCCATGTGGTGACAAGGTAACACAAAAAAAAAAGAATTGCAGCACATAGGAAACAACAGAGTTTGATTTATTTTGGACTCCTTGTGACCTACTGACCAAGCCAACCTACATAAGGAGTGCCGTGGGAACTTAGGAGACCTGTTGCTGATGCTAGGAAGAGATTGTGGGACCCTCTAACAGCTAGCTGCACCATATTTGGGTGTAATACTTCCTCACTGTTGGTCACAGCAGTTTATAGTGATGCTTCCACTATTCACAATGTAAATAACAGTCAGAAATTAGTTAGTTATGGGAATTCCAGATATAAGTCTGCAGCTTCATCAGAATTGAGGTTAGATTTATGCTTGTTTCTGTTGTGATTTCCTCATGGTGTGATGAGATAAAAACTCTATATTTGTATTTTATGTAATGAGCATTTTATCAAACATTTATTGGAATATGTACACAAAAAGAAAGAAAAATATATAGTTGGAATACAATAGCATTGTCATATTGGCATTACATCAAACATTTATCAAAACACAAGAAAAAATTGGCCTAGCACTTTACAGGGTTCTACAGATGCCAACAAAGCTTATCCACCCATGCAATCATTGCTTTTAATGTTCCTCTCAAGGTGCAAAATCCCAACACATAACTTGTTTAAATTTAGGAATTCGCAAGCACTAAGGCTTGAAACTCTCGACTTTGTTGTCCTCTTCAACAAATATGGAGCTATGAATAGAATAGATCAGGAAATCAATGGGCTCCTAACCATGCTTCTCCCTATTGTTGCCTTTGCCCCCCACAAGTCGTTAGATCCAAGATCATTGGCAAGGAATGCAACACATTATCGCCTTGAATTGCTCCTACCTTCCACAAGCCAATCATATTGCTCAATAGTAGATAAAATGGGCCCGCCAAGATTGTTGCATCATCCAATCTTCTTTTATCACTTGTGCGGACAAGCCCTCCAAGGGAGAACTCCTCTTATTGGTCCAAGGGACCAAGGAGAATCGATTATCACCACTCATCAATGATGTAAGCCAATACGAGTAGACCACCTCATATAGTTCGTAATCAATCATAGAGTTACATGAAGTGTGCACCAAACCCAACACCTTATCTTTATCAAGAAAGAATCACTCTGCAAAGGAGGGACCCACCAACTAATAGGATTGACCAATAGCAGGACCGACACCAACAATGCTCCAACCTCTCTAGAGACTCTCACAAACCTTTAGATGAATGTAATGGAGGTTGGCAAAGTCTAGAGGCATTGCGAGCAGCCGAGCACAATAAAAAACATAAACCCTATGGGTTGTTAGATGAAAGAGACAAGAGCCAACATTTTCAGCAAAACAAGAACTTCTCCCTATGTGAGCCTAAATTGTGGAGAACAAAGGCCACCTTGGATTTGGACTCAAGGTCAGCTATGGATTTGTACTCAAGGTCAGCTGCAAAATAAAGATAATTCGGATAATCAAAATGAGGGAAGGAGCAAGGCATGGGATATGCCATACAAATATTTCTCACATCAGTGATCAACATAGAGAGCCAAAAAGGCTATAAGGAAACAAGGAGAAGGAAGGGAAAGATAGGGAGAATATCATAGGGAAAAAAATTTAAAGTGAAGTGCAAAATTTGCACCATAGGACTATTGCTTCTCAAGGGGGGGCAAGTGATCCAAGTGTAGCCTCATGCATACACTTAATGAGCACACTCATAATTGCTCAATGTGCACAGCACAATGCTTGCGCATCCACACACAACATTAGCCTCTACATACAATTCTCACACATGACCATGCAACACTACTTATGCACACAATGTGGCCTTGTACACAATTGCACAACTAGTGCCCAATCAGACCGTATGTGTAAAACACGGGGAACATCAACATCTAGATGTTATGCTTCCATACGCATGCACCACCTAGCAGCTCTACACCACAAAACATGATCATACAACTAGCACCATACACATCCAACCAATGGCAACATCTATGCCACATGTCCTAGAAACGCGGCAAATACCATCTAGGCTTGACACCTAGCATCATTTCGTCCACATAAACCATGTGCCATATGCATTGTGTAATGTCCCCATTTTGGAGGTAGTTTGATTTAATTAATTTAATTAATTAAGTTGTCCAAATAATGATTTTTCATGAGGATGACTAATTAGTTATTTTCATTAAATTAAAAGTGGTATTAAGTTCACCAAGATCCCAATGTGGGCGAGGTGATAGCATATGGTTAGAGGATCATTAGGTATAAACTAAACTGAAAGTACAATTCATCTGCTGATGCAAGCATCCACAAGCAGTGGGAATACTCCACTTATTTAGTGGGTGAGATTATTACATTATTAAGATGGCAAGCTAGCCATTAAATCCTCTCTTCCACTTATTTCGTGGGGGGAAAATAGTCCACACAACCACTTATTTTGTGGGGGGAATTTACAATTAAGAAAGATGTTTATTCTAAAACTCAACCACTTAATTGTGGGAGTGTAATCAAGTATAAATTGCAGCAATAAAATGAAATAGCTGTTAGTACTACTAGTTAGCTTTACAATGAATAGAAATAGCTGCAAATAAGAGAGATAAGCTTCTAGAATGTTTTTTATCCACACTGGTGGTAAACCATCCAGGGGTTAAAGTGTTTGCATTAAGATTCACAAGTAAATGCAACAATTAAAATGACTGGATTAGTACTACTAATTCACAGCCTTACAATGAAATAAATCTGCAATTTACAAGTGTTACAATGATAAAATCAATGCAAATGTTTGAAGGATGATTTCTTCAACTCTAAATCTTTTCAATCACCAAATTACAAGCCAAAATTTGAACTGATATAAATCTGATATGACAAACAACAAACTGAAAGTATTGAACCAGCAACCTATGAAACATCAAAATGCTCAAATCTACCTCAAATCAACTTCAAAGCTCACCAAAACTCATAGCAGCATTCAAGAAGGATAGACGACCAACAACCATGAGTTTGTAGGTGCCAAACAATCACCAAACAGCAAGTTCGAAACCCAATACAAGTTGATCATTAATTGTACGGCCCTAGAAAAGGTACGGCCTTCCTAGAAAAATCCACACTTCATCATAAATTTTGATTTTCTACAAATAGCATTGCCCTTAGCATAGAAATGGTTAGCTCAAATACCCATAATGAAATAAAATTTACTCAAGGAGCTGTATACAAAAATATCTTCAGCTGTATGAAAATCAGCAACACAAAATACTGAAAACATCACAAAATTTCTTCACTTTGATGCTCAATATGCACTTCTACATGAAGCACATACCCAATAGACCATCTAGGGAACCATAGTTTCAGGCCCGAAGAATGGAGTAAATTTGCTAAGCTTTCTCTTAGCCGGATTCTAGATTTCAAACCAGAAGCATAACTTTGCTTTCCAAAACATAACATAATTAGCACTTCAAACAGCAGCAATATATAAGCTTCAGTTGGCAAATGAAGCAACAAGAACTCTTCAAATTCCAAGAAGTTGAATCACTTCAACTTCCAAAAGGGACACCACCTTTTTGCATTTTACTTTTTGAAATAATAAAATATTACTCAACCTCCCTTAGGCGTCCAACTTCACTTTGCAACAATAAAGCATTTAATAAATCATTAAATGCACAATTGACCCCTTTAATGGCCCCTCTTTTAAAACAACATGAAATTATTACTCCTAGGCGTGGGGTACAACTGAGAAACATGAAATTTGACTAAGTATAAACTCAACTTATGAAGAAAACCAAACCCAAAGCCAAACTGAAACTGCTGAATAACAAGATGACTTGAGTTGAACTGTTGATGATGCCACTGCCAAAATTAGACTTACTAAAAATAGCCACTGCTAAAAATAGTAAGTTTACCTCAAAACCAATAGAAAGCATAACTGAGCTGGAAGCAAGACTTAATGAAAGTGGAAACCCTAAATTCGCACATCTGAGTAGCCTATGGAATTCCGGAAATAGACTAAAACCAAACGAAGAGCGTATGGCCAAAATGGGGACATTACAGTCCGCCCTTCCCAAAATTGCTTGTCCTCAAGCAATGCCACTACACTCCAAACTGATCCCATCAAAACAAATAGGATCCTAGGGTCCCATGTCCATCTTTGAAAAGTCCCACCATGCTGAAGCTGCTCCACTCTGATCATCCAGTTAAAACTCTTGTGCCAATTCTGCTCTAACCTCCCTTGTAACTCCAAAAAGTTACCGTTCATGAAACTCAAACTGATAAACTAGGAAGGACTGAAATCATAATCAAACACTGTCCCATGCCCAATAAACTCTGAGGAATTAACATCTGCAATGTCAATGTCAATCACCATTCTAAGAACAATGAAGAATAATCTAAACAACTCAAAAATATTCTCATCAAAATAACTCCTCAAAGCATCAAACCGAATCACAACAAATGTGACTCCATCATAGCTATTTGCAAAGGAATAAAATACTCTTTGCATGGTCATAACAGTTGCATCATCCAAACTCCTCAAGGAAGAATAATGCCTCCTTTGAGTAACTCTTACATAATCAAGAAGCTTTCTAAAAACTTCTACCAATCTCTCCCCAAAAGACTCAAAAAATTGAACCCAAACAAGCAAAGGTTCGCTGCCCCAAACACTAGTGCAAGAAATTGTACAAAGGAAACCACTGGAAAGGAACTTAAACATCATCCAAAATTGATCTGAATCACAATTAAACATCATTTCCCACTTTAAAGGCCATAAACCCTCACTGAAAAGAGATTGTGAAGAGAAAAAATGAATGTACCAGCTGCCCATGAAGTCTGAAATAAACCAATTAAAGTCTAATTTTAGGAAAATCAGCATACATAGAGTTGAACAACTGCTGCAACTTTGGAAATCAGCGTTCATAATATGACAACTATTCATGCCCAAGGCTAGAAACATTCCCTCAAGGAACTTCAACCCATTATTAAACCATCTTTTGTTCGAAGCATCTCTCCAATCCATCAATTGATGAGAAAAGGGAACCATCGAATGGTTGGTAAGGATGGGAACAACATCAAAGAAACTGAAAATGGAATCCTTGTCTTTCCAAAGATTCCTCTTTCTACTTATAACAATCTCCATCAAACCATACTGAGGATTCCAAACATGGATACCCAACTGAAAATGTTCTCCAATGCACAGGAAAGAGTACACAACACTTCTCCAACTGCTAATCAAAGCAAAATGCAAATTCAAGAAGTTAGTGTCTTCTTTGATAAACCCATGTAGGCCATCCATGAAAACATCAATGGAGCACATAATAAATGTTGTCCTCAATAATTCCTATTCCCTCAAAGGACTAGGATGAGCCAAAACATCACTAAACTCAAGAGATGGATTGTCAAGAAAATGAATAATCTGTTTTGGTCCATCTTTCTCCCAAACTTCATGAGTAATGAGTCTAGAAACTTCACTCTTTGTTGCTGCAATGGAGTGACCAGCAACTACCAAGACTTGTTTTATTGACACCTTGAAGCCAACGATGAAGAAATCTCCTTGAGTCCACACTTCCCTTGTGAAGACTTCATCCTTGAATCCACTTATGCTTTCATTATCAAAAGGCCTAGATGATTACTACTCACAAAACATGGCACACCCTCATAGAAATTATCTATCACCTTATGATTAACCAAATCATGTGAAGATAATTGACTGTTCTCAACAATACTTTCTTCATCCCTTTCATTGGTGTCTTCATAGAATTCAAGCTCAACTTTTTCAACTTGTGGATGCCCATCATTAGTTGCCGACCCACAAAGTGTAGCATGCCAAATATCACGTTCATTATCCATCAAATCATCTATCTCATAGCTATAAACTATCCCTTCTTGTGGAAAATTCTCTCCCCAACTCATGAGTTCACACTCTCGATGCACTTTCCAATCACCATCAACATATGGGATCACCTTGGTATTTTGCAATGTTTCATCATTATGGAGTTCATTTATTCCTTCAACTATTTGCTTGATCTCCATAATCTTTGTATTAGCTTCTTGTTCCTTAAGTGTGGCTGCAATCGGTGATTGATTTTCTGCTTTACACAATGAATGATGAGCTAAGGTAAGATCAAGGCAACGCCTATTCATCTCTTCCTCCTTCTCTTGGTAGGCATCATAGGTCTCCTCTACAAACCTAATAGCATGATCCCTATCTAAGAGCAAGTGCAAATAATCTAACTTTATGGATTCCAATGCCTCTTTGATAGATTGCATCTTGGAAAGAGAGTCTCCATCTTTAACTCCATTTAGTTTCTCTTCAAATTGAAACTTCCAACAGAGTTCTTCAATGAAGTGATATGTGCTATCAAATCTTGATAACACTTTAACAATTTTCTCTTCTGAAACCAATAAGTTATCCTTCAAAACTTGCAGCTCTTTAGGCCCTTGATCATAACCAGCAAAGAGGCTTTGCTCTTCGAACATCAACTTTTTTTATTTGCTTTCATTGGCAAGATTTTCAAAATCAGCTTCCTTACAATCTTCTTCACTACTTAACTCTGGAATAGAAGGCTTGTCAGCAACTTCATCAAGCAATTTAGTATCTCCATCATTACCTTTCAAGAGCTCATACTCTTCTTGTGTGTCAATCTGAAAGGCACCCAAAACATTTTCTGATTTTAAAACATTCTTCTCTTCAACATAAGAATTCATATTCTCATTGGCCTTTGCTGCAACTTCTCCTCCAAAGATCACTTCATTACTTGCAATACAAACTGATTTTTGAACTTCATCAGGATCAAAGGGGAATTTATTCCACTTCGGTTCTTTATCATACCTTGGTGACATCACTCCTGGATCCCAAATTTGAATGGTTTGATTGTATTGATCAACAGGAAAGAGATCATTATGCTCCTCTTGGATTGTTGACTCATTGAATGAGTCACTCCTCATTCCACTCAAACTGAAATCTTCATTAGTAACTTCCTCCAAGAGCTTAGTTTGATGATCAAGCTCAATACCGCCTTTGCCACCATCATCATACTGGAAATAAGAGTCATCAAAGCTAGCTACTTTGATTATTTTATCATTTTTATCTTCAACAAACCCATCATGAATAAGTATGTTGCTGATTTCTTCATTAGCAGCCCAAGGAATACCAAAGAGGTCTTCTTGGCTACTTGTCAAAAGTTTATCTTGTGAAAACTCTTGAGAGGTTTGAACAGCAGCAAGAAGGGAATAATTTTCCACCAAATCCTCAACAAGAAGAGGTATAAACACATCAAAATCACCACCAACATCATCACCATGGTAATGATCATAAGCGGGTTCAAAGACACCATTAGTATCTTCATCTTGCTCTTCTTCAACAAACTTATCTCACACAACAGTACTTCTATCATCTTCTGTGAAGCCATTTGCCTCAAGATCTTCATTAGTTGAATCCTTATTAGGACCCAAGATTGTTGTTATGCTCTTTGTACCCAAACAATCTTCATTTTTTTCAAACTCATGCAAGTCTATGGGTGTATTTTGAGATTCTAACTTAATCTCCTCATTTGCCAAGGTATCTTCGTCAAGCGCACTATCATTTGGAACCAAAATGTGCACCTTGCTTGTGTCTTCTTCACCACTTGTTGACTGATATTTATGTTCAATTTGCTTACTTGTGAGCTGCAAACCACAAACAGATCCTTTTGCTTCTTCCTTCCTTGATTCTTCAACCATGGCAAGTTCTGCTTCTCTTTTAATTTTTTTCTTGATGTTATTGACCACACCCACTTTTCCAGGATACCTAATCAATACACAATTCAAGTAGCAGTCAAAAGAAACATCATTCTTGAACCCATCTAACATACTCTGATATTCTGCACAGAATATGGAAGCATCATGTTCACATTCCCTCACGAACTGTTCAGCAAATTTGCTGATGTTCATTGTGGCAACACTAATTTTTTGTTCTCCCCAACAGGATGGTAGGAACTTCTGCTCTGATACCACTGAGGCCCAACCACTACACCAAAAGACCGGCCTGGTAGTGAGGGCGGCTACCCAGGGTGTTAAGGGTGACAACTAGGGAGGAATCTTCCACCATCGAAGCCACCATTGGAGAATCTGGGGTCTTACGCAAGCCCACTGGACACGTGGCCGCCGGGACTCACCCAGCCGCGCACGGAGCCATTACAAAAATCACTTTCACCCATGATAAACCAGCAAATACAAATCTGAAAGTTATTACCAACTTTTTTCACTTTGATGCTCAATATGCACTTCTGCATGAAGCACATCCCCAATAGACCATCTAGGGAACCATAGTTTCAGGCCCGAAGAATGGAGTAAATTTGCTAAGATTTCCCTTAGCCGAATTCTAGATTTCAAACCAGCAGCATAACTTTGCTTTCCAAAACATAACATAAACAGCACTTCAAACAGCAGCAATATATAAGCTTTAGTTGGCAAATGAAGCAACAAGAACTCTTCAAATTCCAAGAAGTTGAATCACTTCAACTTCCAAAAGGGACGCCACCTTTTTGCATTTTACTTTTTGAAATAATAAAATATTACTCAACCTCCTTTAGGCGTCCAACTTCACTTTGCAACAATAAAGCATTTAATAAATCATTAAATGCACAATTGACCCCCTTAATGGCCCCTCTTTTAAAACAACATGAAGTTATTACTCCTAGACGTGGGGTACAACTGAGAAACATGAAATTTGACTAAGTATAAACTCAACTTATGAAGAAAACCAAACCCAAAGCCAAACTGAAACTGATGGATAACAAGAAGACTTGAGTTGAACTGTTGATGATGCCACTGCCAAAATTAGACTTACTAAAAATAGCCACTGCCAAAAATAGTAAGTTTACCTCAAAACCAACAGAAAGCAGAATTGAGCTGGAAGCAAGACTGAATGAAAATGGAAACCCTAAATTCGCACATCTGAGTAGCCTATGGATTTCCGGAAATAGACTAAAACCAAACGAAGAGCGTATGGCCAAAATGGGGACATTACATAAGTTAATTATATATAAGGTTATCAAATAAATCAAAATTATAAGGTGACCTTATATTTAATTAACTTAATAAAGTGACTTGAATTTAAAAATATATCATAAAGTCACTTAATAAAAATAAAATAATATTCTAGAAGCTTCTTGAAGAATTGGAGAAAAAGAATGAATAGAGGGGTTGCCTAAGCTTCTAGACATCCAGATTTGAAGTTGATGTTTGATAATCCATTTTGTGGAGCCAAGAGTTTCTGTAGATTGTTTCTTTATCATAGGAAACGGAAACTTCCTATTGATAGCAATTTTGAGGGTGTGAAATATCATCTGAATTATTGCAGCTGCGGGAGAGGTTACTTCAGACTTCTCATTGGTACAAAATTTGTAGCCATTGGCCAATTTTGGTGAAATCGACTGTAGTTATTGGAGCATTTGCATTTCTGATTCATTGCCTATCATTTTGGCATTGTGGATTGGCATCTTTTGAGCATTTCAACTTGAAGAAAAGATCTGTTATTACAAGGCAGCAAAATCAGAATTAATTACAATCATCATTCCAGCTGGTAAAGCCACGATTTGGCTCATATTGGCTTCCATTGGCATCGATCCTTCTCTCTTATTCCAGCGCTTGGTAAAAGGGCAGGTTGAGATTATATTTGGAGCAATAGGGACGATTTTAAAGGCTTCATCAATTTATTATCTTGGTCTGATATCAAGGAAACAGGGGCGGCCATATAAGGGAGGTGATTTCAGTCATAGAAGATCACAAAAATTCCGAATAAATTTATGAGGCTTTGTTGAAGTGCTGGGAGTCTAGGCGCTAGGGTTTGGAGGTCATCTTCAAAGCAACCAAGGAAAAACGAATGTTTTCTACAAGCTTCCATTCATTTCCAGGTTCTCCAATTCTTGCATTGTCTTAGAAATATCAGTACTCATTGCATCTTTTGCTGTCATAGTCATAGAGGCATGCATTGCATTGTCTTAAGTGGATAGCATGCTGATAAAAATAATGTAATCAGACTGCAGTAATTTTATCTCAGATCTGAGAATTCATGGTGATGTGTATGTAAGCCAAGAGTCTTGGCATTCAAATCGTTACCATTGAAGGAAGATTGCATTTCAATAAAGATATCAGCATTTGGGAGTCATACATGATTGTCATTATGCATTCAAGTATCATTTGTATCAGCTTAACAGTATGCTTGCCAAGTGTTTGGCAAAATGCCAATAGGCTGTAGGTGCATTTTTCTAGAGGTAGAAAACATATATGTGCATTCTAAATGATCATAATAAGTCATTGATGCATTTAGACTATAGTTTAAGCATTGGAGCATTGAATTACAAGCATTTGGAACACTTTGAAACCATTTTTAAGCAAACATATCAGACTGTAACATCAGACCAGCAAGTTAGAAGATTGCATGTGATTTGTTTGACAATATTCCTTGAGCCTATATTCAGCAAATTGTGATCAGAATTAGCAAGGCTCATTACACATTGGACACTTGTCAGCATCTATGTGAAGCCTAGTTGACAGCTTACTTGTACTATTGTGTATAAAATACCTACTTTGTACATTCTATATAGTAAGAGAGGGACATATTCTCATTTAAATCCTTTGTACATTCTCCCCTAAATTCTTACAATAAGTGGCATATCTATTGGGATCCTTTCGCATCTCAAATCTGTATTCGGTTTGCATATTTGTTTTCATTACACAATCTATGATATTGTTACATTACTAGCTTATCTGCAAGATTGTCCATTTTTCACCATAGGGATCAGATCAAGAAAGTCAAAACCAATGACAAGCAATCTAAATCTAAGGGAAGATCTAAGTCTTTTGGCAAATAAGGTCAAAAGGATTGCAAGGAAAAGAAGAAGGCCAAGAAATCTAATGATGATTCAATAAAGACACTAGTGATGTGTTCATTACAACACTTGCCAAACATGCATGCAACAATTCATGGTTGATCGACTCTTGAGCTTCTTTCCACATTACTTTTCATTGGGAGTGGTTTTCTGATGAGAACTCTGTAGTGGAAGGGTCTATTCGGGAGATAACTCTTTGCTCAAGATCGCAATCATGGCAAAGTCATGCTTGCTTTTGGAGATGAGAGGACCAAATCCCTTTTTGGTGTTCTGCACATTCCATGTTTGGTGAGAAACCTATTGTTAGTAAGCAAGATGAATGATGTGGGTGTGCAAGCGGTCTTCAGCAAGGATGTAAGATGGTGCATGGATGTAATGAAATTAATTGAACAAGAGAAGAATAGAATAACAAATACGATGCAAATACTTGATAATAATATGTAATAACCCCTTCTAATTTTTATTTTTTCCAATATTGAAATAACAAAGAGAACACTAAATAACAGCATACAAATCTGACAATCAACTGAAATAGATACTGCAACCCACAAATATTGATAACAAAAATAAATTTTATAACAACTTCCAAAAATTTCCTGAATATTCATTGATATTAAAATCAAATGTGAAAAATCCAATTATAATATTTATGAGAAATGCCCAATACAAGTTTGGCCTTTGGTCACTCAAGAAGAATAAGCAAACAGTAATATATATTATCCCAAAAATATGGTGCAACTCCCTTCAAACAAGAGTGGCAACATAAGGTAGTATGGCAGCTTTAATATTCATAGACTTCAGCCTTTTAGAGGAGATACAACCCCTTCCAAATGTACAGCGGCCAACATAACCAATGAATAAATTTATATTATGTAGCTTTGAGGTACATCCCAACTTAAAACAAAGGCAGCCAATAAACTCTTAATAATATTCAACTCCTTCTTGACCATAAGGCACCAATATAGTACCCAATATCATCAAAATATGATATTAATATATGTTGTTGCGGATAAGAAAAGTACGGATGTAGCAAGGAAACCTTGCATGGCTAGATATGGTACAGCTTGGCCAAGCAAAGGTACAGACAATACATTGTATAAAGATTTACCAATGTAACAACAAAGAAATATAATATTTTGAAACCATTTTAAACTGGAATATATATTAAAATAAAATCTTCAAACTCACTATAAATCCCATCCACTAACTAAAACTGGAACATTGCAATCTTTCAATACAAATGTGACTATTGAATGGAACCACCTCAACTAGAAACCAAGAGGACTTTTATCTCCCAGATTTCTGCACCAAAGGGTTTTCATCCTTGAGTGTAGAAATGAACAAAATGCTCAAGCTCTGAAATAGGGTTTGATAACAATAACAATGGATGCCATTTTCCTTCAAAACTCTTCTTTTATATTTACCTCTTTTAATTTCAATTTTTCTTTTCCCACCTAAAATCATCTCCAAAGATATTCACAAACACTTTTTTAAATAAAATATTTAATTAGGCAAACACATTAAAAGAATAATAATACTGCTTAAGTAATCCCTTTATAAAATTATAAAATAGTCATTGGACCAAGAAAGTTGATTCAAAGAGTGAGTTAGAGGATTCAAAAGAAGAACTACCTTATACCATAGTCACGAGGAGATCCACTAGGCAAAGGAAACAACCATGAAGGTTTAGCCCAACAAATTATCATTACATGTTTTCTTTGTCTACTGATGATGATGAGACTAAAATTGTGAAGGAGGCAATGAAGTTTGTAGTCAAGAAGTCTGAGAAGAAAGCCATAAATAAGACAGTTGCACTAGAAAAAAATAGTACAATGGATTTGATAAAGCTTTTGAGGATAGGAAACATGTTGACTTCAAATGGCTTTTCAAGAAGTTCAATGCTAATGGATACATAAGTAGACATCTCTAGAATGATATCTCTTGAAGAAAAGTATGCTAGTTTAATAGAAATTATAGTCATAAAAAAAAATTGAATGTAAATTATTTTATCTTGTAAATGTGGGGTCAATTTCTATTTTTGTTTCTTTGTATAAAGCATCCAACAGAGCCATCTACACAGATTCAATTAAACAAAAATTGCACTAAAATTCACCTCTAATGGTCTTGTGGTCATCATTCCTTAGGGTGAACATCAAGCGTACAACAAGCAAATCCTTAGCCACCAATTCTATTTTGTGTATAGGCTTATAGAATACTGACACATGGACTTGGTGGAGCCAATGGAGGACACAATGACAGAATTGTTGAATTGAATGCGAAGGACACTTGTGGGGCTATTTTCATCGACAATGTATGTTCTAATATTTCTCTTGGTAATATTGATATATCTATTTTTCACCTATTGTGTATCACCACATTCTTCTATGTGATTTGATCATTTGAGTGATGGGCAAGGAAGTGATGACTATGCATGAAGGAGGAGGATTCAACAACTTTGGAGGGAGATCTTCTCTCATGTTGTGAAGTTTACATCTATCAAATTTATGTCATCTATTGCTATTGTGTTTGACCTTAAGGTTGAGACAACTATTGCTATTGCTATTGTGTCATCTACAATGTATGTTCTAATATTTCTCTTGGTAATATTGATATATCTATTTTTCACCTATTGCGTATCACCACATTCTTCTATGTCATTTGAGTGATGGGCAAGGAAGTGATGACTATGCATGAAGGAGGAGGATTCAACAACTTTGGAGAGAGATCTTCTCTCATGTTGTGAAGTTTACATCTATCAAATTTATGTCATCTATTGCTATTGTGTTGTGCCATATTAACGCTGAGACAACTTTTTTGCATGGGGATTCGGAGAAGTTCTACCAACACAATGAGAACACTTTGTGATGAAACGTAAGGAAGACATGATTTGCAGGTTGAAGAATCCCCATATGGTTTGAAACTATCCCCTAGGACATGGTATTAAAAACTTGATTCATATGTTTTGATGTTGGGCATTGTTAAAGCTAAGCTGGATCACTTTTTTATTTCGAGCAAATGGGTGATCATCAACTTACTATTATTGTTTTGTATGTTGATGACATGTTGATTAGCAATGAAAAGAAAATGATTAAGGCTCTTAAATCTTAACTTTCTTTACAGTTTGATATGAAGGATTTGGGGGAAGCTAAGTTTATTGTAAGGATGGAGATCAAGGGGGATAGAATTGATAGAAAACTTTGGATCAATAAGAGAAAGTATGTTAACTCTATTTTTGTAAACGCCAACCCCCAGATGTATTTTTTGTTATTTCTGATTTTTTTTCCAACTGCTGTACGTTAGGTTCTGAGTTTGTTTTCTGATGTGTCCATCTTGCTGGTTGAGTTTGGTTTGACAGATTCTTTTGCATTGTTCTCATTTATTATTCATGTTTTGATATTACAATAAGAATATTAAACATTGACATGCAATGGAAGAAGTACACACTAACTAGGATTGATTCAAAGCTCTTAATAAACTGATTTTTAATAACAGTAATATGACAGTCCTTCAAATACAATTTCAGACTCAGAAAACTACTTTCAGACCTGTTAATGAAGCATATAGCAGCAATTCTTGAACTCCCACTTGCAGCACTTCCTCCAAGGAAAGAAACCTTCAAAACCCTGCTGCAAAATCTGATAACTCACTCTCAAGTAGGCCAACCTGGCAAGGAGTATATTAAGCAAACATGAAACTCCAAGAATGATACGCAATGCTCCAAGCTCTCACCCTTTACTCCTTACTTCCCCGTTTCAAGGAACAACTGTAAGAGACCCCACAATCAAGCAGCCATAGCCAATGAAGCAGCAAGCTATAAACTGTGTTTTTTCACAAGCAAAGGGCGCCCCTGGTAAAAGTTCAATCTGCTTTATTAAATCAACAGCTCCACCAAAAAATACCTTCTTGGGCTTGAAAGAGACGCCTTGGGGAGAGTCAAGCAATGATTCAATACCCAGAACAAATTTCCAAGCCTTCACAGAGATACGAATAAAAAGGTGAAATCTGGTCCAGTATATCAAAGCCCAGAAATGAAACTTAACCACACCAAAACTGATAAAAATCTGCTCTTCCAACCTTTGTTCTCAGCTGCACTCGAAATCTGCATATGAAATGTTCTCAAACTTCTCAAAACTTCATCAAAATACATCAAATTAAGCACAAATGAAGCCTCTAAATGAGACCTCCAAAAACCCTCTTGATGTTGTCTTTCAAACGCGAAAAGAGTGTGATCTACAGAGGTTTTCGTCCCTGCAAACCCTTGATTTCCTCAAAGCCAAGCTCCAAGAGAAATTCTCAACAAAACAATTTCCAAAGCATCCATAATCTTTTCCAAATGAACTTCAATTAGCTTTTAAAAGTCTCCAAGATAGGACGACCAGCAGCAGCCCTAAAAATCAACGCCACTTTATTAAAACATTTGATTTTATTTATCTCATCTCACACATTAGCTTTATTTAAATTTAACTCCATTTACTTTTCTCCTTAAGCGTCCTTCAATGTGCATAATAAATTACTTTTTTTGAAGCTCATTAAAATGACTTGAAGTCATTGTACTAGGCGCCATGGTACAAAATGGTCCCCTTCATGACTCTCAACAAATAAATATAAAGTTACTTTATTAAAGCTCCCTTTCGAAACATTATTCAAATATTTGAATGATTCAACCTTAGTAACCTTGTATGGACTAAATATGTGTTGCTGAGACCATCCTAACCAAGTCCGGCTAACCCTAATTGACTTACTATTTTTAGAAAGTCCTAAAAATAGTAAATTGTGCCCTAAAGCTTGAGCTGGAGAGAAACTAAGATGCTCGAGACGGCTCACCGAGGACCAAAGCACCGTACTAGACCCCCTGCTAAAAATAGCATTTACTAAAAATAGTAAGTGTATCAAAATCAACCCCAACAAAAAGAGGAGGTCGTAAAATGGGAACATTACAATTTTGTAGACGTTCAATATGCAAGATTGCAAACTAGTGAATGTTCTCAATCCAATGGAAACAAAGAGTTCAATTAAGCACTATCCTTCAACACCAAATGAAATAGTAGTTGAGCAATGTCTTTTGTAGCCAAATCGGATAGAAGACATGAGCCATATCTCCTATGCAAGTGTAGTTGATAGCCTTATGTGTGGTTTGCATTAGACCAAATATTTCCCAAGTAGAGGGAGTCTTGAATTGGTATACAGCTAATCCAAGGAAGAAGCATTGACCTACAATTAAGAGGATTTTCTAGTACCTTCATAGCAATTCAAAGTATTCTATTTACTATTGGAGAGGTTCAGCAATGGACTTGCAATAGTCTTGTAGAGGTTTGGCAATGGACCTACAGTAGTCTTTCAATGGGCAAATAGGGATTTGTAGACTCTGATTGGGCAAGAGATGTGGATAGCAAAAGGTCTACCAATGGGTATGTTTTTACCTTGTTCGATGGTGCAATCAATCAAATGAGAATGAGAATGGTGCAAATTATATATGACAAATACTCATGCTTGTAATGAGGCAATATGACTTCAAAGATTGTGTTCCAATATTGGATTGAATCTAGATACAACATCAATTTAGTGTAGTAGTCAAATGAAGAGCACAAAAGATTTACTGAGAGGGGGGGGGTGAACTAGTAAATCAAAACAATCTTTTACTTTTCAACTTTTCAACAATCTTAAACTTTTATCAAGATCAACTTCTGATATGAATCAATGAAAACAAGTTGACACCACTTAATTGAATTGATTAAATGATTTTTACAAATTGAAGTAGGTACCAACCTACTTGATTATGAATGAAATGATTTTGTAGGCTACAACCTACAAGGAGCACCAACCCCTTAACAATTTTAGTAGGCACCAACCTACAAGGAGATTTGACACCTAATGCAAGGCACCAACCTTGACTTGATGGATGAAAGTAAATGATTTAATCAGATCTGCACTCTCCCAATCCTCCAATCTGCCTTTGTGATGAAAAATCTCACACTTAGCCCACACAAGAAGATGGGTTTCTGATTTGAATCACTTGAAACTTCACAACCACACCTTCAAGACCAAACCAAATGACAAATATATACTTTGTTGTAAGATTGCAACTCTTGATAGAAATCACATCTCTTGAATAATCACTCCCCTTTATTTGTGTGTATTAGTCTTAATGTTCTTTTAAGATTTTTAATACTTCTTAACCAACCATCTTGCAGCTGCCTGTAGGTTATTAAGAAATGCAATTCTGAAGCTTACGTCTCTTCAAGAAAAGGCTATATTCTTTGATAAGAATTGTGTCCTTTCATATTTCAAAAAGGCACGCCTCTTTAAACTGAATTCGCATTAATCTTTCTTAAACACGTCCTTTCTAAAACACACGCATTAGACTTTCTTAAATGTGTCCTTTCTAAAACACGTCCTTTCAGAATTTATACTTTTAAAGAAACGCGTCCCTCTGAGTCTATGATAGATTATCACAAACTAATCATAATCTTCACATTGTATTTTTCTTAACAGATCACAAACTAATCTTCAGATTATCACAAACTAATCTTCAGATGTATTTCGATTTATTTCGATCTGATTTATTTCGATTTATTCTATACTCTGTCCTTCAGATTTATTTGATCTTCTATTTCGATTTTCAATTTCGATCTGCAAGTTGATCTTTAGATTTATTTGATCTTTCAACTTCATGTAATCTTTCAATTTTGATCTGCAAGTTGATCTTTAGATTTATTTGATCTTTGCTCAAATATTCAGCTTCAATAACCTGAGTAAGCCAAATCTTTGACATCAATGACAATTCTTTTAACATCAAAGTGCCATAAATTTGGCAAAGAACCCAACCTTTCATGTGTGGGCTAAGCACATTGATGTGCAATATCATTTTTTTCATGACCTGGTAAAGGACAGGAAGGTTATAGTTGAGAAAGTGGACATTTGTATGAACATTGCAAATACATTAACAGATTATGAGCACAAAAACTTCAAATGATGCAAAATGGCTATGGGCATCAACCCCTAGCATTTAGTTCACTTATTTGGATTTCTTTATGATTCTTGCAATGTATATAACAAGTGTGAGATTGTTAGGATCAGGGAATTGTGTGGTGTACAACTTGCAAGTCCTAAGCCTGGATGAATTATATAATATTTGTATAATATTGCAAATAATATGCCCACATGGAAAAGGGCACTCCACTTGGATGATGAAATATTCCGAGCCAATTTTTTTCGATTTTCACAATTTGTCAGATTACAACATTACAACAGTGCACCCGTTAAGGTTAGATGGATAAACCTAAACGTGCAAGAAAGCAACCCTAACCAGAATGGCGCCGATGATGGCGAGCATTGGTCAGGGGATCTGAAAGAAAATGCTTATGCTGTAACTCTAACCTGAATGGCACCGATGATGGTGAGCATTGGTCAGAGGATCTTTATTCTAATTGCAGAAAGAACTCAACGTCAAGTATGTGCTACCCAATCCAAGATGGAGTGAGGGGCGACCATATGACGGAGTGGTTACAAAACAAATGCTGAAAGATAAATGTTGAGAAAGGAAACTACTCGACACCCAGAATGTGCTTGCTACCCAGAGTAGGCAGTAGCTACCATAGGGTGGAGTTCTAACTATTACAATAACTTGAGTGAAAATTAGAATTACAACCAGATTTAAACGAGCAAGAAGGACTGCCAGTACTACTGGTCAGTTTACAAATGAATTTGATACGCCTGTCAAGAGATTAGAGCTGGATTTATCAACCATTACAATATCATCATCAATTCTTGGCTTGATTCCATATGCCAACTTAAAATCTCACAATGAATAAGAAATGACACTGCTGTTTTCTTGAATGACCAGAAATCTGTACTTTGCTGTTTCAAATCAGCAGTCTAAGAACCCAATCAAATGCTCGTAACTCAAGATTAACTTGCCCAATTCACTCGAAATAAAATGCAATATAGTCTAGTAAGGAAGACGCCTAAGACAGACCCTAAACACAGATCTAAAAGCCTTCAATTTATTTTGCACGGATACCAAGACAATGCTGAATGGTACGGCCTAAAGGAAAAGGGGCGATCTGTTTTATAAAATCAATGGAAGCTTCATAAAATCTACCAATTGGAAGGAAAGGACGCCTAGAACCTATGATGAAGAAAATACAATACCCATATGCAAAATTTTGGTCTTTTACAAGATATGATTAAAACTTCAAATCTGCTGTCTACAATAATGCAATAAGCTGAAACCTATGATTTACCAAATCAGATCTAAATATGCTATAAGCTGAAAGACAATGCATGAACTAAATTGCAAACTCACAATACAATGATTCACCGCTAGATGTTGTCTTGCAAACATGAAACGATGCCCAAACTAGGAGGTCTTCATCCCTCGAAGCAATCCAGAATCAATCCGGCAGCATAACGGTGTAATTTCCAAGATAACCCCAATGATGCACCAAGACTCCTCTTTATAACCTTCAATTGACTTTGCAAAACCCTAAAATCAGCTTTTAGGTCAAACTTCACCCTCCTCAAGATTGGGCGTACTTTCTCCTCAAGGCTTAATAAATGATATTTTAATTAAAACATCATACTTTGATTAAGGCGCCCATCATACCCTGCTTTGACTTAGGGAAATATTAAATCATTTCATAATGAAGGCGCCCCCCTCAAGGAACCACCTTTTAAACACAACATTAAGTCATTAAGTCTAAGCCCATGGTCAACGTTTAATTATAATAATTAAAACGTGACTTTTTAATTTAAATGACTTAACTTATTTCTCCGACAGTGCCCTGAAGCCAAAACTGAAGAAGTCAACTGATCATTCTGAAGCCGGGAGTCAACCATCCTGAGCACATCTGGAAACTGCCAAAAATAGAATTTACTAAAAATAGTAAATTCCAAAAAGTACTCTGAATGCTGAGACGAACATACCACTGCGAAGCCCTCTGAAAACCCAGAAGGAATCCGCCATTAAAACTATCATCTCCGAGCAATGATCTCCTCAAAATTAGGAAACCCTAATTTTAACTTCCGACTAGCCTCCGGGTTCCCAAAGAAAGGCTAACGGTCACTGAAAATGTCAGGCTTGAAATGGGGACATTACAGTCCGCCCTCCCCAAGATTGCTTGTCCTCAAGCAATCGCAAACTAGGATGCTGCAATATTTCATCATTTTCCCAAGTGGCATCCTCCATAGGCAGGTTCTTCCACTTTACCAAATATTCTCTGATAGTTCTATTCCTCAAGGAACGTTCTCTGACATCAAGTATCTCCTCGGGAACTAGAACCAACTGTCCTTCTTCATCCAACGGTGGCAACTGTGAAGAAGCAACTACATTGTGTCCAAGTGCCTTCTTGAGGCGAGACACGTGGAAGACGTTATGCACTTTGCTATCTGAAGGTAGCTCTAATTCATAAGCTACTGCCCCAACCTTTCTGATGACCCTAAATGGCCCATAGAAGCGAGGTTTGAGCTTCTCAGCTCCACTCTTCTTGAGAGTTGACTGTCTATAAGGTTGTAAGCGGAGATAGACCATATCCCCAACCTCAAAAGAACGCTCTACACGCTTCTGATCAGCATACAACTTCTGCTGATTTTGTGCAATCTGCAAATTATCCTTCAAGGATCTCATTATGTCCTGACTATGCTGCAACAAATCCTTGGCTAATGGTGCTTTGCTGTCACCAAACACCAAATCTGCAAAGCTGGGTGCTTCATACCCATAAAGTGCCAAGAAGGGAGACATTTTGATTGACATATGGAAGGTAGAATTGTAACAGTACTCGCCTATGTGCAGCCACTTAACCCAAGCCTTCTGTTGTTCTGACACATAATTTCTCAAGTAGCCTTCCAACCACTTGTTTACCACCTCTGTTTGCCCGTCAGTTTGGGGGTGATAACTCGTGCTTGGGGTGAGCACAGTACCACTCATTCTAAAAACTTCCTGCCAAAAGGTACTTAGGAACTTACTGTCCCTATCACTTACAATATTCTTTGGCAAACCATGAAGTCTAAACACTTCTCGAAAAAACAAATCTGCAACTTGGGCTGCAGAAAAAGTGCTGGTAATGGCAAAGAAATGAGCAAACTTGGTTAATCTGTCAACTACCACATAAATGCAATCCTTCCCTTGGGCCTTGGGCAACCCAGTGATGAAATCCATTGAAATGCTTTCCCATTTTTGATTGGGAATTGGAAGTGGTTGCAGCAAACCGGCTGGCAATGTATGCTCATTTTTATTTGCTTGACAAACAGGACATTCCTGAATGTAGCGTTGAACCTCCCTCTTCAAACCTTTCCAAGAAAACCTTTCTCGGATCTGCCTATAGGTCTTAAAAAAACCTTGGTGACCAGCAACCGGAATGTCATGAAAGTTCAAAAGAATCTTCTTCTTGAGCTTAGAATCAGCCACCAGAAAGATTCTTCCCTTATACTGAATCAATCCCTCAACCACCTGGTACTTTTCATCATGGAAAGTACCTTCCAGGATGCTGGTTGCAAACTGATTTTTTGCATAATCAGCAAGCAACATATCTCTCCAATCTGCAGTAAGCTCACACAATGAGCTAAGATGAGGTCTCCTCGACAGTGCATCAGCCACAATATTATTTTTCCCTTTGACATATTCAATGTCAAAGTCGTAAGCTTGCAGCTTACTCACCCATTTCTGTTGCCTCTCATTTAAATCTTTTTGATGCATAAAATGCTTGAGGCTGTTGTGGTCAGTCTTAACCACGAATTTGTTCCCCACCAAGTACTGTCGGAACTTGGCTAATGCATGCATAATGGCAAGCATTTCTTTGTCATAAATGGAATATGACCTTTCCACACCCCTTAATTTTCGGCTTTCAAACACAATAGGGTGTTTGTCTTGCATCAGGACAGCACCAACTCCTTCACCCGATGCATCACATTGCAGCTCGAATGGCTTGGAGAAATCAGGGATAGCCAAAACTGGGCACGAGCTCATGATTCTTTTAAATTTGTCAAAAACAACTTGAGCCTTTTCTGACCAAGCAAAGGCTCCCTTTTTGGTGAGATCAGTAAGGGGAGCAGCATTTTGAGAATACCCCTTAACGAACCTCCGATAGAAACCACAAAGACCCAGGAAACCCTTCAACTGAGTCAAATTTTCCGGTGGTGGCCAATCAACCACTGCTTTGATCTTCTCCGGATCCACCTTCACTCCCTCAGCACTGATGATGTGGCCAAGGTACAATAATTCTTCCATTCCAAATTCACATTTGGAAGCTTTAGCAAACAGACTCTCAGACTCCAGAATACTAAGCACTTCCTCCAAGTGCTTGAGATGATCTCCCCAAGTCTTGCTGTAGATCAGAATATCATCAAAAAAAATCAACACAAACCGCCTTAACTGATTCTGAAACACATGGTTCATGCAAGACTGAAAGGTGGCCGGTGCATTAGTCAAACCAAATGGCATGACTAAGAATTCGAAGTGGCCATAGTGACATCTGAAAGCTGTCTTTTCCACATCTGATCCCCTCATCCGTATCTGATGGTAACCGAACGCAGATCAATCTTTGAGAAGAACTTAGCCCCATGTAGCTCATCAATGAGCTCATCTATTCTGGGAATGGGGTATCTATTCTTGATGGTGCTTTGGTTCAAAGCACGATAGTCCACGCACATGCGCATGGTACCATCCTTCTTCTTTACAAGAACCACTGCAGAAGCAAAGGGGCTCTTGCTTGGGCGTATGAAACCCATCTCCAAAAGTTCTCGGATATTCTTCTCGATTTCATCCTTTTGCCTCTTTGGATACCGGTATGGAGTTGTGATCACCGGTTTAGCTCCTTCCTTGAGCTCAATGATGTGTTCTGAACCTCGATCAGGAGGGGGTCCAGGAGGTAAATCATCAAACACTTTACTCTTTTTGGTGAGTAAAGACTGGATATCAGGAGGATGCTCTATTTTCGTTTCAGCTGGACTCGCTGGAAGAATCATACACTCAGCAGCCCATTCCACTTGGTCATGACGTATCAACCTTGCCATCCTCTTGAATGACACAATCCGAGGGCCACCATTTGACATTCCTCGCAACACCACCTTCTTCCCATCGGATTGGAATTTCAACTCCATAGTCTGCAGATTCAACGAGATCTCTCCAAGAGATCGCAGCCATTGGATACCTAGAACTGCATCAGTATCCCCAATGTGAACAACATAGAAGTCATCTTTGACTTCGTAGTTACCCAACTGCATGGTCATGTTAGATATCTTCTTAGTGCAAGTAATATGAAATCCATCGGCAACCATGACCTTGAATCCTTCGAACTCCTCTGTTTGCAGCCCCTTCTTGGCTACCACAACTTCATCAATGAAGTTATGAGTTGCTCCCGTATCGATCAAAGCAACGATTCGCTGCCCTTTGACCATACCACGAACCTTAAATGATTCATTTCTTTGAAAACTGGAAAGTTGAGCTAAAACTCCACCACTTCCCTTCTCATCTCCGGACTCTTCTGGAGCTCTATCTTCTTCATTTCCTTCAAAATCAGATTGCTGGTCGGAAAAATCAGAACTACTTTCCCCAGCAGAATAGTACTCAATCTGATTGAACTTGACCCCTTTTGGGCAAACATGGTCTTGAGACCATTTTTCCTGACACCGGAAACACAACCCCTTTCTTCTGAGTTCATTCAGGGTTTCTTGATCCAACCTGGTAACATGGGGATTGCGATTCTTGAACTCCTTGTTCTGAGGTCTCAAATTATTTTTATACTGAGGCCTTTTTCCTTTATCCCTTTTCTGAAAAGGGGAATTTGACTGAAATTTCGCCTTAGGAGCAGCCCACTCCATGTTTCTTGCCTTTTTCATGGCCTCTTGCAGTGTTGGAGGATCAAAGGCTTTAATCCAGCCTTTGAGGGGTTCTGTCAACCCTTCACTAAAGAGAATTACCAATCTCCTTTCTGTGATTCCAGTCACCATGACTGAGAGTCTCTGAAACTCCGCGATGTAGGCTTCAACTGTGCCATACTGTCTCAGTTGAGCAAGCTCCCTGAAATGGATCTCAGGATCTTTTTTCTCAAACCTTTCGATGAGCCTAGTGGTGAACTCATCATATGTTGTGATAGAACGATGACCCAGAGTGACGAGGCCATGGTACCACCACTCGTGCGCCACCCCATCAAGGTGTAGCGTAGCGAACTTGATCGCTTCTTCTTCCGCCATTGGTCTGAGAGCTAGATAATTATCCAGCTTTTGAATCCAAGCTCGGGCTGAACTTGTGTCACTTTCGTCAAAGTGTGGAAGCATAACTTTGTTGACAGCTTGGTACAAATCCCCTTGATTTGATGGTCTTCGTTGATCAAAGTTTCTCCCTTGGCCTTTGTTTTTCCTCTTATGATCCATAAAATCATTGAAGGACATATCCATCTTAATGTCGGCGGGTAAAGAGTCATACTCTGTACGGCCCTGCCTCAACTGCTCCACGAATGAAGCATTCTCTTCAGGATCTGGCTGAGTGACTACAGGAGCCACAAAGGTGGGTTTGAAAGGTCGGGACGTGATGTAAGTGTTGTTGGACACCGTTCGGGCTGCATGCTCATCATGCTGATTGGAAGCACTATGCTCCCCTCTATGGCTTGAGTTGTTTTGCGGAATGGTATTGTGGCCCACTCTTCCCATCATGAGTGAAACCATATCCATTAACGCATCCATCTTCTTCTCAAATCTCTGTCCGGGACTGATGGACCTCTCTCTGCCCTTACCACTGTCATCTCTACTGTTGGTAACCCTCTCGTTACCACCAACTGATCTTTCACCTTCTGCCATAGCTGATTCCTGAGAAGACTCCCAATGAGCCCTCAAGACTTCTGAAACTGTCTGACCCTCTGGAGGCTGGTGAAGCTGGAACTGTTTTCCAACTTTCTTGTCTTCCCTTGCAAAGTATCTCTTTTCTCTGTCACTCATAGACAGACTGATCACAGGCTGGCAGGATCTTGGCTCTGATACCACTGAAATATTCCGAGCCAATTTTTTTCGATTTTCACAATTTATCAGATTACAACATTACAACAGTGCACCCGTTAAGGTTAGATGGATAAACCTAAACGTGCAAGAAAGCAACCCTAACCAGAATGGCGCCGATGATGGCGAGCATTGGTCAGGGGATCTGAAAGAAAATGCTTATGCTGTAACTCTAACCTGAATGGCACCGATGATGGTGAGCATTGGTCAGAGGATCTTTATTCTAATTGCAGAAAGAACTCAACGTCAAGTATGTGCTACCCAATCCAAGATGGAGTGAGGGGCGACCATATGACGGAGTGGTTACAAAACAAATGCTGAAAGATAAATGCTGAGAAAGGAAACTACTCGACACCCAGAATGTGCTTGCTACCCAGAGTAGGCAGTAGCTACCATAGGGTGGAGTTCTAACTATTACAATAACTTGAGTGAAAATTAGAATTACAACCAGATTTAAACGAGCAAGAAGGACTGCCAGTACTACTGGTCAGTTTACAAATGAATTTGATACGCCTGTCAAGAGATTAGAGCTGGATTTATCAACCATTACAATATCATCATCAATTCTTGGCTTGATTCAATATGCCAAATTAAAATCTCACAATGAATAAGAAATGACACTGCTGTTTTCTTGAATGACCAGAAATCTGTACTTTGCTGTTTCAAATCAGCAGTCTAAGAACCCAATCAAATGCTCGTAACTCAAGATTAACTTGCCCAATTCACTCGAAATAAAATGCAATATAGTCTAGTAAGGAAGACGCCTAAGACAGACCCTAAACACAGATCTAAAAGCCTTCAATTTATTTTGCACGGATACCAAGACAATGCTGAATGGTACGGCCTAAAGGAAAAGGGGCGATCTGTTTTATAAAATCAATGGAAGCTTCATAAAATCTACCATTTGGAAGGAAAGGACGCCTAGAACCTATGATGAAGAAAATACAATACCCATATGCAAAATTTTGGTCTTTTACAAGATATGATTAAAACTTCAAATCTGTTGTCTACAATAATGCAATAAGCTGAAACCTATGATTTACCAAATCAGATCTAAATATGCTATAAGCTGAAAGACAATGCATGAACTAAATTGCAAACTCACAATACAATGATTCACCGCTAGATGTTGTCTTGCAAACATGAAACGATGCCCAAACTAGGAGGTCTTCATCCCTCGAAGCAATCCAGAATCAATCCGGCAGCATAACGGTGTAATTTCCAAGATAACCCCAATGATGCACCAAGACTCCTCTTTATAACCTTCAATTGACTTTGCAAAACCCTAAAATCAGCTTTTAGGTCAAACTTCACCCTCCTCAAGATTGGGCGTACTTTCTCCTCAAGGCTTAATAAATGATATTTTAATTAAAACATCATACTTTGATTAAGGCGCCCATCATACCCTGCTTTGACTTAGGGAAATATTAAATCATTTCATAATGAAGGCGCCCCCCTCAAGGAACCACCTTTTAAACACAACATTAAGTCATTAAGTCTAAGCCCATGGTCAACGTTTAATTATAATAATTAAAACGTGACTTTTTAATTTAAATGACTTAACTTATTTCTCCGACAGTGCCCTGAAGCCAAAACTGAAGAAGTCAACTGATCATTCTGAAGCCGGGAGTCAACCATCCTGAGCACATCTGGAAACTGCCAAAAATAGAATTTACTAAAAATAGTAAATTCCAAAAAGTACTCTGAATGCTGAGACGAACATACCACTGCGAAGCCCTCTGAAAACCCAGAAGGAATCCGCCATTAAAACTATCATCTCCGAGCAATGATCTCCTCAAAATTAGGAAACCCTAATTTTAACTTCCGACTAGCCTCCGGGTTCCCAAAGAAAGGCTAACGGTCACTGAAAATGTCAGGCTTGAAATGGGGACATTACAGATGAAATCTCAAGATTCCATTGTTAGCACTCTCCACCATATGTCACTAGGCTTATGACAATTGTAAGAAGTCATTGAATTGGGAGTTAGTAGGTGGATTATGGCTAACATCTTTGACTAGCTATTATTAGTGGTGTGGAAGAGGTGTATAGAAGTAATTATTACACCTACATGGAGCACTTGGGAGTTACTTAGGCCCTTCTTTGTCTTGGGAGTCAACCGTTCAACTGAGGAATTACTCTTGGAAAGGGGTGCATGGATTGGACTTGGACCATTTGGTCCAAGTATTGGTTCATGGTTTTGAGCCCAAGGCTTTGGTAAACCACTAATAGTTTCCCAAGTCCTTGGCTTATATATTGAGGATTTAGGATGGAGATTGAATAGTCAATTTTGTACAAGGTTATGCTGCCAAATTTTTTCTAAATTTAGAGTGTAGATCTCTCGTGAAGTACTGCAACTCATGAGTGTATTGTAACTAGTTTGAAATAGTAACAAATTATGTAGGAATTCATCATGCTTTCCTTTTAACCTCAAGGTCAAAACAAATCATGACAACCTCAAATGCTTCTAGGAGCTACAATTGCCTTCCAAAAAAGAACAAAAGTGGGTTGCCAAGACACTGGAATATGACAGTGAAATTATTTATAAGAAAGGCAAAAGAATGTGGTGACTGAAAGACTATACCGAAGCATTTCTAGGGTTTATTTCTATACTTCAGACAGATTGGATGAATGAAGCTAAAAACAAATGGCAGCAATATCTAGAGGCAACTCAGTTAATTCAGCACTTACAATAGTATCCTAATGTCTAAAAAAGTTGGGTAGAGAGGTGGTGCCTTATGGTACAAGGATAGGCTTTGTCTTTGCAAAGATCCACTCCTAAAAAATAAGGTGCTAGGGAAGCTACATTCTTCTCCAATGGGAAGCAGGTTTTCTGAAAACCTGTTATCATGTCAAAAAGGACTTCTTTTGGTAAGGTCTTAAAAGAGATGTACAGAAATTTGTCGTAGAATGCTTGTTTTCCAATAGAACAAAGAAGAGACAATCAAAACACCAAGCATTGTCCAACCATTAGCCATGTTGACTTGGCATTGGGAAGAGGTGTGGACTTGTTACTGGATTATCCAAGTCAAATGGGAAGAACATCATCATGGTAGTAGTGGACAGGCTCACCAAATATGCTAAATTATGTGCCTTATCCCATCTCTTCATAGCTAGCAAAGTGGTGAAAGCCTTTCTAGACATGGTGCAGAAGCTACATGGCATCCCAAAAATAATAGTAATCAATCATGACCCTATATTCACTAGTAAATTCTAGACCAAGTTGCTCTCTTGTATGGGTACTCAGCTAGCTCAAAATCTTCTTACCACGCTCAATCATTTTCAAATAGAGATAATAATAACTGTTTTGAAGGTTATATTCAGTGCTTTTCATTAAACAAACAGTCACAGAGGGCTCAGTAATTAACACAAGCAAAATGTTGGTATAATACTTACATTTCACAATACAACTAAGATGTCACCATGCATGACACTCTATGGGCATCAACCACCATCTCTTATGTCTTCAATATGAAACCAGCCCAAAGTTTGTGTAGTAGAGGAACATATTCAGCATCAATAGGAAGTTATTTCATCTGTCAAACAATATTCAGCCATAGCACAAAACCAAATGAAGTGGCAAGCAGATCAGAAAAGGAGTGAGAAGACTTTTAAATTAGAGATTGGATGTTCCTCAAGTTACGTCTATATAAACAACTACCTCCCAAGCAAAAAAAGGACAACAAATTATTACCCAACTATTATCATCTTACAAGATTTTGCAGTGCATTGGAAGTGTAGCATACAAACTGCAGCTACCCACATATTCACAAGTCAACCCAATTCGTTGGAGACAAAGTCCCAATTCAACCAGCTTTTCTAGAGTTGGACAAAGGACAAATCATTTTGGAACTTGGGCATACCATGCAAACAAGGACAAGAGACTACAGAGTAAAATGATCATTGAATATCTCATTAAGTGGAAGAATTTACCACATGAAGAGTCCACCTAAGAAGATCAAGGATTATTATAGCAATACCCACAACTACTTGTTGAGGACAATGCTGATTTGAAGATGGGGGCAAGATATGCCCTTAATCCTAGAGATGTATTGGGATATGTGTCTGTAGACTATGGCACATGTTATCCTTAACTAGTTGTTAGTTCATAGATATAATAAGTATTGATCTAGTTGACCTCATTGGGATTAGGAGATCATTAGGGGCTAATGATGCTATATAGGTGGTAGTGATGGTGATTAATCATCATATTATGAAGTATGTTGTTATTTGAAGACTTGTGGAGTTTTCCCCGTCAAAATGACTCTGCTTAATTACCATGTGGATCTACTCTATTCTTTTGTGTTCAAATATTATGTAATGTCCTGTTTTATTCCTAAATGTCTGCAGCCTGTGTTTCAAAAGAAATAAAAAGACAGTAATGTGAGGGTGTTAGCTGTTAAGAGAGAATCAAGTCATTCTTTGAAGACTCTTCAAATTCTTTGCCTCAGCCACCACCTTTGGAGAGGTTTAGAATAAGTTTAATGAAGCGCCCAAAAGAAGATAATTAATAATAAACCAAACTTGAATTAAATAAAGCTTAATTGTTAAGAATGGTCAACCACCATATGAAGGGTTGTGTCCCTTGAGCAAGATAAGGTATATAAGGAAGGTAGATCTAGAAGGAAAGGTTAAATTGTGAAGAATTACAAGTAAATATTACAGCCCACATAATATGCAATTAATCTAATAATAAAGTGGTGCTAGCAATAGACAGCAGCACTAGCAAATTAACTTATTTAAAATTAAATTATTATTCTCCAAATGCAGCAATGAAGGGTTGTAACTATTGCAAAGGCAATAGAGGTGAAGAGGTGTGACTCCCTCAAACTTGAGATATAAAAGGGAGAACATTTCATTTGAGAAGGACATCCATAACATCATTCAATCAGTCAATTAAGAATAAATATTATGTGACTCCTAATATGAAAGGTTGTGACACCCTCAATAATAAGATATAAAAGGGAGGTCATTTCCTTGTGGAGAAATCACAAATGGGGAATAAATCAATCAATCAATTTGGAAATAAATTATTATTCTCAAAAGGCAACAATGAAGGGTGGTGACTCATTTATTGTGAAGGGTGGTGACTCCTTCAAGAAATGGATATAAGGGGTAAATCAGTTCAGTGACATTCAATCAGCAATCATCACTCATCTATCCATCAAGAAATCAAAATATCAAAATATCAAAAATATTAGTCAAGCAAATAGTAATAAGTCTATCAATACATTCAATCATCAAATTATTCAAGCATCAAATCATTCAATCATCAAATCATTCAAGTATCAATTCATTCAGCAATAAACATACTTCAGAAAATCAATTCAAACAGCAACCATTTGTGAAAGAATTCAAGTATTATTTAAGGATTGAATTGTCAATCCATCAAGAAATATAAATTAACAATAGTCTAGCAAATACATCAAGTTATCAATTCTGAATTCTAGGTAGTATTTGCAAATCGGACGATGTCCAGGCTCATGGGGTGGGCTAAGGGTTGGAAGGACAGGGTCTTTTCATGCCCTTGACAAGCTAGGGACGGGGTCCTTGGTATTGTCACTGTTCAGTTAGGGACAGGGTCCTTTAATTCAACAGTTTTGCAAAGTATTTCCGGAGAATTCATGAGTTTATCAACTTTGGGTATTCTGCTATGATTTATTGACCAGAATATATATCATAAATTTGTAATCTTTGATAAAACTATTATCATATTTTGAGTGAATATTATTGTTTTACAGAATATCCCAAAAGGGGACATTACATATTAAGTTTTTTTTTTGCCATTGCTCTCTTGTGAAGTTGTTATAAATACTGTTGTATTTCTGCTTTTGCAATAAGTGAATTCATTACAAGATGATTGTAATGGAAACTTCTACTTCGTACATCTTACAGACTAGGATAATTCATTCAAGATTGTTGATGATAAGATGTTAGAGACTACGTCTGACCTTAAGCTTTTAGGTTTAAACTCATATAAATTGGATGTTATAGCTTGCACAAATTAACAATTACTAAATATTAGAAGGAACATAAACCAATCATCTTCATCAAAGGCTCGTTCATTTGTTACTGCCAAAAGTCTTGTTGATGCGTGTTTTATGACACACCAAACACTCTAGAATAAAGTGTCCAAAGACGCTCTATCCTCTCTTGAAAAATTACCTCGTATGCTGAGATTGCAAGAAAGATCATACAGCAATTCCAATGTTTCGTAAATTAGATGTGGATAAGCTCTATGGATGATGTGATTTGTCGGGAACACAAAAGGGATTTACTCTAGTAAGTTACTTTGAAAGCAAGGACTTAAATGCAATGTTATTTTGAAATTTTGTGATTTTGGATAAAAAAGTGAAAAAAAGAGTAAGGGTTTAGAAATCCTATACTATTCCTATGAAATCAAGAGACGGTAAGGATTGAGTGAAACTAAAAAAAACATTACTTTGTTTCCCCACGCTAAACGACAACTACACAAAGCAAGTGCAATCTTCTAGGATTTGTGCTTAAGATTTCTTTACTACGAACAACACCATCAATAGAACAACATTATTCTAAGTAAACATTGAAGCATCCACGTCAAAAGCTCAGTCTAACTTTACGCATTGAATGAAAAGCATCCATTCAAAGAAAGTATGAGCCTAATTTCACTAATCTTTACTATCAATCTATTATTCCCTTAACATACATTCAAATAAAATTCTAATTTAAATCTACTTTATGAAGAAGAGAAATATGCAACCATGCAACCATTTGACAATGAAAGGATTCAAAGCATCTCATGCATTATGAACTTTATTATCAAAATAGTTTTCAGCAACAATTTCATAGAACTCTCTCTCTTATTCTCTATTCTCTATCCTGATATATCTCTATATGAAAATGAGAGAGTGAGGGGGGGTGGAGGAGGGGGTTTATATAGAGTTTCAAGAATACAATGAATGGCCAAGATCAATTCAAGATTAGCGGCCCAGATTTAAAATAACAAAACCCTAATTAGGGTTGCCCAAATAACGATCAGTTAACTACAAAGAAGTCATCCACTGGGAGTTGCGTCCTTATCCACTTCCATAGGATTGTGTTCGGTGAACCTGGACACAATCGCGATGACTTCCTCAATGGTGATGTCCAGCAACGCGTTAACTTTGTATTCCAGCAAGTCTAGACTGTCTGCACACTCTGCAAAGGCAATCACCCATTCTGATTCATGCAGCAAGAAGGTGTCTTGGACAGTCAGGAAGCTGAATGCCTTAGTCAAATTTTCTTTCAGGATTGGCCCAGCAGTGGTTGAGAAAATCCTTTGAACTTTATCCTTTAAATTTTCCAACTGTAAGTGTTTTCTTCAAACAATGTCTTTGTCAAGCACATCCGCAGCCATTTGGAAAATTTTATTCTGGATTTCTCTTACTTGTTCTTCAATTTTAGCGCCATCTACCTTCACTCTTTCCAAGACTTCTCCTCGTGAAACCAACGCATAATACCAGTTGCTGAAATCGTATGCAACTCCTGCTTCAATGATCCTCTCATCAATCAATCTTTGCTTTGAAATTCCCTTTTATCTCTCGAAGACATGGAATAATTTTGCTTTGAATGTCTTGGAGACCGTCCCATGCTTCTGCTAGGTTTACCGCTCGTGAGAGCAAAGAGGAGGTTTGCCCATAAACAAATGCCAACTTTTTTGTGAATGCCACTGCCTCTTCTTTCTTTCCAGTCATCCATTCCTTGGTTTCGCTGGCTGTAGTCAATTCCTCTTCAAAATTTCTTATCGGCTCCTATGAAGAGTTTGGAAGTGGAGGGGCTAATTGGTCACCTTGATTGAGCGGCTTGGTTAAATGTTGGATGTATTCCTTTAAGCGCTCAATCTCTCTTTTATACTCTCTTTTCTTCGCCACTTCCTTTTCTAGCCTAGATTTAATGGTGGCAACAAAGTTATCTAGGTCCTCAACTTCCTGTCCTTTTGTTGTTGGACCAATATCAATGGTTGTAACGGCATATTCATTTGGGGCAATTTCATCATGTGATTTCTCTACCATTGGTACTGCAATCTGCACTATACGGTTACCAGCTTCATCTCTCTGTATTGTAGAAAATTTCTTGGCTGGCTTCTTTGTAGTAGCCTGTTCTAGCCTCACCAAGAAGTCTGCAATATCATCTTCTTCTGGTATCTCTGCTAGTACCTTAATTTTCAGCCTTTTTTCCAGCCAATCTGGGATTGTCGGCTGTTCAATTTCATCTTCCTGATTATCCTGAATGTCTTGCATATCCTGAATTTCCTGCACAAATGGGACTTCCTGAATTCCCTTGAGGGCAGAAATCATTCCCTCTTGGAATTCTCCTTCCATGATATCCATATCATCATCTGACTCAAGAATCTTCGTGCTTGTAGGGGAGTGATGATCATCATCTTCCAGCTATACCGTCTCCATATCTTTTTCTAGAACTGGCGAAGGAAAGCTGAATTATCCCCATGATTCTTCCTCCATAATCAATATCTCATCCACATTTCTAGATGTGGTCAAATGAAGGGCCTTGGATTTTTGCATCCTCTGAGCAGGTACATCATCTGCTGCCTTCTTTTTGTTCTACCTTGTAGAGTCATCTATCATTTCTTTTCTTTTCTTTGGGTTAGCATTCTCGGTTAGTTCACCTCCCTGAGATGCACCGGCATTCGAAGAACAAGACTCTACATCACCCATCAAGTCATATGTAAATGGCACATTCCTTTGCCGTAAAATTTGCACTTGCTAGTCTACCCACCATCGCGAATACTTGAACACAGGCCTCATAAAAGTCGTTAAGTCACCAAACTCAGGCTCAGACCATCTCACAGGAGGAAGCGGTTGCCTTTCATCAAAGCCTGGCTACACGTACACTCCATCATCTTCAAGTTGATTAGGTACACGGAAGAGCTTTGTTGTCCTGATCATATCCAACGGCAGTCTTGACCATAGCCTTTTTCTCACGTCAAACTCATCAACAACATTTGCCCAGAAGTCTTCTAGGTCAACTCTGTGTTTATATTTTCGCCCGTCCACAGTTCCAATATGATGAAGTGGATCAAAGTTAGCCCTGGACTTGTAGGAAGTGAACAGGTACCATTGTATTTCCAATCGGGCACTTTCTGCTGCTTGCACCAATGGACAGGATTCTAACATGTTTCCAATAAAGAGTGGAAAAGTGACGGCTGCTTTCTGCTTTGTCCTTTGAATATTTTGATATGTCTCTAGTTGCCTCAGAACCTCCAGTAGAACCATTCTATTGGTGGGATAAATCAGCAGCCTGTAAGGGTGACCTGTGAATCCTTGAATTCTAATGTATATGAATCTAGGAAATTGGATAAACCAAGATCCATATCTGCTGATTAAACTTTTGGCTTCATGGGTGAGTCTCTGATGCATTCCTCCTTGAAGTATTCTGGTGATATACATAAGAAAGGCATCATGCGCCTGTCTAAAGTGCAATTTCTCACTCAATTGCAACTGAGGATAGCAGTCGTAGACCTTGAATTCTCCTTCGCCATTACCAACTACACCTTTGCAAATTAGGCCAGCATATCTGTAGGTTCTAGCAAGCAAATATATAACATAGGAACTCATGTGGAAGGTTTTGGTCCTCTCCAAGTTGATCATCTGCTCGTGGAGACTATCACTGATCATCCTTGACCAGTTGATCATTTTTACTCCGGAAGTTATTTCATCAATGAAATAATACATCCAGATTTCAAAGGGCGCACCCTGAGGATTGCCCACCATTCTGTTTAGCAACAAGGCAATGTCTTTGTACTCTTCCTTAAAATCAATTCTGGACAACTTCTTGGGCATCTTTTTGGCAATGGGTCTAGGCTTCACCAACCATGACTTGTTCATGTTTGTTGCACAGAGGTCTTATTGATCTTCATAAAGTTTTTGTGCATCATCCCTAGTTCGGTAAGATGTTTTGTCGTAGGTTGGGATTCCAAACGCTTCCTATATAGCCAGCTCTCCCAAGTATGCTAGTACCCTTCCGTCAAGTGCTTCAATCTGTCTCTCTTGTGCATTATAGTGCAATGCACATTCTACCATGAGTTCCAGACATTCTTTTGCTAGCGGAAATCTTGCTACCTGGACAATGCCATTCCACATCATCCACTGTGCAATTGGCGTAGGCAAGAATCCATCACTTCCATACATCCTCTTTTTAAAATCATCAAAATCTACATGACCGAGATTAGTGTCCACGATGTTCTTCCATTTAGAGTTGATCTTGGACTGTGGTTGCGAACCCTTACTGGCAAACTTCATTTGTGTCTTCCTTGAAGATTCTCCTTTGTCTGTCATAAATCTGCAAAAATGCACAAAGAGAATGTAATGTCCCCGTTTTAGCTAACATTGTTTGTTGAGGAGTTAGCCTATCATTCAGATCCTCGTAGGCTGGCAGATGTGTTCAGAGGATCACTTGAGGCAGTTATCCAGCATTTGGGAACATTACTCCAGCAGTTGATTCAAGTTTGAGCCTTGGCAGACACCTTCGGAGTGATTTACAGATACTTACTATTTATAGTAAGTCAGGCAGGCAGGAGTTGCTATTTTTGGCAGGGCACCTAATTCAGTTGGTCAGCTCAGTTTCGACCCAGTTTGACAGTTTGATGAGCAAACGGTGAATAAGGGAGCATTTAATAATAATTAAATAATTATTATTATGACTTTATATTATAAAGTCACTTTAAGTGAAATATTAAAATATTAATTAATGGTGAATTATAAAGTATTTAATACTTTATAATAGTGGAGTAATATTAATATTAAATGAGTATTTATTACTCATTTAAAAAGGACGCCATTTCTTAATGAAATTGCCTAAGTTTCAAAAGAGGCAAATTTAATATTATTAAATGCATTTAAATTGTTTTTTTGAAGGGGGGTCAAATTTTTGAGAGAGATATATATTTCAAAGGGACAAATCGAACTCATTATGTTATGATTATTCTAATTTGTCAATTATTTCTCTCTGAGAGCATTGGGGTTTGTGAAACAAGGGTTTCTGCAAACATTGGATTTTGGAGAACGTTCCCTCTTCAGAATCAGGCATACTGAGGCTGTGCAATACCAGTTGAAGCTTGTCAACAGGGTGACTTCATTCAGAGGTTACATTTGTGCTTACCAAGAAAGATTCAGAAAGGGTTTGAGAAGAGATTATTCATCAGAGCAATGAGGCGACTTACTTATTTCTTTATCCAGTGATCTAGCACACTTCTCAAGGTAGTACGGACTTCTTATTTGTTGGTACAGGCCGTACTTTTGCTGCAGCAAAGGCCATACTTCTTCTCTAGACAAAAACACATTGCTTGTTTGCACTCTAACTTCACCATAGTGGACGCCTAGGTCTTTGGAGGTATCTGCAATTTCTGGTGGTGGGAGAAGTCTGTATTTGGGTTGGCCGTACTATTTTATGCCTTCTACAGGCGGCTGCAAACAGAAATCAGGTTCTAATATTACGTTTTTGCTTGCCTTTTTGGATGCATGTTATCTATTCAACATTGTAACCCATTTATTCTTCAGAATAAAGTCAATCGCCATTGCTAGCCAATAGTTGCTTTAGCATTTGTAAATTTATGCATTTTAATTTGTACTGGCATCTTTTCATTCAAAATCGCAAAAACCCTCTTATTGCAAAAATCACAAAAAACTACAAACAAACACAAATTGCATTCACAGTCAGAAGTTTTGGGTTGAGAGACACCTAGTCTCTTACAGAGAATATTAAAATTATGAATATAAATTCAGATTACTTGAGCCATTATTTCGAAAATATATTCCAGCCAACTAATAAATTAAAATTTGGGAATGATCATGCTGGAAACGAAAGAATTAATCCAACAGATAAATGAAGTTTTTTGCCAGAATAAGGTGAAGAATGTAAATCTTCCTAATACTCTGGAAAAAATAAAATGGAAAGATCACTGTGCTGCTGGATAAATTCGCCCTTCTTCTTTCTACTTCAACTTAGTCACCTTCTCCAAAACTTTTCTTCTTGCCTTGGACAAAATTACTTCTCACAACTTCGTTTTTGAGAGAGGAATGACTAAAAAATGAGAAGCAAAGCCAATTATAAAGATGAAAAGTTCGACTCATTTAGCAAAATCTAAATATTTCCTTTTAATCTAGTTCGAACTTGGCTTGCACTCCTCTCTCGAATGGCAATTTTGATCGTCAGTATCAATTTCAAAGAAAGTTTCTAAATCTGGCGCCACTTCAGTGAAGTCCTTTTGTCTTTTCCCAAAATTCAAATTTCTTCTTTTTGGTGTTGGAAAATAAAAAAATTAAAATTAAAATAACATTTTCATGCGTTATTTTCCAACCCTTTTATTTTAATTACTTTAATTATGGCATTTTATTTTTATCCTGAGGCAAATTTGATTTTTCTAAGTTATTTCTTGTCTTTTCCTAAGGTGAATCTTTTTTCTCCTATCAATTTTGCCATAATTCCTCATAATTTCCCAAGTCTTTGGCGAATTTCTTCAGTTTCTAGGCATGTAGTTTGACATTTTAATGTTTCAATGTTTAGACTTGGGCAAAAAAAATTGATTTTCTCCATTTTTCTAAGTATGGCAGACTTCATCAAGTGTTTGGCAAGCTCTTTGATGGACTAGGCAGACTTGTCAAGTGTTTTTGCCATCTTACACATGCTAGGCAGACTTTCCACTAGTTTATGCCATTCTTCATGGGGCGGACTTTCCATAGTCTTGTGCCATCTCTTGTTCCTTTGGGTGGACTTTATCTAATGTTAGGACATTTGGATGGGGCGGACTTAGCTCTTGATCAAGCCATTCCTCTTGGGCGGACTTGCCATGTGTTCAAGCCATTGTCAAACTCTTCTTATGGCAGACTTGCCCAATGTCCATGCCATTCCTCTTGTTCAAGCTTGGGCGAACTTGGCATAAGCTCATGCCATGACCAATACTTAGGCGATTTTTTGGCTTTCTTCTGCCTCTTTCAAAATTTCACACTTATTTCAATTTCGGGGGCTTCTGAAGATGACATTGCTGAAATCATGACCCAGGCACTTTCCAAGAATAGAAACCTTCCCAAAATAGAAACTTTCCAAAAATAGCAACTTTCTAAAAATAAATCCCTAAAAAATAGGAAGTCCAAAATAGGCCAAAAGTGCCAAAAATAAAATCCCTAAAAAATAGGGGGCTAGAGTGAAAATCCCCGAAAAGTAGGTGTCAGAATTGACTCAAATGATAGGCGATCTTCATCCTCCAGGCCTTCTAAGCATTTTGATGATGTTTGTGCACTGACTCGAGCTCAAATTCCTTACTTGGCTCGGGTGACCCTTCAAAAACTCAAACTCTAAACTCCCAAATAGAGGTCAAATGGAATTGAAGCGCAACGGCAAAGCCCCAAAAAGCAAACCACAGAGGGTCCCCATTTGCAATGGGGCGATGTGTGAAATAGGTCACAACAGGTCTCCACTATAAATAGTAATGGATCAAAAGACGAATGCCAGTCAACAAACTGTTCCAGCAATATCCACATATTCATCGACAACAATATGGATTTTACAAGCTCTAGAACAATTGGATATACTAGCATGAACAAGGTTTTTAGTGACAATTCCTGCTGCCTTGATGCAGGGACAGCCTTAGGTGAGGATTTTACAATGGTGTGCCTATGAGCAAAATGATGATACAATAGAAAATATTGTAGACATTCGAAATCCAAATAACTCTCATGCTGAACAAATCAAAGGGGCAAGTTTTTTCTTTTGTTCTTTTTGGCTTGCAAATTCCCCGTATGGGAAGTCCTTCAGCTTAGATGTCATGAACAAGAGATAACTCCTCTCAAAGTCACCCAAGACTTGCACCTAGCCTTGTCCATTGGGGTATGCCACACCTAGAATTAAACATGGTAAATTACCCAATTTAAACACTCAACATTTGCACATTTAGCATGGACTATGTTTCCTGAGGATTTGGATATAGGTCTCATGAAAGCCCTAAAGATCTATCACTTGTGTTAATGATCTATTGCAGCGTCAGAAGTAACTTCCAGCGATATCTGCTTTATAATAAATTAAATGATAGCATGATGCTATTTAATTTATTCAAACTCAAGAGGTGCGATTCTTATAAAGAGATTTTTCATTTGTTAAGCAACAAACCTTAAATGAATAATCATCATTTGTGTTATGGCCGACCTCTCCTCATTGGCGCGATTAATTAAAATAATATATATATTTATTCTTTGCTTGGCTGACTTGATATATGAAAGGAGGTGCCTCTTCAATTTGTATATAAAGGAGTTCACTTATCATTTGTAGATCATTCAAGTTCGATTCATTCAAGCAAGTTCAATTCAGTCAAGTGCGAATTGCATTAAGAGCAGAGTGCGAATTATCTTCAAAGGCGAATTTCCATGCAAGTGCGAATTCCTTAATAGCAGATTGTGAACCAATAAAGAACAGAGATTGCAAATATTGCCAAGTGCGAATTCTAGAAGTTCGTATTTCTGTCAAGTGTGAATATTGTCAAGTTCGAACTCTGTCAAGTGCGATTTCTGTCAAGGGTGAATTCAGTCAAGTGCGAATTCTATCAAGTGATTCAAGATCAGATTGCGAATTAATCTAAGGGCAGGTTGCGAACTTTTCTAGAGCAGAATTGAAGTCCCAGTTCGTTATCTGTTCCTGCATTTTGTACAGGTGCTGAATACTGGTCTTGTGTTAGGCCTCGTTGTAAAGAGAATTGTTGCCACTGTTTATAAATATAAGAGAGATCTTTGTTCCTGGGTTTTTCTCCCTCAAGAGGAGGGTTTTCCCAGGGTATCTGCTGTGTTATTTTGTCTGATTTTGAATTATTTTTCTGTGCATATAATCTGTTCACCTAAAATTTACACATTGGGGTATGCCACACCTAGAATTAAACATGGTAAATTACCCAATTTAAACACTCAACATTTGCACATTTAGCATGGACTATGTTTCCTGAGGATTTGGATATAGGTCTCATGAAAGCCCTAAAGATCTATCACTTGTGTTCATCCCTTGAGCTTGATGGCACTACTTTGAGTCTCTTACAAGAAGGATTGGATCTTGCCTTAGGGGAAGATTCTCAAATTGGGTGCCTGTGAGAACAATGGAGATACAACAGAAAACATTGGAAACATTGGAAATAATTCTCATATTGAACAAATCAAAGAGGCAGTTTATTTTTTTTGTTTGGAAAAAAATCCTTATAGGAAGTCCTTTAGCTTAGATATCATGACCAAGGGATGTCTCTTATCTCAAGTTTATCCAAAACTTGCAACTAGCCTTGTCTGTTGAGGTATGTTGCACCTAGAATTGGATGCAATAGTTTACCCAAATTTAAACACTCAACATTTGTTAATATTAAATGGACCATTTCTCCTAGGGATTTGAATACAAGTCTCATGAAATCCTAATGATTTACCACTTGAACTCATCCCATTTGGCACAAGAAAGTTGTTATTAATATAAAGGATAAGACCATCAACCTTTCATCCCTTGAGCATGATGGCCCTATTCTAAGTTTCTCACAAGAAAGATTCGATCTTGCCATTACACTCGAACATATTCATTTCAAAGAAATAATTGTTCGCATTAAGAGTACAAATGCAATAAGAAATATCCCAGATAACACTGCAAAAGAGTTTAGGTGAGAATGTGTACTGATTGTGATAGGTTAAATATTCAAAAAGTGAGATCACTTGAGAATAATTTCTAGCCCTTAACTTAATGCAAACAAGAATATAGTAAATGTGAAGACTAGCAAGGAAAATGCATCTGCATTAAGGGATAAGATTGGCTATTTTTTGAATGTGGAGGACCACATACTAAATAGTGGCAGCTACAGGAAGGTACATGCCACAAACAAAGTGATGAAAAGGTAATTAGTGATTATTAGGTGAATTGGACTTCTAACACAAGCTTGAGCACAATTCTCCTAAGCTCAAGCAACCTCCAAAGTAGGCTGGCTCCTCTATCTTAACAACATTATTCCTATCTACTTGATGAGGGAAAGGAATAGAGATTACACAAAGGCATAAAATGTAAGAAGGTATTGTGCAAAGATAGTCAATCTTAATCTATCCAAATAAAAATCAAAGCATAAAACATCTATCTATATTGCAAAACATGTAAGGAAACACAATTAATCCACATGTAAGAGGTTAGAAATTAGAATGATCACTACAAAGACAAATAAATCATCCACAATTAAGATCAAGACCAAGAGTAGGAAATATCCACAGCATCTTTATCAATTGCTTCAAATTACACATCTACATTTAGCCTCAATGGTTCAGAAATAAAATATATTAATGTCCACAAATGAGCAAAAATAGATTAAGACGACTAGAACATATAAAGGTACAATAGCAAAGGACTAGGGCAAAAAAGAAGCCCTGGACAAAAAGCAAACGCCAAAAATGAAAATATATATAAATAATCTCTTCCCTGCTAGTAAGGATATTGGTCTTTAGGAATTTTAGGAATTTTGGCCTTACACACTTCTAAACTTTCTAGCTCCTTAGAGAGCTCTAATAGAAGTCTAATCTTAGTATCTTACTAAATTTACATTTCTGTATATTTTCATTTTTTGTGTTTGCCTTTTGTCCAAGGCTTCCTCTTTCTGCCCTAGTCCTTTGCTATTGTACCTACTATATATTCCAGTCCTCTTAATCTAGTTTTGGTCATTTGTAAAGTAAGCCCTAGATAAAAAGCAAACACAAAAAATGAAAATATACAGAAATGTAAATTTAGTAAGATACTAAGATTAGACTTCTATTAGAGCTCTGAGGAGCAACTTCAAAAATATTTAAGGCCAATATATATTTTCATTTTTATCGTTTCCTTTTTGTCCCATAGTTTCCTTTTCTTCACCACTTAGTCCTTTGCTATTGTACCTTCTATATGTTTTGGTCCTCTTAATCTATATTTAATCATTTATGGACATTGATATATTTTCTTCCTCAACCTTTGAGGCTAAATGTAGATGTGTAATTCGAAGCAATTGATAAAGATGTTGTGGTTATTCCCTACTCTTTGTCTTGATCTTAATTGTGGATGATTTATTTGTCTTTTACAGTGATCATTCTCACTTTTTACATGTAGATTAATCGTGTTTCCTTACGTATTTTGCAATATAGATAAATGTTTTGGTCTTTAACTTCTATTTAAACATATCCAAGGTTTTTCCCACCATTGATTGGTACTTGATCTAATGATGCAGAATAAAAGGCTTGCTACAAAGGAAAGTTGCATAACCTATTAGTTAAGGCCACCAAGGGGCCCACTTGTAAAAAAGACAAAAGAAGCATCATGTGGCATGCCCACAAAAGTTCAAGAGATCCAGTGGTCTAAAAATTTTCCAAATAATAGCTACCATCAACAATTAACTCAGCCTACTCTGTTAAGTGTGATCCTTCATGATCACAAAGTTGTATTTACTATCAACTTAAAGATTAGATTTCTTACTTATTATGATAAAACCTAGAATGTAATTAAGAGTACCATCAACAATTCTTATACCCGATATATTGAAAAAATCATATAGAGAATATATGAAAACAAGGGCATGATAGTTCTAAGTATTTATGAATTGCAGGGATACTGTAAAAGACCTGTTAGATCTGCATCAAAAAAGCTAGCACCAAGCAATTTTGCACCCTTGAATTTGGCTTGCCGCAGGATTGACTGTACAAATAATCAGTTTGAAAACAACCTTAGTCAGATTAAAAAAAAATATTGGGACATCAACATTACTAAAAAATGCAAATCAAACCTGCAGAAATGATAACTAGACGTGTGAAATTAACTCAAGATACAGACTAGTATCAGCTATGGTTTTCTACATACCGTCTTGAAGTCTTGCTGGACCAAAGTCTTCCCACTAAAATCCTTTCCTGATAGATCTGCTCCTCGAGTTACTTCTGCACCATAAGGTCCACCTCCCTAGAAAAATGCATCGGAGTTTCCTTTCTTAGATAAGCGAGAACAAATTTCTAAACCTTCAACCCAATGTTTTACCGAAGGAATGAAATGCATATACACAGTCAATCACTTTGGTTGGACGCAAAAAGGATCAAAACATTGCAAAAATAATTGTAAAAAATAAAAAATAAATATATGAATGTCCACCAGGCCATGCTTTAATCTCTTGGCAATGATGCAGACCACCATCAGCCTGAACAAAGCGGGGAGCGAATCCTGGGTGAACTTTGACGCAACAGATATTCCTCACACATGACTTCAAGTGTGAGAGTTACCAATTAACCGTGTATAAACGATGAATTGCAGTTAATGATAGACAAATGCCTAAATGGGCAGCCTGTTTTTCATAACTATTAATGGAAGAAACTCCATCATTGACAAAACAATCTCAATTGGCATTGATTATCAAATTAACAATCAATTCCTTTAAAATTTGAATTGCAAAACAACGAGTAGAACTTCAGTCTCAAGAAGAATCGAATGAAATCCATGTAGGGGAAATCAAATTTAGCAAACCCAGATGATAGGAGCGCACCATAAAAGCAAAATTGGGCACTTAATTCTTATTAAAGAACCAGTGTCATGGGAAACCCACAAATAAAAAGACATTTAAATTCAATACCAGAGATTGAATTTCGGTTCACGTACCTTAAATGCCAATGCAGGGTCCACAAAGCAGAGGGCTGCAGCCACAACAGCAGCCAAGCTTGAGCGACCCACAATCAGAGCTATTCCACAATTCCATTGACTGCAGGCATTTGCGTTACAAGATGCCTGCCAATACAAAAAAGAGAATTAGAGAAATATGTTTTGGATGTCTCTTGCAGAGTGGAGAGTTAAACATCACCTGTTTCTGTGTACGACTAGTCGGTTTGTAGGTTAATATTGACGACGCAGTTTTAATAGGCACCCGTTTACACGGGTTTTGACTTGGCCGTGTAGTTGGAGATAACAGTGAATGATTGCAATGCACAGAGATCGCACCAGTGGCCATGCTTATTCTTCCTCTGCCTACTTATCCATAAAGCGGTTGTAAACTCGAAATTGCCCCTAAAGGGTGAAAGACCGCGCCCATATTAAATTAGAAAATAAGGTAATATATAGAGGAGTTGCTTTTTTTTCAAATATCAAACTTCCAGTTCAAATTCAAATTCAATAATATGAATTGAGGAAATTTAATATGTTAGAAATTCAAAAAGAGAATAAAAATATATTATTACAGATATTTTTAATATATTTATTTTAAAATGTTTAGATATACCAGTGAGGTGTATAGGTATCTTAAATATATTCATCTAAAAATAGATGATTTGACATGAATATTTTTTAGTATTGTTTAGATAGATTTATTTGAAATATCTATACTAGTAATATTATTGTTAATTTGAGATTTATTTATTTTTGTGGTTTCATTATGTAGTATTTTTCTTGATAAGTAAGAAAGCATATTGTATTTATATTCATTCAAATTTGCAATATACAACATGTTGAAAGACAATTAATGAGATATTTTGTATTTATTTAAAATCAAAATATACATCATATTAAAGAAGTAATAAGTATTTGATAGAATAATTATATATCAATATACATGAATACATAACATTATTCACATTCCAAAGAATTGAGTCTCCTTTCCTCAACTTTCTTTTTCAATGATTGTTTGCTTGTTTTCATTTTTTAATGACAATAATATACAAATGGTAGCAAAATTCTTAATACATCCAAGGACTTAACACACATTCCAAAATAATTGTCAAATTCCAACATAATATATGTTTGTGGTTCTAGTGGGGCACCATTATATTTTAAATATATCATAGAATTTCACTTACAACACCTACTTCTATCCACATATTAGAAGTTAACATGACCTTGACAATTAATAACCCATCATCAAGTTCATTTTTTTTGACCTCATAATGAATTAGTGTCCCTTCTTTGGTTGGAATGCTACAAATTATTGGTCTTTTTAATTAGTACAATTTCCTTATATTATGGTTATGTACATTATAAATTATTACAAATAGATTATTACTGTCAAACTTTTCTCCAATTGTTGGATCTAATACATTAATTCTTCTCATTAATGATTCATAATTTAATGCAATTATATTATCAAGTCTAACTTCTCCTTGTATATTGCAAAAGGGATTGCAAATCAATAACTCTAAACAAAAAAATTAACCTATTTTTTTCTAATTGATGTGTAGGTATGGCAATAAGCGTTAAGAATACTCTCATAATAGTTGTCATGCTCCCCACCTCCTATTTTTTATCTCTTAATTTCTTGGGAGTATATGTCCAAGACCTGGCTTTATTGTAAGTGAAAAACTTTCCATTACATAAGGCCTATCCAAATATCTTTTAATGAAATGCTTTAGTTGACTTTCATCGCTATGTTCATCATTTTTTGTTAGTAGCTTGAACATCTCTCATGAGACATTCAATGTGGAAAATACTTTACTACTTTCTACCAATAGTAACTCCAATAACATATGGCATATATTGATTGTGTCCTAATGTCTCTTTTAATGAGGGCTTCAATTAGAAATTCATACATTCTATCAATGCTAACTTGTATATGTTTTTAATGTTTGCAAGTCATATTAATACATGATGATATGTTTCTAAACTCTTCTCATTTTTTGTTACATACTTTGCAATATACTTAATAGATGCAATTAGCTTTTGGATTTAACTGTGTATTTTTGAGTCAACGTTTCGGATCACACTCAGTGATCCATCATCAAGAAGAGGAAAAAATGAGATAGGAGTTCAGATCAAGACTTATAAAGGGTGAGGAAGAGAGAAGGAAAAAGAAGAAAAAGCAAAACAAAAAAATATATTTAAAATATACAAATTTTTTAACCAACTAAAGAACACAAGGTGAATATTGAGATTAACCAACTTACTAAGGTAGCAACTACAAAGAATTAAAACTAAGTGACAAAAATAAAAAATAGAAAATAGAAACCTTATTATTAAGTAGCAACTTAATAATAAGTAAAAAATTAAGAAATTAAAGAGCAAATTAATAAAGTTAAAAAGAAAAGAAACCAAAAGATTACAAGAACCAAAAAACAAGAACAAACAAAATGCAATTAACATTCCAAAGTTGTAAAAATATATCAAAAGAATAAAAACTACAAAGAAATAAATAAAGAAGATGATAAAAACAAAAGAGAGAATATAACTTCAAAAAAACCACTAGCAATTAATAATGCTTCACAGTAAACCAAAAAACCAATAAAAAGAAGAAATAATAACAGCCTTCTTAGTTATAGATAAGAAGGTATTAAAACAAAAAAAAAGAGATATTACACATAATTAATGTTAAGAGACAATAAGATAAAGGAGGAAATACTAAAAAAAAAAAAAAACAATAAGCAACAACTAAGACAATAATAAGGAAAAGTCATGAACTTATTATAAGTAACAACCAAATAAAAACATAATAAAAGATATTTAAGATTAAATAGTTTTTAGCAATTATTTGCAAATTGTTATCAGCTATTTATGTTTAAAAAGTTTACAACAATTATATAGTAGTTGCTATGAGCTATTTAAGATTAAATAGTATATCACATTGCTATAATTGAGATAAACTATTTAATCTTAAATAGTTGCTATGAGCTATTTAAGATTAAATAATTTATCTCAATTATATAATAATTGTTATCTAAGAATAAAATGCTTATATAATAATAGTTATAAACTATTTAAAATAAAATTTAAAAAACAAAAAAATAAGAATCAAATTATCTTCAAGATTAGAACAATAAAAGCGTAAAATATACACAAGAGGAAAAGAAAAACAAAAGGTTGTTGGAAAGAAACACAACAAAACAAAGAAAAAAGGGGGGTTGTAGGGGGTAAAGCAGAAGTTGGGGAGGACAAAACTAGGGGGGAGGGGTGGACTGGATGGAGTTTAGAAGAGGGTGTCATGCTAGACTCAAATGCCAACCTTCATCCAGATTGAGATTGATGGAGTGATTTTTGAAGGTGATGGCTTCTTGAAGTTTGCGCTTGAAGAAATTATCTTCCTTAACCACCACTTGGGTGTTTTCAAGGCAAATGTGGTGTTTGGTGTAATGGGAGTGTTCTACAAGGGTTGATTTAGAGATTATGTCATGTCTAATGTCAACACAATGCTCTTTGATTCTAGTGATGATGGATCGACCCGTTTCTCCAATATATGGGGTTCCACAAGAGCAATCAATCTTATACACCCCAGCATGGAGAAGCGGAGGTAAGGGGTCTTTGGTGGAGGGGATAAGATTCCTTGTGGTGGATATGGGTTTGAAGGCACAAGAAATACCTTTCTTATAAAGAATCTTAGAAATCTTATGGGAGAGGCCTTCAACATAAGGAAAGGTGGCGATGAGCCAAGGAACCATCCTCTTTCCTAATAATGACGACGTCAAGAAAAGGAAGTTGGTTGTTGGACTCAACTTCTTTGGTGAATTGAATGCAATCAACAAGGCTATTTAAGAGGGAGTGGAAAAGGTTAAGTTGGTCAAGGTCGTGAGGCTAGCAAACATTGGTGTCATCAACATTGCGCTTCCACCAACGAGGCTTGAGAGGGAAAGAGTTGAGAGCCATCTCCTTGAAGTATTCCATGTAAAGATTGACTATGATAGGATATAGGGGGGAACCCATGGCAACTCTGTCAATTTGCTCATAAATCACATTTTGGAAAGAAAAGAAAGTGGAGCGAAGGCAAAGGTCAACAAGAGAAGCAATTTCAAGATTGGTTTTACGCTTGACTAACTCCACAACATCCCCAATGGGGACCTTGGTGAACAAGGAGACAACATCAAAGCTAATAAGGATTCCATTGCTTTCAACCTTTTTATCTTGAATGAAATTGATGAAATAGTTGGAGTCTTTGATGAAGGAATCGGTGTTGTCGATGAGAGGAGAGATCAACTTGGCAAGGAAAGAGGCCAAATTATAGGTGGGGGAATGGGAGGTGTCAACAATTGGCTTGAGGGGGATGCTAGATTTGTGAATTTTAGGGGCACCATAAATGCGCGGGGTGAATTCTTTGTGAGGGATGAAACACTTTTTGGTGTAGTCATCAAAGGAAGAAAAGGAGATGGCAAGCTTGACTTTCTTGACAATTTTAGAAATCGGGTTGCTCGAGAGAGCCCTGTAGCTGCCATTATTGGTAAGGTGGTCAATCATTTTGGAAACATAAACATGCTTATCTAGGATGACCACCACATTCCCTTTGTCAGCCTTAGTAATGATGACATCATCATTTCTAACAAGCTTCTTAAAGGCCAAAAATTCACTTTTAGGGACATTACGCTTAGGGGGTTTAGCACGTCTTAGTGCCACACAATCTTGATGGATTTCATCCACAATTGGGATAGGAAGAGATTGGATGGCTTTCTCAATTTCTATGAGGAAGTCAACTATGGGGATGGAAGGAGGAGTAAGGCAAAATTTAGCCCACGTTTTAAAAAATTTAAGGCCAAGGGATCAATTGCAAGATTGGAAAGGTTGACAACGAGCTTGGATTCCCAATCTGCAATGTAATTGCGGGGATGGAGGTTGGATTGGAGGGAGCTAGAGTTAGGAACGAGGTACGAAGTGAGGGGGCTAGAGTAATTAGGCGAATGAGGGGTGTTCAACGCAACCGAGGAAGCTGAAGTGCGCGACGAGGTAACTGCAGCCACAAAAAGTTGAGATGACTGCAAGGGAGAAGAGGAGGGAGAAGAAACCACGCGGAGAGTGGGGAGAGGACGAGAGAGAGGGGAAAGCTGGCAATCAAGAGAGAAGCACTAGGCAACGAAGTGATTGATCGAGTTGGCAGGACGAGGGGAAGAAGGATAGTCGTCCTTATTGGACGACTCAGGGCTCGAGGAGGAGGGGAGTGAAGATGGCGTGTGACAACAAGCAAAAAAAGAAGAGAGCTGCAACAAGTTACGTCGCCATTAATGCTTGCAACGTTAGAGACAACGGTAACAATGGACTCACCTGGAGCAGTCGCCGAGCAGGAGCTTGCAGACACCAAATTCTTCAGGTTGGGCAATGGCAGAGAATTCCCGAGCGCCTGACAATCCTCCAAAATTGCGGGTGAAGAGCTGGCGCAGGCTGGTGTGAGCTTGCTACAGTGATTCAAGGTAGGCAAGGGCGTTAAAACTACAGAGCAGGAGTTCGACTAGAGAGCTTCTGAATTGGCGTCGCCGGTGGAGGTTGGTGAATTTCGGACATCTGCAGACTTGTGTTCTTTAGTTGGTTAAAACAATTGTATATTTTAAATATATTTTTTTGTTTTGCTTTTTCTTCTTTTTTCTCCTCTCTTCCTCATCCTTTATAAGTCTTGATCTGTACTCTTATCTCATTTTTTCCTCTTTCCATTGAGTGTGATCTGAAACGTCGACTCAAAAATACACACAGTTGAATCCAAAAGCTAATTGCATCTACATCCATCTATTTTAAAACATGATCTCAAGCATCCATATCAAGAACTAAAATTATATGTAAGTCTTTATTTCAAAGGTATTATCCATATGTGGAGGTGCTTCAATGAGCATAGATACATGCTATAGAATTGGGATCTCTCATGAGCAACCTATATTCTATACTTATTAATCCTTATCAACATCCAAGGAGAAAATGCATACATAAAGGAGGTGAAATGTTGGTTTCATTTTGAGCATTTCAATTTTGGTTTACCTTCTTTGTTGCATCTAAGGTGTAAAGCCAAATTTAGAGTAAGAGTTACTTTACATGTATATATTTTTATCTCTCATCTAGATTTTAGTGTTCATATTTTTGGCGTGCCTAGTGGGACTTGGCTCCCTTTACTATTTTTCATGTTGGATGTGTTTTAGAAAAAAAAAAAAAAAAGGTTATTTGTATTTTTGGATGTGTTTGCAACTTCAACATTTTCATTTTGTAATTTAGTGTTTCCATGACCACCTCAACATTTTCATTGTATAAATAGGCATTTATTCTTCTTCATTTTAATTATTTGTGCATTTTGTAAATTTATTGTTTTATATTTTGGTATTTATACTCCAACTTTAGTGTTTTTGCATCTAAAAAGAGTATTTCTAATTTGTGCACTTGTTGGATTGCTCACTTGGATTTTGTGTTTGTTTTTAATTTTTTAGAAATTCTCACAATGACTTCTCCCATGTCTGATGCAGATGTAAGGGTTTCTTGATAATTTAGTGTATCCTTGGTCTTTTTATAAACTAGGGATTTCAAGTTTTATTTTCTAACCTTGGTTTTTCTTAATTCTCCCACTAATATGGACTTGTATGATGTTTGTACTAATATTTATTTTATAATAATTTAACCAACTCTATTTAATAGGTTTTTTACTTGTTATTTGGTGCTAGTTTTATGTTTTGCATTTTTGCCACCATTTCAACATTTTTGTGATATACTTAATTTTTTTCTCTTTCTAACATCATGTGTTGCAATTTCCCCTCTTGTAGACATTAATCATGACAACCATCCATCCTAACCTTAGTTTTTTTGCGATATTTTATTGTGTTTTAGTCTTATTTAAGTACATTTTCTTAGTTTGGGTATTGCAACTCCTTTGTTTTCTAGCCATTATTTTTTACTTCCAAACTGATCAATATGTTGTAGCCTTTTTTTTTTCACTAATCAACTTCACTCAGGTTCTATAGGGTTTCTTGTTGTTTCCTTGTTAATTCTTTCTTTTTAAGGGGTAAGTGCTTTTGACCTAGAGTTATGAACCAGTGAGGTCACAAATGGGGGAACTCGTCCCTAATATAAACTTCAATAATAATACCCTAGTGGGGTTTGAACCTTGATGACAAGAACAACTCCACAACCTAACCATCACATTATGCCACTATTGGCGTTTCCTTGCTCATTCTATTGTTGCAAGTTTTTTAACATTTTTTTATCTAGCTCATAGTATTTCTACATCAATTATAGTGTTTATGTTGCATATTTTAGCATTTCCATGTGTATGTAATATAATTTATACATTTTAGCCTTTTTTACCTATATTGTAAACTTTTTATCATTTTTGTGTAGTGTCTTAGCATTTTTACTTTTTGTATCTATTGTATGTAGTTTTTAGCATTTCTAATCTCTCTATTAGCATTTTTTATTTGTGTTTAACATTTTTATTATGTATTTTGACATTTCCATGCAACTAATTATTTGTTTGTAGATTAGAATTTTTCATCTATGTTTTAACATTTCTATTTTATTTTAGGCATTTTTGCTCTATGTTCAATATTTATGCTATTTTATTGTTTATTTTTTATTTTTTTTCTATTTTTTCTCACAGTAATCCTTATTTTTGTTGTTCTAATTCTACTTTCTACGAGATTAATTGCTGAAACCTCAAACTTCCTAAACTACTAACATGTGGTCTTGCAAGATCATTTATCAAAGATTAATTTATTGAATTTAACCATAAATCTAATCTTTTGTTAAGGAATTAATATTTTATTATGTCTTGTTTATCTTGTTCATTGAATTAAAGTTGTATTTACTCTCCTCTTGCCCCCTTGGTTGATCTTGAGGATAAAATGCAACTTTTCTTATTTCTTTTGTGTGTGGGTTGTGTCTTTGTGAATAAACCATGTACACTTTCTTGTTCCTTAGGGTGATCTTGAAGATCAAAATTGGTTCCTTTTACTTGTGTAACTCAAAGTTTGGGTGTGTATTCTCTTCTCTTTCACGATTTCATGATATTGGGAATAAAAAACATCCATCCCTTCCTTATTTTTCTCTTTTCTTAGGGTAACTTTATTGACATGGATTTCATCACCAAGTGATAAAGCCAAAATCCCATGTGCTAGTTAGGTATAGAAATTTTGAGGAGGATATGTCATTTTGGGTTAATCTTGAATCCACTTTATAGTTTACAAAGTGGAGTGGGGTTACCCTCTTAGTCCAAGTCATTAGACAACACTTGTGTCTCATGAAATGAGGTATCACATACCTTTGGGTATATTGAGTACTCATTCTAATTAAACCTTGCGTAAACTTATAATAACAAACCATTTAGTTATTTATTAAACCTTGGGTATATTGAGTACTCATTCTAATTAAACCTTGTGTAAACTTATAATAACAAACCATTTAGTTATTTAATACTTATAATACATTGGTAAATAGTTAGCCCTTAGAATTTACTCACCATGTACCTTTAAAATAGAATAGTGAGCTATGGTACAATCTTAATCCTCCATAGTTTGCACTCTAAGGTATGGGACCAACATTGTATATGATCATGTTCAAGTATTATCAATGGGATCACAAGCCAAACACTTCTATTTGGATAATATAGGTGGTTCTTATGTATTTATTATCTTAGATTATTTGTGCTAAACCCATGTTGAACCCAAAACATCAAGACCAAACACCATAAAAGTCAAAACTTTAAAATAAAAATGTTAATATAAACATCTTAAAGTTAAACCCAAAATTAAACCCCAAAAATCTAAAAGAGCCTAAAGTACAAAAATTAAGTCAAACCTTGATGAAGTATAGCCTAATTAAAGTAGGAATCATTAACCACTTTTTGATGAGTTTGTTAACAAATATAAGAACCCATTTGAAGATGACAATAATGATGATAGCCTTGTAGATCAAGATGAATATCACAATGATGTTGGCCTTGTAGATCAAGATGAATATCTCGATAACCCTAATGGTTTTCCTAACACTAAACTTGAGGTTACTCCCAATTAGATAATTTCCCAATTCAAAAAAAATTATTATTATGTACCTCATAAGTATAGGGGCCAATCTCCCCCCAAATTACAAATTTGAGAACTTTCATAAATTAAATTTTCCAAATCATCTATCAGAGCCTAATCCATCAAATTATCACCCTTCAAGTCATCTATAAAATATACCTTCATTCATATTAATCCTAATCAATTATTTTATATAACTCCTTATCCATCTCCCTATGTAGTCCCTCATCCATCAAACCAACCCTCAACCCATCTAAATTATAATCTATAAAATAATCCCTTATCAAATATACATCCTAAATCATCAAATCATTCATTTAAGACTCATCCATCAATCCCTAGAGATCCCCATCCATTAAACCCTACAACAACCCCTATATATCCCTTCATACATATTACTTATAGTACAAAATCCCCTAGAGATCCTAATCCATTAATCCTTATCATTCCTCATCGATCAAGTTCTAACACTAGGTACTTTGGTTTCATATGAGCCCATTATGTTGTCCTAGTTGATTGGACTTTGGAGATTATGTTTTCCCATTTTTCCCATCCTCACCTAACAATATTAGACTTTTCTTTTGGTGGTGTTTATGTAGGAAGATTCCTAGAGGCTGAGTTTGGGGTCGTGGTAGAGGTCGAGGGGGTCGTTGCAGGGCTAACCGCCAGGACATCCCTTCTTAGGATTCCCGCGAGGCTGATCGTGAGGAATGACAAGGCTCTAAGAATGATCAGAGGAGCGAGGATCAGAATCCTAGTTAGCCGAAGTTAGAGGGAGCTCATTTATGTCTTTTGCTTGAGGAGATTCTTGCCCACCTACACCCTAGAAAAGAGGGTAATCAGTAGGGGGAATCCCAACACTTTGGGCATATGGATTAGGAGAGAGAAATGTCCTCTAGGAGAAGAGATGTTGTAGCAAAGTAGGAGAATATTATAGCAGGTCATATGAGGGATCTCTTGAGGTCACACTCTCCACCTTCGATGGTTCTAATGGTGGTTTGAAGGCAAAGACTTGGTTGATAGATTTGGACAGTTATTTTTCCATGCCCCCGTATGGTAGTAACACCAAGGTGAGATGCACCATCATGCACGTTAGGGGTTTTGCTTCTACATGGTGGCAGTTGGAGGAACATAAATTGCATTTGGATATTGGTTTAGTTTCTTGGGAGATGTTTTTGGAGAGGTTAACAGCTCACTTTTTTTTAGACCACTAGAGGTAGCATTGTGCAGATGTGTTTTATGAGTTAAGGCAGATGGCTATGACCATGGAGCAATATGAGAATAGATTCTTTGAACTCAAGTAGTATGTGGGTATTGGTGATGATGAGGCCATGTTGGTCCAACATTTCATTAGGGGTTTGAATGCCCGTATTAGTGGGGGAGTCCATGTTTTTGAGTTGAATACCATGGAGGTGGTAGTAGAAAAGACTCGATTGGTAGAGGAGAACCTAGCCATGGCACTAGGAGGTCATATAAGTGTACAGATTGGTAGTGCACCTTCAACAGGCTTTAGGTCTAGAGGTGGTCAATCTCAGGTAGCGAGTTCCTTTAGGAGCCATCATGCACCTGCTAAGGGTGGACAACAACAATAACAACATTCCCAATCGAAACCTAAGAACATTCAATTTTAGTGAGATAGTGGTTCTCAATTTGGGAAAAATCGTAATTGGTAGTGAGCAAGCGTTATCATCCCAGTTAGCTAGCTCAGAACACATAGTCTGCAGTCACTAGAGGTAGCTTGCAGTAGTCCAATATACCCTTAGGTGGCAGGGGGTATGGTAGAGGTACAAGATTTTTTTCTTGCAGCCAATAGGGCCATATAGCTAGGCAGTGTCCTCAAAAGAGCACATCAAGTTTTAGTTAGAGGTTGGTAGCCTCAAAGCCGACAATGGGTGATGCAGGCAGGTCTCATAGAGTGTTTGTAGCAGTTGATAACTGCCAGGAAGAGCATCAAGGCATAGTTGTGGAGACCACAAGTGTGTTGCAAGGTATTGGCATTTCTATACTTTTTGACTCTTGTTCTTTTGATTCATTCATTTCCCCTTCTTTAGTGGAGCGATGTGGGCTGGTGGGAACAAAGCAGGATGTTAGGTGGCAAGTTGAATTGGCCTCTAGAGCTAGAGTAGTGGTAGAATCCCTTGTGTATGGATGTGGATTGAGGATTGGTACTCTTTTTACCATTGTGAATCTTCACATCATACCCTTAGGATCTTATGACATAGTGTTGGGTATGGATTGGTTGGATGCTCATCAAGTAGTTATAGATTTCCAGTGCAAATCAGTGCAGTGTTTGGATGATTCAGGCAGTGAGGTAGAGGTAGTTAGCATTCAAAGACCCATCTCTTTGCATATGATTTCTACTATACAGTTAAAGAGATTTATGCGTTAGGGTTTCTAGTTATTTGTTGTGATGGTTAGCAATTTGGAGTTAGGGGAGAGTTGAGAGGTGTCCCTCGACGATCATCCTATTCTTAAGGAATTTGCAGAGGGCAGTTGCATAAAGATGGGTAGCCAATTTGTGGCCAACTTTCTAAAAAAGTTTTGAAAGCTCATAATGTGAGCACATTAAAATGCACTTGTGTTATGGCTTGCTCTACTGAGCTTGAGGCTCGACCACAACGTGCCCATAACATGAGTGCATTATGACCTATTAAAAGCAAAACAAAAAAAATCAAATTCATTTTTGCACTTGACTGTTTTTTTCTTGCCCGCAGCCAAAACCCCAATTTTTCACGCTTGCATTCTAGGAGGAGCTATTTTGGAAAATTCTTCATCAACAGTTGTTGTTTCATCACTAGGATGCCACCACGCCAATGAGGAGGTCTGAGAGGCAAGGATTGTTTGTTTTTTGTTTTGAATCTGTTAGTTTTAGGTTGTTTTTTATATTTATTTTTTGAATTTGTAGATGTCAATCAACCTGCAAACCCTCCTCAAAATCCTCAACAAGCACAAAAACAACAAGAGGAAAGAAATCCTCAACAAGCACAACAAGAACAACAACAAAAAATTCCTCAAGTTAATCAACCAAAACCTCAATCTCCTCCACCAATCCTTCAACATCCTCCTGGTACTCAACAAAACTTAATAAGTGAAATTGAGAACAATAAAAAAAATTTGAGGATTTAATTAGGAGGTTGAATGATCCAAATGGTTCAATTGTGGAAAGAATGTCCTTGGAAACTTCACTGAAAGAAATGTTAAAACATGTAGATTCAATCAACAAACAATTAACTGTTTGGCAGGATAGGAGGCAGGCGACTTAGGCTTATTACCAAGATAAATTATCATATAAAGATGTAAAAGATTTAAAAATTACAAAAGGTGATTTGTGCTCATTATTCACTAACCCATGGTCAAATGCAAATCTTACCCTCAATGTGAAGAGGTTTCTTATTCATTGGTGCAACCACCAACAAATTAAGAACTTTTTTGGGATAGGTGGTACATGGTTTTTGATTACCCACCATGCAACAATTGTGAAGTCCTACAGGATTTCCTTAGGAAACTATACTATGAGTTTATCTTGAACAAAATCCTAAATTATTTTGATATGAGGGACTTCTAGGGGAGAGGTGGGGGGTCGGCTCAAGATATACCCGGTGCACAATAGGATCCTACATGGAAAGGGAGATGACCTCTCACTAGGCTGTCTCATAAGCACATCGTTATCCCTTATGTCGTGAAGGATAGTGCCAACGTAGAGACTTTGCAAGCCATCAACTCTTTGACCCAGAGTGTTATCCAACATGTTAGCCCTATTCTACAGTGCCATCCAAGGGAGTCTTCAAGTGGTGGGCTTCGATCCCATTTGTGTCAATCTTGCGGGGCAATTTGCTCATATGACCCCACTCACACTCAGGAGGCTGCTACGTAGGATCTATCTGTAGCTATGGAGATAGCAAGGGAAGCTAACATTTTGCATGAGGCCTATGGCATTGATACTCAGATAAAAGTTTGCATGTTTATTGAATTTAATTTATTAAATTTTAATTTTGAAATGCAAGATTAACTAATTTAGTTTTATGATTTTAATAAAATTGCAAGGTCCCAGTGTTGATACTGGATACACCGGCCCTACACTTGCTTATTTCTCGACTCCACCTATCGTTGAGGTATGTAACTAGTAAACAATTATAAATGTATTACATGTTAATAGCATTGTTTTATGAATGGTATTTTAATATGTATTTTGGATGTTGAATAGGCTAATATTGGAGGTTTCGAGGGAACAACTCCTAGTGCCAGTAGATTTAGTCAAACCTACACACAAATAATAGAATAAAGAGTTTAACTAATGAATTGTACTTAATAGATTTGTGTAGTTTATATTCATATCATTGATTACGTTGCATTGCACATCTTTCAAACTCAAAGCATTACTTCACATTCCATAACTAATAACTAGATGTTGATAGATGACAAAATTTCAACTACAATATAGTTGTTTAGAAAGTCAACATAAGCAGTGATGTAATTACTTCACATAGCATAAGTACTAAGTAGGATAAGCTTCCAATTGGATTTGCTTGTCATGGCATTCCATGAGACCACTTTTTACTGAGACAACTTTTCAAATAGTTCACTGCCTTGTCTATGCTATGGATGCTTGGAAGTAATATATGAAAAAATAATACTAAGCAATAGCATAGACAAGGAAATGAGTTGTTTGAAAAAAATGCCTCAAAGAAATGCGGTCTCATGGTGATGTCCATCACCACGAGACCCAATTTCTTTGAGGAACAGTTTCAAACAGCTCACCACCTTTTCTATGCTACCTCATTTTCCATACATGTCTACCAAAGCATTTTATCAAATAGTTCATTTCCTCACTCTATGGCTAAAATCTTAAAAAAGGTGCTTTCCAACAAACTATGGATGCTTGGAAAAAATCTATCGAAGCATAATAGTAAGCAATAGTATAGAAAAGGTAGTAGTTTGAAAAAATGCCTCGAATAAATGTGGTCTCATGGTGATGGAATGCCATTCCATCACCATGAGACCACATTTCTTCAAGAAATTTCTTCAAACATCTCACCACCTTTTCTATGATACCACATTTTCCATACATGTGTACAAAAGCAGTTTATCAAACTACTCACTTCCTTGCTGCTATGGCTAAAAGTCTAAAATAGGCGCTTTCCAATAAACTATGGATGCTTGGAAAAAATTCTATCAAAGCATAATAGTAAGCAATAATACCATAGAGACTTGGCAATGAACTATTTGAAAAAATGCCTAAAAAAAATTCAGTCTTATGGTGATGGAATGCCATGACGTGCATTTGTTTGTAATGGAATTCCATCACCATGAGACCCCATTTCTTTGAGGCATTTTTTCAAACAGTTCACTTCCTTCTCTATGCCACCACAATTATCGTACATGCCTACAAAAACATTTTATCAAATAGTTCATCAACTTGTTGCTATGGCTAAAAGCCTAAAAAAATGTGCTTTCGAACAAGATATGGATAGGTCAAATAGTAAGCACGATAGTCAGATATATATAGTTTAATAAGTATTCAAAATTTTGTTCATTATCTCATATACTATAAGTCATGACGTGGATCGCTATTGTATTTTTTCGTGATTGAATAATTTTTTGTTTTATTTTCAAATGTTGCAAGCGGAAACACCTCTAAATGTTCAGATGGCAATAGAAATTGGTGTTTCATCTGCTATAGAATCCTCGATGGCTCTGACAGGGGAGGTATGAGGCAAATTACTAAATTTCAATTTACATTCGTTGTTATAGATGTTAGCTAGTGAAAAATCAAACCATTATTAATTCGTAGTTTAATTTCTATTTGGATGGTTTATACAGGGATTCAACATGCCTTAGCATGGGCATTTGAATATTTCCCTCATGGAGAGTGATCATCAGATGGTAGTAAGTGATTATTTTGTTAAATATATTATTTTTTTAATGTAATTTCTATATATTAATGTCTTTACTTCTTATTGTAACATATAAGAATTCACCAAGAACTAAACACTAGGAGAAGCACTAGGAGCACTCCTCGACTGCAGCATAAATGAGTGATAGACGTATCACCATCCGATCGACAAACAAAGGGCAAGAGTTTACTTCGAGAGCATGGAGAGGGATGACTTTTGATTCTAGAGCCCTTTGTTGTATGCCTATATGACATTTTTGTACATATTTTGTATTGGAGATATTTGACATTGTATGCCTATATGGTATTCTTGTAAGCCTATATGGCTATTTTGTACCTATATTTTATACTTATATCGACATATATTGATGTATTCCTACATGGATATTTGGTTAATACAAATATTTTTTTATCAATGGTGTCCATATTTACATTATAAATCCATAGTTCAATAGATATGAGTTACATGTATTCAAGTGTATACTTTACAACTTACATGTATACTCTGTGACTTACGTGTATTCCAATGTATACTTTGTGACTTATGTGTTTTCATGTGTATACCTTGTATTCATGCATATACTTTGTATTATTTTGTGTATACTATGTATTTGTGTGTATACTTCAAGGCTTATGTGTTTTTGAGTACTTGTGCTTCCCTTATTCACATATGCATGCTTGACTTATTCACATGTATACTTATTAATTGGTTAGCCCTAGCATTGATCATTGTTGTCCTTTATGGTTTGTATTGAATATTAATTGATTGATGTTAAACAACTTTATTAGTTGATGCTAAACAACTTCAATATTTCTAGGAATACTAGTAGAGTTGCAAATTCCAAAATTGCACAAATTGAAAAAGAAATATTAACTGTAAATAAATGCACTAATTATTAACTTAATAATTGATTAAGAATTAGTATAAAATATATCAAGAGATGAGCCTTCTAGAATGACAACTGCCAATAGAAAATAGACAAAGCATTCCCAATACTTTGAAAGTAATAATCCACCCAAAATTGCAGCAAGAGAGAAGTGATGTAGAGTAGGGAGGCCTTCAATTACCAATCACTAATTCAATTGATTTCAAAAAGACTTCAATCTTCAAAACCCTAACTAGGGTGATTCCCTTCACAACTTCACTATTTTCCTTATAGGTCTGCAGACCTAGCTTTTTGAACCTATCTCACAACTCCACTCTTGAACCCATTAACCAATTATATTTTCAAAAGACCCTTTAACACATACCAAAACATATCTCAAAATCTTATATAATTTTTTTACAAAAATCCCTCAAACTGATGTTTCTATGCTATCCCCTTAAGCCAAATAGGCCTAATTTACAAAGTAACTCTCCTCTAAACAATCTTCCAACCCCAAATACCAATGGAAAGTCATTTACCAGTCTATAAAACCACCAAATCTACAACTTTTAGCTAGTGAATTGCTCACTAAGTCATCTTTATATAAAACCCTCATTTTTAGCAAGTTACAAAGGGGTTTACTGAAAATTCCACTTCCCAACTTCTTTACACTTTACCAATGCATCAAAAATGATTCAAATGGCCTACATATGTTTAATCTATCACCAAATTTTTTTTCCCAAGAGTTTTCCTTACCTACCCACCTTTAACCATCAAATTTCACTCAAAACATTCAAATTTGACAACTAGGGCATCATGCCCAAACCCTCAAATGAATTTTACTATTCCCAAAACCATTCAATCAACTAAATACTACCATATTTGTCCCATTCCACTCAGCTATAGGAGTTACAATAAGTGGAATGGGCCATAATCACATTTTTATGTCTTCAAAACCTTAAAATTGGAGTTTCAGACCTGCTTACAAGGAAAACTCAATGAAATTCTACAACCCTAATGGGAACACTTCAAACTCAGTCAAAATTATAGATAGGACACTGAAACAACAATTCAAATCAATTTGGAGTCACCATCAGGTCGTACAAGTTGTGCAACTACTCTGCAACAATAATATTCAATAGAAAATATATAGAATTTTAATTAAAATAGGAGCTTTATTATTCAATCTTTCAAAAAACCTCCAACAACCTTCATCCATCGAGTTTATAACATATTTTAAATCTTAAACTATTACAACTATTCTAACTACCCTTTGAATGCCCATGACCATTGGGTTTCCTCAATTTTGCATTTTTTTTACACTTTTACAACTTTTCAATATTGCACTTTTGACAATTTTGCAAAATCGTGACAATATAAACTCAATAAACTCAATGACTCCTAATTACCTATTAGATGGTCCATTAGGACCTTATTGAATTGAAAAAAACTCAAACACACCTAAAACTATCAAAATACCTCATTTGACAACATTAACACAAAATACATTTGGTGCCCTTACACCAAGAAGGCTTATTTAAGATCCTTGAGCAATGTATTTCCTAGTGCTCCCTTGTTCTTACATATCTCAATTCAGTTTAATCCAAAGAGTTCCATGAAATTATTTATATAAAAGCAAAAAACACGTTTTCAATTGGTATTCCATGAAATGATTCATAAACAGATTCCAATATATTTAATCCTTTGATTAGAACAACTCAATTAAGCAAATGATACATAATCTTCAAAACATTTGCAAAACATAATATTCCTAATAGATGAAGTAGTGTTTCAGTGTGAAAGAAGATCATGCCTAGCATAAAATACCTATCGGGACATGTTGAAGCAATTTGTTTGGTCACATGAATTGCAAAAGGAAAGTTGCACCACTTTGCAACTTTACACTACTTATATTTGACACTTTTTCCATCAAGTGAAAATTGGACACCACGGGAAAATGACTTTGAGATAATAAAAAATGAGAGAGGTTATTGTAGAGGGTCCTAACATGATCTCATAGGCTCAAATGAAGTATTCGTAAGCATCACAAATTTTGAGTAATAGCCCGTCAAATATTGCTTCCCTTTTGCACTTTGGACCCTTAAGAGATTAAACCGGTTGAACGTAGCTCAGAGTGATTCCATGTGTTTGGGTGTGAAAGAGGACCATGCCTACCATAAACGTACCTATCAGGATACAGTGGAGCATTTTTTTGTTCACATGAATTGCAACATAAAAGTTGCACCACTTTGCAACTTTACACTGCTTGCATTTGACACTTTTTCCATCAAGTAAAAATTGGACACCACAAGAAAACAACTCTGAGATAACAAAAATTGAGAGAGTTTATTACAGAGGGGCACAACGCAATCCCATAAGATTAAACAAGAAGTTTCTAAGCATCACAGTATCCGAGTAACAACATGCTAAAGTTTGCAGCCATTTTTCACTTTGGACTCTTAAGGGATCGATCTAGTTGAATGTAGCTCAGAGTGATTTCGCATGTTTGGGTGCAAAAGAGGACCATTCCTAGTGTAAAAATATGTGTTAAGACGCATTGAAACAGTCTATTTGGTCACACGAGTTGCATAACAAAAGTTGCACTACTTTGCAACTTTCAACTACTTGCATTTGACAATTTTTCCCCCAAGTGAATTTTTCACCATGAGAAAATGCCTCTGAGATAGAAAAAACTGAGAGAGGTTATTATAGAGGGGCCCAACATGATTCCATAGGATCAAATGAGAAATTTCTAAGCATCACGGTATCTGAGTAACAACATGTTGAAGTTTGCAACCATTTTGCAATTTGGACTCTTAAGATATCGATCTAGTTGAACATAGCTCAGAGTGATTCTGCATGTTTAGGTGTGAAAGAGGACTATGTATAGTATAAAAATACCTATTCAGATGTGTTGGAATAGTTTGTTTGGTCACATGAGTTGTAGAATGAAAGTTGCACCACTTTGCAACTTTCAACTACTTGCATTTGACAACTTTTTCTCTAAGAGAAAATTCACCACCATAGGAAAATGCATTTAAGATAGTGAAAAATGAGAGAATTTATTGTAGAGGTGCCCAACATGATTCTATAGACTTAGACGAGAAGTTTCTAAGCATCACGATATCGGAGTAACAACATGTTGAATTTTGCAACCATTTTGCACTTTGGAATCTTAAGGGATCGATCTAGTTGAACGTAGCTCAGAGCGATTCTGTGTGTTTGGGTGAAAAAGAGGACCATGCTTAGTGTAAAAATACCTATTTGGATGTGTTGGAATAGTCTGTTTGGTCACACGAGTTGCAGATTTGCAACTTTCAACTACTTGCATTTGATAACTTTTTTTCCAAGTGAAAATTTGCTACCATGAGAAAATGCCTCTGAGATAGTGAAAACTAAGAGAGGTTATTGTAGAGGGGCCCAACGCAATCCCATAGGATCAGATGATAAGTTTCTAAGCATTATGGTTTTTGAAACAATATGCTGAAGTTTGCAACCATTTTGCACTTTGGACTCTTAAGGGATCAATCTAGTTGAATGTAGCTTAAAACGATTCTGCGTGTTTGGGTAAAAAAAATGACCATGCGTAGTGTAAAAATACCTATTTGGACACGTTGGAACAGTTTATTTGGTCACATGAGTTGCAAAATGAAAGTTGCACCACTTTGCAACTTTCAACTACTTGCATTTGACAACTTTTTCCCCAAGTGAAAATTTGCCACAACGGGAAAATACCTCCGAGATAGCGAAAAATGAAAGAGATTATTGTAAAGGGGCCCAACGCAATCCCATAAGATTAAATGAAAAATTTCTAAGTATCATGGTACCTGAGTAACAACATGCTGAAGTTTGTATCCATTTTTCTCTTTAGACTCTTAAGGGATCGATCTGGTTGAACGTAGCTCAGAGTGATTTCGCGTGTTTGGGTGTGAAAGAGGACCATTCCTAGTGTAAACATACCTATTTGGACATGTTGAAACAATTCGTTTGGTCACACGAGTTGCAGAACGAAAGTTGCACCACTTTGCAACTTTCAACTACTTGCATTTGACAAAAAAAAATTTCCAAGTGAAAATTTGCCACCATGGGAAAACGCCTCTGAGATAGCGAAAACTGAGAGAGGTTATTATAGAGGGGCCCAACATGATCCCATAGGATCATACAAGAATTTCCTAAGCATCACGTTATTCGAGTAACAACATGTCGAATTTTGCAGCCATTTTACACTTTGGACTCTTAAGGGATCAATCTGATTAAACATAGCTCAAAGTGATTACACATGTTTGGGTGTAAAAGAGGACCATGCCTAGCGTAAATATACCTCTTCATATGTGTTGGAATAGTCCATTTGGTCACACGAGTTACAGAACGAAAGTTCACCACTTTACAACTTTGCATTGTTGGCATTTGACACTTTTTTCATCAAGTGAAAACTAGACACCACAGGAAAACCACTCCGAGATAACAAAAACCAAGAGAGGTTATTGTAGAGGGGCCCAACATGATCTCATAAGCTCAAATAGATATTTCCTACACCATGGTCTCCAAGTAATAGCAACACAACTTCCAAGTAATAGTGTCACGTGGGGATGATGGCATACCTTCTTCGTCAAATCTGAGTGATGATGTACTCTCAACTTAAGATGCGGTGGATGGTATCCATCCATATTCACTTGTGTTAGATGGTGTTACTTCATACTCACTTGTAGTGGATGGTGTCCCTCTATATTTTCTTGTGTTTAATGGTGTCCCTTCGTATTCACTTGTGGTAGACGGAGTGTCTCCAACTACAGTATTTGAATCTGTCCTACCACTACGCTTTCGCATTCTTGCCCTTTGTGATGCTAATTCATGTTCTCTTTTTGATGGTTGAGGTTCCTCTTCAATTGGATTATTTTTCTTCAATTGTATCCAATTTATTCTTTTCACGATATGCTGCCACATGTTCTCTCTCCTTTGCTTTAAAGGTTTCATACTCTTTGTTTGTTAGTTTATTCTTTCTTTGTTTCTTCGGCATGGCGGATAATTTTACCTATAGCATGGTAATGAGATGAATATTAGTTCTTAAAAAATGTATCCATTCAAATAAATGAAATATATGTCATTTAAGGATTCATAAAAAATACTTACAATCATCCTGTAGAAGAGTATTTCTAGCATAGACAATGGTGGTGCAGGGGCACCATAGAAGTCCAATTTTCAAGTTTTTTCAATCTTGGTTATGTAATTGATTTTAGTTAGGTTTTAGGTGTTGTCATCTAAATAAGGTCTTGTTAGACCATTTTCATATTGTATTAGGCATAATGGAGTTCAAAGTTGCAAAATGCAAAATCTTGTAAAAATGTTGTCAAGGAAAAGTTGCAAAATTTCAATAATTGGAATACCAATAGTCATAGTGGGAATACCATCAGTCATGAGAGATGAATAGTTAGTTGAGTCAGTTATTCCTGATGTAAGAATCCTATTAAGGCCTGAAAAATCTTGATGTAAAGTGGTTGTTTATGTTTTGAACAAGAAAATCAATCCAAATCATTGAATTTTTTGAATTTTTATTGTTTTCTTGCTGCTATTTTGCTTTGTACAAATCCGTATAGCTTGGGTTTTCTCTAAAACTCATTGAAATCATTAGGAAGGCAAACTAGCTTCAATTTGGAGGTGGTCTAATTGAATTCCATCAAGAAACAAGGATTTTACAGTCAATTTACTGACTGTAGGTCTTAAATTCCGAGTTTAAGGGTTTTGAAGTTGTAAAAATGTATTAGTGCCACATTCCACCTATTTTTTCTTTTCTGACTCAGTGGAATGAGCACCAATAGAGTAGGTTTAGGTGTAGGTGCAAGTTTTTAGCATTGAGGAAGTGAAGATACAGAGTTCTTGTTGCTGCTCCAAGTGATTTTCTATTATTTCCATGCAAGAATGGATGCCTACAAGTTATGATATGAGGATATAATAGTGGTAAAGGTTGGGAGATAGTTTTTTTAGCTTGTTCAGACCCAATTCAAGGTGTTTGAAGCTATGGAAAGGTGAATGGAGGTATGGAATGCATACGTACAATAAACCCTCACTATTTGAGCATAGTTTAAGCATTTAAGCAAGGGTTTAATGAATTGCTACATTAGTGAGCAATTTCTTTGATAGAGATTGATGATATAGAAGTTTTATAACCTATTTAAGATCTTCCCATGGTTGTTTGATGTTGTGGAGTGATTTTTATGGTACTTGCTTTGTTAAAAAGGCCTAATTGAGCCATGTAGTAGTAGGATAGTCCGTTTTAGGTGAGCATTTTTCAAAGTAAGCTTACTTGATTTATCTATATGTTTAAGTAGGCCTTAATGGGTTCTTAGAACTACTTTCAATTTTTGGATATCTAAATTGGTTGGGAAATTATACCCATTTTTGTGCTTAAGGACTACTACTAGCGTATGAGCCAGTTGAGAGTGAATGTTTAGGGAAGAGATAGATCAAAGTTTTAGGAACCTTTCCTTGGTTTGAGTTAGTTATTTTAATGATGTTTAAGGTGGTTTTTGGATTCAATAAGAGGTTTTATTCCTTGGTCTCAGTTTTGGGTGTTTGTAATAAGAGTTTTGTGAAGAGAATGATGAGTCAAAGGTGGATGAATATGAGAGAATGAAATATTTTTTTGGATGGAATTCCTTAAATAAATGCGGTAGCGTGGCATGCCATGATTTCAAGATAGACTCAAAATGGAAGCATGGACAAGGCATGTGAATTCAAATTCCTTGGAAAGCTAGTGGAGCATTGGCAAGGTAGCTCACTCAGTAGCCTACCGATGCAATAGGGTTGAGAAGGTAGGGGCAGCATATGACTCATAGAAATGGGGTCTCACATTGCCCCTACCTTCTCAACCCTACTGCATTGGCAAGCTAGTGAGTGAGCTCACTATCTTGCCAAGTTCACTAGCTTGTCAATTCTACCAAATTTTGCATACATTTATACAAAAAAATTATTGTCAAACAATTCAAATGCTTTGTCCATGCTTCCATTTTGAGCCATGATTGAAAGATAGGCTACACCTTTCCCCATGTTGCTAACTTATCCTTGAATAAAGAGTCTTGAAACAATGGAGAGAAGGGTTAAGATCCCTTGTAGGTAGACTAATCAAGGAAACATTTAAAATATATCACAACATAAGTGATGAGGTAAATTTAAAAATAGAGATGAAAACCAAAATAGTTTCTAAGATCTATCAATGTGGGAGGAGTATATTCCATTTTTTTAGAGACATGTATGGAAAATTTGGTAGCATAGACAAGACAATTAGCTGCTTGGTATAACTATTTGAAAAAATACCTCAATGAAAGCTTTGGAGAGTGGTATGCACATCCATAATAAAGGATTGAGAAATGATGTTTTATTTTACTTCCTTAAAACTTATTTCATATATATGTGTATACAAAATGTGGAAGCATACACAAGGTAAGTCAATTGTTAAATAACAAAATGCCTCAAAGAGACATGATTTAAAAATGTAATTGGAAAGTGTATAGAATTGTGTAATTTAAAATGTGCATTGACAATCTAAGGTTATAATGACAAACAAATAATGATCAACATGGAATATGCAAAATAACAAAAATGAAAGCAAGCCATAATAGAATGAAAGAAAATGTGTAAAGACTTCATATACCTAAAAAACTAGAGTTTCAAATGGAGGAGTTCTACCCAATTATGTAGTCTTTACTTCTTTCTTCAAACTCCTCAACAATTTGACTTTTTGAAAAGCTTGTTCCCCTCAAAACTTCAATTGTATATCACTTTTGAATGGAACTAAAACTTGAATTGATATTATATGCCTTTCAACATGAAAAATATACTATTTCATGCAAAGGTGGTGGAAAGATCATGAAAAAGGTGGTGGAATGTGAAAAACATGCATGCACACTTCATAACATCATCAAAAAGCTACTTTTTGTTGGAGCATGCACAAAACCAGGAGAATATGCAAAATGTGGGCCTTAAGATCATGGGTATATTGAGTTTTTAACCATTTTTAGAGCAAGCCAAAATGTGCTCGTGTTATAACGTGAGCACGTTATTTCTTGCTAAAAATGGTCATATCTCTACTTCAAAACGTGCTCGCGTTATGATAAAGTTGGTTTTTTTATAGATTTTTTCTCTCTTTGCCTATACCTTCTATACCCTAATTCTATCTCTCTCCCCTCTCCTATCTACCCTTAACCCTTATAATTCCTCACTCACTCCTATCTCTCTCCCACTTCCCTCCATCTCTCTCTCTCTCTCAAGTCTCTCCATCGACTCCTGATTTTGATCTGATCACCTGATTGATCTCGATTTTCTCTCTGATCCTTGATTGATCCTGGATCCTGATCCGATCCGCCGATTGATCCTGATTTGATCCGGATTGATGATTGATTTTGATTTGATCCGATTTTGATCCTGGATCCTGATTTGATTGACGCGGATCGATTGATGAATGTCTTTTCTTCCGACTTCTTTGCCTCGATTCTCTCTCTCAAGTCTCTCCCTAAACCCTCAACCCTAAACCCTTACACCCTAAACCCTCTACCCTCAACCCAATACCCTAAACCATAAACCCTATAGGTCCTTGTTGGTCTCCTGTAATGATTTAACAACTTAGCCCTTACAACTGTGATTTAGAGATTCGACATCTAAACTGAATAGCCATTCAATCATCATGAAGGTGCATTTAAATTTTCAACCTAGGGATGTGAACTTGAAATGGGTCAGCACAGTATGTGCACTAGGAACTCAAAGTAGCCATTTTAATTCTACAACTGAGAAAGATGCAATGCTAAAAGTAAATTGCTTGGAAATGAATAATGTAAATGATGAATATCAACCAACAACCATACTAAGCTTGAAATGCATGAAAGAAATGAAAATTTGAACAACAAACATAAAACTACTCTATTTGCTTTGGCTATAGGAATAGTCACAGAATGGAATTCTAGTGCTTGTAGGAACAATTAGCACCAAATTCTTAACTAATTACTAAAAAAAAAGTAACAACTAGGCTAACTAAGCTAAAGGACAGATTCCTCACCAAGTGGGCCCCCTTAGATGAGTATCCTCTACTACTAACAAAAACTCAGAACTTTATTTTATTCATCATGAAACATGAGTACAAAAGAGTAGCATAACTGTATCACTGAAAACTAAGAATGTGAGTACAATATTAGATTGTGCAACCTTGTAAAAAGGAGAATTTGATCCTTATTTATACTACCATCTAAGCAAGGCAGTCAACTCCACGAACTAGGAGGATGCTAATTTAGTGAAAGCAAATAAAATGGAGGGTTGGTTATGTGCTCATGGAATCTGGTAAGACGTGTTCATAGATTTAGCACAATAGTAACACCACTATTGCTCAACAAAATTAAAGTCCACAATAAGGTGGTTACATTAAATTTTCATGGGGAATCTCCTACCGTCGACCTCCTTTGACCTTTGAATGATACAATTGCTAGACGTTATGGTGCATGCCCAGCTTGCGATGTCTTTCTCAATTTAGTATCTTCAAATTATATCTGCATGGCAATGTTAGCATGCACAATAATTGCACATGTATAACTACCTTAAAGAAAATTCATTAACCAAATGCAAAACTAATATAGATAGTCCATATAACATGCTAATGTCATTAAAGGTTTGTAGAAATAAGATTAAGCCTAATGTCAATAGTTCTGAGGAAATATCATAAAAAATATAAACACTTAACATCAAGTTCCATGATATCTTCAACAAATAAACCATAAATTCTACCCAAAACTAGACCATAAACTAGGCTCATCACTCCCCCCAACCTAAGGTCTTGCTAGTCCTCCAACAGGGGAAGGGTAGTTCTACTTGGTCAATGCTCTAAAATTTTCAACTAACAACTTCCCTCCATTAGTGTTTGTTGTTCGTGAATCAAGGTCCCAATAGAATCCTCCCAATCTATCCAATTTTCTCCATCTTTGTCTCTCTACAACAATATCATAGTTGTAAAATCTGAAGTTTGGTATGGGCCACATCAGAAGGGTTGGCTAAAAAGTCAAGGGAAGCCAAAATCATCCCTTTGTTCTTCCAATATGTACATATCTATCAATTCTCTTAAGTGTTGCAACATAGTTCTAGATGGAATGAGGCTCAACCTATTTTAGCTCATCAGTTAGGCTGTTCCATCTTTGTGAGAGGTATCTCTTCATGGTTTCCTCTTTTGTTTTTTCCTTTACCTCATACTCACTGTAGACTACTTCTATCCAAGGCATAATCCTATTACCATAGCTAGGTATTAAAAACATTTTGTCATTCCTTGTAAATGTCCCTTGGGTTTCTTGATTCAGCCCTAATGGGAAAAGGGATGTTGGACTCCAATTGCTTATAAGCTCCATGTTGTTGTCCCCAACTAATCTCATTTTGTACCCAAGACATAAATTCCCTTAATTGGACATCTCCAACATACAAGAGTGGGTTCCAATCATGGTCTTGAGTCACAACATAATTATGCAAATAAAACTCACACAACAAATTCTTCATTTTTGGGGAAGCAATTCGGTAAGAATTGAAAAATTCAATAGGGGTCTCAATAGAAGGGTTCAAAGCTAAGAAAATTATTCCTAGCTTAAAAGAAAGATATTTCTCCTTCAAGTGCAGAGCATAGACCCTTGGAGGGGCCCCACATTCTAAAATCTGTGGTACTAAGGTTGCCATGTCATTCACATTTTTCTTCAATGTGGCAATTTTTGCATCCTTGTCTTCAATCTCCTCATCTTTCTTTTGAATTTCCTTCTTCAATTTGTGCTTCTCCTCCTTCCATTCTTCTTATCTTCTTTGCATTTCTTTCCATAAATACATAGATACCATGTGCATTGAGAAATCAGGGGGTTTATGCATTCCTACCAGCATTTTCCCTGGCATTAATGCTTGCTCTCCATATAGTACTAACTATAAGGATTCAGGCTATCTCGTTAATTCAGGCTGTAGGGGTATTGATTGTTCTTGTTTTTTCTATTGCTGCAAGAACTCTTACTATAGGATCTCTTGTTGTAGGAAATCTTGATTTTCCTCATACCCTTAATTCTCCACTTGTTCTGCAATGTCAGCAAGTTCTGCCAATGTTATGTATGTTGTCGTCTTAAATACATCCTCTTCCTCGACATTCACCTGCCCCATTAGAGCTTATGTGTCCTCCTGTGATATTTCTCTAGACTTATGGATTTCCTGTGGAGGCGTAGCAAAGGCTGGTCTAACATGTCTTGATTTTCTGGGAGGGTTCTAATGTTTTTTTTTGGCTGCAGGATGAACGGTGTCAACCTTCTGCTTCCTAGAGCTTGGTATTTCTTTTTCTATCGGCTACTTCTTGGCTTTTCCTTTTCTCAGTTTTTCCTCTCTTTTTTGTCTCCTAGTTTTCATTAGGATTCCAAGTGGAATATCATCATTAGAATCTGGGGGAGAACTTTCTTTGTCTAAGTGCTCTGTCCCAGAAGAGCTAATTTCTATGGTTTCTTCTACAGCAAGAGGGTTTGCACTAGGGCTTGCATTAGAGGTTGAAGCACCAAGAGTGGCTTTAGCCGTGCTCAATCTCCTACTAGACCTATGGGGTTGAGGTAAAACCCTAGGTTGCAAGTGCTCAGGTCTAATTTGATCAATTTTTATGAATTCTTCCTAGGTCATTCTGATACATCATGCAAAGACTTCTCAACTAGCAATTTAATCAAAAAATGGTGGGAAATAGAATTGTCCCTACCTTTCTGAGTCTCAACCACCATGATTGAAAGAAGGTTGCATAGCACATTTGGTACATTCATCCTCCTCTCGTGCCTCATGTGATTCAAAAGCTTGAAGTGCACAAAATGCAGATTCAACTAGCGACTTTCACAGGTGATATATTTTATAACATAAACAACTATTTGCTTCCATGGCTTGAGCATAGAAATTCTCTTCACCCCTTGTTTATCTATGCTGAATGGAGGGTTGCTTGGTTTTGTAAATTCGGCCCTAGCCGACTTGGTGTCTTTGGAAATAGGGTAATCTTCACCATCAACAAGTAACCCTGTAACTTCTACAATTATTTCTTTGGTATCCAATACTTCCAACCCTTTTACCGTGTCCTTCCCTTCAGAAAATGTTTGGGTGAATTCTAGTGCAATGCCTTCATCAAAACCATCTAGTTTCATGAAATAATCTAACCAGCTACAGTTTTTGAATTTAGCTAGGCAGGGTGCATCCTGTAGTAATACATTGTGCACCGTGGATTCATTTCAAATTAACCCACCTCCCATTGTTAGTAAGAAAACAACCACTCTGTGGTTTCCTTCTTGCAATTCTCATCTAAAAACCAAATTCACCTTCCTGCAATACTTGCTAAATTTCTGTAGACACCGAAATTTGGTCTAAGCCTGCAACTTCAATATTCTTCATAATTCCTTTTCTTCATGGCCATGATTAAATAATCTTAATTATTTAATTAATTCATCTTCTATTAATTAAATAATCTTAATTATTTAATTAATTCACATTTTCTTTATTCTATCTGATTAATTAAATAAACGCTTTTTATTTAATTATGTTACTAATTAACTTTATTCTTGTCAAATTAAATAAATCATTATTTAATTTACTCTTTATCATACTTCAACTATAATTAAATAAATTCTTTATTTATTTAATTATTCATTTAAATCCCTTCATCATTTAATTAAATAAATATTATTTATTTAATTATTCTTCAAAGATCGAGTCTTGAATTAAATGAATTATTTAATTCATAAATTCTATTTTAACGCATTCCTCTATATTTTAGATAATTGTGTGAGTTATCTAAGTATTTACTTTTACTCGACTCGACATATATTTTAATCGCTCAGTTAACTCTTGATTTAATGTCTGAGTGGCATTCTCGAGTAATCTCTTCGTCATATCATTCAATCGTCCAATGCTAACTCATTTGCGTGTACATGCGGATTAATTAAATATTCTTATTTAATTAATGAAACTTTGTGCGTGCATTCAAACAAGAGTTGCTTTAGTCAATCTCTATCTTTGTCATGCAAAAATTCTTCTGTTTTCGAATACCAAACTAGAAGATTAAATCATTTATTTAATCTTTAATTCTATTTCTAATTTGTATCACTCATGTCACTACTGATAGTTATCAGAATGCATGCCTAATCAGTCGATCTCAACCGTCTGTTGATCTTTCAATCTTGGCCTGTTGTTCGAATAATCAATTTTCTATAAATTGATTTGTCATTCTTCATTTCGATCTCTCTCGTGAAATATTATGACTTTTGAGAGCACTTGTCTTGAATCTTCGATGTTTTGCTAATCACTATCTTAGGCTATACTTGCACAAATTTACAAATCTGAGGGCAATTATACTACACAAGCAAAATGGAGAAGGGCAATCGAGATGAATCATGGAAATACGTTTAAAATTGGTGAGATTGTTTCAGTTTGTTTACATTTTACTTTCCTTTGTTCTTTGTTGCTTAACATTAGATTTGCATTTAGATTTAGCATTGCATTATTTGCTCCTAATCTATTGTTTCTTGTGCACTTTCTTGGCGTTACATTTGGTGAACCCGACGTGAAGACACCATCTTCGCGTATCCGTAGACTTTTATTTTGATTTTTGTAGGTTTTTTGTACGGAACAACGCATCAGTCTGACGAAGCGACGCAATTGACTTCCTGAACCGCATCTGACACTAGAAACAACACATCTGAAAAAATATGACGCATATGAAAATTCCTGAACCGCAATTGACTGGTGAATACCGAGACACAATTGAAGAGAATATCGACGCATTTGACTGGTAACACAACGATGCAATTGACTGGTAAACTTTTATTTCTATTTTTGAAAATTTGAAATTTGAAATTAATTTATGTGTTACTAATATCTAATTTTCAACGTGTGGCCTTTTGGAATTAACAAGTTTTTGTAGGACGATTGACGAAGATGATATTGAAAACTACTAACGAGTTTTTCTGGAGGACGCTTGTTGAAGACCCTAGTTAATTTTTGAAACAAATTGTTTGGTAGCATAGAAAATCTTTCATTTGGTTTAAAATTAACAAGTGTCTACTGTGTTTGGTGTGAAAGCACAAGTTTGGTTACCCTCATGACTTGGTATATCGAAGTATCCTCTCCCCTTGCGCATCCGTGCGATCTTGGGTGTAAGAGAAATGGTTACCAACTCTAGAACTTGGGCCTGTTTTGGTGGGAAAAAGTACTCACCCCAAGACGACTCAAACCGGTAGCACCCTGAACCCGAGGGACTTCCAGCCGGTATATAAAAGTGGGTTCTTGGGGAAAACCCAAGAATCACGAGTATGGTTCCGATGAGATGGATTCGAAAGGGGAATCTCGCCGTATGGATCATGCCCCACAAATGGAATGCCCGTACTAAATACCTTTTGTTTTAGAGACCAACCTATTTGTGGCCATTGCTTAGTATAGTGCAGGGTACAATATCATGCCCGAAGAGACTCACTATTGATCCCCTTGAGTAGAGCTAGTAGTTCTTGGGAGGTCATTACCCAAAGAATTCGAAATTGGTGTGCTCGAAAGACGTTAATGAGCCGTGGAGGGAAGCCAATGCCACCAAATTTCTAAGCTATCCGCTCTCGAGAAGGAAAGGTGTTTATCACCAATTCGGGGTATTTTCGGTGGGCTATACCAAGTATACAAACCCTAGGCCTTTGGCCTATTAGGATGTGCTTGTCTAGTATCAATTTAAACGTTCTTTGAGTTCAAAATCGAAACTGAAAACACTTTGTCTTATGATTGTCTTTGATTGCTAGAATTTGATAATAGAAAATGGAGTCAGTTTAAATCTCATCACTAAAAATTCACAGAGAGTTGCAACTGTTCACCAGAAAGTTGCAATTGATTTTTAGAGTCACATCTGTTTAACTTTGAGTCACATCAATTATTACGAGTCGCATCTGTTTAACTTTGAGTTGAGTTAGTTATTATGAGTCACATCTGTTTAACTTAGAGTCGCATCTGTTCTGTTATTTACAAGTCGCTGTTTAACTTGAGTCACATCGTTTAACTTCTTTTGAGTCGCATCGCTTATTAGAGTCGTGATTCGCTTAACTTAGATTCACATCTGCCTAGTGTAAAGTCACATTTGCTAGTTTACCTCACAATTGCTTTGCGAAAACCGCATGCGTTATATTCTGAGTCGCAACTATCATTACGAGTCGCATATGTTAGAAGGTTAACCGCATCTGTTAGAGTCACACATTGAAACTTTACCAGAGAAATGCAATTGATCACTGGAAAAATGCAACTATTAACTTGAACCGCATCTGTGAAATCCCGTGACACATCTGTCTAATTATCAAAAAACCAGAATTCACAGTCACTGTCTAGTCAACACAATTATACTAGTTTCAGTTGTCTTTACACAAACAATCCTTGAATAGAAAGCTGAAACAATTTGCTCAATTTTGCATCCTTTAGGTTCATTTAGTCATTACCATAGTTGTCTTAAATTCAAAGTTTAGTTTCATCTTAGAATACATATTACCTTGCATTAAACTTCTAGAAAGGTCACTTTTACAAACTTTAGGACTACTTCACCATCTACACTCTAGAAAAGTCATAGTGTCAACAAAATTTGTCATTGAACCTAGTCTTATCAGTTTATCCTTTGTTCTACAGAGAGTCCATCCTAGCTCATCAGTCTAGTTAGGTAACTCAACTTGTCTTTGATCCTCATCCTACATTGGTTCCTTGACTTAAACTAAATTGACGCCTTGGTTAGACTTTAGGTAGTTGGTCCCTTCGTCTTAAGGTTTATAGAATTGATTATTTTAGAACCTTGGTTAGCCCTTGCATATTTAGATTTTAGGCTAGTGTCATCCTAGAACATTCCTTATTTTGCATACGAAAATCCTAAAAACATAGACTAGGGTCATACTGTTCATAGATATAGTTTTGCATTTCCTGCATATTGAGCTTGTCTTACATGGTTGAAACTAGGTCTAAGAGAAGAGAGAGAAAACATGTCGAACCCAAACGAATTCATCAATCCATTTTCTTCAAGACCTCATAAGACTCTATTAGATAAATTCACCACTAGAAACACTCAAGGTCACATTACAACATAAGACATAGAGGCTGCTGCACAGGACCCTAAGTTTGCCTCTTTTGTAGATGAGTACCTAGAAAATGATCGACAATGATACTTAGCCAAATTGCTAGCTGAAGGTGCTACCTTACCTATAGGATTTGATATCAGCACCTTACAAACTCAACCTACACAAGGGACAAATACTATGACTGCTAGTACTACTATACCTCAAGTCAGCACAACTATGCCATCTAGTACACCTACATAGAGTACGACAGTCCATACGTCCCCATTTGGTACATCTAGCATGACATTGGGATTTAATTTCACTATAAGGGCTTCATCATCCACTCCCTTCGGTCCTCTTGTTGGGAGTAAAAGGCCTAAAACCTCAGCCTCTACACATTATGTCGATGTCACAACTTCACAATCAATGGTCATACCTAACGCTAGTACCACGAGCACCATACCACAGTCGATGGCCATACCTAGTGCTCAAGTCACTAGTACTATACCATGGATTACACAAACAAGGGGCATTCCCTCCTTCCCATATGGTAATCAAAATCCATTCACACAGATTCTGAATCAGAATCCATTCTCTCAGATCGGTGGTCATGATCCATTTGCACAGATTCCAAGACACCAATCATTTACATAGATTCCCAATTAGAACCCCTTTTCCCAAAGTGGTACTCAGAATCCGTTTACACAGATCCTAGGTCAACACCAATTTATGCAGATTCTAGACCAGAACACATTTACCAACATTCTGAATCCAAATCCACCTCAAATGCCAACGTTCAATTGAAACCCATCACGAGACTTTGGATTTTAGAATACATACACGGATCCGCATAATCCCCCTAGCACATCTTTGACCCAAGTTGATGTCTTACAAACACAATTGCATGCATTACAAACGCAAATGGATAACATGTCGGTGTCAACTAAGAAATCATTTTCAACAAAGGACATATGCCCATTCCCCTTTGATAGATCATTGTACATGACCCCTTTCCCACATGGATATGTCATACCGAATCTTCCTAAGTACAATGGAAAATGAAATCCAATAGAACATATAAGGGAATTTTCTACCATATGCATAGATGTCGCTTATGACCCCATGTATCTTATGAGGCTATTTCCAAGAAGTCTTGTAGGAATTGCACTAGAATGGTTTTCGGGTCTATATTCTGGCATTAGATCTTGGGGTGAATTGGTTGAGAAATTTGTGGAGCAATTCTCCTTCAACATAGACCATGAGATAAATATAGCAACCTTGTGTCACACAACGCAAGTCGAAGGCGAATCATTCATTGCTTTCTTCCAGAGATGGAGGACTATATTAGTTGGTGTCCTGCCGAGATACCGAGAAACAAAAGTTACTATGTTCCAAGAAACCTTCATAAACTGTGGAGTAACTTAAGGGTACATTGTTGCCATCTTTTTCAAACTAGTGGAAAAGGGTTGTACAGATATATCCTTATTGGAAAGGGTGAACTCAAGACATCAACATCCAATAGAAACTTGATTGTACAAAACACCCCCACTGACAGAAATAGATTTTGGTCTCGCAACAAAAATGTCACCAATGATGGGGTGGTTGATGTTAAAACGCTACAAGCAGGACCCCTCCTCACATTACAAGGACCTCATACTTTTTCCAACACGCTTAATGATGTCAATCAACCTCCTAACGTGGTCCAAAATACTCAACATCCACAACAAAGGAGATTTCAAAAACGTGAGTTCACTCCCTTAGGGGAACCCATTGAGTCAATGTTCAAACAACTGTTACAACATAATCTTATACAGCTGTAAGAACCAAGACAATATGATCCAAGACAGTTTAAACCAACTTGGTGGGATGACAATGCCTTATGTGATTATCATAGGACTAAGGGACATACCCTACAAAACTGTCGACAACTGAAGAATATCATACATGATCTTGTTGACAAGAGAATTATTGAGGTTAGTGGACAAAAACAAAAGACATCAGCCAATCATCAAGTATTTTCTGACCCACTACATGATCATGGGAAAGGAACTGTCCCCAGTTCGAGTACTAAGACCAATATGTCAACCAACTATGCCAGTGTCAAGCACGATTATAATAGTGGAAAAATCATTCACTGCCTTTGCACCGCCGATGAGAATATCAATACCATTATTATCAATACTAATCCTAAGTGTGCAGTCAATACTTGTCGTACTAAATTCACTATCCAAGGCCCTTCATCGCAACAAACACCCCAACCTTCCAAGTTGGGCAATATAACTTCTCTGACTTGTACCGGGAAACCCCTCACCTAAATCCAATCTTGGAATTCACAAGATTTCCTTGGATATGTTCCTAGGAAGCTTATGTAATTACCTAATCCCTAATGATCTTGATGTCAATCATTTCTAGGAAATGGTAGGCTACTTGACCAATAATCACCATGCCACATTTTCTGAACAAGACTATGCAACTGAAAAGATGAACCACAACGACCTTTTACATCTAGAAGTCCTTGTTGATGACACCAAAGTTAGACGAGTTTTGGTAGATGGAGGAGCAGGGTTAAATCTGTGTACTTTAAAACTAATTAAGGCCTTAGGTATCTCAGAAGCATGCGTAGACACAACCAAGAGTATTGTCATAAAAGCTTATGATGATGAGGAAAGAAAATCAAAGGGAGTGGTAACACTTCCTATCAGAATTGGTCCTGCGGTGATGGAGACAAAGTTCCAGGTCTTGGATCTCACCCTTCCTTATAACCTTCTACTAGGTAGACCATGGATTCATGCCATGAAGGCGGTCCCTTCCACGTATCATCAGTGTCTTAAATTCCCTTACAATGGAACATAAATAAATATAGATGGTGATCCGGATCCCTTCCAGTATTGCACCAATCTAAAAGAGATCCCCCAATGCCAAGTGCCAGTAAACCAAGAGGCTTCATCATCCAATTCATCCTCCTATGTTGATTCAGCCACACTCATTCAAACATCTATTTCACCCTCATTTCCTACTATTCCTAGGGTTGAGATCCAAGACAAGGGTTGTGGAGAATATTACATGAAGACTTCTTATTGTGTTAGCCATTTGATTCCTCCTAAGTCATACGGTTTACCCACATCGGATAGGAGACAATCTATGGTCACTATACACATTCCTCCCACAATAACTTTTACTAAATGGGCTGAATTAAGCAAAGAGGCTGTAAATACAAAAGATGTCACTTCCTGGCTGTATAGGGAAGATGATGAGGAACCCCTCTTACATGCTCATATTCCTACAAATCTATATGGAAAGGGTTTCAAAATCATGCAAAGCAAAGGATATGATGGACAGAGTGGTGTAGGCTTAAACCAAGATGGGAGGATTGAACCAATATTTGTTTCTCAATGGCCAAAAGGAGTAGGGCTAGGGTTTCAACCGATTCGATTGGCATTCCTAGTAATTCTAATACCTCATTTGCGAAGTAAGTCAAGATATTAAGACATCTCACAAACCAGTGGACCAATATCATTGTGACTCCCCCGACTCTAACGATTATGAGTGGGATTCCCTATCCTCTACTTCTTCCATGGACCTTGACAAGTTATTTGGAGAACTTGACTTGATGATAAGTTCCTCACCCAATCCCTTGAATTCCTGTCCACTAAAGAAAATGACAAAAGAGGAATGGTTTAAACACTACTATTGGGAATCACTTGATCCTACCTCTTGGCAACCTGAGTCACCTGTTTCTTATAGTCAAACCTTGGCATTAGGCCCACCTATCAATCCATCTAGACCCAAACCTAAGAGCAAAAAGGACCTGGTACAAGACTTTTGTAACCACATGAATAATTCAATCTTTACCTTGACTCCATTAAACTTTGATAACTCTGACGATGAAATGCCCTTAGTCTATCCCCAACTCATTGATTGGGACCAACAAGACACACTCGTCTTAGACATTTTTGAGAACGACAAAGCAATTGCTGAGTTCCTGGGATTACGAGAAGGCATACCAAACAGTGATCATAAGGCTGGTTTTACTATTGACTTGGACAACAAAGCATATTTTGGGGAATTTGTTCAACCCTCCAGTTGTAAAAATGAGAAAAAGAATAAACAAAATGAAAAGGATGAGTCTCTAGGTGAAAATTGAAAGGCACCTTTAGACAATGAAAAAGTAAAAAGAAAGGATGCATCCGAAGGTGAAAACCCCTATGTGGCACCTAAGGATGGAGGTTTGAACATTCTCCCCGTTGCATAGGAAAGGTCACCCATTCTTGTTGAAGAATTAGTAGAAGTCAACATAGGTACCAAAGAGAATGCTCGACTGGTTTATTTTGCTGTGTCATTGACAACAAAAGAGTAGCCGGAGTTCCATAACTTCTTTGCACAAAGACATAAATTTTGCTTGGTCATATGCTGACATGCCGGGGTTGGATCTTGAACTTGTTCTGCGTCATTTTCCCTTACAACTAGGTGCCAAACCAGTGAAACAAAAATTGAGGAAAATGCACCCACAGATTGCTTTCTTAGTCAAGGCAGAACTCAAGAAACTCTTAGACATTGATTTCATTAGATCTATCAACTATGCAGATTGGATTTCCAATCTTGTACCAATCACTAAACCAACTGGGGGCATCCGCATCTGCACTGATTTTAGAGATATCAACAAAGCTTGTCCTAAGGATGACTTCCCTTTGCCTAACATAGACATGATAGTTGACATGACAACAGGATATGACATGTTATCCCTTATGGATGGATTTTTAGGATATAACCAGATCAGAATTGCAATTGAAGACCAACCTAAGATGGATTTCACTTGTCCTTGGGGAACGTATTGCTGGAATGTTATGCCCTTCGGACTCAAGAATGCTAGAGTAACCTATCAACGAGCCATGACTACTATCTTTCATGATCTAGTACACACTCTTATGGAGGATTATGTCGATGACCTTATTATAAAATCCAAGACAAGGGAAGAACATTTACAGGTTTTAGACAAAATCTTTTAGAGGCTAGAGAAGTATAAAGTGAGACTCAATCCAAAGAAATGTGTGTTTGGAGTCAAGTCAGGAAAGCTGTTAGGTTATATCATTTCTAGACGAGGCATTGAAGTAGATTCGGCTAAGGTCAAAGCAATCATGGACATGCCTCCACCCACTAATCTTAGTCAACTAAGGACATTACAAAGAAGGTTGCAATCTATAAGAAGATTTATAGTGCAGTTAGCAGATAAGACACATCCTTTTCAACATCTACTTAAGAAAGGAGTACCCTTTGCATGGATAGCTAGGTGTGAAGAGGCTTTTCAACTAATTAAAGAATATTTACTTACACCCCCTATCTTAATTCCACCTGTTGAAGGAAGACCATTGATTCTTTATATTACGGCAACCTATTCATCACTTGGAGCATTGCTATCACAGAATGACGATGAAGGTCATGAAAGGGCAGTCTATTATATCAGTCAAATTTTGGTAGGTTATGAGCTCAACTATAGTACCATTGAATGTGCCTGTCTTGCAGTAGTATTTGCTACTCAAAAATTGAGGCACTATATGCTAAACCATAAAACAATGTTGATTGCTAAAATAGACCCTCTGAAATATCTCCTCAGCAAAGTAGCATTAACAGGATGAGTGGCCAAATGGGTTATGATACTTAGTGAGTATGATATCCAGTATGTAGAAAGAAAGGCTATTAAAGGAAAGGTCATTGCTAATCAGTTAGCTGACGCACCCATACAGGCAGATCACCCATTAGTTGCAGACTTTCCTGATGAGTTCATATTCACAATTGACACAAACATAAAATGGAAACTGTACTTTGATGGCTCACATACAAATCATGGTTCAGGGTCAAGAGCACTGTATTACATACTGTATGATTCCATCCCTGTCATTCAGATTGTACTCACGCACTAACAACATGGCGTAGTATGAAGCTCTAGTGATAGGGTTACGTATGGAAGTCAAGTGGAAAATTAAGATTTTACAAGTATATGGGGATTCTCAACTGGTAATCAGACAGGTAAATGATGATTATGAGACTAAGGACAAGAAGCTTGCTCCATACAAGATGTACTGAGAATTATGGAGTACTTTGACAAAGTCACCATCAAATACCCTGAAGTTTTAAATAGGCAAGAGATGCTATGGCTACAATTGCATCACTTGACATTCCTCAACAATGTGCCTAAGTTTGAGTTCCCCTGCAGAACCTTGGTCCCAACCACGATATCCCGTATTCCAAAATGGTGTGACATTGTTGGTCCACCCCATGGTACAAGAAATATATGATTACCTTTCATGCTGAAGTCATACCCATCGCCTATCAAATAACCAGCGAGGACATTCCTCTGCAAGTCAGCCAAATACACCATCGTCAGAGACACCCTATATAGACGCTTAGATAATACCCTACTGAGATGTCTTGATTTATCAAGCACAAGCAACCTTGGGGCAAGGAGGTATATGTGGTTCCCATTCTAGTGGTCCTACCTTAGCCAAAAATATTATGAGACTGGGTTATTACTGGCCTACTATGGAAAAAGACTCATATGTCTTTGTAATGAAATGCCGCCAATGCCAAGTTCATGGAGACTTGATACATGTGCCAGCACAGGAGCTCTGTCCTATAACCTCACTATGACCCTTTGCCCAATGGGGACTCAACCTCATAGGTAAGATCCACCCCACATCATCTAATGGACACAAATTCATTATCACTGCCACTGAGTATTTTACGAAGTGGATTGAAGCCATTCCTATGACATATATTACCGGCACATAGATTTCTAAATTTATCATGAACTATATCATCTATCGGTATGGTGTCCCTTAGTCCATAATCACTGATAATGGCCGCCCATTTAAGAACCAAGAAGTCTGCCACCTGTGTGATGAATTTCATATCCAACATCACTTTTCCACTCCATACTACCCACAAGGTAATGGCTAAGAAGAGGCATCTAACAAGACCATCATTAGAATCCTCAAGAAGACTGTCAATGATGCTAGTCGTGACTGGCATTTACAACTTAACCTTGCCTTATGGGCTTATCACACAAGTATCCATACTCCCATTGGTGCTACTCCATATTCACTTGTATTTGGTTCTGAAGCTATTCTGCCTATTGAGGTCGAGATTCCTTCCCTAAGGGTATCCCTGAAAGGCCACATTGATGATGAAGAGTATCGAGTATCGAGACTCCATGAGCTAGAATTCCTGGATGAGCAAAGACAGAAGGCACTAGACCATCTTCAATCATATCAAAATCTCCTTCATCATAGCTATAACAGGAAGGTATTAAATAGAAACTTTGACATTGGTGACCTGGTTTTAATGGAGAACCCAAAGAATCAAGCAGAAAGAGAAAAACCAAGAAATTTTAAACCAAATTGGTTAGGACCTTATGTTGTTACGGAAGCTTTTGGATCAGGAGCGTACCAACTCTCTACTCCTGAAGGGGAACCATTGTCCTCACTAATCAATAGTCTGCATTTGAAGAAGTTCTACGCATAGCGTTTGGGAGCCTTTGTCTTAATTAGCCAAAAATACAAAAAAATCAGAAAATCACAAAAATCGTTATCAAGGTGAAAACCTGGAAAACAGGTGTCTTGGTAACACCAAAAAAATTTAGATAATCTAGAAAATAGTAAAGATAAATCATTCGTCGAATAGTGAAAACTACTTCGGTGGTGCTTTGGATATGTACCATGGTGAAAACCTGGGAAACAGGTGCCATGTGTAGTTAACTCTGCTCCTTTGTCTACTATTATTCTAATCTAGTCCTTATCATTGTACATAGTCCTTATCATTGTATATAATCCATGGCCTTGTACATAGTCCACAACCTTGTACATATCCCTTATCCCTGTACGTACTACCTATTCCTATACATATCCCTTATCTTTCATATCCATCGGTTGTATATACCATTTGTAATAAGTGGTAGTCTTTCCCATAACTTGGAACGATTGACATTGAGTGCAGTTCATATCCCCCATTTTACCCTATTCATAGTCAATTGGTCTTATACTCGACTGGGGGAAAACTCTTGACATGTGTCAAATGGGTTCTTACATTGGCTATGTTGAAGACGTAAAACCATAGAAAAATCCACAAACATCACAAAATGACTTGAGAAAACATAAAAACATAAAAACATTTCAAAAATCCAAAAACAGAGTCAAAGTTAGTCGCACTTGTTAGTCTTTGTCATTTGTCGAACTACGTTGCCTCTACGACTGGACATAGGCAAGGCCATCTGCCGATGTGCCCCCGAGGCATTAGGTCAGTCCGTTTAGGTTTGTCTGTATAAATTCATGATTTAATCCATATGTCTATATGACAAGGTCATTGGTCGTGTCGAACTACGAGGTCTCTGCATGTATAACGTAGGCAAGGCCATCAGTCAATGAGCCCCCGAGGCCGCACTAGGTTAGTCCATTAGGGTTCGTCACATTCACTTTCACACATGTCTTCTATTTGTAGTCAGTCTTGTCAGTCAAGTCAAGTCAAACTATGAGGTCTCTGCATGTACAACGTAGGCAAGGCCATCAATCGATGAGCCCCCGAGGCCGCACTAGGTCAGTCCTTTAGGGTTTTTGTCATCACACATAGTCAATTTCCAACACATCGTCTCAAGTCATGCATCAATCTGGTGAATAAGTCAACAATGTATCTAAGTCAAATCAAACAACTTGCCAAACAAAACAATCAAAGCAGATCAACAAATGTCTGCTACAGGATGTGTCCTTTCTGGAAACAGACATCATCATCATGGAAATCAACCTGTATCTTGTTCAGAATGAGTCCTTCCTGAATACTGATATCGGCAAAACAATCTATGTCTTATACAAGATGAGTCCTTCCTGCATAATTGACATTGTCAAACAATCAAACATAGCCTTACACAGGTTATCACATCAACGGAATTTGACTCAACGTCTTATACGATACATGTCTTTCTGAAACCAGGCTTTGTCATGCCTTATACAGATAGTCATAACATCGAAACCAAACTCACAGTCTTATCCAGTATGTGTTCTCCTGAAATCAGGCTCTGTCAATCAATCCTTTTATCAATCAAAACAAATCAAGTTTTGGAAAATATTTTACTAGCTTTTTGAATTTTTGACTTATTTATCTTATCTTTTTAGTTGACTTTATGATGGGAATTAGGTTACTAGCTTTCTCAAGGATGTCCTATGAGGGATTTAGAGAAGAAACAATGTATTTGAATTCTATTTTCTTTGACTATTGTCTATCGACTGTCTTTTACATTTGATTTTGAGTCATGTTACTAGTTTCCTCAAGGATGTCCCATGAAGGATTTAGAGGAGCAATGACGTCTCATGACCCGTCTTTTACTTTGTTTGCTATCTGTGGTTTGTCTTGACAAAAAGACTGGGGCAATTTGTGCCCTTAGTATGAGTTAACGACAATCCTTGTCTGCGACTGTCTTTTATTAGCAAGTGGATGACCTTGCACACCGTGATTTATGTCATATCATGGTGTTTTTCTCCATTTGTATTAGTCCTACCCAATGATGATAAAGTGCAATACCTTTTGTGATATAGTGAAATATCGAAGATTGCTAATACTAACATCTATCTCCTATCTTTCGTTCCTTCTCGATCTTTCTTTCTGCACTAATAGTTCTTCTTTCTTGCATTATGATAGAGTCCTGTGACACAAAACATTATACATCATCTTGCATCAACGCACATATTAGAAAAATACATACATATAGGCATATTTCATATCTAGATCATCATGGCATAATAGACATTCATCATCAAACAATACATATCATAAGCATTCCATGCACAAAGGAACTGTAAATAAATGCATCACATTACATTTGTATAGCATCACATGTAGCTGGCATTATACATATAACATCATATTGCATCTTATAATTTATAAATTGCATACATCACATAGAATCAACATTATCTCATTAGTTGCATAAACATCATAAAATACATATACTCATCCATCACATAGGCATATCATATAAACATCACATGTATAAATAAAGACCGCATAATCAATACATAGAAACGCATATAATGAGAATCACTGCCAAAATCACATATATATATATATATATATCTCACTCAACTGTGTCACATCACAATGTCATAATGTATCAATAATACATGGAAGCCCGCAGGCTATAGAATCATAATACAATGTCTTGATGCATCTCAAGAAGTATCCCTATCCTGAACTACCACTGCTATCATGCCTGGAGTGTGTGGAGGAATGATGATGGGAACCCGATGACCTGTGAGCTGAGGGAGGTCTGTCATATGGACCTGCTCTACGTGGCTGCTCCACCCCCTCTATGCTAACTGTCCTACTGTGGGTCCTGGTCTGGGACCTGCTACTATGTGCCTCTAAGAAACTAGGAGCCTGTCTCTCTGGTGAAACCTCTGCCTCATACAGATCCCGATAATATCTCTCTCCCCAGCTCTGACTAGCTCTCTAGAAAAGGTAGCTGATGGCCTAGTACATAAGGCTCTAAGCTCTGTAAATCTCTACTCAGTCTCCTATCTCTGAGCTATGGCCTGATCCCTATCCATCACTACTATGTCCCTCTCCATCTGATATGCATCCCTCTCGGACATGAGGACTCTCATCTTCTCCTCGAGGGAGGCAACCTGGGCTCATAATGTAGCAATATCAGGATCTACTGCCCCTGTCTCATCCTGTTTGTTCCTCACTCTCCCATCCTCCTCCTCATCTAACTCCTCTAGGATCTGATCCTAAATCTCTCTCTCATGATCATCATCTGCCTCATCATCCTCCTGGTAGGCACCCAACAAACTTAGGGCATCAATCTCTGCCTCCTCTCTGCCTGCCTCCTCAGTACCTATCTCCTCCTCTGTTGGGATGTCTAGAATGGCTGCCTCTGTAGGCTGCACCTCCTCTCTACCTATCACAGTATTCACCTCCTCCCCTCCTCTACCAATATCTGGCATGGCCATGTCCTCCTCTCCTCGTCCCTCCTCACGGATCGGTGACAATGTTGGCCCTCATCCCCTTTGATCATGTCTCTCTCTCCTGCCTCCACACCATCCACCTCGACCATCATCTCCTCCATCACCACGACCTCCTCTGCCTCCCTGACCTCTACCTCTACCACACCTACCTCGTGGACCTGTCCCTCGCCGCTCTACCAGCACTGGCTGCTCTGGATCTGTTAGTGGAATCGGTCTGTGTACTACCCACCATTGATCATACTCCTTTGTCATCCCTGGATCTGCTGGACCATCCCTCCATCCCCATGGAACTGCCTATAGTGCATCAATGTCTACCTTTGCTGTGGCCATTGGAATCTCTGGACCCCATAGCGGGACCTCTCGCGAGGATCTCGCAAACTCTGCCTGTCCTCTCGGCACATCTTGCACCTCTCCAAACTGCCACAGGACATGATCTGGCAACTAACACTCTATAATGTGGACATGTGACACTGTCTCTCCAACCAAGAACTGTGTCTATCAAAAAAATGGCAAGTGCTCATCCTCGTCTGACCACTCATCACAACCCAAGTATGGTCTCCATGTAAACTGCTCCATAGTGTCTATGGCATGTCTGAAATAACTAGTATCTCCTATGTGGTGCTGAGTATTTTCCCCCGCATAATGGAAGGCGTAAGGAGCTCCATGTGGAAGATCAACTATCGTAGGTGGCCAGAAAATGGTGATGTGTTCCCATGCCCATACCATTAGGAGCGTGGTACCACAACTCATGGACTGTGCCTCTCGGTAGGCAATATCATGCAAATGAAAGTATAACATCCTGAGCACACATGAACCCCAAGCATATACCACTTGATGCTCGAGCATGCCTACTAGCATCTCCCCCCCACCCCACGGGAAAACCATGACCTCGGCAGTCAGGAAGTACTATGCCGCCTATCAATGTACACAATAGATAGTCTAGCTATCTATACCTCTGAGCCAACACACACCACCTAATCTCATATTGTCAAATCCTAATTGCCTAATGTCAGCATGTGGGTAGTATCTACACATCTCAGTTGCACCCCTCTGGGTATCATACGTCACCTGTGTGCCTCTAATAGGAAGTCTGAGGATCCTATAGACATCCTCTAAGGTAACAATCGCCTCTCTAGTTGGTAGGTGGAAAGACGATGTCTCTAAGTGCCACCGCTCACACAAAGCTGTCAATAATCCCTGATTCACCTGAATCTGGGGCATGTCTGTCACGTGCAGTAGACCTAGGTGCCACAAAATCCGTCGCTCTACTGGCCGCAAACTGTCTCTGAATCAAAACGTAGTCGGTCTCGACTCCCGTGTATATATCGTGTCTAGCACAACCTGTAATGGCATTATACATGCCTCATGTCAGCCTCAATCATCTATTCTAGTGCAAACTGACTATACTAAATAAAATTCAAATGCGTCATTATTTTGCACATGCGTCATTATTTTTCACATGCGTCACTTTTTAACATATGCGATGCATAAAATTCAAATGCGTCGTTATTAAACAAATGCGACTAATTATATCACATGCGTCGCTTTTTAACATATGGGGTGCATAAACTTCAAATGCGTCGTTATTAAACAAATGCGGCTAATTATATCACATGCGTTACACTAAATTCATATGCATTGAAAAATATTCAAATGCATTTCAAAATAAACACATGTGGCTATTCTAACTGCAAATGCGATGCAAAATGTCAAATGCGGTTCATAAATTTACACATGCATTTAACCGTAGACTAACTATGCAAAACGGCTAATGTGAAATTGCAAATGCGGCTTTTTGCACACAAATGCGTCGTTCGTGCACAAAAATGCGGTGATTTATTAAAATGATGCATAACTAAAACCTACATTAAATGCATCAAAACATGTGCAAAAGAAAAATTTCAAAATCCAAGTTTGAGGTACATACCAGGGGGTCCGCGTCAGCTGGCCTCTAGAAGGTCCGGATCCTGTATGCACGATGGTGAGTGTGCAGAATAGGCGACATCCTTACTGTGGGTGCAGAGCAAATTTTCAATTCTAGGGCTAAGTGGGTGAAAATGAATTGGTTTTTACCCCTATTCCTATATATACCTAGGGCTTAGGTGGCATTTCTTTCCTACTGGCCGTGTTAACTTCCCATTTCGATCAGCCCGTACCTGTCCCAAACATTTCCAAACTCAATTCCGTCAACTCCATTGCATTTCTGGCCATCCAATGGACTAATCGGGATCATTTCCAAATTTTTCTGAACTTTTTCAAAAATTTGTCAATTTTCCCGAGGGGGCATACCTTCACCTATTTTACACTGGGGCATTACTGGGGCATATTTCTTATCGATTTTCTTTGACACAACTCTGAAATGACATTGTATCAAAGAGGGGCAAATGTAGACACTGAAATTTGGTCTAAGCCCGCGACTTCAATATTCTTCATAATTCCTTTTCTTCATGGTCACGATTAAATAATCTTAATTATTTAATTAATTCATCTTCTATTATTTCTTCTATTAATTAAATAATCTTAATTATTTAATTAATTCACATTTTCTTTATTCTAGCTAATTAATTAAATAAACACTTTTTATTTAATTATGTTACTAATTAACTTTATTCTTGTCAAATTAAATAAATCATTATTTAATTTACTCTTTATCATACTTCAACTATAATTAAATAAATTTTTTATTTATTTAATTATTCATTTAAATCCCTTCATCACTTAATTAAATAAATATTATTTATTTAATTATTCTTCAAAGATCGAGTCTTGAATTAAATGAATTATTTAATTCATAAATTCTATTTTAACACATTCCTCTATATTTTAGATAATTGTGTGAGTTATCTAAGTATTTACTTTTACTCGACTCGACATATATTTTAATCGCTCAGTTAACTCTTGATTTAATGTCTGAGTGGCCTTCTCGAGTAATCTCTTCGTCATATCATTCAATCGTCTAGTGCTAACTCATTTGCATGTACATGCGGATTAATTAAATATTCTTATTTAATTAATTAAACTTTGTACGTGCATTCGAACAAGAGTTGCTTTAGTCAATCTTTATTTTTGTCATGCAAAGATAATTCTGCTATTTTCGAATACCAAACTGGAAGATTAAATCATTTATTTAATCTTTAATTCTCTTTCTAATTTGTATCACTCATGTCACTACTGACAGTTATCAGAATGCATGTCTAATTAGTCGATCTCAACCGTCCGTTGATCTTTCAATCTTGGCCTGTCATTTGAATAATCAATTTTCTATAAATTGATTTGTCATTCTTCATTCCGATCTCTCTCACGAAATCTTATGACTTTTGAGAGCACTTGTCTTGAATCTTCAATGTTTTTCTAATCACTATCTTAGGCTATACTTGCATGAATTTACAAATTTGAGGGCAATTATACTACACAAGCAAAATGGAGAAGGGCAATCGAGATGAATCATGGAAATACGTTTGAAATTGGTGAGATTGTTTCAGTTTGTTTACGTTTTACTTTCCTTTGTTCTTTGTTGCTTAACATTAGATTTGCATTTAGATTTAGCATTGCATTATTTGCTCCTAATCTATTGTTTCTTGTGCACTTTCTTGGCGTTACAATTTCCAATACCAATATCGACTAAATTTTCCCTTTTTACCTTTTGTTTGCAACTTGAGATTGTGACAGGGTTAATAATAGCAAGGAAGGAATAATAAAGGAAAGCTATGAAGTGGAGAAATGACGGCGACAGTTGGTGTCACTTCACACATGCGAACTGTCCTCTCACTCAGATTTCAAATCGGCTCAATTTAAATTTTGCTGACGTATACTAGCATGGACTAACATGTGGGAAAAATATTCACATCTTTTTCCTCCCCTTTCAACCTAAATTTGGGCATGTGTCCTCACATACAAAATGATGATTTCACAAGGGTAGGGAATAATGGCATGCTATGGTGAACTCCCATATTAACATACAATAGTTAAATGAATGCACTAAATGACAATTAAGATATAACAATTAATGCATACATACCTAAATGTGTGGAAGATTCATTGCAAAGATTGTGGAGAAAGTACCACTCACCTTTTAGGAAATAAGTTGAGCAATTAATGAAAATGAGGTGGAGTGAAATGAAGTGATGTGATGGAAGAGAGAGAAAGGTGGAAATGGATGAGTAGATGGGTGGATGGGAAAAGAAATGGACTCCCATGGAAGTGAAAGTTTTTATTATGACAAGTACATACCTTAATTAGCCAGAAGGAGGGACACTAGGTCCACTTCCTTTGGTTGTAGGAAGCTCAGGTGCAGCATGCTGAGTGAATTGCTACAGGAACTCCTCCTTGGAAGTTGGATTGTGATATAATATGAGGTAATGACCATTGAAAAGTAGCTTAAATCTATTTGGGTCAATAGTAATGAGTTGAACAACACTATTAGGGAATACTTCAACAACCTCATATGGTCCTAGCCACCTTGTCTACAATTTTCTAGCATTTTCCTGATATCTTGAATCATAAAGCAATGCCCAGTCTCCTCGTTGGAATTTCTTGTCCTTGATAAATTTATCATGCCACCTAATTCTCTAATTCTGCACTACCTCAATGTGATGCAAGGTTTCTCTCCTCATCTCGTCCAAAGCATTCAATTGTATGATTCTTTCTCTCTGTGCCTTAGAGATATCCATCTCCAAATCTACTGTAGTCTTAAGAGTCTTATATTCAAATTCAATGGGCATCATGGTTGTATTTCCATACAAAAAATCAAATGGAGTGAAGCCTATAGTTATTTTCCAAGTAGTTTTTTAGGCCCAAACAACTTTTGGTAATCTATTTTCCTAGTCCTTTCTATGGATAGCTACTGTTTTGGTTATAATAGATTCAATTTCTCTATTGGTCACCTGAACTTGACCATTGGCCTGTGGGTGATAAGGAGTTTACTTCCAGTGTCTTATGTTGTACTCATTAACTAGTGCTGCAATAAGGGTTGATGTGAATTGAGTCCCTTGATCAGTCACTATCTCTCTTAGAACTCCATACCTTGTGAAAATATCTTCATAAAGAAATTATGTAAACTTGTTATCTCTTGCATGCTTCATGGCCTTAACTTCTACCCATTTGGTTACATAATTGTTGCATACTAGGATATAAGACTTACCATTTGATGGAGGGTCAATGGGTCCTACAAAATCTAATCCCCACTTGTCAAAGGGAGTGATTACTGCCTGAGGGAAAAGTGGCATCTCATCAAATCTGGTTAGTCTTCCCATTCTTTGACATTTATCACATTTTCTGGTATACCTTTCTACATTCTTGTGGAGTGTTGGCTAGTAATATCCTATTTTCAAAATCTTCATTGTTGTCCTGTTGGCTACAAAATGTCCTCCATATGGTTCATTGTGGTGTGCATGCAAAATTCCATGTCTCATCTTCTCTCACACTTCTCATCATGACATGGTCTGGTCTAGTATAAAACAAATATCCAACAATCCATACGGAAGGAAAATATTTTTCAATGAGTGCCTTTCTCTCTTTTGGGGAGAAGTGAGGTGGAACTCTACCCGTGACTAGATAGTTAGCTATGTTAGCATACTAGGGTGTTTGTACACTAATGGAGAATAGATGCTCATCAGGAAAAGAGTCATCTATGGCTTGATTATCTTCTAATGTAGTCATCCTTGAAAGAAAATTTGTGATCAGAGGTTCATTCATGAGATATCTAAAGGCTGCATGATTAGTGTGCATAAATATTTGATAGCCTATTATGTAGTGCCTGAATTTGTTCAGGGCATAGATCACTGCCAACATTTCTTTCTCTATCATTGTATAGTTGAATTCAACTCCTTGCAATTTTTTGTTGACAAAATAAATGGCAATAGCTCCTTCTTTTTGTCCTAAGAATGCTCCTATGACATAATCTGATGCATATGTATGGATGTGGAAAGGAAGCTACCAATTAGGTCCTTTGAGTACAGGAGAATGAGTCAAGGCTACCTTCAAATCAAAAAATGCCTTGTCACAATCTTTAGTCCACTGGAACTCAACATATTTAGTGAGGGTATAAAATGGTGCTGCTATTTTGCTAAAATCCTTGATGAACTACCTATAATAGCCTGCATGTCCCAAGAAACTCCTAACATCCTTCTATTTTGCAGGTGTGGGTAGATTTGTGATTACCTCAATCTTTGCAGGATCTACTTGAATTCCATTGTGAGAGATATAGTGTCCAAGAACTATGCCTTCCTGCATCATCATGAAACACTTTTCACTATTTAAAGAGAGATTATGATCTTCACATATCTGTAGTATTTTCCTGAGATTTTCCAATGCTTCATTGAAATCAGCACCATAGGTGGTGAAATCATCCATATAAATTTCCATGCAATCATGAGAAATGTCTAAAAATATGCTAATGACTTCCCTCTAAAAAGTTGCAGGTGCATTGCATAAGCCAAATGGGAGTACCGAGTAGGCATAGGTCCCCAAAGGACAAGTAAAAGTGGTCTTCTCTTGGTCTTCTAGTGCAATTTGGATCTGGTTGTAGCCACTGAATCCATCTAGAAAAGAAAAGTATTGCTTTCCTGCAAGTGAGTCCAAAACTTGATCTATGAAAGGTAAGGGAAAATGGTCCTTTTTGGTAGCAACATTAAGTTCTCTATAATCAAAACAAACTCACCATTTCCCTCATTTTTTAGGCACAATCACTAATGGAGACACCGATTGGCTATTTGAAATGGGGTAGATAAATCCTGCATCTAGCAACTTCTGCAGTTCTCCTTTTATAATTTCTCTTAGTGCAGGGTTAATTCTTCTTTGTGGCTGCCTCACTGGGGTGCAATCATCTCTGATATAAATTCTATGAGTACAAAGCTTAAGATCCAATCCCTTCATCTCATGATAGTCTTATGCAAATGCATGTTGATGGACCATCCTCAATAATTTTTCCAATAACAATTATTGTTCTTCACTCAGTTTGTTGTTAACATTTAGATACTTTCCTTCTGACACCTGTACTTGTGTAGTTGACTCTATCATAGTTGATTCATTAACACATGGTACCTTGAGTTCATATGGAAGCAATGTATGGGACATACCTATTGTTGCAGGAAGTCTGTCTGCAGGAATAGTGGTTGTAGGAACAGTGGCTACAGGAAGAACATGCAGAAGTGTCTTGACTGGAGTAGCAGAAAGAGAAGATGATGCTTCCTCCACTTCACAATGGTTCTGAATGATGTTAACCAATACTTCATCTTCATCTTGAAGCTGCATGAAGGAGCTTCTGCCTAACATAATAAGTTGTGCCACACAATTAACTTCCTCGGCCTCTTCACTGACATGTGGCCACACAAAATTATCCTCATCATGGGATGGCTGAGCAAAAGGATAAAGACAAAACTTTTTGGTACTCTTCCCATCATAAATGGTCATGTAACTTGACCGACATCTAATATATGCATCTATAGTGGCTAACCATGGCCTTCCAAGAATAATGGGATACGTGCCTAGTGTAGCTTTAGGATAAAGAATCATGAAGTATGCTGGGTACTCCCAAGAGTCTAGAATCACCACAAGATCCTCCACTATACCATCAGGCTTAGCAGTAGAATTATCAGCAAGCTGCAGGACAGTAGGAGTAGATCTCATGCTTGCAACGTTTAGTTGCTACAGGATTTCTTTGGTCATTACATTTCTTGCTACCCCTAAATCAATCAAAGCATTCTTTATTTGAATCCCATTTATAACAATTGCTACCATAGGACTACCTAGGTCATTGTACTTGGGGATAGTCACTTTTCCAACAATGATGTCAACTAGTTGTCCCACCACATGAACCGTAGTGGGGTCTTTCTTCTTCCTACCTGGCTTCTTGAGGCATGCTTCTTTGATTTCCTTGCCATAGATTGGGACATCCTTTATGGCTTGAAATAGAGGTATCTAGACACATATGCTTCAGTTGATCCAAGATATCAAATGTTGTGTCCTCCTTTTCTTCTTTCTTCTTGACAACTTCCAATATCTAAGGAAATGGTGGTTCTTGTTTAGTCTGATTGACTTGGATTGGTTCAGGATTTTAGATGCACTTGGCTAAATGGGATCATTCAAAGGTTCCTCTTCCTCTTCCATAGGAAGCTCAATGATAATGGTCTTGGAAGGGGCTGGTAAAGTAGTTCCTAAACTTAAGTGGATGTCACTTACACTCACAACATATGCAGGGAATTGATTTGAATCAACAGAGTATACAGGCTACTGTTGTGGTTTGTTATTTGGATTGGGTGTGGGTTGAGCTAGTAGCTGAGTAGGTTTAGGTGCATTTGAGCTTGAATTAGCAGGTGGAGGCATTATAGTAGGCTATTAGAGTTGATAAGGTGGCTATATGTAACTAGTTGTTTGGGTAGGCCATTGCTGTCCTCCCCTCCATTGATTTGTTTGTTGCCAATTTCCTAGAGGTGGTTGCCAATGCCCTTAAAATTGCTGCAAATTCCCCTGAGGTTTCTGCCACTGGGGTGGAGAGTTTTGATGATTGTGCCAAGCATTTGGAGGGTTACCCCAAGGCTATGGTGGATATCCTCCATAGCTAGATGGATATGGGAGCTACCATTGGTTACTAGATGAATAGGAATTAAAATATGACCCAACATAAGAGAGTGGATCTAGTGGCATACCTTAACGTGGAGTCCAAGGCCTCCTTTGTGCAACATATTAGACTTGGTCTTCTTCAATTTGAATTGGCTTGAACTCAAGTGCAATCTGCTTTCCTTCAATATTGGCTACCATCTTGCATTTACAGTCCTTCTTTTGTCTGCAATGGGGGAAATACTCTACCAACATTCTTCTGCATCCTCTTGCTTCTTCTTGCCCTAAAGTGTATCTAGTTGAGTATCTAGATTGTTTATAATGTCTTTCTTGAAGTTTGCCAACAAATGACTAATCTCCATTCTTGAAACTCCACTAGTAGTTGACTTACCCATGGAATATTGGTAAGCTCTCCCTTTCTTTGAGGCTTCCCTAGAGTAGTTTTGGCATATCTTCTTGATATCCTCCCAAGGATCTTGGGAGATATCTCCTCCTCCCATCAGGTCTAGGGCATCAGTGCAGCTGTCATTGATTCCTCTCAAGAAAAAAAACTTTTGTGAGTCTTCATTAAGTGTATGGTGTGGAGATTTTTGTAGGCAAAATAAAAACCTTGCAATGTAATCCTGCAGGCTCTCATCTTCCTTTTGCTACATCCTAAAAATGTCACCTCCTCTCATGTCACTGCCCTTACAATACTGCATGTATTCCTCAAGGAATTTTGTTTTCATGTTCTCCCAAGTTTCCATAGTATCTCTGCCTAGGCTCATGAACTATCTTAATGTAGCTTCTTTCAGAGTGGTAGGAAATAGCTTAAGCCTATGGGCATCGGTGGTATAGTCATAACTCCTGCAGAGTATGTCAAACTCAAACAAGAAGGTATCAAGATCTTCTGTGACAAGTCCATAAAACTTGGGGAGTGCTGAAGGAGGGATATTTTTGATGTTGTCAACTTCATTCTGATGGGAAATGGGTAAAGGAAAATTTGGTTGGTTAGGTCTGTTTCTATTTGCATCACCCATTCCTGCTTGATGTAGTTCCAAAGAAAAGAGATTCTCAAGCTAATTTTGGTCTTCAGAGGATACTTTAGAGCAGTTAGGTCAAGAAATGCATCAACAAAGGGGTGTGGATCTTCTTCTTCTTCTTCTCTTGGCAGGTTCAGATATTCAACTAGTTGGAATGGATTAGGATTGTTAGGAAGGAATCTCCCATAAGCATCCCTTCCCCTTCCTCTATGCATGCGGTATCAACTCACTATCAGCCAACTCACACAAAGAATTGGTAAAGAATAAGGGGGGTCCTTACTTCCTAAATGAGGGTATACTAAGAACAAATTCCAAAAATACTACAACAAGAGAAACTACCAATGACTCCAAAGAACTCCCTCATTTGACACCATCCTCGAGAATAGTGCCAAAAATGTTGGCCTCCTACAATGATTTAACAACTAAGCCCTTATAGCAGTGATTCAAAGATTTGAAATCTAAACTAAATAGCCATTCAATCATCATGAAGGTGTGTTTAACTTGTCAACTTAGGGATGTGAACTTGAAATGGGTTAGCACGGTATGTGCACTAGGAACTTAAAGTAGCCATTTTCATTCAATAGCTAAGAAAGATGCAATGCTGAAAGTGAATTGCTTGGAAAGGAATAATGAAAATGTTGAACATCAACCAACAACCATACTAAGCTTGAAATTCATGATAGAAATGAAAATCTAAATAACAAACAAAAAACTACTCTGTCTCCTTTGGCTACGGGAATGGTCACAAAATGGAATTCTAGTGGCTGCAGGAACAGTTAATGCCAGATTCTCAACTAATTACTGAACAAAAAGTAACAACTAGGCTAACTAAGCTAAAGGATGGATTTCTCACTAAGTGGGCCCCCTTGGATGAGTATCCTCTACTACTAACAAAAACTTAGATGCTCAAACTTAGAACTTTATTTTATTAATCAGTAAACATGAGTACAAAAGAGTAGCATAACTGTATCACTAAAAACTAAGAATGCAAGTAAAATATTAGATCACACAACCTTGTGAAAAGGAGCATATGATCCTTATTTACACTACCATCTAAGCAAGGTGGTCAACTCCATGAACTGGGAGGACACCAATTTAGGGAAAGCAGAGAAAATGGAGGGCGGTTACGTGCACATGGAATCTGGTCAGACGTGTCTGCAGATTTAGCACAACAGTAATTTCGATATTTCTCAACAACATTAAAGTCCACAACAAGGCGGTTACATTCAATTTGCATGGGGAATCTCTTGTTGTCGACCTCCTTTGACCTTTGAATGATTCCCTTGCTAGATGTTATGGTGCATGCCCAACTAGCGGTGTCTTTCTCAATTTAGTATCCTCAAATTATATTTGCATGGAAATGTTAGGACACACAATAATTGCACATCTATAACTACCTTAAAGAACATTCATTAACCACATGAAAAATTAATATAGATAGTCCATATAACATGCCAATGTCATTAAAGGTTTGTAGAAATAAGATTAAGCCCAATGTCAATAGTTCTGAGGAAGTATCATAAAAAGTATCAACACTTAACAACAAGGTCCATGATATCTTCAATAAATAAACCATAAATTCTACCCAAAACTAGACCATAAACTAGGCTCATCGATCCTCAACCCTATACCCTCAATTCTCTCTCTCTCACTCACTCACCTTATACATAGGACTCTCAACCCCAATCATTCAACCATATGTACCCTCAACCCATACCCTAATCCCTCAACCCTATAGGACATAAACCCTATACCCTCAATTCTCAAACCTCTACCCTATACATTGGATCCTTAACCCTCATTTATCTCTATCCCTTCATCCTCTTCTCTCCTTCTTTCTATCTCTGTTCTCCCTCCACCTCTCAATCCATCAATCCCTCCCTCTCTACCCTAATTCCTCAACCCTAATCCCTCAACCCTTAAACCCTTAAACACTCAATCCTAAACCCTAAACCCTAAACCCTCTACCCTCAACCATAAACCATAAACCCTAAACCCTTACACCCTAAACCCTTAAACCCTCTACCCTCTACCCTCAACCCAATACACTAAACCTTCAACCCTATAGGTCCTCAACACTATACCTCAAGTTCTCTCTCTCTCTCTCACGCACTCCTATCTCTCTCACCTCTACCATTAACCCTCTACCCTCTACTCTTAACACTTAATTCCTCTACCCTCTACCCATTAACCATTAAACCCTCTACTCTCTACCCTAAACCCTAAACCCTCTACCCTCAACCATAACCCCTCAACCCTAAACCCTTAAACCCTCAACCGTCTACCCTCAACCCACAACCCTTAATCCCTCTACCCTTAAACCCTCTACCCTCTACCTAACCCTTCAACCATATACCATCAAACCTAACCCTTAAACCATATACCCTCAAACCTATACCCTAAACCCTTAAACATTCTACCCTATACCATCAACCCAATACCCTATATCCTCAACCCTAATCCCTAAACCTTCAACCCTAAACACTCAACCCTAAACCCTAAACCATAAATACTCAACCCTTAAACCCTAAACCCTTAAACCATCTACCATCTACCTTCAACCCAATACCTAATACCCTCTACCCTCTACCCTAATCCATCAACCCTTAAACCCTAATCTCTCAACTCCTATACCCTCTATCCTATACATTGGACCCTCAACCCTAATCCCCCAACCCTCAACCCTCAACCCTCTACCCTCAACCTTAAACCCCCAACCCTCAACCATTAAACCCTTAAACCATCTACTCTCAACCTTAATCCCTCAACCCTTAAACCATTAAACCCTTATACCCACTTAATAAACTCTCTACCCTAATACCTCAACCCTCTTGACCCTTAATACCTCAACCCTCAACCCTTAAACCCTAATCCATCAACCCCTATACCCTCTACCCTATACATTAGACCCTCAACTCTAATCCCCCAATCCTATACCCTCAATTCTCTACCATCAACCTTAAACCCTAAACCATCAATCCTTGAATCCTAAACCCTTAAACCCTCTACCCTCTACCCTTAATTCTCTACCCTCTACCCTCAACCCTAATCCCTCAACCATTAAACCCTTAATCCCACTTATTAAAATCTCTACCCTAATCCATCAACCCTCTTGACCTTAATCCCTCAACGATTAAACCCTAATCACTCAGCAACTATACCCTCTACACTATACATTGGATCCTCAACCTTGATCCCCCAACCCTATACCCTGAATCCTCTACCATCAACCTTAAACCCTCAACCCTTAAACCATCTACCCTCTACCATATAAAACATTAAACACTCAACCCTAAACCCTAAACCCTAAACCCTCAACCCTCAACCCTTAAACCCTAAACCCTTAAACCCTCTACCCTCTACCCCCAATCCTCTACACTCTACCCTCAACCCTAATCCCTCAACCCTTAAACCCTAATCCCTCAACCACTATACCCTCTACCCTATACATTGGACCCTCGACCCTAATCCCCCAACCCTATACCCCCAATCCTCTACCCTCAACCTTAAACTCTCAACCCTCAACCCTTAAACCCTCAACCCTCAACCCTCTACCCTCTACCCTATACATTAAACCCTCAACCCTCAATTCTCAACCCTCAACCCTTAATCCTTCAATCCTCAACCTCAAACCCTAAAACCTCAACCCTAATACCCTCTACCCTATACATTAGACTCTCAACCCCAATCCTTCAACCATATGTACCCTCAACCCTATACCCTCAACCTAATACCCTAATCCCTCAACCCTACAGGTCATCAACCCTCTACCCTCTATTCTAAACCCTCTACCCTATACATTAGAACATCAACCCTCATTTATATATGTACCTCCCTCCTCTTCTCTCCTTCTCTCTATTTCACTCCTCCCTCCATCTCTCTATCCATCCATCCCTCCCTCTCTACCCTAACTTCAAAATCCATTAAACCCTAAACACTCCAACCCTAAACCCTAAACCCTAAACCCTCAACCCTTAAACCCTATATACCCTCTACCCTCTATCCTCTACCCTCAACCCAATACCTCACCCTAAACCCTAATCCCCAACCCCTTACACCCTTAAATCCAAGAAAATCTCTCATAATAATCCTAAACCATCAACCCTAACCATCAACCCTTAAACTCTACTCCTCTACCTCAACCCTCAACCCTTAAACTTAATCCATCAACTCCTATACCCTCCTAATTTCTTTAACTCAACCTTTTAAACCCTGTTCCATCAATCCCTATAATTCTACTCCTATACATTGACCCTCAACCCTAATCCTCAATTCCTATACTATGTACCTCTTTTATCCTCTACCCTCAACCTTAAAACCATCAACCATCAACTCCTCAACCCTAAACCCTAAACCCTAAACCTCTCTACTGGGTTTCAATTCTCTACCTCTACCCTATACCTTAAACCTCAACCTCAACCCTAATCCTCAACCTTAATCCTAAACCCTAAACTCCCAATCCCTATACCCTCTCTACCTCTTTTAAATTGGACTTCAACCTAACTCTTCAAACTATATACCCTCAAACCTATACCCTAAACCCTCTACCCTCAACCTTAAACCCTTAACCATAAACCCTTAAATCTTCTACCCTATACCCTCAACCCAATACCCTCTACCATTGACCCTAATCCCTCAACCCTCAACCCTTAAACCCTAATACCTTAGAAACCATCAATCTTATAGGTCCAACCTAATCCCTCAACCCTATACCCTCAACCCCTATAGCTTTCTTTATATCTATACATCTCACCTCTCCCTCCCTCCCTCTCTCCTACCCTCTCTAATTATCTCTATCTACCCTCTCCTTCTTTCTACATACCTCTCGTTCAATCAATCCCTACCACCCTCTCTCACTCCCTCTATTTATATCTCTCTATCTCCCTCCCACTCTCTCCCATTCCCTCTCTCTCTCTCTTATGTCTCTCTTTGCCACCCATTCTCTCTCCCCTCTCTCTATCTATCCCTCCCACCCTACCTATATAAGTCCCTCTCACTCCACCCCCTCTTTCTCTCCCTTTATCAGGTCACTCCCTCCCACACCCTCTCCCTCTCTCAGGTCTCTCACTCACTCACACTCCCTCTCTCTCGCACTCCCTCTCAGTACCTATCTCTCAAGTCTCTCCCTCTCAGCCCCCTCCTGCTCTCAAGTCTTTCCCTTTGGCACCCTACCAACATAACTCTCTCTTTCTCTTTGTCTCTCTTTACCCCCCTCTCTCTCTCCCTCCCTCCCTCCCTCCCTCCCTCCCTCCCACTCTACCTAGCTAAGTCCCTCTCACTCCAACCCCTTCTCTCCCTCTCCCCCTCTCTTAAACTCTCACTTCCATCCCCTCTCCCTCTCTCCAAACTCTCTCTCTGTCTCTCTCTCCCTCCCCTCCCTCCCTCTCCCCCTCCCACCTACCTAGACAACTCTAGATCTCTCTCTCTCTCTCTCTCTCTCTCAAAATTCTCCCTCCCTCTAAATACATACATAAATACATACATAATTACATACATACAAGGATAATAAATATGTACATTTAATCCTACATACATACAAGCATACATGCACATGTGTAGATACAATCTTACATACATATAGGCATACATAGAATATACATGCATTGATACATACATACATACATACATACATACACACATACATATAGGCATACATAGAATATACATGCATTGATACATACATACATACATACATACATACACACATACATATAGGCATACATACAAGCATACAAGCACAAACATAAATATATAAACATACATTCATTAGAGAATATTTAACATAAAGCGGTGACATAACATGAGTGCATTATACTGTTCTCAAGTATGTCTTCATAGAAACTGCCTCACAAATGCAAAACTATATCAAAATCCCAGATATAACATGCTGCCAAGCAGGATTTTGTTTTAATCCCCAAGCCTTGGGATTGGTATTTGATCTTGGAATACCAACCCAAAGGATTGAGGGAATTCCCAAACAACTGTGAGATGTGTTTTACTAGAGACTTGTTTTTGCAAATTCTACAATATTTCACATAATCAATTCTGCTCTCACCATTAGGCTGCATGTGTGTCTGTCAAAACAAACATTTGGGTAATGTTAGGTTCTCTCTTAGCCATCCAATCCATGTAATTTTTTTTCACTTTCCCACAAATGTTGCCTTCATCCATAATTTCTTTGTTTGTGTGTCTCTCTTTTGGAAAAAAATAGTGTTTGGTTTTTTTTGTTATAAATTAACTATTCATCGAAATTTCAAATAAATTACATTTTTAGAAACAAGACTCCATTCTACATTTTTTTTAAAAAGAATTCAATTAGTTTCCAAAATTTGTAGGGGTAGCACAACCAAAATTCTATTTTTCAAGAAGTGTCCACTTCGAAAATTAGTAAAAAATCAAATATTCATTAAAAAATTATCAGAAAAATCATGCATCAACAACATACTATTAGCTAACTTCTGACCATAGCGATTTTAAAAATACTAAAAAAAAGTTCATCATGCTAGGGACGTACAAGAGTTGCTATGTTATGTTTTTCTGACAAAAACAACACCAATTTGTGTACGTCCCTCTTTTGAACCCCTTAATATCAACCATTTTCAAAATAAATTAGAGTTTAGAAAGTCGATTCAAAGCACTTCGATCCTTGTTTTTGTTCTATCTCAAAATTTTGAGTGTAACTATCCTCAATTTCATGTTCAAGGTTAATATTTCCTGATTTTAGAAAAAAATTGGCCACTTAAGCCGCTTTTTGGGAACCATATCTATGCACTTACCCTAGATACCTTCCCCAGTGATATTCTGGGGATGCCACCTAAGCATGACATCAATTTCAGGATATATCTTGTTCCTGGGGCAAAACCTATTTCTCGAGCTTCGTATAAAATGGCTACTTGGGAGTTTATGGAGCTTTGACTATAGGTAGAGGAGTTGTTGGCTAAGGGTTCATTCATCCTAGTGTCTCTCCTTGGGGAGCACCTATCATTTTTATGAAGAAAAAGGATGAATCCCTTTGGTTGTGTATCAAGTATCAACATCTGAATAAGGTGATTGTGAAGAACATATATCCTTTGTTGAGGATTGATAACCTCTTTGATTAGATTAAGGGAGCCAAAGTATTCTCAAAGATTGAATAAAGTTAGGGTATCATCAATTATGTATTTATTAGGCAGATATTCATAAGACTCCATTTCACACTCGCTATGGGCACTATGAGTTCACCATTGTGCCATTTGGGTTAACGAATGCACTGCTTGTATTTATGAGCTTGATGAATGAATTATTTTGTACCTATCTTGAAAAATTTATCCTTATGTTCTTGGATGAAATTTTGATTTATTCTAGGACTATGGAGGAGCATGAGGAGCACTTGTGGTAGGTATTACAGTGTTTGAGGGAGAATCAACTATATGCAAATTTGGAAAAGTGTGAATTATTTCAGATAGAGGTGAGATATTTGGGGCATGTCATTTCAGGAGAAGGTATTTCCATGGATCCTTCAAATATCCAAGCCATCATGGATTGGATTGAGCCCACTAATGTTTTAGATTTTCACAGCTTTATGGGCTTAGCAGGTTATTATCGGTGTTTTGTGCAGGGTTTTTCGAGGATAGATCACCCTATCACTTCCATTCAAAGGAAAAGGAAGAAGTTCATCTGGTTAGAATAGTGTCAGGAAGCCTTTCAAACTCTCAAGGAGAGGCTGAATAGTGCACCCATTTTGGTAGTTCGTGATCCTGTAGGAGATTTTGTGGTGTGTACTGATGCATCCTTGGATGGTCTAGGAGTAGTATTGATGTAGGATGGTTGCATGATAGCCTATGAGTCTTAAAAACTCAAGGATCATGAGTTGAAATATCCTACACATGACTTGGAGTTAGCCTTCATCATTCATTCCTTAGTGAGATGGAGATATTTTCTGTTAGGGCATCATTTTGAGTTGCATAGTGATCATCATAGTTTACAGTACATATTCATGCAACCAAACCTAAATGCTAGGCAAAGACAGTGGATGGAGTTTCTGTGTGAGTAAAAATTTGAGGTGAAGTACATTTAGGGTAAGGAGAATGTTGTGGTAGATGCTCTTAGTCAGTGCAGGCATGAGCTTTCAATAGTTACTCTTGGGGTATATTTGAGGGGTCAGATCCTTGCAACACTTCCTACAGATAGTTGGTATCAGGAGGTGATGTCAAAGGTTGAGTCTAGAAGAGCCTTGGAGGGTAGATATGTAGGTTATTCTCTTGATTAAGATGATCTCTTGCAGCACTTAGGTCACATCTATGCTCCTCCTTTAGAGGGTCTTCGTACCCTAATCATTTTAGAGGCACATTGGGCACCCTATTCAACTCATCCGGGTGTCAATAATATGCACACAGACCTCAGCTAGTTGTATTTTTGGTCTGGGATGAAGAGAGAAATTAAAAATTTTGTCTCAAGGTGTTTGGAGTGCCAGAGGGTTAAGGAAAAACATCAACACCCCGCAAGTCTTCTTCAACCGTATCTTGTCCCAAAATGGAAATGGGATATTATTTTAGTGGATTTTATAGTAGGCTTGCTAGTATCTTCTTGTTTTCATGACACCATCATGGTCACTATGGATAGGTTGATTAAGGTGGCACATTTCTCTCTTGTTTGGTCTTCATATAATGCTTCTTTAGTGGCCAAAATTTTTATGGAGGATATAGTCAGATTGCATGGGATTCCACATAGGATCATCTCTGATAGAGATCTGGTATTCACTTCAGCATTTTGGACATCCTTGCAGCATGCATTGTGGACTTAGTTGAATTTTAGTTCAGTGTAACACCCAGAAACAAATGGGTAGACCAAGAGGGTTAATCAAGTCCTTGAGGATATGATTAGAATGTATTTCATGGATCAATAGAATTGCTAGGAGGATTATTTGTACTTGGTGGAGTTTGTGTATAACAATTGGTACCACAGTTCTATCGGTATGTCCCCTTTTCAGGCCTTGTATGGTTTTCCCTATCAGACCCCTCTGAGTTGGGACCGTCTTGAGGATAGAGTCCTCCTAGGGTGAGAGATGCTCTAGGATATGGAACAATAGGTTGTTCATATTAGAGAGCATTCGATGGCAGCACAGGACAAACAAAAGAAGTATGTAGACACTCATAGAGTTGATCCCTAGTTTTTTGTTAGTGACTGGGGGTTCTTTCGGGTGCATCCGTGAAAGAGTCTGATCATCTATGGGAAAGGATCTAAGCTTGTACCACATTTTGTAGGGCCATTTGAGATCTTGGAGAGGATCAACCCTATTGCGTATCATCTTCCTTTTCCACCCAGTCTATCACGTATCCACAACGTATTTCATGTTTCTATTCTTAGGCTATACCATCCAGATATTTCACATGTTCTTGAATGGAATGCTTTGCAGGTAGAGGATGGGAAACTAGCTCTGGAGCCCATTGGAATTCTACAACATAGGATACTCACCTTTAGGGGTCGATATGTTGAGTCTTCGACCACTTGGGAGGATGCATCTTGGATGTGGGAGTTGTACCCTTTCTTGTTTGCAAGCTTCTAGGAGTAAGCCTGATCCTAGAGGGGGAGGATGTAGTGCCTCTCATACTATTTCCCTAATAGATTGATAGTTGATCTATTTTATGATGAGACATTGTATGATGTTAGATGCATTGTTATGATGATGCCATTGATGACACTTTAGATACTTGAGATTTTATGCACATGTTATGATTAGTATTGGATGATCATTATTGAGACACTGATGATTTATGTGTTCTAATATGGTTTTATTTAGGTGATTATGGAGATTTGTTTTGATTATGAGGACTTAGCCTATCACGAGCACTATGTGATTATCTTATCATGATTTTTATGTGATTATCATGTGATTTATCTTATTTTGATTACTATGTAGCTGATTGTTATATGAGTTGATTCAATTACTAGTTGTTGTTCTTACTGATGTGATTGAGTGAAAGGGACAGTGTCACATCACTCACTTGTGAGCACCATGTGATGTTGTGATTCCCTTTCACAGTGTGTTTGTTTATATGTATATGTATATGCACAACCATTTTATGTGCTGAGGTTGTAGGTACCAGGCATCAACTCCACCTAAATTGGCAAGTTTGAGTGTGCCTTGAACCCAATGGATTAGTTGATCGGAGATAACGCTTGATGCCCTACCCTAGCCATCATCCTTGAAGAGGATAAGTATCCAGTTTGACACTCTATCAGTTTCGTCAGTATTGCTAGTTTGGTCAGTCGTGTTGCTTGAGGTTTTGCTTTTTGACCCTAGATAGTGGTTAGGTAATTAATTGGCATTTAGTTTTATTTAATTTAAATTGTTTGATAAAATGCCTTCGGTTATTTTATGCATTAAAATAAGTTGCTAAGTAAAAAGGTATACCTTTGATAAATAAATATATATGAATATATATATATATATATAATCATAATTAAGGTTTGGAGGTTGCTCGGCGAGAAGACCAAGGTGAAAGATTAGTTGGCTCCCCCCAGTTCACGGCTGGATAAAATGTAACTTCGATGGCGCGGCCCGTGGCAACCCTGGTAAGGCTGGCGGGGGTGGGATCTTCAGAGATGAGCATGGGCAGCCGCTGGGTTACTTTTCCCTCAACCTCGGAGTGGACACCAATAACATGGCTGAAGCTTATGCGTTGCGTGAAGGCCTTAGGATAGCAAAAGAGAAAAGCCGGTACAGTCTTTGGATTGAAGGTGATTCAAAATTGATAATTGATCTAGTTGAGAAAAAGGCTTTGAACAATTGGAGACTAGAGCAGGTTTTGTGTGAGATTAGGCTCTTGTCAAAGGTATTCCCTAATTTCAAATTATCCCATATAAAAAGAACAGGAAACATGGCTGCTGATTGGGCCGCCAACCAAGGCATCGATGCTGAAGATAGCTGCTCGGCTGGCTTTGGGATGCTCCAATTCTCTTACTCTGCTGATCTTCTAAGGTTGCTCCAAAATGATATAATGTTATATGCGCCTGATTTGAGGCCGTCTCACTAGACTCCCTGGGGGTCGTCTTTCCTTCTGTGGTGGCCATTGGGTTTCAACCCTGGGTTTCTCCCTCCTTGCTGCGCCTGTTCTTGTTGGCTCTGCTTTGCATTTTGATCGGGTCCCTGTCCCTTACCAGGGCTTTATACACCAAAAAAAATAAAAAAATAATAAAATAAATTTATAATGTAATGTTATAATTAATAAATAATAATAATATGATAAATAAATAAAACTGTGATAAGGTCGAAGTTATGTAATTAATTATAATGTGTAAGTATATGTGGGTAAATGGTTTTACCCATTTGTGTGAAATTGGGTATCTAATATATTTACCCAAATTAAGATTTTAAATGAAATACTTTTAATTGTCCTAACTATTGATTTAATAAATTAAAAATTAACTTTGATTTGTGTGATAGTTAGTTGGGATAGTTGGAATTTCCTGTACAACATATATTTTCCTCCTTCCTGTAAATGTTTTTGGCTTTGGGGGATTTTCATTTGGTTTTTTTTTGGGAAAGAGGGCAGAGGGAATTATCTATAAATTTTTCTCTATTGTTGATTATTCTAGGAATTGGGGTTTTCAGAAGTTTGGATTGTGGTTCTAGAGAAGTTGGATTGCAAGTGGAAGTCTGAGCTCGACATCAAATTTCTGTCCTTTCCAAGCATTGGATCTAGGTTGGATTTTGATTTTTTATTTACATTTGTTGTTCTAAGTGTATGATCAATTTGTCTGCTTTCTCTCTCTGCTTTCTAAAAATAAATGTTCAATTTTTTGCATGATGAATTACTAATCAAGGTTGTACTAGACCATAAATTCATATTTCTATTAATATATATATATATATATATATATAAATGTATATACATCTTTGTATATATATTTACATATATATATTATATTATAAATATATTATTGCAGCACAATTTAGTAATGAATAATTTGTATGTTGAATAGAAAATACGAAATACATTATAGAGATGTCATTATTGTTCCTTGAAATCAGAATAAAAATTAATGGAAATATTTTTTTTGGAGTTTCAATAATTAAATACAGCCTTGGCTATGTGAGAAGGCAGCGCTGTGGAAGAGTTGTGCCCTTCCACAAGCCACAACCTGTGGAAAGGGAATTTCCCTTCCACAGTAGCACCCATGAGGTGGTCGTTGTCCCTCTTCTCACAGTTGGGAGTTAAGTAAATTTGCAGCATGATTTCGGCCAAGCCTATGCGATGGAAATTTGATAATTTATTTGATAATTATATATATATATATATATATATATATATATAATATTATGGTTAAACAGTAAAGAATGCTTTTACATTTTGATAATAATAATATAATATATATATATATATATATATATATATATATATATAGGTATATATATTATGGTAAATCGTAAAAAGATTAGTTTTCTTGAATGTGGTAGATTATATGCTATGTGAAGAAATATAAATGTTATTTAATAAAATATTTTAACCGGATAACTATTATTAAAATGAGTACTTAATTTGTTATAGATAAATGAATTGGGGCAGTTAATTAAGTGAATTGATATATATATATATATATAACTAAGAGTTAGGGTTTGGTAAATTAGATCTAGATGAATCTACATTTACATAGTCTTGTTTACTTAAAGGTGAAATGCTAAATTTAATTAGATAAAGTTATGTTGGGAATAAAGGTAAAGATGTCTCAATTATTTGTTATATCTTTATGATAGGAAATTGATTAGATTAATATTTGCCATCTGTGATGCTAATTTAAAAGTTAGTTCTATGAGTATTATTGTAATATGGAGTATTTGAGTGAGTGATTTTGGATTGGTTAATTTAAATGTTTTGATTGAAGGGGAAAAAAGGTTTTGAAGGGACCTAAAACCCTTTACAACTGAGGATACAAAATGTTGCCAAGAAAGATTTTGAAAAGATCACCAGCAGCAACCCAACAACCAAACAACACAAACGGGCAGGTGCTATACTAAAAATAAGACAAATAACCACCAACAACACCCAATAGTCACAAAACAACAAAATAATCTAAAAGAAACCTACACCCGACATGAAATAGAAAGCAACAAAGAAAAAGACCAGACACTAATTCAAGCCACACAGAGTGTTGTTGACCTCAATTTGCTAGATCTTGTGCCTCTCGACCATATCCAACAACTCCTTCTCAGTATCAAATGTTTTTTTCCAATCAACTGACCCTTTGCCAGCAGTTGGTTAATTTAAATGTTTCAGGATAAATACTAAATAATTTAGATTACTCCCTGATTGCTAATTAGTAAATGAATGTTGACTATTTTTGTAATTAGTTAATAATTGAATAACATAATTGCTATGTGAATTAATTAATTATAATAGTGTTATTATAGTATTATATTAAAGTTGCAAATTTAATATGGATGGGGCTAGGGTCTAGTGATAGACTTCCAGGATAACCCATGCTAGTACCATGTGATGACACTCCTCCCTATTGTAGTCTAGCACTCCCTAGTTGTATTTCCTCTTTTTGATGTGTGAGTGCCTCTAGAAGTGATGTAGGTGTTGAAGGTATTGGTGTTGTTAGAAGTATTGTTATGTTTCCCTTGCTTATGTTAGCTTGTTTCCTTCCTCACTGTCCATTAGATTTGGAACCTTGTGTTATATCCTAGCATAGGGGGTGGACCTAAGGGTTCCACATGGTTGGAAGGTTAGTGCTTATCCTCCATTGGGTATTCTTGCTACATGTTCATGAGCATGGTGATTGAACATTGCATTGTGGATTCTAGTTCATGTTCCAGTTGAGAAGACATCCTATCATGTATTTGTATTTTGGATTATATTTCCATTTGTGTCCCTTAATGTAATCTGATGTAATCTTCCCACATTTACTAGGGGAAACATTGTTGTAATTATTGAAATGATGTAACAATTATTGATAAATCCTTCTTGTAAAGAGTATTGTAAAGCAATGCAACATTCATATGATAGTTAGCTAGAACTATTTTTAATGATTTGATTATCAATTGTTACATTAAGTAAGTGAGTAATATAGGAAAGGTATACACCTAAAATTGGTCAAGACATTTAATTAATTAAATACTAGTTATTTAATTAATATTTTATCTACGTATAAGTAAATTCTCAATTTATTTATATAGTTCACATATATTCTAATTCTCAAAATCTAAAATCATATTGTTCTAATTTAATTAAATAAACGAGTTTCTAAAGTTTGTTTTATTTAATTAATTCTCACTGATCTTAGATTAGGAATTCAAGCACATGTCTACAACTTTTTCATGCCACTTCACCAAGGTCACATGAAATTAAATAATTCTAATTTTTAAATTAGAATTATCTTCAACAAATTTTCAAACACATGGCTTATTCCTTGCACACTTCTTCAACAAACTTTCAAACACATGGTCTTTTTCTCACACACTTGATTCCTCCATTCATTTGGCATGCTGTCTTTGGTCAAGGGAACACCTTCCTGATTCTCTCCATCTCCACCGTTCATCCCTCTTGTTTGAATTTAGACCGTCGATCACTGCCACATCACAAGATGCTTGGAAAAGCCTATAAATACAACCCTTTTACATTGTATTTTGCATCCACATTTGAGTAGAGTTATCATGCAGGAATATTGTTTGAGCATTGGAGCATTTTGGAGTCTTATAGTTGCATTTCATATCATATTTTTTTCATAGTTACATCTAAGAATCACACTTTTCTTTATAGTTGCATTTTATACCATATTTTTCTTTATAGTTGCATTTTAGATTAGTGTATTCATAGTTAGTAATTGAGCATATGCAGAATCATCCTAACTTCATATTATAGCATTTACATTGTATAATCTAACATCATTATCCATTCATCATAATATCCATTATCATAGCATTCATCACATTAGTTTCATGTAGGAACTTAATTGGCTTGCATGTTGAATATTATCTCGTTTCTCAAGTTGTCATTTTAACAACCATAGTGCATATACAAAATCTGAGAACCAATATGGTTTAATAAATCCTTGAGAATAGAGGACAATGAAATGTTCTTAAAATATTTGTTTAACAACAAAATAGAGTAGTTTATTTGATTCAAATATTTGATATAATATGTCTCATTGGTGTTTGTGTTGATTTACTAACAATTCCCACATTTCACATAAACATAAATTGGTACCCACTGTGGGGAAAGACCCCATTTCTAACAATTGTTTGGAAAAGTTCATGTAAATAGGTTGAACGTGACGTTTTAGCGCAATAGTGAATTCTTTCGACACATCCAACAAATGTTTTAGTGCATACATGGAGTGTTTTAGCGCATTCGGTCTTTTCTTTCGCGCATTTAGTATCTGTTTTAGTGCATTGGGTTGTTCTTTTAGTGCATAGAGTCGTTGTTTCAGGGTATTGGTTAGTTCTTGTAGCACATTAATGTTTTAGCGCATGCGATGACTGTTTTAGTGCATCTGTTTAAATTTGCAGAATTTGAGAACTAATTGGTGTTTTCTGCTTGTAGGTACTTTTATACTCTGGTCAAAGAAAAAATTATCAAACTATTGATGATTTATGTAGGGGTTGGAGTTTTTTAAATGCTTTCTTTTACTTAAGATAGGAATCTAGCTTAGTTAGAAAGGATAAAGAACACCATGTCTTTCATGCTTGATGAATGGTAGGCATATGCTCTCCCCTTAATTGGGTGACCAAAAAGCCAGATCCATTCACTTTTGTTTTATCCTTAGAGGGTTTTCCTTGTGGGAAATAGTAATCACCCAAGGGAACGACCCAACTGGTAACACGCTAAAGCTAAGAAACTTCCAACTAGGATATAAATGTGGGTACTTGGGGAAAGTTCAAATATCACAAGGATTGTTCTGACAAGAAGGGCAACAATGGTCTCTTTTCACATGGATGATCCCCCACAAATGGAATTCCTATACTAGAACCCTTTGTTGTAGCAAGGCCAAAATCCTTATTTTATTTGTTGGTGCAAGAATAGTCATTCTGAAGCCGTCCAAAATTCTTGCAGCTTTTAGTAGAGATGAGAAATATGCCATGGGAGATTCATGGGTATTGATGCTTGGCTGCCCCATAGAAGTGAGTGCCATGGAGGGGAGCTAGTGGGGTCAAGCATCTAATCATCTACTATAAGTAAGCATAGTTGGAGAAAAATCCAAGTGGGAATCCAATAAATATTGTCCTACACAGCCTTAAGTTGTACGTGCTTGATGTGTCTCTACCAATGTGTTTTTAAACAAATTTCAAACAAAACATCATACATTGGAAGTGAAAACCTTGATTCAAAAAAAATCGTTTGGAACAACTTGGAAAATCAAAAAATCAAACACAAACTTGCAAGAAACTGCATCATTTTCCTAGTTCAGCGCATCCGTTGCATTTTCTAGTGCATTTGTGCAATCCTGTAGTGCATCCAACTGCTATTATAGCACATCTGTGCAATTTTCTAGCACATTCATCCTCTATTTTGGCGGATCCAGTCAATCTTGTAGCACATCTGTGCATTTTTATAGCACATTTACCCTCTGTTATAATGCATTTGTGCATTTTTCCAACGTATTTACCCTTTGTTCTAGTGCATTCGAGCAATCTTATAGGGAATCTATACACTTTTCTAGTGCATCCGTCCTGTGTTTTAGCACATTTGTCAAATATTTTAGAGCATCTAGGCTCTATTTTAGTGCATCCATTAAATGCAAAACCTGAGAGTTAAATTCATCCCCTGTTTCACAATTTGAGCCAAAATTCAAAATCTTTTTCAATCTAGAATCATTCCTCAGATACCACAAAGTCTAAACTTATTAAAAATGACCTCTACAAGTGGAATTCTCCAATCTAAACCTATATCTCAACATCTCAAAGTGCCTAAATCATCAAACTTACCATGTCTTTGATTGTTAAGCCTAGTTTCATCACCATGATTTATCATCCTCTCATCATGAAACAAAGCTATATAATAAAATCCAACTTAGTTTCATCAATAGAATTTTTCATTCTATTTGACTTAGTTGTAATCCTTGGCACTATCCCAAACAAAGACCAAATTTTATTCAAAGTATAACACTTGTATGCCCAGTCAAACAAGGTTGCAAAAATAGAAACTCAAGGAAAAAGAATTGGAAACACAAAACATCGAAACGCAAAACATTGAAACTCAAAGCATCAAAACTTCAAACATTAAGACTCAAAAGACAGAAACTCAAAACAATGAAATGCAAAACACCATGGTCGAGTCTGAAGAGAATCCTTTCCATGGAATCAACAACACTGAAGGTGAAGAAATAACTGAAGAAGACATTCAACATGCTTAACAAGATCCTAATTTCCACAAATTCTTAGAAAATATTTTTGAAAGAAATGGGGAAAAATACCTCCTTATGCTAGCTAAACAAGGTTTCAAATTACTTGAGCATTTTGATTTGAATCAATTGAAAGCATATCCCAAACAGCCCATAAAAGAAACAAAACAAGTGATTGCCCTAACTTATCAAATGAAGAACCTTGAACAACAACTTCTTGACATGCAAAGGGGACCATCAAAACAATATTTGATCCAAGACATTTTTCCATATCCTTTTGATCAAGATATCCATATAATCCCTTTTCCCAAACATTGCAAATTCCTGAAATATGAAAAATACAATGGGGAAACAGATCCAATTGATCATGTGAGGGAATTTAGAACCATGAGTCTTGAATTTGCTCATGAAAAAACTTATTTGATGAGGTTATTCCCAAGAAGTCTAGGTGGAAAATTCCTTGAATGGATTTCAAAACTTGTACCACCCATCAAAACCTTTGAAGAATTGGTCAAAAAATTCATCACCCAATATTCTTATAACATTCAACATGACATAACAATGAAGGACCTTTGCAACTTGAAATAGAAAAGGGGCAAATCGTTTCTTGTGTTTTTTCAAAAATGGAGAAGGTTGTTCACAAGATATTCTCATCCCATACCTGAAAAAGTGTTGGAAATATTTATTGATAACCTAAATGACGAAATGAGCTACAGGTTGGAATTGCAATGTGCACCCACATTTAAAAAATTGATTGAAAATGGGATTAAAATTGAAGAAGCTTTGATCATGAAAGAGGAGTCATAAAAATTTACAATGAAAACACATCAAACTCCTCTAACAATTACAACAACAACAACAAACCAAAGTTTTGGCAACGAAACAAGAACGTGGATAACAATGATAGCACGGCTAAGAACCAAAATACAAAACCTATATTCAACTTGACAACAATGGCCACCAAAAATAATCAGAACAATAATCTACCCAACAACCTAAAAAACAACCAAAACATCAATCAAAGCAACAATTAAGGTAATGTTGGGTAAAAAACACCATCATATCGAACATCCTCAAATCGAAGAAGGTTCACACCTTTGGGACAATCATCAAAATCAACATTAAAAGAACTTCTCAAAGCTAAGGTCATAACATTACCAGAGGCAAGAAATTGGGAGCCACAAGTCAAGCCTCCATGGTGGAATGATGCTCATTTCTGTGAATTTCATCGCAACAAAGAACATAAAACCAACGACTAAATGCAATTGAAGCACTTGATACAAGACTTAATTGACAATAAGATGATATTTGTAGAAGGACCCCAAACAAACAATGATCATGGGGCTTTCAAGAAACCTCTACCCAACTATGAAAAAGGGGAATCTTCTTCTTCAAATAAGAAAGGAATAAAAGTGAACTATGTTTATGACACCACTATTCTCCATATTGAGGTGGTTGATGATCAAACCCATGACAAACCAAATCTTACTACAATTGATGACCTAATAAATGTCAACATCATTCAACATGAACAAAACATCATTTCAATTGAAAATCGTCACCATGATGTCAACACCACTTCACATCAAATCAATGACCTTGTGCCAATAAATTTGATCACCAACATTGCTGTGAATGATGATCAAATCAATGTCATCAAAATCAGAGAGAAACAAAATAATTCACCGATTAATGCAATCACATGAGGACAAGCCAAGGTAACACTGAAAGGAGCTACACCTTCCATGTCCAAAGCAACTACTGCTATCCTTGCAACCTAATATAACATAATTGATTAGTTGTAGAGAATACTTGCCCAAATATCCATATTAGAAATTCTCAAGATTTCACCCTCTCACAAGGAAATCTTGGAACAAGCTCTAGTCATCACCACGGTACCAAACAATCTAGAGGTTTTCCAATTCCAGACTATGGTGGGACATTTGACTGCACCACACTACTTATCATTTTTTGAACATGATGATGTAGATCTATCAACCCTCTGCACAATGTTTCCCTCCACATTAAGGTATTAATCCACAAACACCATGTTAAATGTGTTCTAATAGATGGAGGAGCTAGCTTGAATATCTATACTTTGAAACTTGTCTGTGCACTAGGCTATTCAAAAAATGCTATTGATCCTAGAAGGAAAATCATAATAAAAGCATATGATGATGAGGAGAGATCTTCACAAGGGTTGATAGTGCTACCTATTCAAGTGGGACTAGTTGTTAGAGATATATTATGCCAAGTGTTAGACAAAGAGTTAACATACAACATACTCTTGGGAAGACCTTGGATTCATGACATGCAAGCAGTGCCATCCACATATCACCAGTGTTTGAAGTTCGCTTTCAATGGGTAGGAAATCACTATTGTAGCTGACTCAAACAACCCCCAATATTGTAACATCGTCAAGACTACCCAAGATGCTTTTGTACCACACAACAAGGAAGCTCCAACTCATGGTTCATCAAATGATGGGAAACAACTAAATGCCTTGTCAAAGTGGGTTGAGAAAAAGGACCGACCAATCAAAGGATAAGGGTATTGGTAATTCCACTCCCTCAAGAAAAGAAAGTACATCAAATTCTTAATCAAACCAACTTGAGATAAAGGATCAGTAAAAGAATAATAACAGTGATTCCTCTCCACTTTAGATCAAGGAGGCACTCAGCTTTAAGTCGCACATATAGAAAAAGCGGCAGGAATCCCAGTGAGAAAAGGCATGGGGGAATACTCATTTGAGAAATCCTTATGATTATCACAACTTTCCTCTTCTCCTAAATCACATGGGCAACCATCAACATCAAGACAACGATCATCACAACCCACCACACATTTTATGGCATCTTTGTAGTAGGCACATTAGTGGATGAGTCAAATGACAAAGAGGTTTTAAATTGGTTATATAAAGATGAAGAATCATCACAAGCATCCACCTCAAGTGTGAAAACAAAGCAATGCAACAAAGGAAAGACAATCCTAGAAAAGATGGGATACGAGGGAAAAGGTCCTATCTATAAAAGGAAAGAAGGCATCATAGAATTGATACAATCTATCACAATGCAAGCCAAGCATAAAACAAGATTGGGGTATAGAGAAGAATCAAGAGAAGAAACCAGACAAGTTGTTGAAAGAATCCTACAACTACAAGCTAGTGATGATCATGAAACTGATTCAAATGAATATGAGTGGGATTCGCTATTTGAAGAGTCTTATCATGATAAGGAAATTGATGTGGTACAAAAGTATACCCAGGAGGAATTGAGGTTTTGGTTTCATTCACCAGAAACCAGTTCAACATGTGATAATCTAAAGATATTCGGTGGCTTATTGATTATTCGAGAGTTGACATATACATTGACTTGCTTATTGGATAAATGAAGGCATTTCATCAAGACCCTTATTGCATCTATGTAGTCAACGATCCCTTGGCCCTAGTACATCTGAAGTCATGGATTGGATCATTAAATCATCATCATCTTCAAATAGTGAGGCCATTATAAACTTCTTGTTGCCAATCTGATAAGTTCCCAGGTGAACGTAAATAGGCTTCCAACGAAGGTGTCAATTTTCATTGCAGATATGGGAATGGTCTGAGTAGTGAAACCATTCCGTGATATCAATCTATAAAAAAGTAAAAGTAAAATATCAAAGGTGAAAACCTACTAAAATTTGAAGGATGGAAAATTTGACACGCTCAGAACACTTTTGGGGTAGTCCTGCAGTGTGGATTTTAGACACTCGGTCTGTCTTCAATATAACGTGAAGAAACAATAAAAATTTGTGTCTAGAAGAAGAGAATCACTAGCAGGATCAAAAACTAAACTTCTCAAGTTTAACTTCCTCGCAGAAAACCTGATCAGTTTTGCTTGAATTATGCAGGATTCAGTCCTGCTCATCGTACCACTTACTCACTACAGAGGTAAAACTGTCAAGTTAAGAAAATGCTCCAACTCTTCTATAACAGCAGGCGAAAGTTATTGGATGTTGGGTTCATTAGACCAATTGACTATGCTGAATGGATATAAAACATTGTGCCTATTTCAAAACTAGACAAGAGCATTAGGATATGCACAGATTTTAGGGATCTCAACAAGGCTTGCCTAAAATATAAATTTCCCCTACCCAAAATTGACATCATTGTGGACCTAACAATAGGGCATGGAATGTTGTCACTCATGGATGGTTTTTTTGGCTATAATCAAATCAAAATTGCACCTGAGGATCAAGATAATACAACCTTCACATGTCCGTGGGGAACCTTTTGTTGGAATGTCATGCCATTCGGGTTGAAGAACGCAAGAGGAACTTATCAATGTGCTATGATGACAATCTTTCATGATATGATGTGCAACTTCATGGAAGACTATGTGGATGATTTGTTAGCCAAATTATACACCAAAGAAGGAAACGTAGAGATCCTCGATAAAATCTTCACTAGACTGGAAAATTTCAATGTACGACTGAACCCAAAGAAATGTGTGTTTGGGGTGACTTCAGGCAAACTCTTGGGATATATAGTTTCAGAAAATGACATTGAGGTAGATCCTGCAAAATTCAAAGCCATCATGGAGATGCCACTACCCAAGAACATCAGTCAACTATGATCTCTATAAGGGAGATTCCAATCAATCTAAAGATTTATCTCACAATTGGCAGACAAAACCCGTCCTTTCACTCACTTGGTACATAAGAATGTATCTTTCCAATGGGATAAGAAATGTGAAGAGGCCTTCAACCAATCAAAATAATATCTGACAAAAAACCCCATTTCTTAATACCACCAACAGAAGGAAAGCCACTTTTATTGTACATAGCAACAACTGAGATATCATTGGGAGCCTTGTTAGCATAGGAGGATTCAACAAGAAAAGAAAGGGCAGTTTATTATATCAGCAGAACCTTAAATGGATACGAGATAAATTACACCTTCATTAAAAAGATTGCTTAGCAATAGTGTTTGCTACCCAACAATTATGAAACTACATGCTAACTCATACCGTCAAATTAATAGCTAAGATAGATCCATTGAAATACCTTCTTAGCAAAGCTAATCTAACTGGAAGAATAGCTAAGTGGGTCATGATGCTGAGTGAATTTGACATCTAATATGTCAATAGGAAGGAAATCAAAGGAAAATAAATTACAAACTAGTTAGATAAAGCACCATTGCAAGACAATCATCCAATGAAAATTGAGTTTCCAGATGCTGATGTCCTAATGGTATCAGCACAACAATGGATCTTGTACTTTGATGGCTCTTATACAAAACATGGATCAGGTGCCAAAATCTTGTTTATCTCACCACAAGGACATACCATTCCCAAATCCTATAGACTGATGTTTCCTTGCACCAACAACATAGCCAAATATGAAGCATTGATCATCAAAATCAAAGTAGCAGTCGAGTGGAAGATCACAAAGTTACATGTCTATGGGGATCCACAACTGGTCATTAATCAGGTAAACAATGATTATCAAACAAAGGACAACAAGATGATACCCTATAAAAGAATGGTTGATGAATTCAAAAAGTGCTTTGTGGAAATAAGATTTAAGTAGATTCTTAGAAGTGACAACAAAGGTACTGATGCGATGGAAACCATTGCTTCTCTCTTACAAATTCCTGAGAAATGAGCCCGTTATGAGTTCATGGTGGAACAACTGTTCAACCCATCCTATGACAACCCAGAATCCAAAGTCATGTACCATCTAGCTGAGGCTGACACATCCATCTATGCAAAAATTTATAATTACCTAAAAGACAATACCCTCCCACCCGACCTATCTCGAAATAAAAAATGAAACTTCATTCGTCAAGTCACCTGACATACCCTTATCGCAGATGTCCATTATCAATGAGGTCTTGATGGAACTATCCTCCGATGTCTAAAACATGATGAGTCTGAAATGGATTTATGGGAGGTTCATGAAGGTGTTTGTGGAACTCATTCGAGTCATTTAACTTTAGCCTAGAAAATCCTCTGTTTGGGATATTATTGGCCGACTATAGAGAGGGATTATTTTCAATTCATCAAGAAATTCCAAAAGTGTTAGATTCATGGCAATATCATCCATGCACTAGCACAAGAACTTCAACCTTTTGCATCAACATGGCCCTTTTGTCAGTGGGGACTAGATCTCATAGGGAAAATTCATCCATCTTCATCAAATGGACATAAGTTCATTATCACATCCATAGAGTATTTTATGAAGTGGATTGAAGTTGTTCCCCTAACCACCATCACAAGAAAACAAATCTCTTCATTCATACTGAACTACATCATTTGTCGGTATGTCATACCTTAATCCATTATCACTGACAACGGTAGACCTTTCAAAAATCAGGACATTGAAGAACTTTGTGAGAGGTTTTACATCTAGCATCAATTTTCTACACCATACTATCCTTGAGGAAATGGCCAAGCACAGGCCTCAAACAAGACTATCTTAAAAATCTTGAAGAAAACCATCAAGATGTTGGATGTGATTGGCATGTTCAATTGAACCCTACTTTATATGCTTACAAAACCAGTATCCACATCCCGATAGGAGCAACACCATATGCCCTATTCTATGGATCAAAGGCCATTCTACCTATTGAGGTTGAGCTCCCATCACTTCAATTGTCACTAAAGGGGATCATTTCAGATGAGGATTACAGAGTGTCTAGGTTATAGGAATTGGAACTATTGGATGAATTAACATTAAACTGGTTTGTGCAGTGATTCTTTGATTTTCTTGAACTTTGCATTAAGGTTGGTTTGAGACTTTATCTGTGTGAGGAAAGGAGAAATTTGAGCAAATTGAGCAGTCCCTATTTATCATTGTCCATTAGACATTCTTTTGGATTTAGGTGTCTCCAGTTGTCCACACACTAGAGGATTTGTTTGGTCGAGCCACTCAACAGCACTCATCTCAAAGGTTCTACCAGATCATCGGTGCATCGGAAGAGTCACGAAAAAATACAAAAGCCCTTCCATAAAAATATCAAAAATGGTACGCCTTGATGAAAACCTAAGCAGTCTTAGTAACAACAAGCAAAATACAAAAAAGACGTTGAAAAAAAAATCATAAAATCTAAAAAAGTGTAATAAAAACAAGTAGTGAAAACCTGGCAACAAGCTCTATTTGTGATAGGTTAGCTTTTATATCTATTTGAGCATGCCGACCATTCACTTTCGCCAATTGCTTTCGCCAATCGCTTTCGCCATTCGCTTTCGCCATTCACTTTTACCATCTATCTACCAATCACTGGAAAGATTCATGTACATATTCTAGCATCGTGATTGTGTCTCATCCTAGACTGGCAAAAAAATCTTGAACTCACTAGGGGCAATAAACTTTGAGCTTGAACTAACAGACAAACAATAGTATTACAACACAACCCACAAAAATGATCATAGTGCAACTAAACATTGAACATCAATCACACAAACATGAACACATCAACCATCCCTATCAAATAGCTAAATCAATCAAACCAAAAGCACACTTCAAATGGATGATTGTTCTTCTGACTCATGGGTTTATCATGTCTAACATAAATGTTCAACCGTCGAACTTTGATTTTTGTTATCATATCACTGGAGCACCTCGATGAAGTATCACACTAGAGGAGCTAGGAAGGAGTATGATTTTTCTTTGTCTGCTATGTGTGAGTTGATCATTATTACTGTGAAAATTGTCACAAGATGTGCTCTACAAAGTATCACTAATGACATTACAAATTTGCATAGGAAATTGGTTGACTCTTGTCTATTTATGCAAGAAATACTCAGGTCATCTCGGTTTAATTATACCTAGATGCTTGTGTTAACTTGCAATATCAAAAATCATGGAAGTAGTACTCGGGTCATCATGGTCCAAATATACCATCGATGTTTATACTCACTTTCAACATTTTAAAGGCTCAATGATGATAAAAAGCATGAAAAAATTAGTTGTTATGAATGACAACATCTGCATATTAGATTTGCATGGTTAAGTTAGATTATCAACAATTTCACAATGATGTTATCTTTGATAATAATGGATTGAGTACACCTGAAATTACCCAAAACACATCATTCTCATATAGAAAACACATAAGTTGCATTATCATTTGCATGCAGTAGAAAACATTATCACATCATTCATTCATCCGTGCATAACATCATAATATTTGCATCAGAAAACACAAAAATACGTGCATCGTATCTCATTTACATAATCAAAATCATTTCATATAGTGGCATTAAGAAAGTGGTTCACTAGGCTTAAATGAGTGAGTCTCTTTAGATTTCCAAGAAAGTTGGGAAATATGTTAGGTTTTGTGAAGCTTAACTTAACAAATAATCAACTGATGACAACCTTCCCACAACTCTTGGAAGTTGGATAGATTCACTCATTTAAGTTGAAGACCCTAGAGGTTTTGAAGTCTTGCAAACTCAGTCAAGCATAATCATTTGCATTACATAATCATAATTAATCTTACAAAACATCATCCATATGTCATCCCATCATCATTACATCCATACATAATCAGTATAAACATCACATATCATCACACATCATTTACATAATCGAAATCCATCTCACATCACATAACCATCCATTATCATATAATCATTGTATACATCACATAATCATCACATAGGTATCATCATTGCATAATCATAATGATCACCATCATGTAAACATCATAAATAGATAAAATTAGGTACCATCATTCAATCATCTCATCTAACATTCATCCATTCATTTGCATCATCTATTTGCATAAAAAAAGGTACAAAAACATCAAATACATCACATATCATTGGCATAATAAAGTCCATCACAAGCATCATATAGGCACTATTCATAAATCATCATAGGATCATAACACATTAGTTGCATCATCATTTACATCCATAAAATATCATATCATCATCATAAAATATAAATTAAATGCATCCATAACATATCATATCATCATCATAAAATAGAAATTAAATGCATCCATAACATATCATATCATCATCATGATAATCATAATAAAATAGAAATTAAATGCATCCATAGCATATCATATCACATCAAGCATCATAAAGAAAAAGTAAAATGCATCCATCATAGGCATCCATCATGAAATCATATAGACACATAGATCATAATAATCACTGCATATCATATAACCTCAAAATCATAATGTCAAAAGGTACAAGGATATCCAAAGGTATAAAGAGATACATCAATATCAAATATGGAAGTGTATCATAAAGTCTAGAAACAAGAGGAACATCATCAATGTATCATGTACATCAGTGTATACATCATGTCCAAGATACATCAACAAATCATAAAATGGAGCTATGTCGTGCTCCCCCTAGATGGTGCTGGAATCATAGGACTAGTACCTCCCCCTGCACCTGATGGAACCACACCCGGATCTCTCTGATCTCTAAGCAGTAGTTGTGTAACACCCACACTAATATTCCAAGACTAAGACCTCCTTGACCAAGACTGGGCAAAGCTCTCCTGCCACTCTGGAGGAATCACATCATGATATCGACCTTTGTAGAACTCAACCTCCTATGTAGTATGAAGAACCTCTCTAAAGTAATCTAACGTACCAAAAACTATTGTGGCCTACTATAGCCTCTTAGTGATGTCGTTGGCCTACTCCACCCATTGTCTTAGGGCATCCTTCTTAGCAGTCAATATGGTAATCTACCCTTGCATCTGTCCCTACACATGTCCCTGGCCCTGTACCTATGCAAGCTGGGACTGTACTTGTTGCACCTGCTTCCAAAAAACATCCCTCTCGATCATTAGAGTTTGTATCTATCCCTGTGCCTGCATAAGTAGAGCCTATACCTACTCTAATTGACCCTGCAACATCTGCACCTGTACCTATAGAGCAACTATTTATGTCTACTATTGTTGAGATGACAGTCTGATCTCCACGTGTTGCTATGATGGGGACACTAATGATCACCTCTTGAGAGGAACTCTTATCTCTCCAACATTGGGACCTGACCCTCGTCCACCCCCATTGCCTCCATCATCACCCCATCGCTATCATCTCCATCTCCATCACCATCATCACTGCTATCCTCCTCCACCTCCTCTCTCTGTCACCTTCACTTGTGACCTCCTTCCACCTCCTCCTCTAATAACGGTGATGGCTCATCAAGGATGATGGTCTGTGGAAAGGGATGTAAGAACATGTACTGAGCATACTCAGCAGATATCAGAGCATCAGTGATACCTGGATGAACATCCCAATGCACGACCTGTAAACCCTAGAAATGCTCAACTGTTGCATCATAAGACAAAAATAGCCCCCACTTTGTAGCATCTTGCCATCATCATGCATAATGAGCCACTCCTTGGGGCATGCCCTAGACCCTACCATACTATCTCAGTACTCTCAAAAGCATGAATCTCTCAATAATAAAATGGGTCCAGTCAATCAAATAAATTGACTAACACAAGAATGGCATCTATGTCGTCCTCTGGTCAATACTCACAATCTAAATAAGGTCGCCATACCACTAAATTTAAATCATCTAGTGTCCTCCTCCAATACTCCAGCTTTCCCAACATAGGTTGGGAAAGTCGACCGACATAAATGTGAATATAGGGCCTCATGGCTAGCCACTATATGTCTCCCACTGGTCGATTGACTGCTATATGTTCCCAAGCCCAGACTTGGAGCAATGTGACCCCCGCTGATAAACTCACCCCCAAAGGTGGACTAGTTGGTGAAAATCATGATATAAGTGTGCAAACATACAAAAACCCCATGCATATTGAGTGCCATGAGCAATCATGCTCTCCAAAAACCTGCCCCATCCAATTCAGAGTCCCTTTGACCTGCGGTCAGGACAAAGGAACCCTCCAATAAAACCGGCTAGAACATAAGGAAAAGTGGTGTATGCATCAACCATGTCCCTCCATGGAATCTCATATCCGCATATGGTATCATCCTTGAAAACCTGACACAAAGCATCAATCCCACCCTGCTCTCGAGAATCATATAAAACCAACTCTCCAACCATGAGAATCCGTAGAATCTGGTAGACATCCTTAGGTGTAACTATAATCTCACCAGTGGGCAAATGGAAGGTATTATGCTCACTGTGCCACCTCTTAGCTAAGGCTATCAATAAACCCCTATTCACCCTAATATGGGGCATATCTATAAGGGACAAAAAACTGCATTGTGTAATGATGGCTACCTCAAGTGGCATTGGGTGTCAAATCAACTCCCATGTCCTTGGGAACTGCTCTCTAATCTATAAACTCGTCAAAGGCTCCTATCATCACAAAATTGCAAATCAGTTAGTCAATCAATCCAAATCAATCAACCTATCAATCTAATAAGCTTTGGTGAGATTTTGATCAATCTCGTGAGCATCAACCAATCAACTCAACCTTTCCTATCATGAGGTTTATCAAATCAATCAATGCACCTCTCCTATCATGAGGTTCATCAATCAATTCAACCTCACCTATCATGAGGTTTATCAGATCAATAACCTATAGTTGATCCTCACCTATCATGAGGTCAATTATCATAATCCTATCATTAAATCTCACCTATCATGAGATCAATGGGCATCTAACCTATTAACATCATCAATCATCATCAACACAAAGGATGGTGTGATCAAACATCATCGACATTACAGAGTCTAATCAAGAAAATAATCAATCTGGTATAAAATTTCACCAATGCACTAGAATAATCTTTCTAAGCAGTGGAAAATCCTATGCGCCAATTTTTTTTATCAATGCGCTAGAACATAGGTTCTATGCACCGAAACACTAGATGCACCATTTCATTTACTCAATGTGTTAGAACTGAGTTCTGATGCGCCAATTTATTCTATGCACTAATCCATCTCATCTATGTGCTAAATCAGTTCACCTATGTGCTAAAGCATCCTATGTGATACAACATTTCATAAATGTGCTAATTCAGGTCATCTAAGCGCTAATCTAACCTATGCACTAAAATTTTCATTCTATGCACTAAGTTTATGGATGCACTAGAACATACGTTCTATGCACTATTGTGGGTTTCCAATGCGCTAAACTAAACAAAAACCGAATTCAAATAAAAAACAAGCGGGAAAATAAAATGTACAAATAATGAGGTAGTTTTTGGGGTACTTACTAGAGGTCCGTATGCTACCGGGTGGTTGTGTTGTCGCATGCGCTCGAAACGGTGAGTGTGGTAGGGGATCACCATTCTGCTCCAAGTTTGCACAAATCACTCTCACTCTCAAGTTTTCAAATTGAAAAATGCTCAAATGAAATTTCTAATCACACTTTTTAACCTTTTAAGGTTAATTAAGTGGCATTTTATGGGGATGTTTTATTTTATTTTTCGAAGGGGCCTTAATTAATTAGATCATCACTTGCTGGATTTGAGATAATTTTTCGGGAGATAAATCATTTTTGGGGAATTAAATTTTGAGATCATCATCAAATCATCGCAAAATCATCAAAATGTTCAAAAATTCCAAAAAATCCTGAAAATTCCAAAATTCACTGATTTATCTCCCAAGGGGGCATATATCCATCATCACCTGAAAATCAATGTCTGGGGCATCAAATTTCTTTTTTTCTCGGCATCAGTATCAAATTTTTCTTTGAAGCAATGTGTAAACACATTACTTCAAAGAGGGGCAAAATGTATACACCTAAAATTGGTCAAGACATTTAATTAATTAAATACTAGTTATTTAATTAATATTTCATCTATGCATAAATAAATTCTCAATTTATTTATATAGTTCACATATATTTTAATTCTCCAAATCTAAAATTATATTGTTCTAATTTAATTAAATAAACGATTTTCTAAAGTTTGTTTTATTTAATTAATTCTCACTAATCTCAGATTAGGAATTCAAGTACATGTCTACAAATTTTTCATGCCACTTCACCAAGGTCACATGAAATTAAATAATTCTAATTTTTAAATTAGAATTATCTTCAAAAATTTTTCAAACACATGGTCTTTTTCTCACACACTTGATTCCTCCATCCATTTGGCATGTTGTCTTTGGTCAAGGGAACACCTTCTTGATTCTCTCTATCTCCACCATTCATCCCTCTTGTTTGAATTTGGATCGTCAATCACTACCACATCACAAGATGCTTGGAAAAGCCTATAAATACAACCCTTTGCCATTGTATTTTGTCTCCACATTTGAGTAGATTTATCATGGAGGAATATTGTTTGAGCATTGGAGCATTTTGGAGTCTTATAGTTGCATTTCATATCATGTTTTATTTCATAGTTACATCTTAGAATCACACTTTTCTTTATAGTTGTATTTTATACCATACTTTTCTTTATAGTTGCATTTTAGATTAGTGTATTCATAGTTAGCATTTGTGCATATGCAAAATCATCCTAGCTTCATATCATAGCATTTACATTGTATAATCTAACATCATTATCCATTCATCGTAATATCCATTATCATAGCATTCATCACATTAGTTTCATGTAGGAACTTAATTGGCTTGCATGTTGAATATTATCTCGTATCTCAAGTTGTCATTTTAACTTTTCTTTATAGAGGACATAGGACTAGTTTATTATGTTATGTTATGCATTCTATTGTTAATTATTAAAAAAAAACGTTCCATTAATTTGACCTAGTTTAGTGTTGTCCTTTGAGGTTCCCTGGCAGGGGTGTTACATAGATAATCATGAAGCATCATACAAAAGCTTATAAAGGATGGAAATTTAATTAATAGGACTTTTCCCCTTATGTTCTCTTGCAAGTTTTCAATGAAAATTCTTTGAATCTTCACATTAGGAAGAGTTGGATTGACTTGTGATAGTATCAAATGATAGCGACTTATGAAATCTATAACCTTTTCACCTTCTCTTTGTTTGCATCACATTAAATTAGTTATATTGATCCTGGGACTAATGGTGTCATGGAAATGATTAAGGAAAGCATTAACAAGCTCATTAAATGAGTGGATTGAATTATAGGGTAATGCAGAAGACCATTCCAAGGCCATATCTTTCAATTACCTAGGGAAATTTTTTTATCTAGGAGCTTATCTTCAAGGATAAAGTCACTGCACATGGTATTATATACTGATATGTGATTAGTAAGATCCCATTTACCATTATACTTGTCAAATTAGGGTATCTCTATATGTTGTGGGATTTGAGCTTTCAATATTTCAAGTGAATCAATTGCTTTTGATATATTGTAATGGTTGTCTATTTTGGTTTTGGTTCAAGATCAAGATTTTTTGTTGAAGTGAGATGACATTTGTTGTGCCTATAGCACACACACCCCATTCAGAATGGGGACCCTCTGTTCCTTTCACCTTCGCTGGGTTGATTTTTCCTTTGCCTCATGTTGTGTGCCCCTAAATTTTGAGTGTCAAGTGGTCAAGGGACCCTAAAGTCATCATCCATAGTTGACCAAAATTCACCACCCAAGAAATTTCCAAGTCCTTGGCTCCTACAAGGTTTCCTTGGTAGGTTTACCTTAGTCTTCAAAACTGCCATCCTTTAGCTCCTACGGGTCCACCTTTGCAGGCTTCCCTTTGCACGTCATTTCCTTCCACTTGCTGTTTCATTAGCGACCAACCCAGGGTGTCTGCTTGTATGGCAGGTCTGACAAGCTTCTCCATCATCCTCTTTCTGTTGCCAATGAAACAACGAATTCTCAAGTTCCTTTTTCCTTGCGGGCTCTGCCTTTCCCACCGCTAGCCTTTTGAAATCCATGCCCAATTACCCTGTCGACCATCATACATGCATTAAATGTAGATAATAAATGAATATTTTGCTATAAATAGATGGACCAATTAGTCATTTTCACCTTGCACCAGCCAAAATTTGTCAGAGAGAAAACAACAATCACCTCCTCCATGCCTGCATTGCATCCCGGTGGATCGAAGTTCAGTCCCCATCGAGATTCATTACACCTCCTAGGTATATCTTCCGCCATTAACCTAGAAAGCATCTTTTGAGTTAAAGTTTTCTAAAATAATCTAAAATCTTAAGATAAACCTCAAAATTCTTTTGGGAGGCTAGTTAACTGTCGAATTTCACACAACCCCAATTTAACAATCCTTCTAAATTCATTCAAACTCGACCTTTAAGGGAAATGCAGAACTTGGCCCCACCGTCGATATTCTTCATAGGGCGTTCAAACCCTTATGGTCCACATCCTCATCGCTGCTACCTAGAAAAGTTTAAACTTCAAATGAAAACTAGAGTCTTCATGCCTATGTGGGTCTGCCTCTGCGGGAAAATTCCATCTCATTGCCACCCTCGAAAACCTAGACGATGCAAAACTTAAACAAAAAACTTAAGATTTGAGAACATTGGCAAGCCAGCTAGTGCAGGCCGCCGTGTGTGGGTGGCCTTTGTCTCATAGTCATTTGTAAATAACTAACCTTGATCGACACTCCGCATCATAGGTTCCATTGAGTCTGATGCTGTCAGACACCAAAACCTAAGTCTCCTTCTACGAATGCTTTCTTGCGAGTTACCAACCACCCTTTGCCACCATTTTGTGAATGTATTTTCTTTAGTAGTGAATTCATTTCTCCTGCCCACACAAAGGAGTTTGCGATCTTCCTTGTTGACTAAGTTCACACGTAAATAAATGCTAAGTCCAAACACTATCATACAGGTTGAACCTTGCGGGGGTCCGTCTGTGGACTACCTTGCCATCATCACTGATGCTAAGCAGCCGAGGACCCTCATCTTCCCACATTGTGGTCTTTGACCGCACCATTTACCTCCAAGCCTTTAGCAAGAAAATGACCAAGTGAAATATGTCTATGGGCCTTTCCTTGTGGGCTGCCGCCTGTGGCCTGCCATCATCTGGTTTTCATTCACAAATGGCCGCATCCTTCCTTTTGCCTGCATTGCGGAGTTTGAGCTCTCCTCCATTGTTCGAGTTCCTTCAAGATAAATGACCAAGGCCAAGGTGTCTTGCAAACTATCTCTTGCAGACCTCTTCCTCATCACTGTCATTCTCAAATGACCATCTCCCAACATCCTTCCACTAGGTCCTGCCTACATGCCTCCAAGATGCAAAAATGAATGAACTTAGCCCAGACTGTCCAAGTTTCCTATGGACCATGCATTACAAGATTCCTGTTGTGGGTTTCTACCTCCTGACTACCATTTCTCAATGAAAAAGCTCCAAGCATCCGTAGTGCCTCCAAATTTTGCACTCCTTGGGCCCGCATGAGCAAAGTGATCAATTGAATGCCTCCAAGGACTTCATAACTGCATTACACACATGCGAAATGCCTTGTTGATGCCCTAACTGCCAAAGCCTCAATGTGGAAATTTTAAGTGCGGGTGGCCGTCTGCGGGCCACCATGACCCCAGTGTCATTCTGCTCCTAACTCCTCCTGATGGCCTCTAGCCCAGGGAAACTCACATCCCTGGGCCTGCATCCTTGAATTTGAACCAAACAACCCTTGAATGTTGAACGTTAATGGATTTTATGATCTTTTGATGATGAATTGCTAGATCTAACCCTCATTTTGTAGGATTTCACTTACGCTTCCCTGATTTTCATGTGAATGTGCTTACTGCATCTTTGTTTTCAAGATTTATGGAATCTACTGTGGGTACATCGAGGAAGTCTACAGAGAAAGAGAAAGAGAAAGGAAAGAAGCCTGCCAAAGCATTGAGGGGGAAGGATGAAAAAGATCAAATGAAGTACTAGTTCCATAGGGTGGAAATTACGTCCAAAGTCACCTCTACCTGGGATTCCTGGTGTTAGACACCAACCTGGGGCATGTAGATATTGATGAATTCAGACAAAGGGTCATGATTAACCCCACAACTGAGAATGTTCGAAAGATCTGAAAGAGTGGGCTTGCCAATGTAGCCAACTTCCCACCTGCACTTGTAGCCCAAAAACTAGTGATGATACATAGAAAGTGGTACCATGGCAACAACGGGAAAATCATAGATCATTATGGTAGAGTGTTGGTAGATCTATCTATCTGATCAATAAGATGAACATTTCATATCCCTATGTTTGACCCCATGGAGGAAATCAAGAAGGGATATGCCAAGAACATGTGGAAAGTAGACCCCCTAGGATGCAAGAAGCTGATCAACCAACATTGTTTGAAGGAAAAGAGGGACAGTGCTACAAAGGTGCCATAAGAGCTTTTCAAGAGTGACTTCTACAAGGAGTAACACAATTTGGTCACCCTATTGAGTAGAATAATGGGCATGCCCACTACTGCCTTCTTTCAAGAGTCGATGTTTTATTTCATTGAAGAGATCATTAGTGGAAAAATTAAGTTCCATTGGGCCAAGATCATTAGCAACAACATGCACGAACAACTCATGGCTGTAAAGAAAACATATGAGTTCTACATGACATCTTACTTGGTATACATGCTAGCAAAGGCATTTCCATACAAGGGCCTCTTTGTTGCACATAACTCAAATCCAGGAAGGGGAGAACTCAAAGTGTATGATTGTTACCCACAATTGTAGCATAGGAACTTCAAGAGAGAATATTAGATGGTAAATGATGTTTTCATAGGGAATACCATCAGACTCCTCTAGGGAGATTTTGAGAAAAGATTCTCGCACAATACATGGGCATTCATCCAGAGGTTCAGGTACCTATTCATAAACTTCCTGAAGTTCACATATATCAAAATAGAGGGTTTTTTTGAAAGACCCTACAAGCTACCTTGATACCCCAATGACTAGATGATCATATTGGAGGTCTCCAGATAGCTACAAAATTCCCTTACTCTACTAAGTGATAAACACCAAGTGGGGATCCCCTATCCCCTCACTTTTAGGAAAGGAATGTATGCAATTCCCACTACCTAGTGTGCAAAATATTTAGAAAAGGAAATACTTGAATACCATATGGACCTCCACATAGCTTGACCAAGGATGGACCCGTACGGGAAACTAAAGAAGTAGGTTGGAAAATAGTATGCTCATCTCCCTCATATTGAAGATTTCTAGGCCAATTGCAAGAATGATAAGGAGGTAAGAATGAGGCATTACATGTGGATGACGACCTAGTTTGTACAGTCAAAAAACCTATTTCTAGTACTTAATCAAATTGTGGAGGAGGATGATACCCTGGTTGTGTTATCACAGAATCTAGCAGCGCTTGTTCCACGGATAACTCGCCTACGAAACTTGTTCATTTCCTACGTTCGTGAAGTTTGAGCATGCAAAATGAGGTGATTTATAATCTGCCTCAGAGTGCGTTCCAAAGCTTCAAATAGTCAGTTTGAGCATCCCCCTATGTTCGCTTCGTGAAGACCTTCGAAACGAGTACCTTCACGAGCTCTCACTATTAATACTTAGTAAAATTGTGAAAAGTGCAGTTGTCTGAAAAAACAACACTCTACTTCTTTTTGGAAAATTGACTAAGTGTTAAAAGTGCAAGGGTGCCAAAAATCAGCACCCTTGCACTTAAGTGATTTTTGTTTTGGTGCAATGGCACTGATTTTTGGTGCCCTTGCATTTTTCTTTCAGACAGCCAATTTTTTACTATGGCATTATTTTTAGCGCCCTTGCACTTTTCTTCCAGACTTAGCCAATTTTTGACTATGGCATTATTTTTAGCACCTTTTCACTTTTTCCAAACTTAGTCATTTTTTGTGCAATGGTGCTAAATTTTAGCACCTTTGCACTTTTCTTCCAGACTTAGCCAATTTTTGACTATGGGATTATTTTTAGCGCCCTTGCACTTTTCTTCCAGACTTAGCCAATTTTTGACTATGGCATTATTTTTAGCACCATTGCACTTTTTCCAGACTTAGTCATTTTTTGTGCAATGGTGCTGAATTTTAGCACCTTTTCACTTTTCTTCCAGACTTAGCCAATTTTTGACTATGGCATTATTTTTAGCACCTTTGCACTTTTTCCAGACTTAGTCATTTTTTGTGCAATGGTGTTGAATTTTAGCACCTTTACACTTTTGGCAGTTTTTAACTTAGTCTCTTCAAACTTGCTCTATTTCCATTCCGGACCCCGTTTCTTCACTCCCGATTGTTTTCCATTCCTAGTTGCTCATTTCATGCTTTCTCAACATCGTTTCTCACTTTATGGTTCCCAATGCTACTTTTTCTGCTAACGCCTATTGATTCACCATCCTTGCAGTTTCTCTCCAGATCTCACCAAGTGATTCCAAAGCTAATGTTCTTTGATTTTGGTTCTTCCAGATGACACATTCATGCAGGAGACTAGGAAGAAATATGAAGACTTCCACACCCAAGCAAGGAACCATTAAGATTCCTGTTCTCCAGTGTTAGACTTTCTAATGCGTCCCTTTGTGCATCTTGTAAATAGTTTTTGACATCTTAAATGTCATTTTGCAAAATGTAATTACACTAATATCCGAGATGTAGTTTCATGAAAACAAATTACATTTTGACTTTAGTCAAAGTTAGGTGAGATTTTCCTAAATTATCTCACCTAACTTTCCTAGATTTACTCTTCCCTCTCTTTTATAAATATGAGGGATTTCTATTGTAATAGGGCCTTTAGTTTTTGCAACGAAGTGCTGCTCAATTTGCAACAAATTGTGAAACTTTGTGTTCATGTTTTGTGAATCTAAATTTGATCAATAAAAGAAGAAATTGCATACTAAACTTTGGGTTGGATCGATTGTCTCTTGAATTTGATTGAGATTAGTGGTGGTTAGTTTATGAAATCTGAAGGACTTCAAGTGATTCTTGTGGACTTTGTGTCACATTTCTAACTTGAATTTGTGTTTATGTTTTAATGTTTTGGTTGAAAGATCTACAAGACTTTGAGCTTGTAATCTCTCATGCTGTTTGAATGAATTGCTACATCTAAGAAGACTTTGTTCTTCTAATGTGACAAACTATATTGTTCTCACAGATCTGCAGTTGAAAAGACTACGAAACGAATTTGCGCCTTCATGAGCCTTACTTGTTTCCATTTTTATTTTGTTATAATCTTATTTGATACCTCTAAGTTGTTCTTTGCCAAGATAGGGAATTAGTTGTACTGCTTTTGGTAAGTTTCTAGTACTTTGAATTAAGAACGTTTTCAGCTGTGAAGAATTATACAAATCTTCTCTGAAAAAGAGAGAATGATGAATGCGACACACAACCCCCACTTTGTAAATACTGTAAATATTTTGTAAATACTCTAGCTGGTTTCTAATTGTAAGAAGGGAGCCTCCCCTTGCTGAGAGGAGAGATTGAATCTCACATAGCTGTGACTGAAGTCCTATTTGTGTAATCTATCGAAAAGTTGATTATATAATTTTCACCCAATAGTTTTTTGGTGACTCCGTTGGGGACATGATATGCATTCGAAAGCCTCACGCTTTCTTTTGAAGTATACCCGTGTCCTTTTTCATTGTAATTTATTTTCTTGTAATTTTTTCAAGCTTTCACCAAGGACATGTAAATGGTTATTCAAGGTCCTTGGGGAAATGCTTTTGGTCCATTGAGTCTAGCTCTACCCCTACATGCTCTTCTTGAAGGCTCACAAAAGAAAATTCCCAAGTTTTTTGGTGATGGACAACAACATCCTGATGAGCACGTTGCTGCTTTCTACATTGCTTGTGGAGTTCATGGTGTTGAATACAAAGATTTATCTGTAAGGTTGTTTGTGGAGACTCTCCAAGGTGTCGTTGCAGATTGGTTTTATCATCTGGCACCAAGTACCATTACAAACTAGGAAAATCTCATAGCCAAGTTTGAAGGAAGGTTCAAACCTCCTGAAGATGCTCATGCTTTGTTGGCTCACCTCACCCAGTTTAAGAAGGAATCTCACATGCCTATGTGTGAGTTCATTTCTCACTTTAACAAGTTGACATGAAGAATTCCAACTGTTGCTCAACCTACAACTAAGAATTTGAAATGTTTATTTGTAAATGCTCAAGTGCCAGAGGTTGGTTTCCTATTGAGAAGATGGTGTCCTATTGAGAAGAGCAGCCCCAACTACTCTTGCAATTGTACAGACCTTGGTGATGGAAATTGAAGATGATCTCATTCTTGCTGGGCAAATAAAAATTGAATCACATGAATTTGAAGAAAGCCCTTCTTTGGAGTTATTTTCTTCTATCACAAGGACAAATCGTATGGTGCAAAGGTTGGTAAATAAGCTACTTGTCCTAAAAAAGAAACTAGCTCATAATTTTGATGTTGGGAATCAACACAAGTTATCTTCAACTCAGAAGAGGCTTGCTCTTGAGCCACCATTAGTAAAAGCAGTAGAGAAGCATCCTGACTCCAATCCAAGTGATCTTGCCATTCTCTTCTAGGAAAAGGAAGCAGACATAGCCGACGACTCCCATTTCTAGTTTATGCAGTTTTAGTTCTGAAGTTCAAGTGAATGAAGATGATCTTGTCTTGAGATCTGAAAAGATGGACATGCATGAAGGTCTTAGTCAAGTTGAAAAGAATGCATCTATGTTTCGAGGTCATGAACTTGAATACGTGTTGCATAAAAGAATTTCCCAAAGGCATGATGAGGATTTTCTTATAAATAATTTAGATTTTATCAAGTTTGAAGATGGTGAACATCTTATTGAGGTATGCAGTGCAGTCATATCTTCATCTGAATCACATGAAGGAGATCATTCCGATCAGCATGAGGTTTCCATGGTTGACGAATAAGTTGTTCAAGTAACAACTAGTAAGAAGAATTCAATCTTTGAAAGATCAAGGGAATGTCCCATAAGACATCTTGCTTGGTTGGAGGCCAATGGGAAGACAGAGGTTCCACTTGCACCTATGCGTGAAGATAAACTTGAGGATGCAACTAAAGATGTATTTGTAGATGCGCAGGAGCAGTCTGGATTCAATGATTCATTTTGGAGCAGTAGTATATCTGATATATTTTTAGAGGTAGCTGATCATGTTCATTTCTTCCATGAAGCAATGCCTCAACTTCATCTACATGTAGCTGCTAATGATCATGGAAAGCATTGCAAGCTGTTAAAGAAAGGAAAATATTTTGTTGAACCTATGAATGGTTTCATTTGAGAAGGTTTTATTGATGGCTAGTTTTAATTAGGTAGGTTTTTACCTTTTCAATAAGTGCATTTGCATAGGTTTGCGATTTGTTTTCATAGGTTTGTTTTTGTCGTTGTCGCCTGACTTCAAGCCCAATGGATGGATAAAGGCACTTGAATTCTAGAGTTCTTCTCCCTTCATTCGTTACAAAGAACGGTTGAAGGAAGACCCCTAGCAAGAGCCAACTATTATCATGGAATATAGCAGTGCTCATTCCACGGATAACCCCCCTACGAAACTTGTCTATTTCCTAGGTTCGTGAAGTTTGAGCATGCAAAATGAGGTGATTTTCAATCCACTTCAAAGTGCATTCCAAAGCTTCAAACAGTCAGTTTGAGCATCCCCCTATGTTCACCTCGCGAAGACCTTCAAAACGAGTACCTTCACGAGCTCTCACTATTGATACTTAGTAAAATTGTGAAAAGTGCAGTTGTCTGAAAAAACAACGCTCTACTTCTTTTTGGAAAGTTGACTAAGTGTTAAAAGTGCAAGGGTGCCAAAAATCAACGCCCCTGCATTTAAGTGATTTTTGTTTTGGTGCAATGGCACTGATTTTTAACGCCCTTGCATTTTTCTTCCAGACTTAGCCAATTTTTTACTATGGCATTATTTTTAGTGCCCTTGCACTTTTCTTCCAGACTTAGCCAATTTTTGACAATGGCATTATTTTTAGCACCTTTGCACTTTTTCTAGACTTAGTCATTTTTTGTGCAATGGTGCTGAATTTTAGTACCTTTGCACTTTTCTTCCAGACTTAGCCAATTTTTGACTATGGGATTATTTTTAGCACCCTTGCACTTTTCTTCCAGACTTATCCAATTTTTGACTATGGCATTATTTTTAGCACCTTTGCACTTTTTCCAGACTTAGTCATTTTTTGTGCAATGGTGTTGAATTTTAGCACCTTTGCACTTTCCTTCCAGACTTAGCCAATTTTTGACTATGGCATTATTTTTAGCACCTTTGAGCTTTTCTTCCAGACTTAGCCAATTTTTGACTATGGCATTATTTTTAGCACCTTTGCACTTTTTCTAGACTTAGTCATTTTTTGTGCAATGGTGTTGAATTTTAACACCTTTACACTTTGGCAGTTTTTAACTTAGTCTCTTCAAACTTGCTCTATTTCCATTTCGGACCCCGTTTCTTTGCTCCCGCATTGTTTTCCATGCCTAGTTGCTCATTTCATGCTTGTTCAACATTGTTTCTCGCTTCACGGTTCTCAATGCTACTTTTTCTACTAACACCTATTGATTCACCATCCTTGCAGTTTCTCTCCAGATCTTGTCAAGTGATCCTGAAGCTAATGTCCTTTGATCTTGGTTCTTCCAGATGACACATTCATGCAGGAGATTAGGAAGAAATATGAAGACTTTCGTGCCCAAGCAAGGAACCATGAAGATTCCTGATCTCCAGTGTTAGACTTTCTGATGCATCCCTTTGTGCATCTTGTAAATAGGTTTTGACATCTTAAATGTCATTTTGCAAAATGTAATTACACTAATATCCTAGATGTAGTTTCATGAAAACAAATTACATTTTGACTTTAGTCAAAATTAGGTGAGATTTTCCTAAATTAGCTCACCTAACTTTCCTAGATTTAATTTTCCCTCTCTTTTATAAATATGAGGGATTTCTATTGTAATAGGGCCTTTAGTTTTTGCAACGAAGTGCTACTCAATTTGCAAAAAATTGTGAAACTTTGTGTTCATGTTTTGTGAATCTAAATTTGATCAATAAAGGAAGAAATTGCATACCAAACTTTGGGTTGGATCGATTGTATCTTGAATTTGATTTAGATTAGTGGTGATTAGTTTATGAAATCTGAAGGACTTCAAGTGATTCTTGTGGAATTTGTGTCACATTTCTAACTTGAATTTGTGTTTATGTTTTAATGTTTTGGTTGAAAGATCTACAAGACTTTGAGCTTGTAATCTCTCATGCTATTTGAATGAATTGCTACATCTAAGAAGACTTTGTGCTTCTAATGTGACAAACTATATTGTTCTCACAAATCTGCAGTTGAAAAGACTACGAAATGACTTTGCGCCTTCGTGAGCCTTACTTGTTTCCATTTTTATTTTGTTATAATATTATCTGATACCTCTAAGCTGTGCTTTGCCAAGATAGGGAATCCATTGTACTACTTTTGGTAAGTTTCTAGTACTTTGAATTAAGAACATTTTCAGCTGTGAAGCATTATACACATCTTCTCTGAAAAAAGAGAGAATGATGAATGCGGCACACAACCCCCACTTTGTAAATACTGTAAATATTTTGTAAATACTCTAGCTAGTTTCTAATTGTAAGAAGGGTGCCTCCCCATGCTGAGAGGAGAGATTGAATCTAACATAGCTGTGGCAGAAGTCCTATTTGTGTAATCTATCGAAAAGTTGATTACATAATTTTCACCCAATAGGTTGATGAAAGATTTGATGTTGTGGTTGGTTTTTTGCTGCCACTAATAGATTGGGATGAAGTGGAAGTCAATGACCTTGATATAGTAACTCGGCTAGTGGAAAAAAAAGGCAATGGGTAGATGCTCAAATTGCCCAACTCAAGCTACAAGGTGCTGTGTTGACATATGGTGAGCTCGAGGATGAGCTCCAAAGTGAAACTGATAGTGGAGCAGCTACTGCCCTAGCGAAAGAAGCACCTAAATCTCCTATAGCAACAAGATCAAGAAAAAGAAGGATGTGCATGAATGCCAACCCAAGCATAAAATCTATGCATGGAAGAACATAGAGAGAGAATCCTCAAAGAAGGTGAAGAAATTAGGAAGATTCAATGAAATTCCAACCATTGAGGAGGATCTGCAGCATGAAGGAGAATAAGAAGCTGAATGATCACAATCACCACTGGCCATATCTGCTCCCACCATTACTATGACCATTTCCACTCCTCCACCTATTGCCTCTTAGGCACTACTTGTTTATTCTCCGCCTGCCATGGAAATATTAGTTCACCTTGCTTCCACCTCACTAATGGCCCCAATTTTGGTGTTGGATTCCTCTTTGGCTATGACATCCCCGTTGTCATTTTCCTTAATGCCTCCTCTATTTCCCACTCTTTCTTCCAAAATTCCTATAATTTCCATTGCTACTATCCCTCCTCTCACCCTAATAGAGGCCTTCACAAAGTATATGTAAGGGATACCCACTGAAATATCTGGGGTGATAATGAATCCCACAGTTGAAGTTGTGATGGCCCAGATTGTTGTTGGCTTGCCTATTCCTCCACCACCTATAGAGCCACCAAAAATGGAGTCCACCATGCAGATATCTGAAGAAATGGAGAAATGCCAAAGGGAAGCTGCTAAGGGAATAATGGAAGAGCCCAACGATCCTTTTAAGGATGATTACTTTGAACATCCATAAGGAAAAATGGACATAAACATGGATAAGGTGGAAATTGATGAGGAGAATTCACACTCTTCAGAGAAGGACATTGAATCCCTTAATGCCAAATACATCATAGAGACCTCAAACCAAGAGCTTGAAGAGGAGCTATCCCAACAACTCACGGATATAGGAGAAGAGGTGGAATCTGAAAGGTAGCCTCTAGAAGAGAAATAAGACACTGATGTCAACGTGGAGATTCTCAAAGAGCCTCCACTAATTGGTCAAGACAAGGGCCTTATTCAAGAAGAAGAGGTGCCTCCTGAAGGAGAGAAAGAAGAAGAGAAAGAATAAGAAAAGGAAGAAGATGCACCAAAAAAGAGCCCCGAGCCTAAGAGTCATGTGAAGCTAGAATAGGAAGGAGAACGGGTACCTTAGAAAGAAAGCACCACTGAGGAAAACATAGTCACCGTTGAGTCAGACATGGAGAAAACTATACAATTTGAATACTCAGATGAAGAAGAGGAAATAACTAAATGAGAAGCCTTGGGCCATGAAGAGAAACAACCCCAACATGAGAAAAGAAAGGAAGGTGACCATGAATCACCAAAAGGGGAGACTCCGATGCCTGACTTGATAGGGAAGTAGCTACAAAAGAAATCCCCTATCCTCATTGATCCAAAGGCTAGAATCGAGGCTATCTTGGCAAGGGCGAAAACAAAGATGATGAAAGAAATGAAGTCAAGAGTCCTCTCCCACATCACAGTTGATGCATCTGGATCAAGGATAGTGCAAATTGCTACCCCAGTGATAGACAAAGGAGAAGGGGTCAGCTATAACATTTCCACCATCAACTTGGGCCCTGTGACAAGAGAACAAAAAATTGATGAGTTCTAGGGGTTAGCGGCTGTGATTATGCGATAGATGAAAAAGGATCAGTCCTCTAAGGAGGAATTAAAAGAATAGTAGAAAATCTCATCGCCTATATTCAACAATGGATTTCCTTGGAGGAAGAAGCCCCAATAACATCTTCTGTGCCCCTGATTCTCTCCCAAGAAGAAATCACTAGGATGGAAAAGATGAAGAATTTGACCAAGGCTACGACAAACTAGTTCCAATGGGTGCTATATAATGGTGACATGGGCATAAGACATGCTACCTAAATGACCAAAATTTTTTGGGATGTATAGAAGCAATTGGAGGGAACAGGAAAGATATGTCACCAGTTCACCGAGCTATATAGGATCACCTATCCTAAGCTTGAGGCCATTCTCAAGATGCCTGAGAAGGCATGGGAAAAGGAGCTAGAACTCGCAAAAGATGATCACTAGCTAGTGGAGACATGGAAAATAGGCCTAGATCATAGGAGGGATGTCCTATAAAGAGTGTTTCATGAGGTTGAACTTGAACTTGAATGGGTTGTAGAGCACAAGATGGATAGCGAGGACTACCTCAAGCTAATGACTGACTATGACATGCCTTCCCTAGAGCTAGATCTAGAAAAGATCGGGCTATTCTTCCATAAGAAGATGGAGCAAGGGACAAAAAATGAATTAACTCTTGATTTCATGGACTTCACAACAAGGGAATTCACACAGTCTGAATAGGTAATCAAGGCCACACCAAGATATACAAAGCATTGGGAGCATTTTCTAAGAGGCTAACATTCCAAGTTCTTCAATCTGACATCATGGAATGGGACAAGCTTCAGGAACTAATTGGAAAATTTGTGGAGTACACCGCCCTTCATAAAAGTGAAGGAAAACCAATGATTGATGATGAGTTTTTGATAGTTTAGCTATAGCAAAGAAGGCAGCCACTAAGGACAAAACTGCTACAGTGTCAGAGCCACTAGAGGACAAATTAGGAATGAGACAAAAATGTATTTTATATCAATATATATTTTGGGGGTAGGTGAAATCCTAAGGTAAAATGAATCTTGGCCACACAATGAAAGTAAATCCTAGCCATTCATTTCACTTTTTGAAAACTATAAATAGGTTTCTCCTCTCACTTTCAAAGAGAGAGTTGAGTTGTTGTGTAAAGACATGCTGCAAAAATTTCAATAGAATTTCATTGTTTTGGTGGATTCTTGTGTTTCTCACATGTTGCATGATTCATCTTCTCAAAGTTGATATATTTAGATAGATTTAGTTTGTTGTTCTAAGTGCTTTAAGTTGCTTTTAGTAGTCTAGTTCATGTTGTCCATTAATATTGAAGAATGTTATTGTGTTGATGCCTTCCATGTTCACGCTTTTTGCTGTTTGTTGATGATAAGTAGCAGTGTAAAGATAGTATGAACATTAACTCATTGCTACACTTAAAGTTCATCTTTTATTCATGCTTTATGGTGAATGAAAAACTGGAAAATATGTAGACCTTAGAAGATAGCACTAGTTTCATGAGATTGTATGCTGTTTGGTTAAGTGGAACTTCATTTTTGGAAGGCTATCCACTGTAGCATCCTCCATTGTCACTATTCATCATTAGTTGCAGGTCTAGGAACTCTTACCTCCCTTTTCCCTTTTGACCTTTCTTTGAAATAGTAGTTAAAGCAAAGTTCCAACATCATTGTAAAGCCAAATCTGATGTTGAACATGGAGTTTTAGACTGTTGTTTTGAACTTGCAGGAATTGCACCTCACTTTCAAAATCTCATAAACTCCATTCGAAGATCCAATTCCCACTCAACTTAGCAATTGTACATTCCCCTTGTGATTACTAGTAAATCACTTCAATCCACTAATTTTTTTTGCAAGTCATGACCTGACACCCGAGAGACCTTGGGGTAGTGATCTAGAACTTTTTGTAGATTTCTACCTTTCAAGAGAGGTAGTATACTTATGTGCTGCCTATGCCGAGAAGGTGCAAAAACACCTATCAACAATATTTTGCAAAATTTGGTTCATAATGGAATCATTGGTTGACACATTTTGGGAATGTGGCGAACATGGTGGAATTATGTATGTGCTAGGTGGGCTACTATGTTGAAGATTTATGAGGGGTGATGAAACTTGAGGTGTAAGATGGGAAGATCTAAAACCATAAGGATGTCTAATGGAAAGACTTATTGTTGAAGGTATGAAAATGGTTGGTTGTATTGTTGAAGCAACAGTTGGATTTGTGTATGTAGGAATAGAGGCTATAGTTGTAGGGAGGGATACTTGATATTATCCTTGGCTTTGAGTGTATCCTATATCTTGAGTGTAACTAGCCATGGTAGGTATATTATTATCAACTATATGGGATAGAATAAACATAATCTCTATTCCATGATCATCATCAAGAAACCTCCTCACGTTGTCAATTACAAGGATTTTTGTACCAAAAAAGGTATTTAGTACTCAAATAGTTTTGAATTTTTTCTAAGTCCTTGTCCAATTTTCTTTATCTTTAGGAACCTGGGAAACCATAGTCTCAACATCTGTAAAGGTAGGTGCTTGTGAGGTTGTCATTGGCATGGTAACATCAAGAATAGAGTCCAAAATGGGTTGAGTATTGAAAAAAAATGTCATGAAGGAGTTAGAAGACTCATGATCCACAAAAAATGTAAAACCAATGAGGGATGTCATAAGTTTGGAACTACATCTCACTAAAGTATTGGCAATAGGACACCAGGTCATGAAACTCATACAAGTTCCAAAAAACTTAAGTGTACCCAAGATGAATAATAAACTAATAAAAAAACACCAAAATATCCAAAAATATAAATCAAATCCCAAAAACCAACAAAAAACACAAAGATAGATAATTGACATAAATTTGAGCTAGAAAAGGTAGGATAGGGGTGCCTAAGGCACCTATATCCTAGGTAGGCTTTTACAAAACTACAAGTTTGACTATCTATTATGCTATTTAAGTTTTTTGTGAGTGGTTGCAGATAGGTATAATAGTGAATTATTTTCCAAATTTCACTAATTTTAATATTGTGAATTGAGGAATGCAAACATATAACAATGTTGAAAGCAAATGACAATTTGGAAATAAAAAAAATAGAATTTAGATAACATAATACAATAGAGAACACAGATAGAAATGTGATGCAAATTTTAGGCATAAAATGTAGGACAAAGGTTCCTACGGTTCCTATATCCTAGATAGGGTGCTAAAAATTCATAGTTTGAGTGTGTTGACTACTATTTAGTGTTCCCAATTTTGTGTGCAAATATTTTTGACAGTGAATGAAAAATACAAATATGAAAATGTATGAATGATGAATGAAAAATTTTGAATGCAATTTTCAGATCTAGGATGAAATAATTGACTAATATGAAGATGCAATATTCTGAAAATGATTATTTGATGCAAGCTTGAAATAGAGCTATGCAATTTTTTTCACTTTTTAACAATATGCAAGACACCTAAATGGATGCAAATGACACTTCTTTTTTCAGATTTAAATGACCTAATACAATTATGAAATAATTTTAAATGTAGATCTAATCTAATATGGCTCAAACAAACCCTATCAATACAATATGAATGCAATTTTTTTTTGGTTTTTATGACTTTTATGATAAACAAGATGAAAAATACAACAAAATGATATGCAAAACCTATATCTAGGGTGAATTTTAGAAGGTATATAATGTTAACAGGCCGGGTTCACAAAAATGAAATGAATGGGAAAGGGAACCCTTTGTGGATTTGACACCTTTTCCAAAATATTTCATGGGGGGTTTATGAGATGAAATGATCTAATTGTCCTAATGATGCAAATTATCACTTTTATGTAGAAACAACAGATTTGGAATATCACAGAGGAAATTGAACACCAAAAATATAAAGGGGAGGACATTGTGTACCTATGATATAAATTTTAGCAAAAAATGTCGAGACATTGGTGTCGGGGGTGCCACTTTCCTACTACATATATTTTGGATCTATTTTCATAGTCCTTTGATATTGGATTTTTACTTTTGTTTCCCACATGCAAACTGTCTTGATCGCTTCTAGATATTTTTGTAATTGAATTTTCATGGGTTTTCAAGGACTAGGGTTTCAAATGAAACAATGAACAAAGTGTCTTTAAACTTCCTTAGATCCTATTCAACCTGTAACCTATACATTCACAAAGGGAAAATTTTATGTCATTTTATGGGCTTGCCTTAGTCAAACCTTGTGTTAGTGTTTCCACTTCCACAATGGAAATGCCAATGGTAAACCGATAAAGGAAAGGAAGGAAATGATGAATGAACCAACTATTACAACTCACCGCCCTTCTATGGTTTCCTTGCAGGACTGAAGTCACACACATCACTTCAAGGATCTTGGATCTTACTTGACATATTTCCTTGAATCTTGGAGACATACAACAATGTTAGAATTCACAAAGTAACATGAATACACATAAACTTGGACATGATGTTGGATATTGAATTGTTATAATAAAGATCAAAAAATGCTACTCTTGAATTCTTAATAGTGCTCTTAACAATAGTATTTACTCAATTGTGTGTCTTAGATTTGAAATGATGCAACAACTAGGTATTTATAGGAATTTATTCAATTTCTCAAAAATTGAATCTTGATAGCCAACTTTAAGTATTTGGATTTCAAATAATAAAGTGTCACAACTAACATATATGAATTTAGAGCCAAAATAGGAGGACATAGGCTCCTTAAGCGCCAGTTTCTCAACCCTAATTTTGAAAAGTTTAAGTTGGGGACAAAGTATTAAATGAGATCATTTGTTTTATGCTTGCAAGTTATCATAAAATATTTAAAATAAGTTGTGGAATGTATAATTTAGGAAGTTGAATGCTTAGTTAGGTACAATACCTTAAAGGGGAGCAAAAATTAGTGTGAAATTGTCATGGGTGATAATTTATGATGCTACACACATATTCAATGCATTGCACAATATATATAGGAAAAACCCTTTTACATAGAAAACCCCATAAAGCATCATTTTAATAATTAAAACATTGACATAATTTTCCATATCAAATTATTGTATTAAAATGGGGGCATCACTTCTCTACACTTGCACGTGGTCAATAATACCTCTTGTGCATAGTGATAAAATTCAATATAAATATTAAAATTGCTCACCATCTCAATTAGAGGGAAGCTCCTTAAATATAAGAGAAGGGGTGAAAAATACCCGGAGGGGTATTTTTATGCCTTACACACATGCCCCATCCAAATGGGGACCCCCTTTTTCTTTTTTTCTTTGTAGGTTCCCTGCCTTTTATATTTAGGAAACGAGTCCTCAAAATTTTGCTTTTTGAGTCATCTTCCAGTTATTGATTAAGTTCATATAAAATAAGGAAGATTGAGGTGTTTGCAACTAAGAAGGACCAAGTGATAAGTAATTGAAAATAATTTAGAGGTTCTTAAGCTCAAGTTCTTTAGAAATAACTATTTTTATGAATATTTTTTAATCTGTAGAAACTCCTAAAACTCATATAAATGATCCATCTTTCAAATTTTTCTCCATCATATGAAATCCCTTCATAGCATGCAAAGAAGCTATTTTAGAGATTTACCATCCACATGGATTCTCTAAAATCCACCCTTATGAAGAAAAAATGGAATAAGAGTCAGTAAATCTCAATTTTTGGGAAAATCTAATATCCGTTCATAAACCCAAAATTCCATAATAGTGCCAAAATCTTGAAGGTGCCAAAATCTTAAAATTCCTTGAAAATGTCAAATCCCCAAAATCCATGATAGGACTAAAATACCAAAAAGGTTAATTAATGCTTCATTTTGATATTTTAAATATTAGATTTTCAGCACATGAGATAATAGTGATGATATTGGTTAAATGTGAGAAAATTTGGGTTCTTTTTCTTAGAATTTGAGGTGAATTTGATATGTTTAGGTTTCTAAGGGAAAATTTTTCATTCTTTCCACACTTTGACTCCAAGTAATTTAGGAAATGTTTGACTACTAGATGCAAGTTGAGAAGAGTAAGAAGGAAGATAATCTATCTAGGACAACTAAGATGATGTTTGATTTCAAGGCTATGCTTCTTGAAAAAAAGATAATGTCATATTGGGATAATGTCGGAGATACCAAATTGGGTCACATCAAGCTAGAGGAATTCAAAGCAAAGATGTATGGAAAAAATCCTTAATACCTAGGTAATAGAATGATCAAGAATGGTATAGCCCAAGTTGTAGGCTTCTCTCCTTCAGTACAATGCCCAAATCTGATAGTTGAATGTATAAAGCACTATAGGTGGGACCAAAGGAGAATCATAGTTCTAGATGGGAGGATACTTGAAAATTTAATAGAGATGGCTATAACTAAGGATTTTGACATTCTAACTCATTCAAATATGACAATAGTGTCATAAGAAATAACCAAAGGAATTTACACCCAAGGGCCTAAGAGGTGTTTAGAGATAATCAATTCAGATTGGTTGGAAAATCCTAGGCCATATTACTCCAAGATGCTTAATATCCTCTATAGGAGTGATTTGAAAGATGATTATGATGACTTGGTCATCCTTCTAAGCATGATAATGTGTCTCCCTAAGGAAACCCAATTTGAAGAATGGATGCTTTACTACATTGAGGAGATAACTACTAGAGATAAGAATATCCATTGGGCAAGAATGCTTAGTAAAAATATAGATACCTAGTTTAAGAACTTGGAGAAAAGAAGGTCCTTCACAATGACCTCTTATATGGTCTATATGCTTGGTAGGAATTTCAAGTACAAAGGATGGACCTTTCTTGGAGAAGTAGGCAATAAAATTAGACAATACAAAGTTTATGATTGCTATCCCCAATTGCACCTCCAAATTACCTCCCATTATAAAAGGCTAAATGATGCGTTCCTTATTTATATTGTAAAGATTTTGCAAGGGAATCAAAATTACATGCTGTCATAAGAATCCATGGAATTGATTAAGAAGTATGGGTCATGGTACATATAGATCCCTAAATTCTCTTAGATTAGAATACAAGGTTTCCCAAATAGAACATATAGGTTTCCAAGGTATCCAACAAATAAAATTATAATTTTGGAAGTGGCAAGGTAACTAAGTGATTTCAACAAATTTTTGAAAGGAAAGCATAAGTCAACTATAGGCTTTCCAATTTTTCTTAATGTAATGGAAGCTTGTCCATCAACACTAGGGGCTGAAAATTTAGAAGTTGATCTACAATTTTATAATTTGAAAAATCATATAGTTAGGAGAAATTTTGATCCATATGATGTGGCCAAGAAATCAATAGGCATGTGGTATAGGAACAAGCCTCATATTGAGGACCACTAGGCCAATTGTCAAGATGAAATCAAAGTAAGGAAAAAAATACATTGAAGGATGCTAGTTGACATGGTCAGGCTTTATGGACCATTCCCTGTACTTGATCATGTGATAGATGATGGTGATTGTATAAAATATCATGAATATGATTTGGTAAAAGGAATACCCATTCCACCTCTTGATTGAGCTGAGGAAGAAATTAAAAACTAGATGAATTAATGGAGCTAGTCTTGAAATACATAAGGAAATGGGTAGAGTATACAACTTCTAATTTGACTAAGGAATGAGTGGCATTGAAATATGATTTGATGGGGGACTTGGAGTCTCAGTCTTAAGAAGATGAAGAGAAGTAAAAAAAGGAAGAAGATAAAATTCATGATATTGATGAAGAGGATACTGAGGAAGAACCTTTGGAGGTAAAAAATACTAAAGGAAAGAAGAAGACATATATTGTAGAGAGGAGGCCAACAAAGAAAAGGAGAATACCTAGAGTTGCAATAAAAGAGCCTCCCATAAAGAAGTAAACAAAGGGTAAGGGAAAGAAGGATTCTTCTTCTACAATAGATGCATCCTCTCCTACTACTCCTCCTTCCACAACAAAGAAACCTCTCCCATTAGGTACAACACAACAAGAGGCTATGCTTTCCTCTATTCCCACTAAAAGTACACCAATTGCATCATCATCTCCCACTGCCACTACTACTTCATGAAGTGAGGATATAAAAAGGGAAGAGGTGGTTTCATTGGATAGTTTAGGGGAGAAATATCAAGTAGTATATAAGAGGAAATCCTATTCTTAGGGTAGTATTACATTCCCTAAGCTGGACAACATTGATAAGATAATAAGAAAAATGGAGGATCAAGAGAATAAAGAATCCACCATCCTTGAAGAAATGAATTCTCTAATTTTTAAAGAGAAAAATGTCCAAGAAGAAGTATATCATGTAGAACAACAATATGAGGATCAAAATATGGAGCCCCCATTGGTAGAAGTGCATGATGAGTAGCAAAAGGATGAGCCTAAGGAGGTACGTGCTGAGAAAGACAAACAATATATTCATCAAGAGGAGCATAATAAAAGAGAATAAGATAAAGTTTTACAAGAAAGTAAACAACAAGAATATGATCCAAATATTGAACAATCAACAACACTTGAATGGTTAAGAGAGTAGTTATAGGAAAAGCCTATAGTAGAGATAACTACTCCTAATCTTGAAGAATCTCTGTCTAGAATGACCAAGCCCAAAGAAAAGAAGGCAATTATTTATTAATTCTAAAATAACTAAGGATGATTCAATTAACAGGGTTGTGCACATTTCTATTCCCTCGATAGAAAAGGCTAAAGGAGACATTGCTCTTGTGGAATAAAACATTTCTTGAATAAATTTGGGACCAACTACAAAGAAATAGGGGGGTATAAGAGCTTAGAGAATTAGTTGAAACTATATTGAAAAGATTAGAAAAGGAAGTAAATTCAAATCCATAATTAAGGGCACAAGTGGAAGAATTGCAATATTATATCAAAAACCTAGTCAATCCTATGCAATAAGCTGAAGGAAGGGTCACTCTAGAGGTGTTTTCCAAAGAGTCAATTGATGAGTTGGAGAAGATGAAATCAGCCACTAGGGTGAGAAATAAATGGATTGATGATGTTTTTGACAAAGACAATTAAAATTTTGAGGAATTAATGCAGGTCTAATCCACCACCCAAGGTTGCCTTCAAAAAGTGTAGAAAATGCTTTTAGATTGTAGGAGTTCTAGTGATAAAACGTTGCTTAGGCCGAGCATGCTAATTTATGTCCCACAATTTTTTTTGATTAGGGATAAAATTGTGATAAAAGATAAGGTTAAAAAACTAGAATATTGGTTTCATTCCTTAAAGTTCAAAAAGGAAATAATGGATAAATCCCTAAGTGATTGCACAAGAATTGAAAAGGCTTTGAATGAAATTTTTGATGGTTGTTTTGCATTCCTAGAAGCACTTACTAGGAAAAAAATTTCAAGGGATAATATGGATATGTAAAGGAGGGGATTCTCTACTATTGAGACTCAAGACAAAGAGATTCTACATGGAGAAAATAGCCCTTAGGTACCTGAAGAAATAAGGCTTGGGTGACAAGGTAGAAAATAAAGATTATTTAAACAACTTAATGAAATAGAAACTAAACTACTAAGAAAAAGAATAATAAAATTTATTAATAACAAGAACTAATTATAAGATTACAACCTATAGTTTATAGGATTAGAAACTTTAAAACTCATAGATTCTACACCTAGGAGGGTTAAGTCTTGGCCACATACGACAATGCATCATAGGGACGTTTGTGCCCTACATTGTTGTCCTTGTCAAAACAAGGAGTAAAACCTTTGAACCTACAAGTTGTTCTAAGAATCAAGATTAGTGAATCCCCTCATTTACATTTTGGTGAGCCCGACGTGAATAAAATCATGTCAAATATTTTTCTTCAAAATTTTAATGCTTTTAACAATGCATTTTCTAAACAATATTTTGATATGTTGGATGATTCAATATATAATTTCTTAGAGGTATCTCCTACTATCCACAAATATAATAAACAAACTTCTTCATTAAAAAATTATTCTTCTTTGCAAGTTTAAGAGTCCATGAATGTGGTTGTAGTATCTGTCCCCCTCAAAGGCCTAAGAGAATACTCATTTACATGACTTTAGTTAGCCCATCTCCTAAAAGGATTCATTCTATTTTTGGGGTTCTAACATAAATGACACCTCAAACCTTACATGAGGTTTATGAAATCCAAGGATCCCTCTTATAGAGTAGTAGCCCATACTTAAAATACTAGAAGGAATCAACAAAACTTAATTGACCTACTTCTCTACCACCTTATCAACCGAGCCTTCCCAAAAAACCTAAACCTATAGCTAAGGCACCTAGTGAGTACGATTTTGTCCAGAAACTTTGCATTTATCCTACCAAGATCTCACTATGAGATTTGCTTAAGACTGCTCTAATTTACCAAGGTATGCTTCAAAAAGCCCTTCAAAAGATCCTCTTGAATTCTTCTACTAGGCTAATGTATGTTAATGCATTGATAGATCATACTCATGTGGATTTTCCAAATATTATATTCCATCTACATGAACTCTAGCCTCCAGAAGTGCAAAAGTAAGTGAACCCTCTAATGATAATAATTAACATTAATAATATTAGCATTATACATTCTCTCATCGACATCAATTTATCTCTCAACGTATGTAGCATTGACTTGTTACCTAAAATTAAAATTGATCTATCTTCTCTTGCTACTTCTTTGTATATTGATGGATTCAATAATGTCGACTGACAAGCCTTAGGAACAATAATCTTAACTTTGATGTTGGGACTCATTATCATACCCACCCTAGTATACATTATGCTAGGACCATTACTTTATAACATTCTCTTATGAAGACCATGGATTCATGCTTTGGGAGTAGTCATTTCTATTTTGCATCATTCTATTAAATTTGTTGCTAATAACAAAGTAATCACAATCAAGGTTGACCTTGATGCTATATATCTTTGTGAGATGGAAGCAGCTAGTCAGACCTCGATTACTTCTACTCAAGAAATGTGTACCATTTTTATCTTCTAATGCATTGACATCCACTCCAATAGTGCCTATTTCAAAGGCTACTATTAAGATAGATGTCCCTAAGGAAGATCATCTAGAATTAGAGAGTCCTAAGTCTACCCTTCCACTTCTCCTAAATCAAACGAATGTCTTAGTGATGATTGGGGGTCCTTGGAATTTAATAGATCCTATTGACCTAGATATTATAATGATCTCATTAACCTCTATTAAGAAAGTTGATTATCCTCTCACTAAGGAAGATGATCATGCTCCTGCTAAGGAGGATGACTATACCTATGCTAAAGGAGGATAATCACACTTATGTTAAGGAGGCTAGTTTTTATGTTCCTAAAAATAAGGATGATTGTGTTATTGTAAAGGAGTGTGATACTTATAGTTGGGATTATGCTCTTTACACTGATCCTCCCTCTTTTCGAGAATTGCAAACATGTTATGGTTTTGGTTTTAATCTCTTTTCTAAATATGGCTATGGAGGTAAAGGTTGTGGATGTAATGAACAAGGTGTGAAATTCCCCTTAGAGGTTGATCCTTGTAAGTGTAAAATCAGACCTTGATACTATCACATGAAGTCTAAGGTGAAACCATGGTTGAATATCAACAGGATTTCCATTGAACCTCCTTCTCTTAAATTATTTCATCCTTAATACATTGAAATTAAAGTAGACTCTACCAAAGTTCCACTAGATTTCTTCTCCTTGGATGAAGTGATAGAAGAATTATTAGGTGTCTACTCTAATTTACCTCCTTATTACCATAAGTGACAATTCTCGTATTGCTTGAATAGATGGGAATATTTTGGATAATTTGTTATGAGTACTGATGAGGAGGCTTCTTTATCTAATGTGGATGATAGTACTCCTACACCTCATCTTGAATATAATAGTTCTCTCCTTAAAGGGGATACTTCTAATGTTTTCATGGATCCTAAATCTTCTAAAAAAGTTATTAAGATTGGAAAATGTCTTTATTCAAAAGAGTCTAAACAACATGTTGATTTGCTACATTCTCATCCTGATATTTTTCTTGGTCATATGAGGACATGCTTGGTATTGAAGAGTCTATGGTGGTTCATAATATTTTACTATGTCCTGATTTCAAGCCTGTTAAATAAAATATACACAAGATGAATCCCAAGGTTGCCCTATTAGTTAAAACTGAGATATAAAAGATTCTAAAAGCTATTTTTATTTGTCCTATTGACTATTCACCTTGGATATCGAATATAGTCATTGTTATTAAACCTGATGGTTGTATTCATATTTGCATAGATTTTTGTGATCTCAATAATGCTTCTCTTAAAGATGATTTTCCATTGCCTAATATTGATATGATTGTGGAATCGACTACAAGCCATGCCTTTTTGTCCTTTATGGATGGCTTCTCAAGCTACAATCATATTCATATTAACTTGAAAGATCAATATAAGACAACCTTCACTACCTCTTAGGGTACCTTCTATTACGTAGTTATATCATTTGGACTAAAGAATGCCAAAAAAACTTACCAAGAAATGACTCTTATCTTTCATGATTTCATTCATAAGACTCTAGAAGATTACATTGATGACATCTTGGCTTTGTCTATGACTCATCAAGATCACGTCGAGCTCTTATCTTTAAAATACTTCAACTATATAAGATGAGACTAAATCTTGTTAATTGCATATTTGGAATAGAGATGCCAATAAAAAAAATAGATTTATCATCTCTCATAAATGAATTGAAGTCGACATAAATAAGATTGATGCAATTATTAACATGCCTCCACCTAAAAAATTCTCTCAACTACATAGTTTGCAAGGGAATATTTAGGTGATTCATAGATTTGTATCTCAATTAACTGATCACACCCTTTCATTCATGTGTTTGTTGAAGAAATATGTTCACTTTCAATGAGATGATGAGTACAACAAATATTTTGAGTCAATAAGTTATTTGGCCAATCCTCCTATCTTTATTCCAGCTATGTAGGATAGACCATTTTTACTTTATATCTCTACATCACCTCATGCTTTAGCAACTTTATTATCTCAACATGATGATGGTGAAAAAGAAAGATTAGTCTACTACATTACTCATATTCTAGTTGATTATGAAACTTGATATTCTGCCATAAAGAAATAATTTCTCGCTCTCATTTTTGCAATGAATAAGTTATGACACTATCTTCTCCATGAAAAAACCTATGTAATTATGAAATGTGATCTCCTTAAACATTTTTTTACTAGAACCAATCTTTCGAGAAGGTTAGAAAAATGGGTAATTTTACTCCCTGAGTTTGACATTAAGTTCATAACTGAGAAAGAAATCAAAGGATAAGTTGTTGCAAATCAATTTACAAAAGTTCCCTCATCTTGTTCCTTCCCTAATATAGATTTATTTCTAGATTAAAATTTCACACTAGGCCATGAACCTATGTGGGAAATGTATTTCAATGGATCAAGATGCCAAACCGAGGTGTAGTTTTAATTTCACCTGAAGGGAAGTCAATTCCTTTATCCTTTTGATTAGAATTTCATTATACTAACAACATTGTTGAGTATGAAGCCCTTATTATTGGTTTACATATTGTGATAGCATTAAACATTAAAAATATTCATATTCATTGTGATTCCAAACTTATTATAAATAAAATCATGGAAATGTATCAGGCTAAGCAGAGTAAGCTATCTAGTATCAAGATTTTTCTTTATCCTTGCTTGATCAATTCTCTTCCTTTATGATACACAATGTCCATAGGAGAGAAAATTTCCATGTGGATACAATGGTGAGCATAGCCTCCCTTGTACCCTCAAACAATTGTGTAGAAGAGTATCACTTTGTGGCTCAAATGATTTAATTTCTTGTTCTCTTAGATCAACTTGAACTTGATAGTCTTGTGTGTGCTCATGTAGACTCAAGGAATGGTATTCTTACATTTATAATTATCTAAAGACTAGAAATTTTCTTGATGATGCGACTAAAAATTATTGCACTTAGATTAAAAAGCTTTCAACTTGATATATTATCTTATCTAATGTTCTTTATTGAAAATCTTATAATGGTCTTCTTCTTCGATGTCTCACTAAGGCTGAAATACCCCTTGCCCTTCAAGAAGCTCATTTGGGTTCTAGGGGTGTACATTTCGGTGGTAAATCCTTAGTGTGTAAACTTCTTTATATGGGATATTATTAGAAAATAATGGAGCAAGACTCCTTTTCCTTTATCAAGAAATTCCCCCAATGTCGGCAAAACAGTAATCTCATATGAGCTCATACAAAATAACTTCAAAATCAAACCTATCATTGGCCATTTGCAAAATGGGGGTTGGATATTATCAAAAAAATATCACCTCCTTCTAAAGGACATACCTTCATCATTATAGCTACTAGTTAATTTACAAAGTGGGTTGAAGCTATTCTACTTTAATCCACTAACACTAAAGCAATATGTAGCTTTCTTCTAAATAATATCATTTCTCTTTTTATATTTCCTTCTACCCTTGTTTCTAACAATGGTACTTCATTTAAGAATAAAGAGGTAAATAAATTATTAGAAAAATTTCATATCTAGCATCAATTTTCTACACATTATTATCCTCAATTTAATGGCCAACATGAAGCATCTAATAAAACTCTTGAGGTAATTTTTTAGATAATAGTAAATAAACATGGAAAATTTGGCATACTAAATTGACGTAGGCCTTGTGGGCCTACCACATGAGCATTTGTACGGCTACTAGTATAACCTCATAGAAACTTGTTTATGGTGTTGAGGCTATCATTCCTTTAGAGTTGGAAATTTTGTCTCTACAAGTTTCCCTTAAAGGGTTGATTGATGATGACACTTAGCATGATGAATTTTTAAACCAACTTGATTTGATCAATGAGCACCGATTATAGGCCCTCGAACATCTCCAAGATTATCAAAGATCTATTTCTAACATTATAATTAAGGTGTTCTTTCTCATAATTTCAAGGTATGTGATCTTTTTCTTTATGATAATTAGAGAAATGAAAATGTGCCACCTCATCAAAATGAGAAGTTCAGCCCTAGTTGGTTAGGTCCTTACATAATCATCTCTAAATTTGGTTCTAGTGCATATAAACTATCATCCATGGATGGTATGTCTCTAAAATAACCGGTCAATGTAGTACATCTTTCTCATTACTATGCATAAGTTCTATGTGGCATGCACATGATACTCATTCATCTCCAAGGATCACAATCCATTGTGCTTTGAAATTTCTTCATTAGCACATTACCTTCTTAGTTTGTGTTATGATTTAAACATGTATGTAAGTCATTTCTTTAATTATGAATTATATACATATGTTTTAGTTATTATGTTATGTATCTATGCATTGTGTTTGATTAACTCTTTTGGTTAGGAAATTAGATCATCATTGTATTTAATTAAATATACATCCAATGTGTGTTTAATAAATCATGATAGAATCAAATCTAAACATACATCCATAATCATATCCATTAAATAACCCTATGAAAAATAATTACACATAAAGAGCACCATGATTTCAATCCAAAAATCTTATATATATATATCAAAAATTTCGGGTATGTGCAGGATCATGATGGGCCAAAAAGTGGCGATATGATGGGTATATGTAGGGTATGTGGCTGTATGATGGGTATATGTAGGGTATGTGGCTAGTGACATTTTTTTTACCCAAAATTGATGAAATGAAAAGGGTTTTTAAAGGAGATTCTCAACTTTCCACCAATATAAATTATGCTTTACTTTGTTTTTAATAAATAATTATTATTCATTTTCTATTTGAATTATGACTAAAGTACTGATTGATAAGTTCATTGAAAAACATCTATATCTTTCAAACGGTATCATATTTTTGAATCTAAAACATGTGTCACATTCTATAATTCACATACTATAGGATTTAAAAAAAAAACTAAATTTCATTAAGTTTTGACGAAGTTAAGGTGATAATTAAAAAATCATAATTAATTATTTACTTGGAAAAAACTTACAAAAAAATATGCCTCACATCGAGACATGAGTCCTCTACTTATATCTAAAATATTATAAAAAAATATTATCATTTTATTGTGGTTAGGGTGGTTAGATAGACACCTACTTCTTATTTTTCCCCTGAAATTTAAGTACTACTACATTGAAATTTTAAATTTTGACCAAATAGATTTTTTTTTTTTTAAATAAACCTAGTATTTTAGAAACTACATTCAATTTTCTACAGATTCTATTCTTACATATTTTTGAAATAATATAGATAACTTATTCAAATTTTTATGTCAAGTTTCCTAACTCTGATTTTTATGAATTTTTTGCCACTTAAGGGCATGTTTTTTCCATGATGATCTTGCACATACCCTTTCATGTACATGTACATGTATCACACCACATAACAAAATGTGGTCCCTATATATTTTTATATGAATCTATACATCAAAAATTATATACATAAATAATGATATGGTATACAAAATTAGGCCTTTAGCCCCTAGGTGTATGGCTCCCTAAGCCCTTTAGTTTTGGGGCTAGCGGAGGAGGCTAGATCGACGTATAGGAGTGCAATCAATCTAACTACGACATGAACATACTTCATGATCATAGTCCCCTGATCCCTCCTTGAAGCTCAGTTGCATCCTCCCATAGCTATGTGATACGATCCTATAGTGAAACCTCCCGCTCCTGGGCCTGTTACAGCTCATCTTTGAGATGCTACACTTGAGGATCAATGGGTGTCATCTTCAATGCCTCTACCTACCTCCCAAATTCATCAACCTAGCTTTTCAAGGTGTCATGTTTTGCCTTAGCACTCTCATCCCACATCATGGCTTGATCTCACTTGAATAGCATAGTAAGGAGCTACATAGCCCATTAGTCCCCCTATCTAGTCATCATGTTCAACTCGATGGTTTGCTTGACTACCTCTACTTGTGTCTACTCATAGGTCATCCTCAGACATGTTACATGCTCAAATATGTGGGAATGGTTCCCTACTAAGGAATGCTTATAGGCATCGAGGACCAACCTCTAGATATGGATAGCTAGGGTTGTCTCTGAGATGCATCTCCTAACAAAATCAAGCCACTCCTATGTGAACTTTGCAACCATGGAGATAGTAACCAATATTAGTACCATATCATCAAAGTATACACATATATATGAGAAAATATGAAATGAAATATATAAAATCCAATAGCATGTATCATACTCATTCCTCGGTCCCTTTCTTGTCAGTGTTGATCCAAGGGTGCAACCATTCTCGGCCCTACCATAGGGGCATGAGTGCTTGGATGGTATGTGGTGCCATTGAGATAAATGAAGCATGCATCGACAATGCCACCCATTGTCACCACCTCAGCCTCTTTGTTTCCCTTCCTCCCTCTATCTCGTTGCCCTCACCATAATTTTTAGGACCCTCACCTCCTAACCACTGAGCACCAACATCATTCATGAGAGTGCCTTCTAGGAAAATTAGGGTGGTACTTGATGTCAGCCACTAGTCAGTAAATTAAACTATGCCACTAATTTCATCATTCATGAGGGCATCAAGCTGGTTCTTGTTGTCCAAACTATCATCATTGCTAAGTGAAACATCCACGATGGTGGGATGGGTCTGGGCACATGTTCGTGCCATGATCTTATGCAATTGTATGTATATGGGAGTTGCTGAGGGGATTGTCTACACCTACCTAAACTAACAGGTGACTTGGTGCCAATAGTATGGTACAATAATGTGATCTAACCTCCCAACCGTAAGGAAGCTAAGGTAGCGGAACAACCTCCTACACTAATCTTGAGAGGAGGATAATGCAAAATTTTACAAATCTTTACAATAGTTACAAAAACTTAAACATAAATATCATGCATACCACAACACAATGATTTACGTGGGGAAAACCATTTCGAGAGAAAAACTCCACACTCTAAAAGTTTCCCAATATATTATTCAAAAATCATGAAGATTACAATATATTTGTAGAGAAAGCTTCTCATAGGATTATCATTATCACCAACCAAAGACCCAGAGGAAACATGATTGCTATTAGACTCTTAGAATACATCATAATATATAACCATAATACAATGCCCTCATAAAATAAGGTTTCCTTCTAGGGAAAGTCAAGCCAACAAAATATCTATCATTAGATTTGAGACCTAATGATGAATGGTCTAGATTTACAATAATAAAATATACATAAAATTTGGATTTCAGGGGCGCTACACCTAAGCCCCCACTGGGGCATGCAGCTGCCAAACCCACTACCGAGGGGATGATCCCCCTAGACCCCTCATGAGAGGCTACTCCCCCCTATGCTTACCTATTAATAGTAAACCTTATATAATTGCAAGGTAGAGACACATTTTCCCAAAAATATCATTTTTCAAACACCTTGCAAGAGCAACAAGAGGGTATATTTAAACATCATCTCTCAATTGCTAAGGGAAAAAAGGCCCATAGACTCTAAACACCATCTAAAATTCTCTATGCTCAAAGGATTGTTAAAGAATCAACAACATTCATAAAACTCCCTACCTTAACTAGCTTCACCCTACCATCTTTGATCATATCTCTAACAAAATGATATTGCACATCAATGTGCTTGTTCCTAGCATGAAATTTTGGGTTTTTAGCTAGACATATTGCACTCTAATTGTCACAATTACAAGGTTTAGATACATTTTCCCAACACCATCCAGGAGTCAATTGTGCTGCATCCTCCATAGCTACCTCCTATCAAATTTATAGGTCCCCATCTGCTTATAAGGGCACCATTTAATGTCATGCTCATGTAATATATCTATGTGTTTCTACCAAAACAATAAATCTTTGTACCACCGATCATGTATCAGGGGGTATACACGTGCTTGAGGAGTCTTGTGTAGTAGGCCTAGGGGATACTTGGTCAACCTCATGCATCAGATGTGCTCAAACTACCACACTTGAAGTAGCTTGGAGATGGTAAGGCTATGCTACTCATATTGGATGTATCTCCCAAGGTTGTGATAGAGATGCATGAGCATGCTATGACCCTAGGAAAATATTGTAAATGATGATTTTGGTTTACCCTCATAATATTTTACTCCTAGGGTTTTTCACCTAATAGGAGAAAGGGGATTGGATGGGTTCCAAAATGCAATGTTTTACACTCAAGATTAATGTAAATGAGGTGTATTATGCCTAATTAAGATTTTCTAATGCTTTGATATGAAAATGAAGTGATCTAATGATGCAAAACCTAAGAAAAGTAACTTGTTTGAAAACACTTTGTGATATGAAGAAAAGTAAAACAAATGTAATGAATGATAAAATAGAGATGTAGAACAAGAACTATGAACCTGGAAACCGATGAGGAATAGACTGGACATTGCAAAGGTCATTGAAATTCTAAAAATTCTAATTTTGGAGGCAACTGGGACACTTATGCCAGGCTAGGTGACTTAGTCCCGGACCAAGGAAACTAAATTAAAAAGTTGTTTATGCCAAAATGGTGTCTAAATCTATAAAAAAATTCTAAAAAATCAATGTAGTGGGACTAAGTCACCATTGTGGGTGACTTAGTCCACTTTGGATTTTCTGCAAACCCGACAGTGGAAATGAAAGCCCACAACCCGCACTCTACTTTTTGACATAAATTTGGATTTGAATCTTCGAAAAACCTTACAAAACAGAAGATAAATTGGTTTCTACTAGGGATTTTTCCTTGGTCAAACCCCTAGTTGGTATTTAAACTTTGTGGAAGATAAAAATCTGCATAAAACCTAGCCCTAAGTGTGTCTAAGACTAGGAAAAACTGAAAAAATGAGATAAAACCCTATTCTAATATGCTAGAATGAGGTGATTAAATGGCACTTGAATGATGCAAGAATTCAATGCAAGAAACCCTACAACACTTCAAATTAATGTAAATGATATGTAAAATGTAATGTGAACCTTAAATCAAAGATAAGAACATGGAAGATGGAATCTCTTTGAAAACAATTCATTATGTGTGATTTGATGGCTAGTTGCATCTATTCAACCTAGATTTCTCCATGATCAATCCTTTGCAATGTGAAATATTGAACAAAAAGTGATCTTGAAGACTTGCAAAAACCCTAGTTTGCTGCCCTAAAGCTTCAACTTTGCTGCAAAATGCTATTCAATCTTCTTGTGTAAGACACTTTTTCTCTTGACTTTTGATTTTTGCTTTGTAAAAATGACTAGGAGATGTGAAAAATGACTTAAAATGTGTATTTATAAGCATCAAAACCTAATTTTCCCATTATTTAGACCTAAGAGGCCCACATCCATTGAAAAATTAAATTGAATTGATGAAATTGCTGCTCAAAAGTGGAAAATACTCCAAAAGGGACTAAGTTGCCACCTTGGGCAACTTAGTCCCACCAAGGATATTTTTGGTGGGTTTCACAAAATTTGAGTGATTTTAATGATATTTGTTAGGATTTAAGTGGTTTCATTGGTGAATTAGGCCTCAAAGTCCAAAATCATGAGTATTAGGGGCCTATGAATGAAATTTTAAGGGGGTGATTGATAGAAGGTGTCTAAAGTATGTCCTAGTTTTACTGCAAAATTGTCACTTTGTTCAAGAGTACAATTTTTTTGGAAATAAATTAAGCCCCCACTTTAGCGCCCATATGACTCTATGTGCATATGCAAGCTAAATTATTCTAAACAGTGCACTTTATTGCATAAAAGGATACTCGTTCAAAAGATGGGAAAACGAAGCCCCCAATGTAGTTAACTACAAAACCACAACATTAAGAACTGCATCCTACAACAAAAATTCATTAATTGTCCAAAAAACCTTTTATATAACTCTTAGGAATCTACTTCGAGGGTAGATGTATGCCCCACCTTGATTCTACTTGCTTTATGAAGGTGGAAGCAAGGTAGCAATCTAGCCACATCGAACCCAAAATATCATACCAAAGTACATTTCCAAGTACCATGTCACATAACAATAGATATTTTATGATGTCAGGTGCAGAATCACAATTCCAATGCAACAAACAGCGTCAAAAATGGAGTTCCCTAGCTCTTGTTATGTTGTTTTGAAGAAAATGTACGTTATTAACTCTTAAGAAAGAAAATAACCCTATTTTAATGCATAAGAGTAAAAGAAATGAAAATAGGTTAAAAGAGGTGAAAGTGAAGTATTTGGTCACTTACTATTTCATTTTACCTTCTTGTAGCTTGAGAGTGATGAGCGAGAGGAGAAAATGTTGAGCAGATGAGGGTATACAGCTGCACAATTGGACATTCTCTTAGACCAGGTGATACGTGATGAGCGTCAGCATGAGGTGAGTAGATTCTGCAACTTTCATTTTGTGATTTTGTAATGACTTAATGCATTTATGGGTTAATTAAGGATCTTGGAAAAAAAGTTCGCAAAGTGTCCCATTTTTTCGCAAAGTGTCCCTTTTGTTTGCAAAGTGTCCCTTTTGTTTGCAAAGTGTCCCTTTTGTTTGCAAAGTGTCCCTTTTGTTCGCAAAGTGTCCCATTTCTTCTCAAAGTGTCTCATTTCTTCTCAAAGTGTCCCATTTCTTTGCGAAGTGTTATGTTTCTTTGTTGAAAGTCCCAAAAGGGTTCAAAAGTGTCTAGGGCCTTTAGAAAAGCACACTAGATGAACTTTAGCACACTTGCATGATGAAAATGTAAAAAAAAAAGATTTTATATGAATTTTAGAGCATATTTGTGTAAATTTTATAGGTACCTGCCCGAGGATGATAGTAGTTAGGAGGGAGATAGTTGAACTTTCTAAGAGATTTGGCTCCAACGCTATCAGTGGAGGAGACAAAGCATCTTTAGGATGTTGGGATCTATTGGGCATATCTTATGCCTCCCATGAGATACCACAATGCCATGTTGATGGCTCTCTATGAGTGATGGAATGCAGATACATGCACATTCCATCTACATACATGAGAGATGATGATCACACTAGAGGATGTACATTGCATTCTCTGTGTGCCCATTCGAGGAGAGAAAGTATATTTCCACAAAGACCATACCTTCCTGGAGAAAAGGGTTGATTTACAGCATTGTGTAGATGGTCTAGTTCAAGATGCATGAGTTAGAGGACAAATTGATTTATCTATGTTATTATATTCATGGGCACCAGTGGTTCGATGTATTATGATGCACACCGTAGCACTAGTTCTCATCCCTGATAGCCGAGGTGCTCACCTGGAGGGAGGACTAGTCCACATGATTTAAGGGATGATAGAGTAGTAGACAGTATATGCCTGGGGTTGGAGTATGTTGGGACATCTCTATTATGATTTTGGTTTTCCTTCACAATACTTTACTCCTAGGGTTTTTCACCTAAAAGGGGAAAGGGGATTGGATGGGTTCCAAAATGCAAGGGTTTACACTCAAGATTAATGTAAATGAGGTGTATTATTCCTAATTAAGATGTTCTAATGCTTTGATCTGAAAATGAAGTGATCTAATGATGCAAAACCTAAGAAAAGTAACATGTTTGAAAACATAGTGTGATATGCAGAAAAGTAAAACAAATGCAATGAATGATAAAATAGAGATGTAGAACAAAAACTATGCACTTGGAAACCAATGAGGAATAGACTGGAGATTGCAAAAGTCACTGAAATTCTAAAAATTCTGATTTTTGAGGCAACTGGGACACTTACACCGGGCTAGGTGACTTAATCCCAGACCAGGGAAACTACCCAAAAAGTTGTTTCTGCAAAAACAGTGTCTGAATATGTAAAAAAATTCTAAAAAATCAATGCAGTGGGACTAAGTCACCACTATGGGTAACTTAGTCCACTTTGGTTTTTCTATAAATTTGAAAGTGGAAACGAAAGCCCACAACCTGCACTCTAATTTTTTATGGAAATCCAAATCTAAATCTTTGAAAAACCCTACAAAACATAAGATAAGTTAGTTTCTAATGGGGGGTTTTCCTTGGTCAAACCCCTAGTTGGTATTTAAACTTTTTGGAAGATAAAAATCTGCATAAACCCTAGCCCTAAGTGTGTCTAAGACTAGGAAAAACTGAAAATGAGATAAAACCCTATTCTAATGTGCTAGAATGAGGTGATTAAATGACACTTGAATGATGCAAAAATTCAATGCAAGAAACCCTACAACACTTCAAATTAATGTAAATTATATGTAAAATGTAATGTGAACCTTAAATCTAAAGATAAGAAGAACATGGAAGATGGAATCACTTTGAAAACAATTCATTATGTGTGATTTGATGGCTAGTTGCATCTTTTCAACCTAGATTTCTCCATGATTCACCATAGGAATCCATGATCAATCCTTTGTAATGTGAAATCTTGAACAAAAAGTGATCTTGAAGACCTGCAAAGACCCTAGTTTGCTGCCCTAAAGTTTCAACTTTGTTGCAAAATGCTATTGAATCTTCTTGTGTAAGACACTTTTGCTCTTGACTTTTGATTTTTGCTTTGTAAAAATGACTAGGAGATGTGAAAAATGACTTAAAATGTGTATTTATAAGCATCAACACCTAAATTTCCCATTATTTAGACCTAAGAGGCCCACATCCATTGAAAAATTAAATTGAATTGATAAAATTCCTGCTCAAAAGTGGAAAATACTCCAAAAGGGACTAAGTCACCACCTTGGGCGACTTAGTCCCACTAGGGATATTTTTGGTGGGTTTCAAAAAAATTGAATGGTTTTAAAGATATTTTTTGGGATTTAAGTGGTTTCATTGGTGAATTAGGCCTCAAAGTCCAAAATCATGAGTATTAGGGGCCTATAAATGCAATTCTAAAGGGGTGATTGATAGAAGGTGCCTAAAGTAGGTCCTAGTTTTACTGTAAATTTTTTCTCTTTGTTCAAGAGTATACAATTTTTGACAATACAAATATCATCCTCCTCTCCTTTATGGATTGGATGTAATGGATAAGGCTCTCATGAAGGTGTGAGCCTCACCCATCTATCACAACTTGTAGCACGACGATTGCGATCATCACCCACCACACTAGTGGCATCACTACTCACCCCTTCTCTAGCCAACACATGTAGATGTGTTTGGTCATGTCCCACAAGACTACATGCCTAAGGAAACATTGTTGCACATCCTAAGTGTCTTGGGTCATCATGCCCTCCTCATATGCCACCCACTATCTACAGATGGGTAGTCGTAGGATGTGGTAGATGTCCTTTAATGTCACTTCCATCTCCTAAACAGGAAGATGAAATGTAAATGTATCAGCATCCCACCTCTCCATGAGCATCATTAGCATGGGAGTATGGAAGCAGATCTCTAGCATGGTATAAATGCACCATAGCCCAACCTGTTGTAGTAGGTCATAGTCATCGACGTGGATATCATTGTTGTGTCCAAACAATAATGTTAGAATGGCCTCACTACTATGCTCTCGTATCTTGGGCCACTCCTAAAAAATAATAAATTCTCATGTTAGAACAATATACATCACAAAAATCTTCTAACTCTACATCATCAAAATCTTTCAAAATTATCCTAAGTCTTCCTTTGAGACTACAATGCATCATGGTTCATTGGCATCTGAGGTTGAACAACCACTGATAATAATGCACTAGCTATATTCCAACATGAATGAAGGATATTGACATACTAGTAGCATGCGATTGCATCATTTGAATGCCTTTGTGCTAGTTGGATTCCTGTATTGCTCAAAAATACTAAAAAGATAAAATCTGCTAAATTGACAAATTGGATGGAAAACTTATGTGTACCTCATCAAGTGGGTCACCTCTCACCACATCGGTGCATATTTGATTGATCCATGGAGTTCGAAAGTCTCATCTATGAGGCATTTTGCTGACAACTCTCTCAAAAATTCAATGAAATCCTCATCATGAATATGTAAAATGACCCTTCCATGCAACCACCCAAACATATATAGGCTTATTTTTTCCCATTTTTCATGAAAATAATGTTCCTTTCATCCTTCCTATTTTAACCCCACCTAACTAAGGAAAAAAATAGGAGGGGGCATATACTCACTTCATTGAATTTCTCTTTCAATTCATCAAAATTTTCTTAAGCATTCTTCTCGTCATGGTAGCTTCTTGTTTTGAAACTAACTCAATTTTGAGTTTTACAGAATGAAACTTCACATTAGGTGTTGTAGTTTCTCACTGAGCTAAAACATTGTGGAAATTGTTATTATCTTCTTTCTCGACCTCTATGGCCTCTACAGTATCCTTTTTTGGTAAAAGTCTATAAAAATTTCAAATTTTCAATTCTAGCATTGATGAGCTAAAGGGGATCTATAATGAATGGTTCATAAGGAACAACACTTGTTGAAGGTTTTTCAAATGGGGTTGCAAGCTAAGTGGGATTAACCTCGGAGGAAACTCCATGGTTAAGCACACTTGAGCTGGAGTAGTACTAGGCTAGGTGACCCCAGGATGGCCCAATGCTTCACCTTTATGAACATCACCTAGATGTAATGAGTGCTAAGTGGGCCATTCATTATCATGAGATATGGGTTCTTGTGAACCACTATGACAGGCTGTCATTAGGTCCTAACACTTTAGTGAATAAACACATCAATATATCAACCAAGCAGTATCCAATGGTTGTATGCAATAGAGGACATCTTGAATTCCCTCTTAAGAACTAACCAACTAAATAGAAGTTCTAAGCTAAGGGGCCTCTAATCTTAAAAGAAATAAATCATCTATCTAGAAAGTGGAAAAATAACTCAAATCAGGAAATAGAAAACTAAGAATCTAAAAACCATCACCACTAAACTAGAAAGCATGGAAACAATTAATCTAAAGAATGCATAAATTGTTGAAGAAGTAAAACATGTAAAGAAATTAGGAAACATCTATCTAATGCAAGAGATAACAAGCCAACTACTATTCATAAAACCATTAATCATAATCAATTGAAGAAAGGTGCTCCAGACATTCAAATGCTAAGCTTAGAAACTACAGACTCAGTTACAACCTACAGGCTTGATACTAACAGTATAACATATACTCATGAAAATGAAATGCAAATTCAACTATTATCTACTAAAAGAAAATACAGAATAGGAAACATAATACTTATCTATCTATCTATAACCCTTAAGTGGCCAGGTCTTAGGTGTAACTACAACTACTTCAGATCACATGCACTAGAAAATCCTCTCTGTTACTTCATTCCACAGATGCATCCATATTACACAGTAATTCAAAGAGTGGCGGAAAAACTCATATTCATATGGTATTTTTAACTCAAAGACAAATTGGTAGCATAATGATAATCTCCTTTATCATTTGTAACAATTACATATTTATATGAAAACCGACTAACAAAAATCCTATTTTTCAGTCAATTGAGTCTTTCAACAGATTTCCCATAGTAAAAGGGACTTTAAATCCCATGATATACAATATTACAATTTTTCTTGTCACCTTACTACATAATGATGATGACCCTTCATGGGGAATTACAATTGCTACCATACTCTAACCAATTGTGTAAAGGGCACAATTTTTAAAGTTACAAGGGGAAAAAATCATGCCAATTAATTAACCCTTATTCAAAATAAATACTAACCCTTTTAATGAATAAAACTACACATACCCTAGGTCTTGTCGCTAGATCAAACGTAACTTACCTGTGTTGATGTAATTGGATAGTCACATGGTTGGAAAGGGTGGCCGCAGATAATATTGGCATGGATGGGATGGTTGAAGTGATGTCAAAAATTATTATTATGACAAAAAGGTGTCATAATAATCTTATTTATTATGGAAATATTTGATGTGATGTGGCGGAATAATAATAAAGGGGTAGATCTCAAAGCGGCATTAAAGAATGGGCATGCACAGAACTTAGGAATTTAAAAAAAAAAAAAACTAGAAGGATAAAATGTACAAAAACATCCAGAGCATTATTGAGTAATGTAACCAAAGAAGAGAAGAAGAGAGTTCTACAATTATTATAGAAGGATTTCATCGGAACAGAGTAACTACATTGAGGATTCCAGAGCATCATTGATAGATGCAGCCAGTGCAACAACCAAAATTTTTAGAGCATCGTCGAAAGATGTAGCCAGACCAGCAACCAAAATTTTTGAGTATCGTCGAAAGATGTAGCCAAAGCAACAACCAAAATTTCTAGAGCATCATTGAAAGATGTAGTCGGAGTAGCAACCAAAATTTCTAGAGCATCCAAACAGAATTCTAGAGCATCCCAACAAAATTTTGGAGCATCACTGAAAAGATGCAGTCGAAAGAGAAACAATAGAATTCTGGAGCATCGCTATAAAGATGCAGTCGGAAGAGGAACAACATCATTTTGGAGCATCACTAAAAAGATGTAGCCAGAAGGAAGAAAATTGTGATACTTTGTCCTTGACTTTCCAAAGCACCATTGAGTGATGTGTCATAATGTAGGATCAAGACGAGACGTGGAACCAATCTGATATGTAGATTCTAAGACATTGTAGCAACAATTCTGGAGCATCGTAGCAACAATTTCGAAGCATCATAGTAGTTGTGCTAACAGATTCTGGAGCATCATAGTAGAGTGCACTGGAATTGGGTTCGCCAAAAGATGAAGTCCTGCAAAATATAAACAAAATTTTAGCCAAGTCCAAATGGTGGAATTGATGAAGAAATTGAAGAAATTTTTAGAAATGAAATGATTTTTTTATTAATTTAACAACTATATTGAACCTGCCACAGCAGAGTCAATACAGTGGATTTCTCCATGGATTTCTACCATTTTTGTAGACTCCTCTTTGTTAACGGGTTTATGGTAGATGTGTAATCAATGCCCATTAACCAGAAGAGTTCGGGTGTCACCATCAATTGGTTTTAACTAGACCAAACCATTAGCAAACACTTCAGAAATATCGTATGGTCTAAGCCAATGTGTCTTGAGATTCCCTTGATGATCCTTGTATTTGGAATCAAACAATAATGCCCAATCCCTGATATGGAATTCTTTTTCTTTGATATGTTTGTCATGCAAGACCTTACACTATTGCTAGACCAGTTCAATTTGATGGACAACATCCAGACGAAGTTTGTCTAGTTCACTAAGCTATAAGACTCTCTCAACTTGAGCTCGTTTAAGATCCATTCCTAATTCCACGGTTGTCCTAAGGGTTTGGAGCTTGAATTTGATGGGCAAGAGGGGCTTCTTCCCAAAGACTAAATCATAGGGGCTATAACTAGTGGTTGTCTTCCAAGTCATGTTGTAGGCTCAGACGAATTCCGGTGGTTTCCTAGCCCAATCTTTCCTTCCCGAAGAGACTATTTTTGTCACAATATTTTCCAGCTCCCAATTAGTGACCTTGACTTGACCGTTTTCCTGCGGGCGGTAGGGTGAGGACTTCTTTTGACTTACTTGGAAGTGATCTATGAATTCCAACAGGACTTTAGACATAAACTAGGGGCCTTGGTCTATAACAATTGTTCTTGGAGCCCCGAATCTTAGAAAGATTCTGTTATAAATAAATTCAACTACATGATCTTCCCTAGCAATGTGTAATGCTTGTACTTCCACCCACTTAGTCATGTAGTCGGTGCAAACCAAAATATACTCTTTCCCTTGCAAAGGAGGGTTTATGGGGTTGATGAAATCCAATCCCCATTTTTCAAATGGTTCAAGAACTACCTGAGGTTGCAAGGGAATTTCATTGGATGCAGTTGGTGTTCCTACCCTTTGGTATTCATCACACCCGTGAACGTACTTCTTGATGTCCTTATGCATTAAAGTCCAATAGTATCGTGCTCCTAGAATCTTGTGAGTTGTCCTTTTAGCAAAATAATTCCCTCCAGAAGGGCCATCATGACAGGTCCTAAGGATACTGTAGGTCTCATTTTCCCTAACACACAATCGCAAAACCATATTGGGTCCACATCAAAACAAGATTCCATTAATCCATTTAAAAGGGGCACTCTCTCTTATGAGGCGTTTCTTTTTTTTTGACAAAGAGTGAGGTGGTACTTCTATGGTGGCTAAGTAATTTGCAATATCAGAAAACCAACGAGTTTTAGTGGAGATGGAAAACATATTTTCATCTGGGAATTCATCCTGTACTCGAGCATAGTTTCCATCCTGTTTTATCTAGGATAAGAAATCTGTGACTAAATTGGAGGACTTCCCTAGTTTTTCAACAATTGTCACATTGAAATCCTGGAGGAGTAACCACTTGATTATCCTTGCATTTACCACCGATTTATTCATGAGATACTTGATGGTTGCATGGTCTATGTGCAGTGTAACTTTTTATCCTGTGATATAATGCCTAAATTTCTTGATAGCATACACTACAACCAATAATTCTTTCTTTGTTGTGGTGTAGTTTTTCTCGGTTGGGGTCAAATTTTTGCTAATTAAATATATAGCATATTTCCCTCCATTCTCATCTTCTTTCCCTAGAACCACTCTAATGGTGTCATCAGATGCATTAGCATAAATGTGAAATGGCAGGTTCCAATTAGGTCCTTGTAGGATAGGGGAAGAGATGAGTTTCTCTTTGATAGTTTCAAATGATGACTGACACTCGGGTGTCCAAATGAAGTAAACATTTTTCTAAAGGAGAGAAAATAGCAGGGCTGAAATTTTGCTAAATTTTTCTATGAACCTTCGATAGTATCCACCATGCCCTAAGAAATTCCTGACATTAGTCTGAGTTTTTGGGATCTCAAGTTGTATGACTTCAATTTTCTTGGAATCAACCTTAATCCCTTCGGCTGAAATATGATGTCCTAGCACTATTCCTTGCTTCACCATGATTAAGCATTTCTCATGACTGTGGGACAACCAATGACCCTCACACCATTTTAACACTTTTACTATATTTGTGAGGGCTTCATCGAAGTTTGAACCATATATAGTGAAGTCGTCCATATAGACTTCCACACACTCATTTACTAGCTCAACAAATATAGCCAGGATGGCCCTCTGAAATGTGGCAGGAGCATTACATAGCCCAAAGGGAAGAACCCTATATGCAAATGTCCCCCACAGGTAGGTAAGGGTCATCTTATCCTAGTCTTCCACTGCTAATGTATCTAGTTGTATCCACTAAATCCATCCAAAAATGAAAATTATTTTCTCCCAGCCAAGTTATCCAGCACTTGGTCCATGAATGGCAAGGGAAAATAATCTCTACGTGTCACTTTTTTGAGCTCCCTATAATATACACACACTCTCCACTTCCCATTCTTCTTTGGAACTACAACCAAGGGTGACACCCACTTGTTTTCATAAATTGGGTAAATAAATCCTACCTATAAGATTTTCTCAATCTTAGTTTTAATGATGTCTTTGAGGGAAGGATTGAGTCTCTATTGTGGTTGGCGAACAGGTTGAACATCCTCAATATAGATATGGTGTGTGCACACACTAGGGTATATTCCTCTCATATCTTTATATTCCTAGGTGAATGCTTTAGATCTACTCACTAGGATGACTACCATGGCCAGCGAAGCCAAATTTTCCTATCTAGTAGGACCTTTTGGTTTATCAACCCATACTTTGCTATGTTCGGCAGGCTTGGTAGGGGGATACAAAAATAATTTTTTTCTATTATAACCATGGGAGATGGTCATTCCTCCCTCCCTACAGTCAATTTTGGCTGCAATATTAGCTAGCCATAGTTGTCCCAGAATTAGTGGATAATTGTCTTTGGGCGTAAGGGATTCAATTATCTAGAAATCCACTAGATATTCCCAACCATCCACCTTGAGAAGAAAATTTTCAATGATGCCTTTGGGAATAGCTATGGATTGATTTCCATTTGTAGGACTATGGTTGTGGGGCGTAGATCAATGAGCCCTAATTTTTCCATCACATCAACAGTCATTACATTAATGGCTGCTCCAAGGTCCACTAAAGCGATGGATATTGCTACCTCATTAACTGTTACTATTATGAGTGGACTCCTGGGTCATCATATTTTAGAGCAGTGATTGTTCCAACTAACAAATCAGCTAGGTATCCATTGATATGAACAATGTTGATTCATTTTGGATTCCTCCCTGGAGTTTTGATGAACAACTTTTTAAACAACTAGTTTAACTCAGGGATCTCTTTAATCACTTGTAACAAGGGAACTTCAATCTACACTCGTTTAATTTCCTATATTAGTGTAGTTTACATAGGTGAAGTTGTTTTCAAAGCATCTCTCACATAAATTGGTTTTAATCACTCTAGAAAAGGGGCTTTGGTTTTGTCTTTAGGCACAAGATTTTTCGTAAATTCAGTTGGAGACTGACCCTCCTCCTCCAGAGGTAGGTCGACATCTCTTGCTGATGGTGGTAGGTCGGTCTCATGTTGCATAGTGTCTAGTGTTTGTTCTACAGGCGCAGGTGTTATTGTTGTTTCCTCAATAGAATTCTTGATAGGTTCATCTATGATTTCTTTGATAATTGGCTGCGAAAGTGTTTCACCAGACCTCAACTGTAGGTTTCCACAGTGTATTGTGTTGAGTCCGGTGACATTTTCTTGTTTGAAAGAATACACTAGAGTATTTGGATGATTATTCTTTGGATTAGGGACTAGTTGCACCGAAAGTGGTGATTGGTTAACTTGGTTAGTCTATTAAGTGTTTTGGGGAGGTGGTAAGAGAGTCTGTTGAGTAGGAATCCTCCTGGGACTAGAATAAAACTAATGTTGGGGTTGATTCCATTGAGGAATGGGATTTTGAGGGTACCACTGCTATTGAGGCTAGTGGGGCCACTAAGGGTTACCCCAAGATTGGTTTGTCTAGTCTGGTGGTCCCCAAGGATAGGTTCCCTAGTTGGAGGGTACTAGTGGTGATGCCTGAAGCTGGGGTGCTACCCATTGATTATTGTTTCAATTTGATTGGGGCCACCAGTTAGGATTAGAATTATGGCCATAGGAAAATTTACCTCCAATTCTTTGGTTGGCAACATTCACCTCTTCATCAATTGGTGTTGTTCTTTTCTTGGAAAAAAAATATGGCATTCAATAGCTCACATTGATCGATGGGGTGGTTCTTGTCACATACTTGACAAACGTCAATCTTGTCAACTTTTTCCAAGGGACACTCTTTGAGCAAATGTTTGTTTTGACACCTAGGGAAATAAATAGACAAGGTCTCAAGATTTCTAGTTTTAGCCTTTATGCTGTCTAAGGTGGTGTTTAGTTGGACAAGAATGTCAATCTTGAAATTAGCCAATTCCTCACAAAGTTTATTTATGTCATTAGAACCACGTAAGGGGGTGGAATTCCTAATACCTCCATGAGTATGGGAGAAGTTCTGACACAATTCTGTTATTTCATCCAGTCTCAATTGGGACACGTCTCCTTTTCCCATTAAGTCTAAAATCCTTTGAGCTTCATCCTTGAGACCTTTGAGGAATAAGGCCTTTAAAATATCAAGACTTATGACTTCTCCACCGCAGCGTTTGGACAAGAAGATAAACCTATCTAGGTAATCTTTTAAACTTTCATCCTCATTTTTTCTTATTTTGAATAGTTCTTTTCTATCACTCAACCTGCAACAACTTTGGTATTTCTACAAAAAGATAGACTCCATTTCATCCCAAGAGGTTATCGACTGAGAAGGTAGCCCCATAAACCAGCGCATAGCTGAGTCTTTCAGAGTGGAAGGGAATTTTTTTAGTTTTTGATCATCATTCTGGTAGTCATATGCATGACACAAGACTTTGAATTCAAATAGGAATTGATCAGGGTCCTTAGTAGATAAACCTTGAAAGGTTGGTAAGAAGGCTAGTGAGGTATTTTTCATTATTGTGTCGTCATCTACATCAAATTCAATTGGATAAGTGAATGTGCATGGTGGGGGGTCATCATTGTTGTGGTTATTTTCAACATTTTTGCGGTCACCCATGGTGTTTAAAGGGATATGATCCTCTTCCATAGCTTGCTTAGTGGCAAGAGGTTCAAGAGTTTGTGAGAGAATATGCTCCTCAACAACTATTTTTTCTCTTTCCAGGGTATATGGGAAGGTCTCAGGTTGACCCTATTCGATCAATTAGTTTGTAAGTTCTTGGTATAAGTTTCCTTCCTCCTTACTTGTTGTTGGTACATCAAGTGGGGGGGTTTTTGTTATAAATCTTCTGTGGGGGCCTCATTTCCTTACCATGCAAAAAAGAAGCCAAAGAACTATTCCTATCCCTAAGAGTTGTATTCAAGATATCTCCTATTAACACTATAAAAAGGGCTTCCCTAGCAATGGCACCAAAAAGTGACAGGTTGTCGTTAGGTCCTAACACTTTAGTGAATAAACACATCAATATATTGACCAAATAGTGTCCAATGACTGTATGCAATAGAGGATATCTCAACTTATCTCTTAAGCACTAACCGACTAAATAAAAGTTCTAAACTAAGGGGCCTCTAATCTTAAAAGTAATAAATCATCTATCTAGAAAGAAGGAAAATAACTCAAATCAAGAAGCAGAAAACTAAGAGTCTAAAAAGCATCACCATTAAACTAGAAAGCATGGAAAAAATTAATCTAAAGAATGCATAAATTGCTGAAGAAGTAAAACATGTAAAGAAATTAGGAAACATCTATCTAATCCAAAAGATAACAAGCCAACTGCTATTCATAAAACCATTAATTAGAATCAACTGAAGAAAGGTGCTTCAGACATTCAAATGTTAAGCTCAACAACTACGGACTCAGTTACAACCTACAGGCTTGACACTAATAGTATAACATATACTCATGAAAATAAAATGAAAATTCAACTATTATCGACTAAAAGGAAATAAAAAATAGGAAACAAAATCTTATCTATCTATCTATCTATAACCCTCAGTGGCCAGCTCTCAAGTGAGACTATAGCTACTTCATATCACATGTAGTAGAAAAATCTCTTTGTTACTTCATTCCACAGATGCATCCATATTACACAGTGATTTAAAGAATGGCAAGAAAACCCATATTCATATGGTAGTTACTCAAAGACAAATTGGTAGCGTAACGATAATCTTCTTCTCTTGTTATTCATTATGTGTAGTAGTTACATATTTATATGAAAAATGACTAACAAAAATCCTATTTTCCAGTCGATAGAGTCTTTTTAACATATTGCCAATAGAAAAATGACTTTAAAGCCCATGATATACAATATTAAAGAGGCTTGCATGATCCATTAAAATTTTTGAAACTGAAAGATAAAAAAATTATAAAGACTCGGCCAAAATGTGTGCTATTGGAATTTTGGCACCCGCTCGCTCATTTTCAAAAGTATGAAGATCCGCATTCATTTTCCCTTTTGAATAGAGTGACGATTGGAAGTGGAATTGACCTACAAAATACTCAAGACTAAACCATTAAATCATCATAATTTAGTTTAATTCAATCAACTCCAAGAAATAAAGTTTGTACGCTTATTCATAAAAAGGAGAGCAATTATTTTTCCTAAAGGTAATCAATTGGCAAGGTTATTAAGGTTGAAGGGTTTATATTTATATATTGTGCCCATTATACTGATGAGGTTATTTTTACCTAATCATCTCCTCTCCTTCCTAAGTCTGAGCAGGTCCTCCTGCTCTCTGGCATGTCCACTGCCCATCATTCCTTCTATTCATTTTGTCATACTTAACACTGACATCATACACATCATCTCCCTCTATGTCTAATATATCTGGATTCCTCAAGAATCCCTAATGAAAAGTGACCCTTTGTCTCCACCTAGAAAATTTGTCCTCACTTTAGTCCAAGTTGGTGTATACTGAAGGTGGCGGTGAAAGAAGCAAGGGAGGTCTATACCTCATAACAATCTAGTTGATATTTAATTCCTCTAGAATTTTGGCCAAAGCTATTGCTCTTTTGTAGGACCATCTAATATTATAAGGTGAAATTATTTCCCTCTTCTTGAGATGCATAGGAAGAGAGGTATACCTCTCTTCACATGCCTACCATGTTGGTCCTATTAATTGTGGCCATGTTCTTTAAAGTGATCATGACACAACTTGAGATTGTTATTGTATTTGGCATGTACTTCTTAATTCTACTTCCCCCACAAAGAAGTTAATAAAGAAATATGTATACTTTTCTAAGAGAAAATTGTGAACAAAGAACTCACATAGCAAATTCTGTTATTCAAGGAGTGACTCAACAAATACTTTTACAAATTCCTTGATATAAGGGTCATGAGGCTGGTTCTAGAAAATTCTTTGCAACTTCCATCTTAAAAGGTGCTCATTGAAAAACATGGAGGACAACCTAGATGGTCTTCTAGAGGCTAATGGAAATTCACCAATTTCACAAGCATCCTGCTTACCCCTATATGCTTGATGGAAAGATTCTTTTAACATGACTAATTCCCTCTTTAACCTATTATTTTCAAATTCCACATCATTCAAGAGGTAACAATGCTCTATCCATTTAATTAGCATTGGGGGAATACGTACCTAGAACCAGTCTATAACGATAGGTTCCATTTGTGTCCCATTTGATTCCATGATTGGTTGAGTATCACTCTCCTACAAACTTTGTTCTAGCTCCAAAATTTTACTCACAAACTCATTTAACTCAATTTCCTGTTGATTCTTTTCTTCTTCAAAAGCACTGAACAATTGAATAAAATTATTTTTCAAAACTTGAATATATTTTTCTTTTTCGCATCCTAATTCTACTTACCCTGTTGATTCCATTGTTGGATCTAGAATTGTAGTTGCTCAATAAGCTTGTTTTTTTCCTCCATTTGTGCAGTCAATTTGGAAACTTCCTGATTTCTTTTATGGACAATGGCAGTTTGCACCTCAAGTTCTTTTTGTTGATTAATTTTTTCCTCGTCATCTTTCACCCTGGCTCTTAACCCTTCAATTTCTATCTTTAGCTTTTCTAATTCCTCATTTCTCTGGATGAATTCTTCGTCCCTTGTGTCCACAGAACAGAATGCATGAGGAATTTCTTCATTAGGATGAGGCACATTTTCTTCTTTGTTGTCCTTAGGAAGGGATGAGTGAGGCACTTCTTCCACTTTTTCATCAATATGGGGTGCATTTTCTATTTCAATGCTCTTAGGAAGCACTTCTTCTATCTCTTTTGTATTCTCAGTATGAGGCATACTTCCTTCAGTTTCTTCAGGTAGGGAGGATCAAGGAATTTCTCCATCAATATGAGGTTTGTCTTCTTCTTCATCGATATCCACAAAGAAATATGCATGAGGATTTTCCCGAGGCACTCCTTCCATAAATTCAAGTATACTTTTCGACCTGTTAAGGAGAGAATCCTCCCATATGTTCATCTTCATTCTACTCTGATTGTGGCTATTGTGTTCTTTCCCTTTCCTGTTCTTCAGGCGAAAGGGTTTCTTTGTTCTTTTCACTAGGAAGTTCATCCCCTTGCTATAACATTCCATCTATTGTCTCATTATCAGGTGGACTATCAATTTCTACCACCTTTATTGGAGTCTTGGCCTTTTTTCTTTTTGAACTACTGCCTATATCTTGGGGTTCGATTTCACTAGTCCCTAAAGATAATCGTTTACTCCTCCATAGAGGAGGAGTTATTTGAAAAACAATTTTACTTCATTTCTTCTTCTTCTGAGGGGGTTCCTCCTCTTCTCTAGAATGTACAATTCCCACCTCCCCTTCCTATCCTAGGGTTTGTAATTCATCTGGCAAGGTTTCTGGTGCATCACCACTGGGAGCTATGGAGTTGCATTGGGATTTAGGGGCACCTAATGCCTATGAGGAGGGTTCCTCTACAAACTATTCCTTTTGTTTAGAGGATTCTCCTTCCTCAAGTGGCCTCTCTGGCTCTTCATTCTCAATTTTTTGTAGAAACCTTTGCCACTTTTCCTCTGGCTTATGGTGGAAATAGTATTTACATATTAATTATATCAGACCATGATGTTTAAGGGGCCCTGTCCCAATTTTATATTTTTCTATCATAGATGTGACTAAATGGAAAAGAAAAGCTGGTAAATTTAGCCCTAAGAGTAGGGTCCTCAATTTCGTGGCGTAAATGAATCAACAGGCAGAAAGGGGGTCCCACTACTATAGTCATTTGTCCCTCACAAGTGAAATATTTAATAATCTAGGTTGCAACAAACCTCCAAGGTTCTAGAATAGACATTCTATGAATTCCTTTAATTTTTCCCCTAGTGTTTATGGTCATTATAGGTTGGGGTTCCCCTTCCCTATGGAACAATTCTATTAAATTTTGATAAGGGACGTGGGTATTTTCATTTAAATGAATTCCTTTATTCTCAAGACCGGAAAGATGAGCAAGGAATTTCATATTAACCCAAATAGTTTTTCGCGCACCATAGTCTTCCCATCTACAAAATTTTCAACGAATTCCTTCACCAGCTACTTTGTGTGCCCATCGAATTGTTTCATGAAGTCCAGCCATCCAACCCTTTGAAATAAAGCTGCCATATTGCTTAACGCTAGCAATGGAACTGCAGAAGTTGGCTCATACTTTTTCTTAGCATCTCCCATTTCCTTTGGTGAAATTTTATAGAACTATGGAATGCTTGATTCTCTGAATTACAAATGGAAAAAGAGCTCTGCATCAATATATTCGAAAAGGAAATAACTAATTACCATTTTTCTTGTCACCTTACTACATAATGATGATGACCCTTCATGGGGAATTACAACTATTGTCGTACTCTTACCAATCGTGTAAAGGGCACAATTTTCAAAGTTACAAGGGGAACAGATCATGTCGATTAATTAACCCTTATTCAAAATAAATACTAACCCTTTTAATAAATAAATATGTACATACATTAGGTCTTGTTGCTAGATCAAACATCACTTACCTGTACTGACGTAATTGGATAGTCACATGGTTGGCGAGGGTGGTGGCGGATAATGTTGGTATGGATGAGATGGTTGAAGTGATGGCGGAAATTATTATTATGAAAAAAATGTGTCATAATAATCTTATTTATTATGGAAATATTTGATGTGATGTGGTAAAATAATCATAAAGGGGTAGATCTCGAAGTGGCATTAAAGAATGGGCATGCATAGAACTTAGGAAATTTTTAAAAAAAATTGGAAGGACAAAATGTACAAAAAAATACAGAGCATTATTGAGTAATGCAACCGAAGAAGAGAAGAAGAGAGTTTTGGAATTATTATAGAAGGATTTCATTGGAACAGAGTAACTAGATTGAGGATTCTAGAGCATCTCTAACAGATGCATCTGGCATAGCAACCAAAATTTCTAGAGCATTGTTGAAAGATGCAGTCAGAGCAACAACCAAAATTTTTAGAGCATCATTGAAAGATGCAGCCAGAGCAGCAACCAAAATTTTTAGAGCAGCACCCAAAATTTCTAGAGCATCTGAACAAAATTTCAGAGCATCCAAGAAAAATTTTGGAGCATCATTGAAAGGATGTAGCCAAAAGAGAAACATAAGAATTCTGGAGCATCGTTGAAAAGATGCAGCCGAAAGAGGAACAACAACATTCCAGAGCATTGCTATAAAGATGTAGCCAGAAGGAAGAAAATTGTAATACTTTTCCCCTAAATTTCCAAAGCACCATTGAGTGATGTGTCAAAATGCAAGATGAGGACAAGACATGGAACCAATCTAATGTGTAGATTCTAGAACATTGTAGCAACAATTTTGGAGCATCGCAACAACAATTTTAGAGCATCACAGCAGTTGTGCTAACAAATTTTGGAGCATCACAACAGGGTGCACTAGAATTGGGTTCGCTAAAAGATGAACTCCTACAAAATATAAACAAAACTTTATCCAAGTCCAAATGGTGGAATTGATGAAGAAATTGAAGAAAATTTAGGAAATGAAATGATTTTTTTTTTTTTTAAATTTTTTTAATTTTATTTAACAAGTATATTGACCCTACCATAACAGAGTCAATGCAGTGGATTTCTCCCTACATTTCTACCATTTGTGTAAACTTCTCTCTGTTAACGGGTTTATGGTAGATGTGTAATCGATGCCCATTAACCAGAAGAGTTCGGGTGTCACCATCAATTGGTTTTAACTAGACCGAACCTTTAGCAAACACTTTAGAAATATCGTATGGTCCAAGCCAGTGTGTCCTGAGTTTCCCTTGATGATCCTTGTATTTGGAATCAAACAATAATTCCCAATCCCTTGTATGGAATTAATTTTCTTTGATATGTTTGTCATGTGAGACCTTACGTTGATGTTGGACCAGTTTAGTTTGATGGACGGCGTCCAAACAGAGTTCATCTAATTCACTAATCTATAAGACTCTCTCAACTTGAGCTCATTTAAGATCCATGCCCAATTCCATGCTCGTCATAACAGTTTGGAGCTCAAATTGGATGGGCAAGAGGGGATTCTTCCCAAAAACTAACTCATAGGGGCTATAACCAGTGGTTGACTTCCAAGTCATGTTGTAGGCCCAAATGGCTTTCGGTAGTTTCCTAGCCTAATCTTTCCTTCTCGAAGAGACCATTTTTGTCAAAATATTTTCCAGCTTCCTATTAGTGACCTCAACTTGACTGTTTACCTGTAGGTGGTAGGGTGAGGATTTCTTGTGACTTACTTGGAAGTGATATGTGAATGCCAACATGAATTTAGACATAAACTAGGGGCCTTGGTCTGTAATAATTGTTCTTGGAGCCCCGAATCTTAGAAAGATTTTGTTATAAATAAATTCAACTACTTGCTCTTCCCTAGCAATGCATAATGTTGTCACTTCTTCCCACTTAGTCATGTAGTTAGTACTGACCAAAATATACTCTTTCCCTTGCAAAGGAGGGTCTATGGGGCTGATGAAATCCAATCCCCATTTTTTAAATGGTTCAAGAACAACCTGAGGTTGTAGGGGAATTTTATTAGATGTGGTTGGTCTTCCTACCCTTTGGTATTCATCACACCTATGAACATACTTCTTTATGTCCTTATGTGTTGAAGGCTAATAGTATCCTGCTCCTAGAATCTTGTGAGTTGTCCTTTTAGCAAAATAATGCCCTCTAGAACGGTCATCATGAAAGGCCCTAAGGATACTGTAGGTCTTATTTACCCTAGCACACCGTCGCAAAACTATATTAGGTCCACACCAAAACAAGATTCCATTAATCCATTTAAAAGGGGCACTATCTCTTACGAGGCATTTCTTCTATTTTGACAAAAAGTGAGGTGGTACTTCTGTGGTGGCTAAGTAATTTGCAATATCGGAAAACCAAGGAGTTTTAGTGGAGATGGTGAACATATTTTCATCTAGGAATTTGTCCTTTACCGGAGTACAGTCACCATCATGTTTTATCCGGGATAAGAAGTCTACGACTATGTTGGACTTCTCTGGTTTGTCAACAATTGTTACATTGAACTCCTGGGGAAGGAGTAACCACCTAATTATCCTTGCATTTACCATTGATTTATTCATGAGATACTTGATGGTTGCATGGTTTTTGTGCATTGTAACATTGTATGTTGTGATATAATGCGTAAATTTCTTGATGGCGTGCACTACAACCAACAATTCTTTCTCTATTGTGGTGTAGTTTTTCTCTGTTGGGGTCAGATTTTTGCTGATAAAATATATAGCATATTTCCCTCCATTCTCATCTTCTTGCCCTAGAACCACTCCAATGGCATCATCAGATGCATTGGCATAAATGTGAAATGGAAGGTTCCAGTTAGGTCCTCGTAGGATAGGGGCAGAGATGAGTTTCTCTTTGATATTTTCAAATGAGGACTGACACTTAGGTGTCCAAATGAATTCAACATTTTTTGAAGGAGAGAAAACATCATGGCTGCAAGTTTGTTAAATTTTTCTATGAAACTTTGGTAGTATCCACCATGCCTTAAGAAACTCTTGACATCATTCTAAGTTTTTGGGATCTCAAGTTGTTGTATGACTTCGATTTTCTTGGAATCAACCTTGATCCATTCTATTGAAATATGATGTCCTAGCACTATTCCTTGTTCCACCATGATTAAGTATTTCTCGTGACTGAGGGACAACCGATGATCCTCACACTATTTTAACACTTTGTCTAGATTTGTGAGGGCTTCATCAAAGGTTGAGCCATATACAGTGGAGTCGTCCATATAGAATTCCACACACTCATTTACCAACTCAACAAATATAGCCAGGATGGCCCTCTGAAATGTGGCAAGAGCATTACATAGCCCAAAGCGAAGAACCCTATATGCAAATGTCCCCCATGGGCAAGTAAAGGTCGTCTTATCCTGGTATTTTGTTGCTAATGTATCTAGTTGTATCCACTAAATCCATCCAAAAATGAAAAATATTTTCTCCCAGCCAAGTTATCTAGCACTTGGTCCATGAAGGGCAAGGGAAAATAATCTCTATGTGTCACTTTGTTGAGCTCCCTATAATCTACACACACTCTCCACTTCCCATTCTTCTTTGGAACTACAACCAAGGGTGACACCCACTTGATGTAAGAAATTGGGTAGATAAATCCTAGTAATTTTTTCTCAATCTCAATTTTAACAATGTTGTTAAGGGCAAGATTGAGTCTTTGTTGTGGTTGTTGAACACGTCAAACATCCTCAGTGCAGATATGGTGTGTGCACACACTAGGGTGTATTCCTCTCATATGTTTATAGTCCCAAGCGAATGCTTTAGATCTACTCACCAAGGTATCAAACAGTCTTTGTTCTTCCGTCTCAGTCAACCAACTATTGATGTTCAAAGTTTTTCCTAGTAGCAACATAATAGTTTTGACCTTCAGGTAATTGGATGTGACAATGTGAATGGGCCTTGTCAGTGTATTAAGTGGATAGTTGTGGTATAGTTTTATGAAGTCGAGCAACATCTGCAAAGAAATGGCAAGTTTTTGGTGTAACTGAGGAAATTTAGATGGGTTAGCTTATTAAATAATAAACATCAAAATCCAATGAAATAACAAAGCACAAAGGAAATATAATGAAAATAAAAGGAGTAATACTACCAGTAATCTTCATCTTCCATGGTTCACCTTTGTTACACCCTCTAGTTTGCAACAAGTCAATGAAGCCCTCAGATTTCAAATTGAGCAACCTATAATAATGCCAAAGCCCTATGCAAATGTTGAAGGATTTGATAAAACTATGCCTATGTCTATGACAATATGATAAATGAAAATAATGACTACCAATGCTAAAATGATTATAATGCCTATATTAAAAAATGACGGGGTCCCGAAATTATGAGCAAAATTGTCTTTTATAAAAAACACAATTTTGAGTGGATGGATGAGATTAAATTCTAAGAAAGACCTAAAATGAGAGGTCTAGATTAAACCTAAGAATCCCTAATTAGGGTTAGGGAAAATTCATTAATCGAACGGTCAAGATAAAACCTTAGATAAATGGATCGACGGTGGAGAATAAATGAGATAAATTAATTAGAAAATAAAGATTTTCAAAAATCAAGAAGATAAAGACTGCCTGATTTGCGAGATTCAAAAAATCAAGAAGATAAGATTTGAACTGAAGATCAGATTTGGAAAATCAAGAATCTGCCTGATTACTTGATTTTTGGAAGATTAGTTACCAACTTGAATTAAATTAATTCAAATTATGGATTTTATGAGACAATAAATAATCTTTTTCAGATTATTTACCAAAATGGACTGACAGTTAAGAAAGTGATGACATTTTAAATAATTTCATTTATTTAAAATGAGAGGAATATTATTTTTGACAATTAAATAATTAAAGATAATTATTTAATTTAGCAGATAAGATTAATTAATTAAATTAATTAATCAATTCATTTAATTATGATAGTTAGTGACATATTAAATAAATAAATAAAATTTATTTATTTAATAATCAGGAAGAAATATATGATGAAGGGTAATTAAATAAATTAAGAAATTTATTTAATTAAGGGAAGACTTAGACAATTAATGACGTATTTAATAAATAAATAAAATTTATTTATTTAATAATCATGAAGAATGCAAAGACTTGAATTAATTAAACAATTATAAATTATTTAATTAATAGTCGAATGTGGACCAAGGACATAATTAAATGTATTAATTATGCTAGGACAAAGTGGTAAAAATGAAGCTTGCAGGCATTTTTAGGTGTCTACATTTTGCCCCTCTTGTCATAATGTTGCTTGTCGTTGTGACAAAGAAAATAAATAAAAATATGCCCCAGTGCAAAATAAGATGAGGAAGAATGATGAGGAGGGTAGTGGTATGCCCCCCGAGAGGACAGACAGGTTCCAAGAACATTGGTGTGCTCTCGAAATGGATGAGAAGACTAGAATATGAAGAGACAAAGAAATGTTAGTGCAAAAGATATGGATGATGATATGGATGCGATGCCTATATGAGATGGGTGAGAGAAGATGACAAGACAAAAGAAAATGCATGTTAGTTCCTAGACCAAATCCTTCAAAACATTGCCATAGGACTAATATTTATTGCTCTTAATCATCATTGGGCGGTAAAATGACACAAATGGACAACAAACACCATGATATGATGTAGACTAAGGTGTGCAAGGTCATCCATTTAAAAAATAGACAGTCACAGACAAGGAATGTCCTAATTCAACAAAAAGGGCGAAGTTGCCCCAGTCTTTTTGTCAAGACAATCCATAGACAATAGTCAAAGAAAATAAAATAGGTCAGGAGACGTCATCACACCTCTAAATCCTTCGTGGGACATCCTCGAGGTAGCTAGTAACATGAACAAAAAGACAAGACAATAAAAATATAAGACAAAATAGTCAAAATATAAGACAAGATAGACCAGAAAAATTAACAGCCATTTTGTTTTGTTTGCCAATGTTTATTTTCCAAAGATTGAATTCTTGCCAGTTTGAGATTTTTTCCAATTTGACGGTGTTGATGGTTTGACAAGGCCTATTGTCAAGAAGGACACATCCTGAAAAGACAAAGGACATTTTGATGAGGTCTAACTCCAAGAAGGAAACATCTTGAAGAGGACCAAAGAGTGGCGAGACTGACATTGTTTTGACTAATATGTTTTAGCAAGTTGACTAATGTTGACTGTATGATTGATTGGACCGTGTTGTCTAATTTTGACCAATTTTGACATTGACATTTCAAATGACTGTCTTGTGTCTGAGTTTGACTACGTTTGACTTATTTGACCGATGTGACAATTGTGACAAATGCCATGATTTTATTTGGACCAACCTAAAAGGACTGACCTAATGTCTCGGGGACTCATCGACTGATGGCCTTTCCTACGTAGAAAATGCGCAGAGACAACATAGTTCGACAATGACATGGATTGACTGACATGACTGAATTTGACTCCATTTTTTAGGATTTTGACATTGATTTGGATGTTTTTGTATTTTTCTTTAGGACGTTTTATGATTTTTAGGTCTTTCTTCAGGGCATTTTATGATGTTTTTGGTCTTTCTTTAGGACTTTTTACGATGTTTTTATCTTTTTTTAGGACATTTTATATTTTTTTTGGATTTTGACGTTTAAGATGATAGTGACAAATGCATATGACTAATGCCTACACATGAGAATCCAAGGACAAACATTATTGTGCCCCTAGTCAAGCTGAATACCAATTGACAGGTGATGACAACGTTGTTTGACATGGGAAGGACGCATCCCAAAACAATGTGAGGATGATGATGATAATGTGATGAAAGTATAGAGGTCTACAGCCGGGCCAAGAACACAGTCAAGTAAAATTTTGGATAATGTGCTTGTATGGATTAGACTCGTTGCATTTGGAATGACTTGGTTAGGGCTAGATGGGATGATGATTATTCTTAGACCGTTTGACAAGGGAAAGCCAAGATAGGTGACATGCATGAAAGGATAGGGGATGGCCTTGGTAAAGGACAGAAGACAAGAGACTAAGGGAATTGTCATATGATTTTCGAGGACTATGTCGTATAAGGACAATAAGACTATGACAGTCAATGACACGATGTTTCGTGAATAGTGTATGACTGAAGGATAGACATGTCAAGAGTTTTCCCAAAGCATAATTTATGTGTGTCAGTTTTATTTCAAGATCGAGGTAAGTGGGAAAAATGCATGGAAATGATAGGGCTTAGATGAACGTCAATGTCATGAGGAAGGCATGGGAAAATGAGACGACTTGCCCCCAAGTGTAAAAGTCCACATAGACGATTTATTTTACACATGACACCTGTTTGCCAGGTTTTCACCATTGGATGAAATTTTTCTCTTTACTATTTTCTTGACTTTTTAATTTTTTTGGTGTCACCAAGACGCCTGTTTGCCAGGTTTTCATCAGGGTGACAATTTTTTTACATTTTTCAATTTTTTTGTATTTCTGATTTTGTGGATAGCCTGGATGCTTTAGATTACCACTAACTGTTCTAAATCCACTGACGGTGTCGATGTAGAGACTGGTGCCATGATATGCCAATAATGACCTTGCTGAAGGAGTTGTCTTGTCAGGATCGTAGCACTTGTATACAACTGATCGATGTCATTGTGATCCTTTCTAATACTAGATTTGGCCTTATCAAAATATGCACATCGCAATAGAGTGCCATGAGAGTCCTTGTGGTAAAGAGTTGCTACCATGATGTGACGGATTTGTGACATGGGATTTTTGGACTTTACGTGAGATGTAGGATTATGACAAATGATGGTAGACGTGGAAAGGTTGTTTGGACGTTGGAACGAATCACTTTTTATTTTCCAAACTTGGTATGGTGGACGACTGATTTTGGAGGGATGGAATTTGGAACCAACACTTTTATATGCCTTGATTGATGACCATTTTGAAGGAGGTGGACATTTGTTATATGTGGGAGTCCTCTTGTCTTGTGGCTCCACATTTTATTGAATTTTGTATTTGACTTGATGTCTTTGTTTGATCCATCTTTCTTTGGGATCCATTTTAATTTCATTTGTCCACTTGTCCTTTTGTTTGATTCAATGGCCTTTGACATTTGATTTTGATATTTTGACTTGTAAGACTTTTGTTTTTGTTGGTCCCAAAGGGGAGGTTGATTCATGATAGAATGATGGTTTATGGTGTGGGTGGACGGGTGTTGGCAACAATCTTATGACAAGGATTTCTCATGGATTCCATTTTGACATTTGTATCTGACAAGGTTGCCCCCAGTATCGAGGAGGTACCACTAACATCATTTGATTTTCTATCTGAGGAATAACCAAGACCTTGATGTCTGTAATTTTCCTGAAGTTGTATTGGTTCTAGAATGCCTTGCTCGTGTATGCCTAGTCCTTTGCCTTGATATTGCATGCTTTGAAAGATTCTGTTTGTGATGAGGGTATTTATTGTTTTGAAAGCAAGATGCTAACCCATCATGATGTCTATGGACACTGTCACTTGTAATATTTTTGTCTGCAAGAAAGCCTGCTCTGACAAAGATAGATGACCCTAGTTGATAAAGTGTCTAAGCTTCATTTTCATGTTGGACATATTCCTGACTGATATCTTTGGTCTGATCGTGTGACATGTCAGTTCAAATGATTCTATTGGTGCTTCCAAGGAAATGTTGAAGCCATCATTATGTTTAGTTTCATAGAGTCCAATGATTTTAGCTATAACTTGATCATATGCAAGCATGTCCCTAGTGGAAGATTCTTTTTCTGGAGGAATATCATCTATGTGTCCCATGGAGGCAAGTGTCTCAGTTTTGAAAGGGTCAATAGTCGAGGCTTGTATAGGGTTGTCAAGTGTTTGATCATAAATGGCATAAAGGTCAAGAAGTGGATCGTTTTGGACTTCTTGGTCAATGGTAGGGTCTGGGTCAAAGATGGGGTTGTCATGGATTTGGAATTCTTGGTCAATGGTAGGTGTAATTTGGATGTCATGATTGTCTTGAAGGAATCCTTGAATGGAGTTTAAGATAGGGTCATGGGATGGACTATCTTGTTCTTGACATGAGGGTGACATTATAAGGTCATGCCTTGGGCTTTCGTCTTGACATGTATTCTCAGGTTTACACAATAGGATTTGACTTTGAGTAATGATAGAACTTTCATGACTAGATGTGGCTTGTGGGGATGACTTGAAAAGGATTAATGAATGATGGACTAGGATAGGACGTGGCAATTTGGACTGGACTAGTATGTGAAGAACTAGGATATGACATGGGTACTTGCATTGAACTAGTATGTGAAGGACAAGGGTATGACGTGGAGACTTGGACCGGATATGACATGGAGTCTTGGACTGGAGTATGATGTGACATGGGGACTTCAACCGGATATGCCATGGAGTCTTGGGCTAGATTAGTGTAAGGTTGACTAAAATAGGACTTGGAGACTTGGACGGGATCGATATGGTATGATGTAAGGACTTGACATGAGTTGGTAGATGGTTGATAAGGCATGTAGACTTGGACGAGATTGATAGGTGAAGAGTCAGAATATGACATGGAGGTTTGGAATGGACTAGTGGATAGTTGGCTTCCCTTGTCAAGGTTAGGATAAGGGTGATAAGTGGACGTTTGTTGTGAATTACTGGTAGGATTTATGTCAAGCAACTGTTGATGGTGAGGGTAGACGGATGGAGGTGGCAAAGTATTTATGTCAAAGCCTTGTGGTAACTTAGCCCCTTCGTCCAAAAGCATGGCTAGATACCTTTGAGGGTCACGTAAGATTGATTTTTCTACAAAGGAGACTATATCAAGAATTTGCATTGCAGCTTCTAAGTCTTTTGCATATACTCGTCCATTTTGGTCTCTTTGTATGAATGGTTCAAAAGGATTTTGTGATGAAGATGGCATGTTCATGGAAGATTGAATATTCATGTTGTGAAATGGGTTGGAAAAATTCCACTGTTGGTTTGTGTCATGAGTGTTATTATCGATGTTGGGATTGAAATCTTGTCCAAAGTTTTCCATTTGTCATTGTTGTCTTTGAAGCCTAGTCTCAACTGTAAAAGGGATTTGCTTAGATAAGGATGACGCCAATGACAACTAAATGTGAGGATAATGACAACCTATGTTTTTCGGATTTTTTGGATAAAGGATGACAATGCAAGACTATGTTTTTGGATTTTTGACAATAAGGGATGTAATATGACAATGTTGTCTAAAGAAAATGACTAATGCCAAAGGACAATGAAGACTAAGATGACAAGTTATGTCACTATTTTTTTTTGTATTTTTGGAATAAAGGATGACAACGCAAGAATAGATGACGTTTTCCTAAGGAAATGATTAATGCAAGATGACAAGATTGATCAAAGCCAATACGAGGACTAAGATGATGATGTTTGACTAAGGACTTAATGTTATAAATGCCAAGTCTAGGTTCAAAATGAGGACTAAGACTATTTTTTGATGTTTTGTTCAAAAGTCTAAGTTGTCTAAGGTCGATTGTTTGTCTAGATTTGTGAATGTTGTGTATATTGTTTGAAAATCTAGAAAACACTTGACAAGCACGATGTTTTGGTGTAAGCAAGCACACATGAGACAAGTACAATCCTAAAAGGCCAATAGGCCAAGGGTTTGTATACTTGGTATAGCCCACCGATATACCCCGGATTGGTGATAAACACCTTTCCTTCTCGAGAGCGGATAGCTTAGAATTTTGGTGGCATTGGCTCCCCTCCACGGCTCATTAACGTCATTCAAGCACACCAAATTTGAATTCTTGGGTAGTGACTTCCCAAGAACTACTATCTCTACTCAAGGGGATCAGTAGTGAGTGTCTTCGGACATGATACTGTACCTGCACTATACAAGCGACCATAGAGATGGTTGGACACTACAAGAGGTGTTTAATACGGGCATTCCGTTCGTGGGGCATGATCCATGGGGCGAGATTCCCCTTTCGGGTCCATCTCATTGAAACCACACTTGTGATTCTTGGGATTTCCCCAAGAACCCACTTTTATATACTGGCTGGAAGTCCCTTGGGTTCAAGGTGCTACCGGTCTGAGTCGTCCTGGGGTGAGTACTTTTTTCCACCAAAACAGGCCCAAGTTCTAGAGTTACTAACCGTTTCTCTTACACCCAGGATCGCACAAGTGCGCAAGGGGAGAGGATACTTCGATATACCAAATCGTGAGGGTGTACAAATAAAAACGGGTCTAATTTTTTGATCATCAAGTTTTCACAAGGTGAGAGCATACTCGCCTACCGTTTTGCAAACACATTCAAATATGATCAAACATAGGTTCGTTTTAATTGCACCAAAATGAAATGTGTGTTACACTACTAAAAATGCAAGCACATTGTTTTGATGTTTATTCTTTGACATTCGAACTTGCAAGACCACAAGTTAGAAGTTTAAATTTTTCCTTTGACCCATGAAAAACTCCAATGCCACATGCTGCCAATAAAGATTAGTAAAAAAAATAAAAAAATAAAATTTAATGACAGCAGCAAATTAAAATAGTGATAACTTGCTCAAAACTTAATGAAAATTTAAAGCGTAGATATCTATGGAAAGCTAAATGATAGACCTTCAAAACCCAGAAAATGTTTTCCACGATTCTACACAAAAAAAAACGTTACAGACAAAAGAAAAATGTGGGTTTTAAAAGCTAAATTAAAAAAACAACGATCACTAAAATAGCCATAACTTTCTCAAATCTTAACAAAATTTGAAACCGTTTGCAGTTATGGAAAACTGAGATCGAGATCAACAAAACCCAGAAAACCTTTTAAATGATTCTATTTGCCCATTTTTTTGTGCTTAAAAGATGGTAACGGGATTTCATATGACTTCTTGGTTGTAACCTGCAAAACAGTGAAAACAAACAAGAAAACACACAATTTTTTCTACAAAATGTTGGGTTCACCAATGTAACTGAGGAAATTTAGATGGGTTAGCTTATTAAATAATAAACATCAAAATTCAATGAAATAACAAAGCATAAAGGAAATATAATGAAAATAAAAGGAGTAATACTACTAGAAATCTTCATTTTCCATGGTTCACCTTTGTTACACCCTCTAGTTTGCAGCAAGTCAATGAGGCCGTCAGATTTCAAATTGAGCAACTTATAATAATGCCAAAGCCCTATGCAAATGTTGAAGGATTTGATAAAACTATGCCTATGTCTATGACAATATGATAAATGAAAATAATGACTACCAATGCTAAAATGACTATAATGCCTATATTAAAAATGACGGGGTCCCAAAATTATGAGCAAAATTGTCTTTTATAGAAAACACAATTTCAAGTAGACGGATGAGATTAAATTCTAAGAAAGACCTAAAATGAGAGGTCTAGATTAAACCTGAGAATCCCTAATTAGGGTTAGGGAAAATTCATTAATCGAACAATCAAGATAAAACATCAGATAAATGGATCGACGGTGGAGAATAAATGAGATAAATTAATTAGAAAATAAAGATTTTCAAAAATCAAGAAGATAAAGATTGCCTGATTTGCCAGATTCAAAAAATCAAGAAGATAAGATTTGAACTGAAGATCAGATTTGGAAAATCAAGAATCTGTCCGATTACTTGATTTTCAGAAGATTAGTTACCAACTTGAATTAAATTAATTCAAATTATGGATTTTATGAGACAATAAATAATCTTTTTCAGATTATTTACCAAAATGGACTGATAGTTAAGAAAGTGATGACATTTTAAATAATTTCATTTATTTAAAATGAGAGGAATATTAATTTTGACAATTAAATAATTAAAGATAATTATTTAATTTAGTAGACAAGATTAATTAATTAAATTAATTAATCAATTCATTTAATTATGATAGTGACATATTAAATACATAAATAAAATTTATTTATTTAATAATCAGGAAGAAATATATGACGAAGGGTAATTAAATAAATTAAGAAATTTATTTAATTAAGGGAAGACTTAGACAATTAATGACATATTTAATAAATAAATAAAATTTATTTATTTAATAATCATGAAGAATGCAAAGACTTGAATTAATTAAACAATTATAAATTATTTAATTAATAGTCGAATGTGGACCAAGGACATAATTAAATGTATTAATTATGCTAGGACGAAAGTGGTAAAAATGAAGCTTGCAGGCCTGGGTCATTTTTAGGTGTCTACATTTGGGACTAAGTTCATCAAAGGGCAAGGCAATCCAATAAACTTAGCATCATCAAATTCTACTTGATCTGTGTTGATTGGGTGTCCTAAGATTTCTTCTACATCTGACATCTCTTCACTATTGGAGTCTATTGCAATACTTTCCATGTTATTCTCTAATTCATCCTCTAATTCATCACCGTGTGGTTTAATGACTACCATGGCCAGCAAAGCCAAATTTTCCTATCTAGTAGGATGTTTTGGTTCATCAACCCATACTTTGCTATGTTCGGCAGGCTTGGTAGGAGGATACAAAAACAACTTTTTGCTACTAGATCCATGGGAGATGGTCATTCCTCCCTCCTTGCAGTCAATTTTGGCTGCAACTGTAGCCAACCATGGTCATCCTAGAATTATTGGATAACTATCTTTGGGCGTAAGGGATTCAATTATCTGGAAATCCATTGGATATTCCCATCCATCCACCTTGACAACATTTTCAATGATGCCTTTAGGAATAGTTATGAATTGATTTTCCATTTTTAGGACTGTAGTTGTGGGGCATAGATCAGTGAGTCCTAATTTTTCCATCACATCAATAGTCATTACATTAATGGCTACTTTGAGGTCCACTAAAGCATTGGGTATTGCTACTGCATTAACTATTATTGTTATGAGTGGACTCCCTGGGTCATCATATTTCAAAGCAGTGATTGTTCTAGCTAAGAAATCAGCTAGGTATCCATTGATATGAACAATGTTGATTCATTTTGGCTTCCTCACTAGAATTTTGATGCATAATTGTTTAATCAATTGGTTTAACTCGAGGATCTCTTTAATCGCTTGTAACAAGGGAACTTCAATATGTAGTCATTTAATTTCCTATATTAGTGCAGTTTCTGTAGGTGAAGCTATTTCCGGAGCATTTCTCATAGAAATTGGTTTCAATCGCTCTAGAAAAGGGGATTTGGTTTTGTCTTTAGGCATGAGATTTTTCAAAAATTTAGTTGTAGATTGACCCTCCTCCTCTAGAGGTAGGTTGGCAACTCCTATTGCATAGTTTCTAGGGCTTGTTCTACAAGTGCAGGTGTTATTGTTGTTTCCTCAGTAGACTTCTTCACAAGTTCATCTATGATTTCTTTGATAGTTGGCTGCGAAAGTGTTTTACCAGACCTCAACTATAGGTTTCCACAGTGTATTGTGTTGAGTCCAGTGATATTGTCTTGTTCGAAAAAATACACTAGAGTATTTGGATGATTATTTTTTGGATTAGGGACTGGTTGCACTGGAAGTGGTAGTTAACTTGTTTAGTCTATTGAGTGTTTTGGGGAGGTGGTAAGAGATTCTATTGAGTAGGCATACTCCTGGGACCAGAATAAAACTAATGTTGGGGTTGATTCGATTGAGGGATGGCATTTTGAGGGTACCACTACTATTGAGGCTGGCAAGACCATTGAGGCTTACCCCAAGATTGGTTTTTCTAGTCTGGTGGTCCCCAAAGATAGGTTCCCTAGTTAGAGGGTACTAGCGGTGGTTCCTGAGGCTAGGGTGTTGCCCATTGATTATTGTTCCAATTTGATTAGGGCTGCCAGTTAGGATTAGAATTATGGCCATAGGAAAAATTACCTCCAGTTCTTTGGTTGACAACATTCACCTCTTCATCGACTAGTGTTGTTCTTTTCTTGGAATTTTTGATGGCATTCAATAGCTCATATTGATTGGTGGGGTGGTTCTTGTCACATACTTGAAAAGCGTCAATCTTGTCAACTTTTTCCAAGGGACATTCTCTGAGCAAATGTCTGTTTTGATACCTAGGGCAATAAATAGACAAGGTCTTAGGATTTCTGGTTTTAGCTTGCATGTCATCTAAGGTATGCTTAGTTGGACAAGAATGTCAGTCTTGAAATTTTCCAATTCCTCACAAATTTTATTTATGTCATTCAAACCACGTAATGGGGTGGACTTCCTAATACATCCACGAGTATGAGAGAAGTTCTGACACAATTTTGTTATTTCTTCCAGTCTCAATTGGGACACATTTCCTTTTCCCATTAAGTCTAAAATCCTCTAAGCTTCATCCTCGAGACCTTTGAGGAATAAGGCCTTTAAAATATCAAGAATTATGACTTCTCCACTACAACGTTTAGACAAAAAGATAAACCTATCTAGGTAATCTTCTAAACTTTCATCCTCATTTTTCCTTATTTTGAATAGTTCTTCTTTTCTATCACTCACCCTATAGTAACTTTGGTATTTCTACAAAAAGACAGACTCCATTTCATCCCAAGAGGTTATCGACTAAGAAGGTATACCCATAAACCAACACATAGCTGAGTCTTTCAGAGTGGAAGGGAAAAGTTTTAGTTTTTGATTATCATTCTTGTAGTCATATTTTTGACACAAGACTTTGAATTCAAATAGGAACTGATCAGGGTCCTTAGTAGACAAACCTTGAAAGGTTGGTAAGAAGGCTCATGAGATATTTTTCATTGTTGTGTCATCATCTACATCAATAGCAATCAGATAAGTGAATGTGCATGGTGGGGGCTTATCATTGTTGTGGTTATTTTTCAGCATTTCTATGGTCACCCATGGTTTTGAAAGGGATGTGATCCTCTTCCACAACTTGTTCAGTGGCAGGAGGTTCAAGAGTTTGTGAGAGAATATAATCCTTGACCACTATTCGTTCTATTTTCAAGGTATATGGGAAGGTCTCAGGTTGACCTTGTTTGGTCAATTCCTCTATAAGTTCTTGGTCTAAGTTTCCTTCCTACTTTGTTGTTGGTATGTCGAGTGGGGGGGTTTTTGGTATGAATCTTCAGTGGGGGCCTCGTTTCTTGACCATGCAGAAAAGAAGCCAAAGAACTATTCCTATCCCTAAGAGAGGTATTCAAGATATCTCCTACTAACACTAGAAAAAAAGCTTCCCCAAAAATGGTGCCAATAAGTGGCAGGTTGTCATTAGGTCCTAACACTTTAGTGAATAAACACATCAATATATCGACCGAACAATTTCCAACGGTTGTATGCAATAAAGGACATCTCAACTTCTCTCTTAAGCACTAACTAACTAAATATAATTTCTAAGCTAAGGGGCCTCTAATCTTAAAAGAAATAAATCATCTATCTAGAAAGCAAGAAAATAACTCAAATCAGGAAACAGAAAACTAAGAATCTAAAATGCATCACCATTAAACTAGAAAGCATGGAAACAATTAATCTAAAGAATGCATAAATTGTTGAAGAAGTAAAACTTGTAAGGAAATTAGGAAACATCTATCTAATGAAAAATATAACAAGCCAACTACTATTCATAAAACCATTAATCAGAATCAACTGAAGAAAGGTGCTCCAGACATTTAAATGTTAAGCTCAGAAACTACAAACTCAGTTACAACCTATAGGCTTAACACTAACAGTATAAAATATACTCATGAAAATGAACTACAACTTAACTATTATCAACTAAAAGGAAATACAAAATAGGAAATCAAATACTTATCTATCTATCTATCTATAACCCTCGAGTGGCCAGCTCTCAGGTGAGACTACAACTACTTCAGATCACATGCATTGGAAAAATATTTATGTTACTTCATTCCACAAATCCATCCATATTACACAGTGATTTAAAGAATGGCAAGAAAACCCATATTAATATGGTAGTTACTCAAAGACAAATTGGTAGCATAATGATAATCTTCTTCTCTTGTTATTCATTATGTGTAATAGTTACATATTTATACGAAAAATGAATAACAAAAATCATATTTTCCAGTCGATAGAGTCTTTTTAACAAATTACCAATGGAAGAAGGACTTTAAAGCCCATGATATACAATATTAAAGAGGCTTGAATTAGCCATTAATTTTTTTGAAACTGAAAGATAACAAGATTATAAAGACTCGGCCAAAATGTGTGCTCCTAGAATTTCGGCACTTGCTTGCTCATTTTCAAAAGTATGAAGATCCCCATTCATTTTCCCTTTTGACTAGAGTGATGATTGGAATTGGAATTAACTTGTGAAATAATCAAGACTAAACCATTAAATTATCATAAGTTAGTTTAATTCGAGCAACTCCATGAAATAAATTTTGTATGCTTATTCATAAAAAGTAGAGCAATTATTTTTCCTAAAGGCAATCAATTGGCAAGGTTATTAAGGTTGAAGGGTTTAGATTTATATATTGAGCCCATTATACTAATGAGGTTATTTTTACCTCATCACACTACTCATGAAACATGGGTCAATGAGTTTGACTCGTAAAACTAAACGGTTGAATCCTGATAGCAATATCACAATTTGACATGCTATGGAAAATACCTCCTACTTATCAATTGATGAACTAAAGGGGCTCTATAATGAATGGTTCATGAGGCACAACACTTTCTAAAGGTTTTGAAAATGGGGTTGCAAGCTAAGTGGGCTTAACCTTGGAGGAAACTCCATGGTTAAGCGCACTTGAGTTGGAGTAGTACTAGGATGGGTGACCTCCCAAGACGGCCCAGTGCTTCACCTTTATGAGCATCACCTAGATGCAATGAGTGATAAGTGGACCATTCATTATCATGAGAGATGGGTTCTTTTGAACCACTACTCATGAAACATGGGTCAATGAGTTTGACTCGTAAAACTACACGGTTGAATCCTAATAGCAATATCACTACTTTAGTGCAACAAATTTTTATTAAAAAATTTAGTTCACTAAAGTGGGGGAAAATTATAGTGTCATAAAATTATACCTTATGGAAATCTTAAACTTACACATCTAGCCTACTACATTTATGGAAACCCACCTCATTTATGACAAAAACCTATAAGTCATAATTTCACGACTCCAACTTCATAGTGGACAACAATGAAGTGTTAGCAGCTTGGATACCTCATTCTTGTAATATTTTGAGTAGGACACTTATGTGATGTGCAAACATCCACATAGTGCACTATCATCTCTAAATTTTTTGAGATTCAAATGGGAATATTTCATGTGGTTTTCCTGTGGCACGTGTCATCTTGGTAGAAACACAAGTGTAATGGCTCTTCTCACCTATGCAACCTCACAAAACTCATCTTTTCACTCTCATTCTCACTCTCTCTTATTTGATTCTCTCTTCTACATCTTTTCTCATTCTCTCTTGCTCTTCATAGTGAAGATCTACTAGATTTATATCACAACAACAATCAAGGTTATCTTGCAAGCTAGCACATCACATCTATCAAGAAAAGAGGGGAGCCATAAATTGTTGGTAACACTATCTTGTCTATTTACTATCATCTATTTTTCTTGTCTATTACATTCATGATAGGGGCTCTCCTCCTTAGTAGGGTTTTTTTTCTATCACATGTCTTTACATTTCATATCTTTTTCTCTGTCTATTTATTCGGCTATTTGTGGAGGTGGAAACACCAGAATGGGGGTTTAACTGAGGCAAGTACGAAAATAGCCCCATTTTTTTTCCCTCTCTATCTTGTGTGCAGATGTATGGATTTTAAGAGTTGGAAGAGTCTACAAGGAGAAAATAGCCCTTGATTACCTCAAGAAATAAAGCTTAGGTGGCAATTTAGAAAATAAAAAGTATTTGAAAAACTTAATGAAATAGAAACTAAACTGCTAAGAACAAGAATGATAAAAATTGCTTCATAACATAAATTGATGATAAGATTACATCACATAGTTTACAAAAAAAAACTTTAAAACTCACAAATTCTACCCTAGGAGGGTTAAGTATCAACCACATATGACACATGTCATGGGGATGTTTTCAACTCGCACTACCATGCTTGTCAAAAAATAGAGTAATACCATTGAATTTGTAACATATAGCTCTTAAAATCTATACATTTGCACACAAGACAAAGAGGGGAAAATTTTGGGGCTATTTTGGGGCTATTTTGGGGCTTTCCTCAGTCAAACTCCCATTTTGGTGTTTCCACCTCCATGGACAACCAAATAAATAAATATTGACAAAAAGACATGAAATGTAAAGATGTGAGATAGAAACAAATCTAGCTAAGGAGGAGATCCCCTATCACAAATGTAATAGAGGAGACAAATAGATGATAGTAAATAGACAAGAAAATAAACAAGAGAGAATTGCCAACAACTTGTGGCTCCTCTCTTGGATTGATAGACACAACATGCCAACTTGCAAGAGAACCTTGAATATTGTTGTGAAAAAATTCCAATAGAGCTTCGCTATGAAGAGCAAGAGAAAATGAGAACATATGTAAAAGAGATAATCAAACAAGAGAGAATGAGAATGAATGAGAATGGGAGTGAAAAGAGGAGTTTTGTGAGTTTTCATGGGTGGGAAGAGTTGCTACACTTGTGTTTCTTCCACAATGACACATGTCATAGGTAAAGGACACAAAATATTCTCATTTGAATCTTAGAAAGTTCAAGAATACTAGTGTGTCACACGGAAGTCCACATGTTGCACAAGTGTCCTACTCAAAATTTTCCAAGAATGAGATATCTAAACTACTAATGCTTCACTATTGTCCCTTACAAAGTTGGAATTATGAAATTTTGACTTATTGGTTTTTGTCATAAATGTGGTGGGTTACCATAAATACAACAGGTTAGATGCACAAGTGTGAAATTTCCATGAGATACAATTTTACAACACTACATGATATTCAAATTTTGAAGAAATTATAGAAGGATAACTTTTCCCACTCATCAGATTCCACATTTTCTGAGGATCATCTAGAAGATGCATCTATGTTTCTAAACATAATGCATAGATTCAAGAAATCACAAAATGATTGGACTAAATTAATAAAGGGTTTTTGATACTGAGTTTGTCGCCTTGGTGCATAGGATGAAGATGATTCCCTCACCTTCCAATAAGGAAATCAATGGAATAATTTCTAGCTTTCTAGAATATTCCAAAAGGTAAAAGGATGTAGGGAAAGTTGTAGTGGAGGATATACTTTTAAATCAATGCTAAATCTTCCTTTAACTCAAAAAATCCCATGCCCAGCCTACCTCACCTAGAGTCTTGTGCCTAAGTTGTTATTGTTGGCATATAGTTGTCATTGATGTCAAAAGAAGGATCAAAAGTGAGATGGAGTTGATCCCCTAAAGGAGGATGTTGGCATTAATGTAAGAGTGTCATTGATGTCAAAGAAGAGATCAAAAGTGAGATGAAATTGATCCAAAAGGGTAGATTGTTGGCTGATTACAAAAGGTGTCATTGATGCAAAAGGGTATTTCAGTAGTGTGCTTGGATGCATTGAAGACTAGAGGATCAATTTCTGGAAGAGTTGGAGTAGAATGCTGATGAAAGGAGCATGTATCTAAAAATATTACAAATGTTGCTCAGTATGTTGCATTGTTGTCATGCAACTTTGTCATTGTGTTGTAGTGAATTCATTTGGCATCCAAAAGTAAAATCAGAGGCCATATTTGATGTGGATTTTTTGAGAGAATTCCAGAGATGTGCTTTGTAGGTTTAGAAGTTGAAGTATGCACTAAAAAATGATTTGTTTCTACTCTTGGGTGTTGTTAGGGTTTATCAGTTAAGCCCTAAGTGTTGCAGTCATGGCGATGAACAAAGATTATGTTTTGAAGTTGATTGAGTGTTGGCAATTGTAGGTTGCTTAAGTTATTACTTAAGCCATTGAGTTTGTTGGGTGACCGTCCCTCTTTTACCTAGTACTCTCAATTTCCTTTGCCTTGGTTGTGGTGACAAAATTATACTAGCACCTTGGTGGTTGGTGGCGATATTTTTGGAGGTTCTCAAAACTCCTATTTGTTTTTCTTTAGTTGAAAAGATAAATATTTGGAAGCATTGTAGGAAGTTTTAAAACCTTCATCAACTCTGAAAAAGTTAGTAGAACATCACTTTTTCTGATGAGTATGTGCTAGTTTGTGATTGCATTGCCACAATCCATCACATCACATTTTCACTCTTCATGTATTATGGATTTTGGCGATGTGTGATGATGCTTGATTAATGATTGTGATCAATTAAAGGTTGATGATATGATGGTTCCCACTAGCCTATAGCACCAATGGTGGGACCCCATCTATACCTCGTGGGGAAGTGGGGAATGGTGGAGATGAAGGCATGGAGGATCTGATGAATATCGCTTGATCACTTCATATTGTTGTTGTGAAGCGAAATGATCGAATGGTTCCCGCGATGAGTGATGAATGGTCAAGATCATTTGATGAAGATGAAATGGATATCACTGCACCTCTTCACATCGTGATAATGAAAGATGGAGGTGTATGCAAAGAAGTGATATGCGATGGGTATGAACACAAAGGAACCGAAATGTATAGTGTAGGTTTAAAGGTATGTGATCAGATGGTGATTGCTATACTTATTCATATCACAAAAATGAAAGGAAAAGTCTTGAGTGAAGCCACAATGTGTGATGGCTATAAGGTGGATGAGATCAAAGGCTTAAATTCAAAGGAGGAAGATCAGATGGTGATCACTAAGGTGCTTCATATTGCGAAAATGAATGATGATGCCCGAAGCAAAGTAGTGATGTGTGATGGCTATAAGGTATATGAGATCTACAACATAGGTTTAAAGGAAAATGATCTGTCGGTCATGATTTAAAGTTTTCGAGATCAACATAGAGCTAGAGGATAATGGCTTGAAGATAAGTGATTGATGGTTTAGATTCAAAGATGAAGATCTCAAATGGCTAAGTCTGTGTAAATGAGGGTTTCGACTAGTAACCAACATAGAGGAAAGAGTTTATTGGTCCAAATGCACCTGTGATCATTGTTAGTTAAGATTTGATTTGGTAAGAATTGGTATAGTTTGCTAAGATGATGAACATCAGAATCAGATTGATTGAATAGAGTATAACATTTAATGCATACCTAATTCTAGGGTTTGACAGAGAGTCAATCTAGGAAAATTCCTTGTGATAGAATTGAATGTCGTGAGGCTTGATATAAAGGTATGGCATGGAGTAACACATTTGGTAAACCCTATCATATGTTTCTATGATGAGTTGGATGATGGTGCAAGGCTCAAGGTGAACTAGAAGCTTGCTAGAGATGTCAATAGGTGAAGGAAACCCTAATAGAGGATGGTAGAATATCTAGATGGTGGTGCACATCTCATGGTAGTAATTACAGATCAATGGAGCCAAGGAAAAGAATAATACAATCAAAATATTATTGAAGGTGTATAGTCTGCAAGGGAGGAAAGATCTGAATAGATTTATGTATTGTTGAGTATTTAGCAGAGGAAGAGTGATGAGTGAGTAGTACAATAGATAGAGTATGCATAATATGAATGAGTAGAACCCAAATAAAAAAGGATTCATATATGGGTTAATATTCAGAGAGTAGAACAAAATAATGTTCTAAGTGCATAGGAGAGAAAGAAGAGAGTGATGAAAGAGGAGAGTGCAGAGAAGAGAGGATGAGTTGCTGAGATTTAAAGAATAGTAGTAGAATGGATGATTGCAATGTTTCCAATCAAGGTACGAGTAGTTATAGATTAGACTTGTTATAGAGAATTGGATTCATATGAATCATTTGTAATATTGTCATTGTACATATGATTGGTTGGTACCATAAGATAACTGAATTGGTGCTTAGTGTAGGGTGTTGGTGCTCCTAAACATTGTAACAAAATATTTCTTTTGGAGGTTGGATTAGGACAGTAGATCCTAGCAACATTTCTCATTGTGGTTTTTCCCATATTGGGTTTTCCACGTACATCTTGTGTTATGGGATTTTGTGTGTGTGTGTATGTTCATATCTTTTCTAGTTTAGTAAATCTACATAAATTGCTAAAAGGAATTAATCTATAGTATTGAATAAGGGTTTAAGGAAGTAGTATGCATAAAGGTATTAATGGTTGAAATTTTAAGATATCCTAATTCACCCATCATCTCAATAGATTGTTGTGTTCCAACAATTGGTATCAGAGCACTAGGTTCCCTAGGAGAAGCTTAATCATCTTGGGAAGATCTTGGTAAAGTGAACACAAAATGGTTAGTCAGGAAGGCTTATCTATAGAAAGAATACCTCTCTTTAATGGATCAAACTATAAGTATTGGAGCAAAAAAATGAAGATACATTTGGGATCCATAGGGTTTGATGTTTGGATGTCAGTACTGTTGTGCAGTTTTTGCACACACGCCCCGTTGAAGGTAGGGACCCTTTTTCGCTTTGGTTTTGGTTTCTTGGCCCTTTCTTTTTGAGGTTTTATCTTAATTTGGCATGTGCTAAAATGTTTATTTTGATTGCCTAAGTGTCTCCCCTAAGTTATTCATTGAAGATCTTTGGTTTTGAGTTATGTTTGGGTTTTTGTTGAAGTTCGAGACTTTCCACCTCGTTTGGATGTTCTCGGATCCTGTTTGAACTCTGGCTGAGTGTTGTCGTTCGGAGATTTTTGGTCTTCGCGAATTTCTATATGGGCCGGATTTTTTCGGATTTCGTCCTGTTGTGGGGTTTCTAGGTTTTCTAACTGTCTTGTTGATTGCATTTAATTCATCTGTACCTTTGGAAAGCGATGTATTTAAGTGATTTCAGATGATTATTATACTATTATGCTTATTTCTTGCCATCATTTGAGCTGAGGAGTGCGTTCTTGTGAGTGCTGGATTTGGATTTGAGGCGTTGAGTTTGCAAATTGTGAATTTGCTGGTGATTTCTTTGGTGCTTTCCTGTTGCTGTTCTTTGTGAATGCCATTGAACTTCACATTTGCTATTTATGAGATCGATTTTCATTTCACAATGGTATGTTTTTGATTGCCTTGCTTCTAATTGATGATTACAGATAGCGCTTTGAAGTTATAAAGCTTATTTGGGTTTGATTCTCTGCTTTATTTGAACATTTTCACGACTAGGGTTGCGTAGCATTATCTAATGTATGGTCTTCCAAGTGAGCCCCAAGCTCGTCTATTCCTTTGCATTGAGAGGGGTCATGCTCAAGAGGTCATGAGTTTTCCCTAGTAAGGCTTTGGTAGTCGAAATATTTAATTCTGAGCTTGTCTGTGCTTTAATGGTGGATCTGTGGGGTTTAACTTAGGGCATCACCATTTATCTTTAGTACGTTCTCCAATTGGCTTAGAATGCAAAGGGAATCCATAGAAATCCTATATCAAGCTTTCACTAAGCTTAAATCTTTGAAATTCATGATCAATTTGATGTTATGAGTGAAATCGATTTTGGGTTTTAGCCTCAATCCAAGATTTTTCGTTCCCTCGGGATAATCCGTCTTTAGCGAATTTTTCCGATCTCCTTGGTTTTTTCTGAAATTTGCTGTCATTTTCAGAGTTTCATATATTTCGTGGATTTCTGTTGACCCTAGATTTTCCCGATCTCTGCCATTTTCCCATTTTCCTTTGAGTTCCCGAAATCTGCATTGCTTTCAGAATTTTACCTTATCCGCAGATTTCCGTTGACTCCATATTTTCCTAAAGTCCTTGGTTCCCTATTTTTTCCAAATTTGCAAAGTGTCTCTGCCTTCGCAGAAATCCATCTCTAGTGGATTTTCCCAAAATTTGGTGAAATTTAGGGAAATATGAAATGGCATGATTTATCAATGATTTATGATGCATTTTACAATTTATTCATGTTATCTTGTGATCTCCTATTTGGTTTATTGATGGATAATGATCAGATTTAATTGTTAGTAGGTGTTTTCATGATTATTCCGCTGGAATCCATCTAGCTCGGAATTCCCTGAAGTTCCTCTCTGGCTCAGATTCCCTGGATGGTTCTGAAACCTAAAATTTATCAAGAGCATTTTATATGAGTTTTAATAACACCTTGATTGTATGAGGCTTATTCTAATGGTGTTTTTATGGATTAACATTCCCTTTCCTATGGTTTTTATTATGATTTCCATGTTGAGTGCAGGCTGAACCTAGTAAGGCAGCAGCTGGGTCTTCAATGTCTGATGCATAGAAGATTAAAATGGACATTAAGAGCAAGATCCCTGAGAGTAAGATTACATCGGTCTGGTTAGAGGTGACTGATACAAATGTCAGATTATGGGATTATGAAGAGTTTAAAGGAAGAATGGCAGCAGAGGATTCTCCTTTGGTGGCCAAAAGGATGATGGAATCAAGCTTGTCACATGTAGCTGGTTTCCCTTCTATGGTGTAGTGTTATGAGCTAGTCCTTGAGTGTGCTAGGCATTACAATTAGGACACACAGAGAATAATTGGTTCTCAAGGGAGAGTTGTAGCAAATGTCAACCCTATTTCCATTGCCCAAACTTTTGATATGCCAGACAGGTCTCATGTGGTGGAATTCAACATGAAGGCAACTCAAGAGTTCTACAATGAACAAACTGTTTAGTCACAACAGTTTATCAATTCCTGGTTGGAGAAGCCCAAGTCTCACTATTCCAAACTGCCCAAGCAACTATTTAGAGCAAAGTTCAAGAAGGAGTATTATGATGCCATCACCCTTCTCAGCAGGGTGGTTGGATTGAAGAATGCGGGCATGTTTGAAAATTGGATGTGCCATGTGATTGTGAGGATGGAGCAAGAGAAGATTAACTACCATTAGGCAAGGATCATTAGTGAAGTAATTCACAAACAATTGTCCAATGTGTTGCAAACAAATACCTTCACAATGACTTTATATTTGGTCTACGTGCTTGCAAGATTCCACCCCTACAAAGGATTGAGTACAAGGGGCACCTTTGGATAGGATATTATCTACAAAGTTTACCCTCAGTTGCATCGAGGAAGCTCGAGCTATAGGAGGGTGAATGATGCATTCACCATGCATATCACTAGATTGCTTCAAGGTACATAACATGTCAAGATTTTAGATCAAGCAAAAGAACTCATCAAGAAATATGGGGCATGGTTTATTCAGTTCCCAACTTTCTCCTACATTCAGATTGATGGTTGCCAGAGAGCTCCATATAGACTTCCACAATACCCTACTTATCATGTTCTACTGTTGGAGGTCACTACGCAGATCTGTGACTTCGATGCCATTGTCAAGAGGGACAAGCATAAGACAGGATTTGGTGGAGACTTCCCCTTGAGGATTGGTACTGGAGAGGCTTGTCATTCCATTGGTTCTTCCCAAGCTTCAGAAGAAGAAATGAGTACTCTTGGCTTGTATTTCCACTCCAAGAGATCCAGGTTTGATATCATGGGAGAAGCCCAAAAGAAGGCCAGTAGAGAGTATAGCCATAAGGTAGATTTGGAGGACTATTGGGCCAATTATAGTGATGAATTTTAGGTCAAAAAGAAGTTATCTCAAATTCTAGTTGAATCAGTCCGATTATACAATGTGAGGGTCATCCTAGACCAACTTGACGATGATGGAAACTTGATCCAGGATCATGCTTATGAGGCCATAAAAGACAAACCAATTGGTGATGTGGATTGGTTGGAAGAGGAAAAGATAGAATTAAAACAACTGGTGGATCAAGTTATCAAATTTACTAAGATGTGGCTAAAGCATAAGCTATGCAAGTTGTAAAATGATGGTGTATAATGAACCTATGCGCTAATGGGAGATTTGGATCCTCACTGCACCTCTGAAGAACCTACTGAGCAGGATCCTAAGGGAAAGGGTAAGTTGGATTCTCCTTTCAAAATCAAGATAAAAGATGTTCAAGAAACAAAAGCCCAGGAAGCAGAAAAATAGAGAAAGCCAAAGGCCAAGAAGAGGACAAGGACTAGGAAGTCTGAGCAGAAAGAAACTGAAGGGAAGAATCCTGAGGCTGATGATCTTGTACCCAAAAGGAGGAGAATCATAAAATTGTTAGAGAGGGCAAGCTCCAAGGTAGGAGGGGAAGAAGTTTCCCCACCAGTGGTAAATGTTGAAAGTTCAGAGGAGAAGGCCAAGGTGTATACAAGGAGGTCTAAGACTCCTCCTAAGGATAGTATGCCTAGGGCGGATCTCCCTCCAGTGGTTTCTCATGAGGAGGAGCGTGATGATGTGCCTTCCACTCATGAAGCTCAAGGTAAACCAGGTGAGTCATAAAATGTTGAAGATCATCCAGATACTGAAGGAGAAGAATTTCATGAAGGTGACCTTTATAGTGGAGAGGTAGAAATTGATAAGGTAATACAGTCTCCTTTGGTAGGTTATGCAGAGTCACCTGTTGGAACCAAAGAGGTTAAATCACCTCCAGAAGAAGAGGAAATAGTGAAGGATCCATCACCTATACAAGAGGAAGAACATGCTGAAGAAAAGGAAAGTAGGATAGATGGGACTCCTAAGAAACATAATTTGAGTGAAGAGACACCTAAGGAATAGCAAGAGGAAAAATAGGCTGAAGTGCAATTGGAATCCACTATCCCTGGTTGGTTGGACAAGGAGATAAAGAGAAAACAAGTTGTGGAAGATAGTCCACCAAATTGGGATGCACTACTAGCCAAGATTGGAAAAGACAAAGGTAAGAAGAAGGCTAGGGTGATCTCAAGGATTGAAAGAGATGAAGCTCATAATAGGGTTGTTCACATTGCAACCCTTTCTCCAGATAAAAATAGAGATGATGTGGCTAGAAAGGATTACAATGTTCATACTTTCAATCTTGGGCCTACATCTGTTGAGCAGGATATTGAGGATTACCAGGGTTCTAGTGCAGTCATCTTGGATAGATTGAGGAAGGAAATAAAGACTAAGCAGGAGCTAAAGAAATAAAATGAGAATCTCAGGAAATGCTTGGAAGATTTGATGAAGCCCCTGCAATCTATTAATCCCTCAGTTTCTACTGCAAGGCCTTTACCTCAGGAAACCATCACCGAGCTTGAAAAGATGAAAACTTCCACTCTTGCCACTGCGAATTGGTTTCAAGGGGTGCAAACCAAGGGTAATGAAGCTATCAAGGAGATTTTGTCGACTAGAAAGGATTCTATCAGGGCAACTGATTGGTTGAAGGTAGTGTTGGCATAGGATAGGGAAGATACAGACACTAATACATTTTGATCAATTTTTTGACAACGGTTCATTAGAATTTCGACGGTTGTTTGTCGCTGTTATTGCGTCAAAATTTTGATGACATTTGAAATGTCAAAATTCTGACCTGACATTGGATGCTGGGCCAGAATTTTGATGTTTCAAATGTCATCGAAATTATGACGCAATAACAATGACAAACATCTGTCAAAATTCCGACGGGCCATCGTAAAAAAATTGATCAAAATGTATCAGTGAGATCTCTTGCTGCAGAAAACCAGAACTATCATGGAGTACACTAGGGATAGGCTGGTGAGTGATAAAATTCTTCCTTCCTCTAGAGCTGTTGAACCTTGGGAGTGGTTTGAAGCATTGCAGATTAGGCAAAAGGTTTTGAAAAAGATTTACAAATAGAGGAGGCAGATTAATGATACCCTAGCTAGTGTGTACAATGGCTCCATTGCCTTTTTTGAGATTATGACAGGGAGAAGGAAGATTGCTCCCAAATATCTAAGTTTGGAACAGTTGAGGAAGTGGTGGCATGATGTTTATGCCCCAATTAATGATGATTCCATTTCTGAGCACCAGTTGAATGATGCAGCCACATACATTGCTGTCATTTATAAATACCTAACCTATAGGGTGGATTGGGATAAGTCGGTAAAACAGTCAAGGGAAGAAATTGCATCAATTGAAAGGCGACTTAGGGTTTTTCCTTTGCCTCCTATGGCCTACTTGGATAGGGTGCTTTTGAAGGTTCATGAAATGTTGGATCAGAATAAGGACAAAGGGGAAGGTAGTTAATGATTGGACACATCAAGATTTGTGCTTCCCTATTATTTTGCCATGCATTGGTTCGAGCTACATTGGAGATCCCAGGCTGACCTGGATGAAGTTCATGCATTTAATGCATATTTTATTTTATTTTGAATTTCTCTTGGCCTACTTGTTATGCCTTATTATTATTGTAAAATCTTACCTAGGCCGACATGTTTTGGGGGTTCTATAAATTTGGCATTTTGCCTCATTTGTAAGGGTTAAGAAGTTTTAGATATAGACAAATAGAGAGCTAGTTAGAGCGAATTAAGTAGAGCAAGTGTTAGCAAGTAGTTGTTCTCAAGCAAATATTGTAACAAAAAGCTAGAATTGTTGCTATAGTGGATAATTTGATGCAAGTAATGACATTGTGATTTGGTGCCATACTTGTGTTTTTCTTATCTTGCATGGTTCTTGTCATTCTATCTTTAGAATTTATTTGAGGAGGTTAATATTTAGATTAGATTTGATTTAATAAGGTTTATAGTTTGATATTTGAAGTGTTGCAGCAACCCCTGGTCCATACTTTTTGCAACCAACTGATTGTTAGTTGCTTTACAAAGTTAGCTTGTACTTTTATATTCATTGTGCTTAGTGCAATTGTGAGGGTTTATTTATTTCAATTGCGATAGGGTTGTTTGAATGAATGTTCATGATTTGAAAATATTAACACCTTAAAAGATTGCACTATTTCTATAAGATTGCAGATTTATCTGGGTCAAGTAGAGATCAGTTTTAAGGGATTGGTCCATTTCGAGTATTGGTCATTTGCATTGTTAATCTTAGGTTTAGTATTAAGTTCAAAAATCTCTTTGAAACCCTTATCTTTTGTTATTTCTTTGATTACTGGGTTAAATTTAGGATTGAAGTATCATCTTATTGTTAGATCCGATAAATAGAGATTCAGTATTTTGCTTGTAGTAAGGTTCCATTGTGATTACCAACATTTTCACATTATCACTGAGTTGTTTATGCATTGTCAAGACTTGACATTAGAGACCTTGGGGTTATCTCTTGAGGCTTGCTGATAGAGATTTACCTTTCAAGTGAGATAGGATATTATATTCTGTCTGAGTTGTTGCTATGCATAAAAAATCATCAAGTACTATATAGATATATGGCTCCTACTACACCTCCAACAACTAAGGCTAAAAAAAGGTGTATGAGAATAATGTAAAGCAATGGACATAGATCTTAATGGGTTGTCAAGCTTTATGGGTGTCAAAGTTATGCACTGCCAAACTGCACATGAAGTTTGGAACAAGTTGAATAGGATGTATGAAGGAGATGATAGTATGATAAAGGCCAAGATTCAAACATGTGGAGGTGACTTTGAAAGTCTAAAGACAAGTGAAGATAAGAGGAGTTCAAAAACATGTATCCATGAGAGATGTTGTAGCCAAAAGGGAAGAAGAAGCATTTACATCTAGATCTGAGGAGACTGATGAAGAGGAAGCTGATTGCATCAGGAGATTGAGAAGAGGCTCTAGAAAATACAAAGGGAAGCTACCCCTTAAATTTTTTCTACTTTGGTAGATTAGGTCTTGTTGCTGCTAAATTCCCTCATGATGAAAGAGATAACTCTAAGAAAGAAGAGGTCAGTAAGAATAAGGACAAGAAGAATCTACACACAAGTGAAGAAAATGGGTCAACTAATGTTAGTGGTAGATTAGATGATGAAAATGAAAGTTTATGTGGATTTCAACCATTTGGAACAACTTCTGATGAAGTTGAAAGGTTTGGTAAAAAGGAAGAAGAAGCTAAAACATCTAGTGAAGAAGGAGAAGTTGACCTCAAAAGAAAACTCATCTGCATTCTAAATGAGATTAAAGGTTTGAAGAAAGAAATTGAAGAATATAGAATGCATGCATAAGAGGAGATTGATAAGCTGACCAAAATTTTTGAAGAATCTAATTAGATGATGATCATCTTGAAGACATAGGTGGAAGAAGAAAAGAGGATAGAATATGTAGTTAGAATTGAACTACAATATAACTCAAATGAATGCATGAAGCTGGAATTAGAGATAGTTTCTCTAAGAAGAGATTTGGAGAATACGAGAGAGTAGACTGACAAGGGCCTTAAGCTAAATGGTGGCTTTAAGATGTTATATGAGTTGATCAGATCACGAAATTCATCAAGACAGAGATTAAGACCAAGAGTGAAGATTGACCTTGATTGTGAGAAAGAGAAGAGTCCTTCTACTTCTACAAGATTAGTTGATAGATTTAAAGCAGAAGAAAGATGTTGCACCAAGAATGAGAAAGCCTGCATGGGTTTCTCTAAGGAAAATACCTTTGGAGATGGAAAACTAGTCAAGGATGTTGTTGCTAAGTTGAAGGAGCCCGCAATAGATAAGAAGATGAAGAAAGCAACATAAGAGAAGAAACTAGTTGCATGCAAAAGGATGAAAAAATTAGTTCTTGGTTATCAAAAGAAAAAGAAGCATATAAAGGGAACTGAAGCATAAAGATTCACAAGGATGAGACATGCCAAGATTTTAAATCAAAGAAGATCACCTCATCCCGCACAAAAAAAAGATATGACCAGATAATCATCATGTTTTTATGGTTACTGTTATAGCTGTAATCTATTTGGTCATAGGGATTGTGAGTGTAGAGTTGCACCTACTGTTAGGGTTTAGTTAGATTAGAGAAATAAACATTAAAAATTATATGCAAATTAAATAACCTAGAAATAATAATGAAGAATAACACATAATTTAACGTGGTTCACCCAATATGGGCTACATCCATAGAAACTCAGACATCCAATGATTTAATTATCTATTACAATATCATGAACACTATGCCACAACATACATCCCAACCACTTATAACAATCCTTTTAGAACCTTCTAGAATTATGGTTTTACAAGGTCTTTTTTCATTTGATGTGTTAATGGGAAAATCTTGACATTTCAATGGGGAAAAAACTTGATGTGTCAGTGGGAAAACTTTTATGTGTCAATGAGAAAAAACCTTGACAAGTGTATAGTATTTGCATGATCAATCACCACATACCAACAATCTCCCACTTGGACTCTGAGCAAGCTCCACACTAAACACTCTCCCACTTGGAGACTAATCCTATACAACACCGCTGCACTTGCAGCTCCTACTGGATTACAGGTCTGGCTAGTTTCTTATGTCCACCATTATCATTCGTGAAGGCCAACGAAAACTGATGAGGAAATAAATTTCTCCTATATAACTTCCTTTGTCAACATATCTATAAGATTCTCACTTGTGTGAATTTTTTCTAGCTTCAATTTTCCATCCTCCAAAATTGACTAGATGAAGTGGTATTTGAGTTGTATGTGCTTAGTTTTTGAATGTAGAGCTGAGTTCTTAGCAAGATGAATGGCACTTTGGCTATCAGTATACAAAGGGATATCTTCTTTTCATTGTCCCAACTCCTCCAAAAAATGTTGTAACCAAATCATCTCCTTGCTAGCTTCCTTAGCAGCAACATACTCAGCTTCAGTGGTTGAAAGCGCAACAACCTTTTGTAGCCTTGAAATCCAACTGACTATAGTACCTCCTACAGTAAAAGAATACCCTATAGTACTCCTCCTGCTATTAATATCACCTGCCAGATTAGAGTCAACATATCCTTTTAGAGCAGAATTTGTTCCTCCAAAACATAGTTTCTTTGAAGTAGTACATCTTAAATATCAGAGAATCCATTTTACTACATTCCAATGTTCCATTCATGGATTTGTAGTATACCTACTCACAACTCCCACTGCATGTGCAATATTTGGCCTTGTGCATACCATTACATATATCAAGCTTCCAACTACAGATGCACATGGTATCTTAGAAATTTTGTCTTCCTCCTCTTGTGTCTTTGGGCACATGTCCTTAGTCAACTTAAAACTACTAGGAAAAGGTGTACTAACTACTTTTGCATTCTACATGTTAAACCGTTTCAACACTTTCTCTACATACTCACTTTGAGACTAATAGAGCAACAAATTCCCAAGAAAACCAATTTTACAGAGACCTTCAAAAAAGAGAGAAGCAAGGCTATTTTACCAAACAGGAATGCATTGAGAACTAGATGATTTTACATAATGTACAAAGTACACCTTATACAAGAAAAAAATTGGTATTGGGTAAACAACCACCCAGTACAAGAAATATAGGAAAAAAATAATCAAAAATAATTTTCCCTAAGTTAAAAATTAATTACTCTAACACCCCCCCTTAAGTGCAACTTAGGGAGAATGAAGATGCAAAAATGCAAAAAAACAATATGGGTCCTGGCTACACAACCATGTTAGGTACCCATTTACAATGCATAAAAATATCTCACAAGCGGAGAAAAGGAGAAAAACCCTGTGAGAAAAAATCCTCTCCAAAAGAGAGAAAAAAGAAAAGAAAGATGCATGGATGGAGGACTCAATCACACCCCCCAAGTACTACATACATCATATATACAATCAATGACCCCCCCATAGGAGGGAAAGCAGGAGATATCATATCTCCCCCATAATGAAGAAACTCCAATGCCGATGAAGGATGCCTAAAGACAAAAGATGATCTAGTGCTTGCAAGCAACACCTCTTCCCTTAGGAAGAAACAAGTCCACCAAATGATGAAGAAGCCACTCCATATCCAACTGAAGAGAGAAAGGAAATATCCAAACAAAATAATCCATCACATAATCATGATCAAACACAACCAATAAATGTGATGAATCAAATGAAGGTGAAGGCTCAATAATGTCAACCTCCAGAAACAATCTAGATGAATCAATTGGCATGTTGCAACTGTCATCAAAGAGGAGATAAATCCCCTCAAGTGAATCTCCCAAATCTGCAAGGTGAGTCTCTACAAATAAATTAGAGATTCTTGCTAAGTACTCATCCAACAAAACAAGATATGAGGGATCAAAGATAGCCTGTTGTACTGGAAACCCAATCTCTAAAGCAAAGGAACTATATCAACAAGAGTCTGAAGTACCCCAAAATACAGATGACCAATATTACTATCAACACTAGCCAAGGGTGTGTGAGGTACATAGTCATCCTCCTTAACAAAGTGAGAGAAGCTATACAGTCAAGACTCATGATCAACATTACCAACAATAATGAGTTTCCAGAATCAGCTTCTCTGATAAACACATAATCGGTTGTAAACTCCACAGCCTTAGGAACTTCACCATGTGTTATCTAGTATATAGACAAAATATTTGTGTGCAACTCTGGAATGCATAATACATCCCAAAAGCAACCATCACCTACGTCAATAGTGCCTATCCCCTGAACATCCAACAACTTATTATTCCCTAACAAAATTTTGGAAGTGTCAGAAGGGTGCAAACCCATGAAAGGATAGGGTGAATAACTTATGTGGTGAGATGCACCAAAATCCATGAACCATCTATCACACTGAGAATCAATTGTAGAAGTGACCAGTGCATGTCCCTTACCCATGTAGTGCTTATCATCTTTACTATTTGCAATGCCTGCTCTGATACCATGATAGAGCAATAGGAATTGACCGAGGAAAAATCAAATAGGCAACTTTGAAATTTAGGAAAATTTCAAATGCTGAAAAAATGATCTCAAGATCTCTAGCCAAAACTCTTTGACAAAAACTCTCAAGGAAGATACTGCAAATTGGGAGGCTCTGATACCATGATAGAGCAAAAAATTCCTAGGAAAACCAATTGTATAGAGACCTTCAAAAAAGAGAGAAGCAAGGCTATTTTACTGAAGAGGAATGCATTGGGAACTGGATGATTTTACATAATGTTCAAAGTACGCTTTTTACAAGAAAAAAATTGGTATTAGGTAAACAACCACCCAGTACGGGAAATATGAGAAAAAACCAATCAAAAATAATTTTCCCTAAGTTAAAACTTAATTACTCTAACAGAGACAAAAATAATTTTCCATTTTTCTTGTCCCATGTGATCCTCATACCAAGAATTTTTTTGTTGCACCCAAATCCTTCATAGCAAGTGAATTTTCTAATTTCTCCTTAAGTTCATTAATATGTTGCATGTTAGACCCGTCAACAAGCATGTCATCAACATAAAGCAATAGGATAATATAGCTATCATTACCTAATTTCTTAAAATAAACACAATAATTAGAATGACATCATTTGTAACCTTGTTCAGGGGTGATCCCACAATACTATTTTACAATTTTTGGCCAAACTGGACATTGAACGAATTTTTTTAACTAAATCTTCACTTTCAGACACCTATAGCTGCTAAACCGTGAGGAATTTGAAGATGATGCAAACTAGTGATTTGTGACATTGTTTTTTTAGATTCTAAATATATATTTTTTAAATTTTTTGGAATCAAATTGCATTTCTTTTTCCATATCCTTTCGAAAACTAGTTTTTAAAAGGAAACACCATTTTTAAAGAGTGATGTGTACTTGCTAACACAATTTTTTTTCTATGAAGGATAAAATTCTAACTTTTTCTAATTTATATTTATAACTATGATATCTAGTGCATGCAATTGGTTTCATAGTGTTTTATTGAGTATTTTTTTCTTAATTAAGTTTTGAAGTCAGAACAACTACAATTTAGATATAGGTTTACTTGCTAACACAATTTTTTTGTATGTATCAAAATTCAATTTTTTTTTGTTAGATTAAGGACATCAATATCTACTGCATATATATTTTTAGATTTTTTTTTTATAACTTGCTATTTTTCCACATGTGCAAAACAAAGAGCTTGATTTTTGGTGAAAAACCTACATTCACATGAAATAAAAATAAACATAACAATCAAATTAATTTATTTAAAATTAGACTTTTTGGAAAGCTTATAATAAGGACTCCATACTTACAAAAAATAAAATTTAAATGAATTCATTTGATCCCCCAAAAGGTAAATCAAAAGTGTTTTTTTATCAAAATTTTGATAGGTGTAAAGAAGACTCCGTTATAGGTATGGTTTAAAAATAGTGGGGTTCTATCTAAGGGGGTTTGATCTAAGGTGGTTTGATCAAAACCTCTTTAATTGGAATCCTTTAAATGGAAATTTTCAAGGATTAAATCATTATATTTTCTAAAAATATGTGATTTCAAAAAAAATAGGATGTCCCAGAAAGTGTAAACCACTATTATGGGATCACCTTCAGCCATAAAACTATCAAATTTCAAATACCATTTTCAAGGTGCTTGCTTTAGGCTATACAAATTCTTCTTTAACCTGCATAAAAATTCCTCCTGACCCTTGACCTCATATCCCTGTGGTTGTTGCATGCATATTTCCTCTTCCAAATCCCCATGGAGAAATGTTGTTTTCACATCTAGCTTTCCAAGATGCAAGTCTTCCATAGCCACAAGACTTAGAATAGTTCTAATAGAAGTCATATTTACAACTGGAGAAAATATTTCATCAAAATCTATACCTTTTTTCTATGCAAAAACTTTTACCACAAGTCTGGCCTTATATATTTTCTTGCCTTCATCTTCTTCCTTCAACTTGTAAACCCATTTATTTGAAAATTCTCTTTCACTTGCAAGCAATTGGACTAATTCCCAAGTCTGATTCTGCAACAAGGAATCCATTTCCTCTTTCATGCCTAGCTCCCACTGCTTTTTGGTATCTACCTGCATTGCTTCTTCATAACCTTCAGGTTCACTAAAATCATTTAATAATATAAAATATAATGATGGAGAAAATATTTTTGGAGGTGTAGTTATCCTTGTAGAACATCTAACACTTGCAGGAGTCTGTGGGATAACTTGTTGTTGCTGAGCATCAGGTACCACTGGAATTTTATTTTTTGGAATCTCATCCAACACCACATATTCCTTTTAGGCATGTTCATGCATCTTTTCCTATAGCTGATCCTTATACATGACTTTATCATTGAATATAAAATCTCTAATCCTAATGATTTTATGATTTTCATAATCCCATAACTGATAACCAAATTCATCTACTGCATATCCAATAAAGGTATATTTTTTAAACTTAGCCTCAAGATTGGTTCTATTTTCAATATCAACATGGACAAAAGCTTCACAAACAAAGGTTTTCATAAATGAATAGTTTACCTTTTTACCCATCCATGCCTCCTCTGGAATGCTACCATTCAAATTATTTGAAGGTCCCATGTTTATTAAATAAATAGTAGTATGTACAACATCTTCCCAAAACTCTAAGGGTAGTCTAGCATGCAATCTCATGCTCCTTGCACGCTCCATAATGGTCCTACTCATCCTCTTAGACACACCATTTTCTTGTGGGGTTCTAGGAACCATTTTCTACCTGTGGATTCTATTGTATGAATAGTATTTTTCAAATTATTTGCTGTAATACTTGCCTCCATTATCAGATCTGAGAAACTTCAACTTTTTTCTTGTCTCATTCTCAACCAAAGCTTTCTACTTTTTAAAAGTTTCAAATACTTCTGATTTTTGTTTTAGGAAATACACCCATGTTTTCCTAGTTGCATCATAAATAAAAGTAACATAATAGCAAGAGCCACCAAGAGAAGATACCTGAGCTGGTCCCCATACATCTAAATGCACAAGCTCTAATTTCTCACTCTTCTTCTCTTCCCCAACTTTGAGAAATTAGACTATTTTCTATTTTCCATAAACACAAATTTTCATAGAAATCCTATTCAATCTACTTCAAACCTAGTAGCAACTTCTTGGAGTGAAGGATCTTCATCCCTTTATCAATCATGTGCCCAAGTCTGTGATACCACAATTATATTTCTATCCCTTTAGCAAGTGTTATAAATGTCTCAGTAGCAACTATTTTTTTAACAACTAAGGTCAAATAAGTATTAATAGTACACAAATACAATGTGACTACCTTTTCTCCTTTAGCTACTACTAATGCACCTTTAGTGACCTTACAAAATTTTTATGAAAAGGTAACTATGCAGCTTTCAATACCTTGTTGTCCTGCTAAAATTAAATTCCTTCTCAAATTTGGAACATGCCTTATCTCTTGTAGCAACCATTCATTTCCATTCTACAACTTGATTTTTTATCTTTCCTTTTCCAACAGTCTAATAGGGTTCATCATCACCCAAATATACCTATCCAAAATCACCTTGAACATAATCTACACAATATTTCCTATGGGGTGTGGTATGAAATGAAGCCCTTGAATCTATTACCTAGGAATCATTAACATTATCTAAACACAAAATTGAAGCATCCTACAATTTATCACTTGCAACATTAGCTTCCTTACGGTCATCATGTTGTCCATCTCCTTTTTTGATCTTCTGAGACCAACAATCCTTTTTCAAGTGTCTTGGATTTCCATAGTACCAACAATCCATTTCTTCATCTGGATTTAGATATGCCTTTCTTTGACTTCCCCTGTGACTTCCCAAGATTTGTTGGGCCTTTTCCTCTCTCCTTTGTTCTTCCCCTGTTCTCTACAATCAAAGCATTACCCGATGTTGAACTCTCACTTGTGCTTTTCTATTGCATTTCCTCGCTAAGGATAGCACCAACAACATCATCAAATTTCAATATATTTGAACCAAAGACAAAGTTACTTACAACTATTACCAAGCTATTCTAGCTTTCTTTCAAAGAACATAAAACCAAGAGAGCCCTCACCTCTTCATCAAAATTCACTTTTACAGAAGTTAAGTGACTAGTAATCATATTAAATTCATTTAAATGATTTGTCACAAATCCACCTTTATTCATTTTATATTAAATAAACACTTCATGAGAAATACCTTATTTGAGGTTGAGGGTTTTTCATACAATTTAGCCAAAGTTTCCATTAGATCCTATGTTGTCTTTGCTTCTATTATATTTAATTCCATAGATTTTTCTAGGCACAACCGAATGTTTCCCAATGTATTTCTATCTAGAATCTCCCATTCTTCATTGGACATCACAACTTCTTTCTTTTCTTTTCATTGCAGTGACTTCCATAGATCCTTTTGATACAAATAATCTTCCATATGCATCTTCCATAATTGATAATTCTAGCCGTTGAACTTCTCCACCTTGAATTTTCCTTCGTCCATTTCTCCCACTCAAATCTAGGGGTTTCTTATGAATCAATTGAAATACAAATGACTTTGATATTGGTTGTTAGGGTTCAAGCAGATTGGAGCAATAAACATTAACAATTATATGTAGATTAAATAACCTAGAAATAACAATGAAGAATAACAAAAAAATAATCAATATAGAATTTAACATGGTTTACCCAATGTGGGCTACATCCATGGAAACTCAACCATCCAATGATTTTATTATCTAGTGAAAAATAGATTACAATCTCATGAATACTATGCCACAACAAACATCCTAGCCACTTATAACATGCCTTTTGGAACCTTCTAGAATTAGGGTTTTACAAGACCTCTTTTTTCATTTGATGTGTTAATGGGAAAAAAACCTTGACGTGTGTACAATATTTGAATGATAAATCACCACATACCAACACCTAGAAGGAGCACAAAATGTGTAAATAGAAATTCACTTGCTACAGTAATGAATACTAATGTAATGTGCTTTAACTGCAACAATTTTGGTCACATAGATAAATATTGTAGAACATGTCATGTAAGACCAAAAGCACATAATAAGAAAATGAATATGTCCCCCAAAGTGAACAATGGTTCACACGTTCCTGAGAAGAAGGCTGATAAGATAGAGAAGAAGTCCAACAAGGTGTGGAGACTAAAAGATCAGCAAGAAGCAGCAAATGTGGTTGCTTGTACCTCACATCATTGAGTCTTAGTGATAGGGAATGTATCTAGAGGGGAGCTTAATTGGAATTTCATTCATCCTTGGAAATGGAGAGAGAGATCAAGTCAAGTAAAACATATTTTATAAATTTCTAATGACATGATGGTTGCACAAATTTATGTTTACATACTTTCTCTTTGAAATGCCTATCAAAAGGGAAGAATATCTATAGTTGAAGGAGAAGGTAGCTGTGCAAGTTCTCTACTAAGAAAATAAAATATACAAATGTTACTTTCCTGCAAGAATACGAGTTATGTATTAGGGGGAGTTGTTCTATCTTTACACTCAAAATTACTTTTTTTATCATTGGTATTGAGTGGTTCCAATTGGTGTCAAATCATTGTGAATTGGTTCAAAACAGTCTAGTTGGTACAGAGCCCAAGTGAAGCTAATGCTCAAGTATGCAAGAAGTAAAATGGAGAAATGTGTAAGGGGGTGCTGCTATTGGTATCAAATCAAAGTTATACTTGATATAGTGCAGTATAAATTATCAATTGGTACAAAGCATAAATTGAAAAAATCTACAATTGGTATCAGACCTGATTGGTTTAGAGTATGTAATGGAACTTCAACTTTCATTAGATAGTGTTAATTGGCACAAAGTGGTTGAAGAATATGGTTTTTCCATTGCAATAAAAGGTTGAGAGAAACAATTGGTATGAGACCATAAATTTGGATCAGTTGGTATTAGTGAAAGGGGGGGAATTCCCTTTGCCATTGCTAAGGAGAAGTGAAGGATGCAACAACATGGTAACCATAAACAAGATGTTTAGAAGAGTGACCCTTTTCCATTGATGTCAAAGGGGGGGAAAGTTGTGCAAATGCTCAAGAAAGTGAGCATGGGAGAAAAGTATGCAATTATCATAAAGATGAGTAAAGAAGATGTGACCTCAGATGATTATCCACCATTGGTATCAGACCATTGGCTACAAGTTGAGCATTTAGTTTTTCCATCAATGACAAAGGGGGAGATTGTTGGCATATAGTTGTCATTGATGCCAAAAGAGGGATCAAAAGTGAGATGCAATTGATCCCCTAAAGGAGGATGTTGGCATTAATGTAAGAGTGTCATTTTTGTCAAAGAAGAGATCAGAAGTGAGACGGAATTGATCCAAAAGGGAAGATTATTGGATGATGAAAAAATGTGTCATTGATGAAAAAAGGAAGTTTAGTGGTGTGCTTGGATACCTTGAAGACTAGAGGATCAATGCTTGGAAGATTTAGTGTAGAATGTTGATGAAAGGAGCATGCATATGCAAATGTTGCTCAAGATGTTGCATTGTTGTCATGAAATTTTTTCATGGTGTTGTAGTGAATTCATTTGGAATATAAAAGCAAAATCAAAGGCTAGATTTTATATGGGTTTTTTGAGAGCATTCCAAAGATGTACTTTACAAATTTAGAAATTGAAGTATGTGCTTAGAAATGATTTTTTTCTACTATCGAGTGTTGTTAGAGTTTATCAGTTAAACCTTAAGCATTGCAATCATGGTGATGGAAAAAGTTTATGTTTTGAAGTTGACTAGGTGTTGGTGGTTGTAGGTTGCTTAAGTTATTACTTAATCAATTGAGTTTTTTGGGTGACCAGACCTCTTTTACCTAGTACTCTCGGTTGTATCCACCTTGGTTGTGGTGACAAAATTCTAGTGGCACCTTGGTGGTTGATGGTGGTAATTTTGGAGGTTCTTAGAAATCCTATTTGTTTTGCTTTAGTTGAAAAGTTATATCTCTGGTAGCATTGTAGGAAGTTTCAAAACCTTCATTGGATCTGAAAAAGTTAGCAAAACATCACTTTTTTCGACGAGCACATGTCAGTTTGTGATTGCATCACCATAATCCTTCACATTGTATTTTCACTCTTCATGTATTATTTATTCTAGTGATGTGCGATGATGCTTGATCAATGATTGTGATCAAGTCAAGGTTGATGATCCGATGGTGCTCTCTAGCTGGAGAAACCTATGGTGGGACCCTATCTATACCTCATAGGGAAGCAAGGAACGGTGGAGATCAAGGCATGGAGGATCTGATGGATATTTCCTGATTGCTTCACATCGCTATTGTGAAGTGAAGTGATAGAATGGTTCTCATGATGAGCGATGAATGGTCAAGATCATCTGATGAAGATCAAATAGATATCACTGCACCTCTTCACATCATGATAATGAAAGATGGAGGTGTATGCAAAGCAACAATATGCAATGGGTATGAATACAAAGGAACCCAGAAATATAGTGCAGGTTTAAAGGTATGCGATTAGATGGTGATCACAATACTCATTCACATCATAGAAATGAAAGGTGAAGTATTAAGTGAATTCACGATGTGTGATGGATATAAGGTGGATGAGATCAAAGGTTCAAATTTAAAGGAGGAAGATCATATGTTGATTGCTAAGGTCATTCATATCATGGAAATGAATGATGATGCACGAAGAAAAGTAGCAATGTACAATGGCTATAAGGTAGATGAGATCTACAACACAAGTTTCAAGGAAAATGATATAACGGTCATGTTTTAAAGTTTTTGAGATCAATGAAGAGCTAAAGGATCATGGCATGAAGATAAGTGATCAACTGTCCAGATATAAAGATGAAGATCTCAAACGGCTAAGTCCATGTAAATGAGGGTTTCAACTAGTAACTGATATAGAGGAAATAATTTATTGGTCCAACTATACCTGTGATCATTGTCGGTTAAGATTTGATTTGGTAAGTGGCAACATAGATTGATAAGATGTTAAAGATCAAAATCAGATCGATTAAACAAAGCATAAAATTCAATGCATATTTGATTCTAGGGTTTGACAAAGAGTTGATTTGGGAAAATTCCCTATGATATAATTTAATTTCCCAAGGCTCAATGCAGAGGTATGGTGTGGAGTAAGACATTTGGTAAACCATATCATATGTTTCTATGATGAGATGGATGATGGTGCAAGGATCGAGGTGAATTGGTAGCTTGTTGGAGATTTTAGCAAGTGAAGGAAACCCTAAAAGAGGATGGAAAATGATCTAGATAGTGGTGCACATCTCGAGGTAGTAATTGTAGATCAGTGGAGTCAAGGAAAATAAGAAGACAATCAGAATATTGTCAAAGGTGTATAGTTTGTAAGAGAGGAAATATTTGAATAGAGTTATGTATTGTTGAGTATGCAGTAGAGGAAGAGTGATGAGTGAGTAGTGCAGCAAATAGAGTATGCATAATTTGAATGAGTAGAACCTAAACAAAAATAGGGATTCAGATTTGGGTTAATATTTAGAGAGTAGAATAAAAGAATGTTCCAAGTGTAGAAGAGAGAAAGAAGAGAGTGCAGAAAGAGGAGAGTGTAGAGAAGAGAGGATGAGTTGTTGAGATTGCAGCAATAGTAGCAAAATGGATGCTTGCAATCTTTCCAAGCAAGGTATGAGCAATTACAGATCAACCTTGTAATAGAGATCTAGATTCATATGGATCATTTGTAATATTGTCATTGTAAATATGATTGGTTGGTGCCATCAGATAATTGAGTTGGTTCTCAGTGTAGGGAGTTGGTGCTTCCTTGGAGTTTGTGATCCTAAACATTGTAACAAAAGATTTCTTTGTGAGGTTGGATTAGGACAGTAGATCTTGGAAATACTTCCCATCGTGGTTTTTCCCATATTTGGTTTTTCATGTACATCTTGTGTTATGGGATTTTGTGTGTGTGTGTACGTTCATATCTTTACTAGTTTAGTAAATCTACATAAAGTGCTAAAAGGAATTAATCTATAGTATGGACTAAGGGTTTAGGGAAGTAGTATGCATAAAGGTTTTAAGGGTTGAAATTTTAAGATCTACTGATTCATCCCCCCTCTTAGTAGATTGTTGTGTTCTAACAATTATTTGAAATCTTATACTAAATGCAATATGGTCCACCCTAATATGAACTTCCCTATTCTAAACCACACTAATTTGGATAGATATGGGCCTTTGATTAGAAATAAATATTATCCTTTCATTTCTATTGGAAAATGTATAAAAGGTCATGCCTTTTTCATTGTAAAGGGAAATAACTTATAATTGTTGTAAAATACTACCAAAATTATTACATAAATTCATCTTTATGAATTATTTTGTGTTCAATTTTGAATATTAGCATGGTTGCATGTATCTTCTCAAGATTCATCTTTTAAAATTAGCTTATTTAATCTAAAGATTTATTGGATTTTATATTGATGCATTTCTAGGTTCATACCATTTAAATCTTTCTAATTGTAAGTTTCAGTGGCTTGTTAGTCTGAACTATTTTATATTTAAGTTCAATTATGAATTGTTGATTAAATTACATTGATTTAATGGGTTTAATTAATGGTTTATGATCTGAAAATTTTATGATTTCTACTGAACATTGCATCTATTTTTTGTAGTTAGGTTAAACTAGCAAATAAAAATTAGATTTTATAGAACATAATTCCAATTGATTTTTATTCCTAGGTTAAATTAGGTTCTATAAACCCTAATCTTTTGAAGCTTATTTGAGGTGAAAAGTTGAAAACAAAAAAAAAAGTTCAAAAGAGATAAATTAGAGATTTTAGATCTCTGGAAAATTAAAAATTATTAAAGAAAGGATTTTTGAAATATAAATCTTGGTGTGGAAAATAATTTTCAATTTTCAAGAAAGTGTAAGTCCTTTTATGATTCCCAACATTATCACATCAATTTCATTGAGTTATCCATGTCATAGTCAAGACCTGACTACCAAAACCTTGGGATTAGATTATTTGAGTGATCAAATAAGGTTTCTTTTCAAGAGAGGATAAGATACTTGGTATATTTTATTTTGTGTTGGAGAGTGCAAAAGCACCTGTCAATAGAATTGACACAGGGCTTGATTTTACATTTACTAGTTAAAGATCGAGCATATAAATTCATTTTCTCTTGAGAGGTTTATAAGAGTTCTAAGATCCACTTCTATCGATTCAGAGTTTGTGGAGTTAGACTTCTCCTCAAGGCGTAGATCAAAAAGATCATCAAGGGGATCAGACCCATCACACCTTTTTCATTCTCCAAAACATTAGCCCCAAGTAACCCTAGTTCAAATAGTTCCAAAAATGGATTGGTTGGAAAATAATCCCTCTCCCATTCAGTTTGCAGCCTACAATGATATGCCCAAAAATCCAATTTTTTTTTTCTCTAAATTCTTTTTTACTGTTGTGAATAGAATGATTGAAGAACATATCAAATTTTTTGAAGGTGCTCTCAGTAATAGGAGAATTGATCATGAAGATGTGGCATGTAATCTCTTTCCTCATTCCTTGGGAGATGAATCATTTTACTGACCTTCATTCATTTACCAGTAGGGTCTGCTACTTCTTAGAATATTTTAAAAGAATTTCTTGGGAAAATTCAAGATCCCTATTAGTCCAACTAAGTTATATAGGTAGTTTGTTGAGGTAAAAAGGAAAGACCACAAGACAATTAGCTCCTTCAACAATATATTTCATAAATCCTTCACTAGATTGCAAGATCCATATATTTTAGATGATAAGGTAGCTAGACATGTTTATTATGTATCCCTAGACAATCTCATTGTTATTTTTGTAAGAAGAGCTAATCCTCCTCCAAATTATTTAGTAGAAGCATATGCTGAGGTAGTCAAAGTTAGTATAGATTTAGGCCAAGTTTTTTTTGGACCTATCAATTGTTTGGGTGTACTAGCAAGTCCAAATCAGATTCATGGAATAAATCAGACATTAGTTCACTATACCCTTGTCATGAATTTGATTCCTACGAATCAATTTTAGTTTTCCATCCTGGTGCTCTGTTATCTCAAGTCCCACCTATAGACAGGTAAAATATACATGCATTTGATCCGGATTCACTAATTTCAATTCATCCTTAATCACCCCTCTACTAACCATTTTAATCGAATAATCGTTATCTGATTAAAATTCATCATATTTCCTCTTTTAATTAAATAAATCAATCTTTATTTAATTAAATCAGATTTCCCCTTCTAATTAGATAAATCAACTTTATCTAATTAATATATCATTCTATTTTATTAAATCATATTTAAATTCTCTATAATTAAATAAATCAATTTTATTTAATTAATCTCTAAAGTCATCTCTTTAATTAAATAAATCAATTTGATTTATTTAACCTTCTAATATTTTTCATTTAATTAAATAAATCAATTTTATTTAATTAAATTACTAATGCATCAATTTCCTCCCATTTGATTTAAATAGATCCAAAAATATAAATCAAATGTCATGTCAACTAATCTCTATCTAAAGTTAATTAAATCCTAATTAACTCTAAATCTAATCCTCAAATCCTCTAGCTTTTGCAACTTGCACAATAAATCAATTTATTTGATTTATTATTTCTTCTATTTTTATTCAAAATAGCATCTTTATGGAATATTCTTCAAATTTTAAATCTCCCCAAAAAGGGACTTGTCCTCCAACATGGAATTAAATCCTCTTACATTGTCTCTTACATGTCTCCAACTTGGCATTTAAGACACTTTCTTCTTCCTCAACAAGCTAACTTTCAAAATTTCAAATTTCCACCTAATATCATTTATGGGCACAATGACCAAAATCTCCTCATTCCTTCCTCCATTGAGATGTTGACAAGTGGCATCTTGCCATTGGCTTGTCTTTTGTCCCACATCCTTCCATTCTTCTCATTTCTCCATCATTCTTTGCTATAAATAGAGCATCTCTCTATTGATTTGGGATCCACAACTTGATACATAATCTCAGGCATTTTCATCTTGATCACTCATCATCTTGCATCTTCATCACATCAGGAGCTTATCAAAAATGGGTTGGGAAAGGGCTACTTTCCACATCAAAGTAGCACCAATCCGCTATGAGATAGGGTTTGATTCATGTTATTGTGTGTTTTATTTAGCTTTCTTGTTTCCTTGATTGCATACTTAACATGATTCAGTATTTCATAGAAATATGTTGGTTTGATTTGCTTTAAATGATTAACCATGCTAACGTGTGTTAAATTTTAAGTAATTTTCATATTTTAGCATCTACAAAATGATGCTAGAAGGAGGGCCAACTCATGTTTGTTTGAAAAGCTCAACATCTAACATGCTGCTTGTGTTTCCAGATTTTATATCTTAGTTGGAATGGCTTTTGTTTCATTACAGGGGGCAATACTAGTCAACAAGTCACTCATCTCTTCTCCTTCACCCTGTGTCGTTTCTTGTAAGAATATTAGAATATCTTCTTGATATTCTAATAAATGCTATTCATATCTTTTGCTTCACCCACACAAAATTTCTAGTAAGGCTATTCAATCTTATAAATGCACTTTTTATAGATTAAGGCATGCCGATCTTATAAATATAAATACACGTTGCTAGATGTTTTAGCCATTTGTTGAAAGAGAAATTATTCAACTTAAATCATACTGAGTGGGATTTTATGTGCAATGATTTGGTGTGGTATGGACGATACATTTAAGAAATATTTCTTCAATTGTTTGTCATAATCTTTTTAAAGTGTGCATTCCTTGCTAAACTTGTGCAAATCATCACATATTTTATTTTTCCCTTTTTAAATGGAACTCTCTATTTTTTATATTCTAAATGTATTTTCTATTTTCAAAGACTTTAATTGATGCTTTGCAACCTTCCCCAAGTCTCTTGATATGGGTGTTTTAATTATGGGTAAAACGACCCAGATATGAGGCTCAAACTAAAGTGTTGATCTGATATACAACACACCCAACTTCTTTTTGTGCCATGAATATCCACACGGGCTACCATTAATCATGCAACCCCTACATAAGGCCAAGCAACCATCGGTTTCTAGGAGGCGTGGAAGCAACTCAAAGCACATTTATGCTTTAATTGGATTACCATAGATTTTCTCTTTTTTTTTAACCTCCTTGCTCTTAAGCTTCTTCACCAATGATATTAAATCATCCTCCTTCAATCTCCTAGTGGAAGCTTTTATCCTCATGAAAAGGAGAATCATGATTTACTTGTTTACCATGATAAGATCTTATTTCTACAAAATATTAATGCCTCCATCCTGAATGTCCATAACCCATTCCAAATCTCTCATCGTAGCACCAACAAGACAATATACTTGTCAAGCCAAGGCTTAGGAGTCTGTGATGACACTTGTTAACAAATATGAAGGGTAGATTTGGGAACGTTTGTTGTGTAAATGCTGATCAAAGGTACTAGAATTTGGTTTTACACATGCAAATTGCATTAACTTGAAATTTTCTCAAAGGAATTTGGGTGAATTTTTTACACTTGCCTATCACATTTACTTAAAGAGTTTCCTGTCTTCATAAAAAATTCACTTTGTTCATACCTTGGAGTCATTTTCCATGATATAACATCTCCTTTAGGAATATCCTTTAGGTATTCAGTCTTAAAGCATTTAGTCTCAGGCATTTAAAGTTAGAGTGAATGAAAGGTTGCAAAAAATGTGGATTTTTTTTGTGATGGGTTTGGCCATGACAGAGCCTTGATCACCTATGTCTGAGAGTTTTTATTTATCAATCCTCCTTTTTCTGCCGAGATTGGGCAATGAATTTGAGAGAACTGAGTGTTTTGTTTCGTGTTTCCACACGGATTGGTGAGTCTTTGCGGGTTTTTCATTTTCAATGGCTGATTTGAGAGAGTTTTGAGGGATCTTCATATTTTTTCTGAGCTAACAAGTAGATAGGCAGTTGCTTGCCTAATTGGAGAAGTGAAAGGTGTTTCTTTATTTATAATTTCTAGTATGTAAATCCTTGGATATCTCTGACAAGCACATACTAATAGAACAAACATGCAAATCTTTGAATATCTTTGCTTAGGAATGTTCATCTATTTTCAACGTGAATTATCTCACTTAATGCTTCATGTATGATTTTGAAGCAACATATACCATGGACTGACATTTCAGATTTGCAAAGATCTATTGGCACTTTCTTATAAATGTCCCTACTGTAAAGATTTGAAAATCCATTTGTTTTTAATGTTAAAGTGGAAGTCTCGAGCTTTCTCATAAATACAATATTTATTTGATTTTAATCTTTTTGTGGGGTGCATGTCATCTTTGGTAGTAGCAATAAATGCCAGTATTTATTTTAAGTGCTCAAATTACAGGACCTTGGCATCGTTGCAAAGAAGACTAATAGGATTTATTTTAAAAAATCTCAGTTCTTAGATTTGCATTTAAAATTATTTGCTATAAAATTGAAGTTTTTTTTACAAAGAAAAAATCTCACTTTGCTTTGTCTCTTAACAGTTAAAAACATCATCAACAAATTCCCTTTACTTTTCACAATGAATCAGTGGAAGCCTTTATCACATGGGGATCACAGAATGATGCTATAGCAAAGTGGAAATCCATAACACAACAAGTAGATTTGAATTGGAAAAGTTCTCATTAAACTTGGAAAATAAATTTTAAATGCTTATTGCAATAATCTAGAGCATCTGATTACCGCTTTTTTTTTCTATTTTAGGTCAACTAGATCAATTTGGGGTTAAAATTAATCATTGATTTGATTTTTTCATGTTGGCTAAAATTGAACATACAAACATACTAGACACTGCTTTTTGGACTTAACAATTGAACAAACAAATCTCACACTTCAAAGTTGGTGCTTAAAAGGAACTCATTTTCTTGCTTTGAAGGTTAAAATGAACATGTGCCTTTTATGTTTTGCAATCCCTCATCCAAAGTAATATCATTTAAAAGACGTATGCACTTCTCTCACACCTCATGACGATCTTGAGAATCAAAATGATTTTTTTTGATATTAAGTTGTATAAGTGATTACCTTCACACTTCAATTTGGATTCTTAAAATTGAACAAAATATTGCTAGTGTGAGTGGAGTATATTGTGTGTGTTCTCTCTTTGTTTCTCAACAAAGATTGATCGAACTACAGATGTGCTTGCTCACTTTTGTTTATCCTTAGAGGGCCTACCTAGTGGGAAAAAGTAATCACCCTAGGGAACGACCCAACCGGGAACACGCTAAAGCTAAGCGACTTCCACCTGGTATATAAGTGTGGGTACTTGAGGAAAGTTCAAGTATCATGAGGATTGTTCCAACAAGAAGGGAAACAATGGTCTCTTGCCATATGGATGATCGCCCACGAATGAAATTCTTATAATAGAACCTTTTGTTTAGAGGCCCAAATCCTTATCTATTTGTTGGTGCAAGAATGATCATTTTGAAGCCACCTCACATTCTTGTAGTTTTTGTTAGAGATTAGAAGTATTCCATGGGTGTTTCATGGGTACTAAAGCTTGGATGACTTGTAGAAGTGAGTGTTGTGGAGGGAAGCCAATGTGGTCTAGCTTTTAATCATCTACCAAGAATAAGCGTAGCTGGATTTATCCAAGTGGTAATTCAACAAATATTGTTTCTTTCTATCCTAGGGTTGTGCATCATTTTGGAATTGAAACACTTTTCTTGGATCTAAAAAATTGGAAAACAAACACTTAACAAGATCATCAAAATTTCAAACCCTTTAGGAGGAGAAAATACCTTTGAAAAAATTCAAGTCCTATTGCTTGCCCTAGGGATTTTATCCTTAGAGGCTTCTAAGTATTTGGATTTACATTTTAATTTTGTCTCACTAAAGTCAACATTAGGGAAATAGTGCCTTGATTTCCTTGATTTCCACATAATGGACTTTGTGGGATGAAAAGAAATTAGGACATTAGGCATTTAGTTTGAAAAGCTAAGGCAAGAAAGTGTTTGTAGTAAAAATAATTCATTAAGCAAAGATTAAATCAATTGAACCCCACACATGTGCTTATTCTCTTTTGTCTTATGGTCTTCCAAGAAAAACGTTGGTCTTTTGGTTTGAACTACTCTTAGGGAAAAGCATGTTCTTCAATATCTTGGTCTTGTAAACAAATTTCTTCTTAGGTTCATTTAGGATCAAATCAAACACTTCATCCATCTAAAACATTTATCATATCCATCCCAAAAATAACTTTAGAGCTTTGGAGACATCATTGTCTAGACTTGGGTACATAAACCAAATCAAGGTCATTTGTTTAGTTAGGTGTGTGTGGATGAATCCTTCCTCATGTAAACTTAGTTAAATTATCACCATTTTGAATGATTTCGTCATAAGATAACATCTAACATCTTAGGGTTTACAAGTTCATTAATCAAATCAAATCCAAAATCCAAAATCCAAAATCCAAAAGTCCTAAAGTCTAGTATTCCTCCAAGGGTCCTAAAAGTTCAACACCCATATCATTCACCCCTTTCATCCCTCACCTCATCATTGGTCCTAAATCCCTTAGAGGTTAACAAGATCAAAACACAAGAAAAACATGGAATATAAACTTTCTCCATACATCATGAGTAACCTAAATCAACCAAACTATCAACGCCTTACAAAGCCAATTGATTATCAAAACTCACATTTATACAATCCATACATGGGATCATTATCTCCTACAAGCCTCAATGGTATAACAAATTTGAGTATGCCCAATCTAAATTTTGGAACACCTTTCCCTATGGTCGATTTAAATAAAATTCCAAACCTACAAATCTATGAACCAAACAATCAATGCATGAGTCTTCAACAAAATCACATTATCCCACCAAATCCATACATGCCAAATGTGAATATACCAAGTAAAAGTTTACCAAACATGAAAATTTCAAATCCACACTTGGTAAAATTTTGGATAGATATGTTTGTGAATCATAAAAATATTGTTCAAAGTACAAACAAGATGTTAACGAATCCATGTATTGGTCCAAGTCAAAGTAACATCATGCAAAATAAAAGTTACCTAAATCAAGGCAATGTGATTCCCAACCACAACAATGTTCAATTTCAACCTATAATTCCAAATCTAAACATCATACCAAATCAAAACATTATCCAAAATCAAATTTTCCATGACCCCATACAAACACCACAAGTATACATTCCAAATTTTCTTGAACAAAAAACAAATCAACTATATTAAGGGTGTCAAGATAAAAAACAAGATCAAATTTTGCGAGATCAAATTGCTTCACTTGCTAAAATAATTGACTCATTGCGCCAAGAGACATCTCCACCCCAAAATCAATACACTCTTCCATTGGTTAAACCATGTCATCAAAGCATTGAGTTGTGTCCACAACCACATGAAGAACAATATCTCTAATGTCAAGAGGCTAGATATCAAGATCAACAACATCAACAACAAACCCAATCACCAAATCTCAAAGATCAATCACCACATCTCCAAGATCAATCACAACAAGAATCACCTTAACAAGCACAAATCTCACAAGAGAACAAACATGAATACACTCCTTTTGGAGATCTAATCGAATTAGTGCTAAGAAAGATACTCGATGCAAAACTCATCACTCTTCCAAAAGTAAGTGCTTTAAACTCTATCCTAGACTTCCCTTGGAATAGGGGTGGATCTTATTGTGAGTATCATAGAGAAAATATTCATGAAACATCAAATTGTATTCAACTCAAAAACCTCATCCAAGACTTTATTGATAAAAAAAAAAAATTGTTGAGGACAATGATCAAGATTCAACCACTAGTGATAGCAGTGACAATTTCTCCACCACAATTGTTGAACATAATGATCAAGAACTATCCATCAATGAGCACCTTAAACATGTTTCTACCTCATCCAACAATCAAATCAACATATATCAAGAGTCACTTTTCAACCATGATCAAAATCCACCAAAAATACCCAACATCGATCCAATTCAAGAAATGTTAACATCATTTGATCCTATGGTTGAAAACATTGACAATATCTCCACCATGGTTTGTTGAGGATCATGATCAAGATCTATCCATCAGTAAGCACCTTGAAGATGTTTCTACCCCATCCAATGATCAAATCAACATGCATCAAGAGTCACTTTTCAATCATGATCAAAATCCACCAACAATGAAAAACAATGATCCAATTCAAGAAATGTTGAAATCATTTGATCCTATGGTTAAAAACATTGACAATATCTCCACCAGAAATTTTGAGGACCATGATCAATATTCTTCCAACAATGATCTATTTCAAGGTGTTAGAATTATTTGATCCTATTAACATAATCCATGATCCATCGACCAATGATCATGTTGAAAATGTCTCTACATCACTTATTGAGTTAGAGGACATATCTCAAGAATTTATTCCAAAGCATGATCAACATCTTTCACAAAATTCTAGCAATGGTTCTTTCCAAGACATATTAACATCCTTTAACCTCATGGTTATCAAGAGGATATTGAGCCACTTCCCATTCCTAATGAAGATTTCCAAGAAACCTTTTATAAGAAATACATCATTTGAAATTGACCCAAGTCAATATCCAAAGCATGTCGAAAGAAATTATGAAATCATTCAAGATAAAGAATTCTTATCTCCGATACTACAATTATCTAGTGGACACTCTCCTATCTATACAAGATTTCTTAAATGATGATCATATCCATATAGCACATATTCCTCCATTTACCCATGAGATGCTTACTCCTAATGGACATGTAGATGATCTTCATTCAAAACAAGAGTCTCATACTCTTGATATCATTACCAAGGAACAAGAGTCTCCTACTCTTAACATTTGTACAGATGATCAAGATACAAAAAAATATAGACATATAAAAAATGGGTCATGAATAGGGCTTCTACAGAAGTGGTGAATCAAGAACATCTTGTGAAGGCATATAAAAAATGAATCATAAGGAAGAATTTTATGGGGATAGTGAATCATGTACACCTCTTGAAGAAGCATTAAAATATGATATTCCACAAGATCAAGCCAAAGATATCAATCAGGAAGTTATCCCACACATGGAGGATCCTATCACTTATAAACTTGGATCACTTACCTTTTTAAGGGCAAGACATCTTATCAATGAAGAAGCTATCACCTTTGAAGATCCACAATAGAGCAGAGAAGGAGTAGCACCTTGTTTCCATAAATCATATCCTATTGCAAGTAAAATGTTTCAACGAATGAATTATCAAGGTAGAGGATTAGGCCTACATGAATAGGGTATCCTAGAACGAGTGCAGATTATTGGAAATCCTAAGCATCAAGGTCTTGGTTATTCAGTACTGGGGGCAACTTCATCTCAAGCAAACATCAACATAGGAAGCACGAAGAATCCTTATGATGAAACCAATGCCAATACTACAACCAACCATATCGCAAATATTCATCCACCCATCACCCCATCCACTAATTGGGACCAACATCAAAAGAAAGATTTGAATCAAAGCACAAAGAACATTATCAAAGCAAAAGAAGCTAAGAAGCATAATGGACAAATCAAATACACATGGATACCAAAAATTACAAAGAAAGATTATCCCTATCAAACTCCATTAGTCAAGGAAACTATGGGGAAAAATAAAAGAGAGGGAAAAGTATCCATCAAAGATGTCCATAAAAGCAAAAGAAGGATTTTCAAGCAACGCACAAAGTATATCAAGCATTTGGTCCTAATTCCATGCACACTTTTGTATCCACCCATCATTGCTCATCTTCCCAAGTTTGGAGAGTCAAAGGTTTTAAACTATCAACCAATCCAACTTTTATTCCTAAACACACTCCATCCACACCTCCACACATGATATCAAATTATCACATTGACCATGTATTGGCAACCACCCTTCATCATAAGGATTCAGAAGGCACTTTATCATGATGTGTGCATAAAGACAAAGTTAACTCCGATATTAACAAAGCATATCAAGAATCTCAAAAGTTGTATTCAAGTGCACGTATCTTGGAAAAATAACTTCTTCAGGTAGGATATCGATGGCACATTATGACAGAAGCATCTACACCAACACCACTAGGTGATTCAACATGAGCTTAAAAAACTTTCACAGAAAAATACAAAAAAATAAAAAAATCTTGAAAATAGTAAAGATAAAAATCATCCTCTAGTGAAAACCACTATGGTGGCGCTTTGGATAGGTACCATGATGAAAACCTGGAAAACAGGCGTCATGTGTAGAATCGAGCATTTGCATGCGCTAGTTTAGGTCGAAGCATCTCATCCCATCCATAATAAATCTAACATTCCATCCATATTATCCATAATAAATCCATTCATCTATGAACCATTTATCCAATCCATTTTCATCCATCTACATCCATAGTCCAAGTTATCTTGATCTTGACAAAGTTTGGTGTACACTTTACACTTGCTTATGGTAAACATCTAGACATGGGTCATTTTCATTGATCCTATCCTACCCAACATTATTTGAGCCATAAAGCATTATCCAAATAACCATCCTCTATCCGAACCTATTATCTTATCACAAGATAATCCTTGGTATCCTTTGTGTGCTTATCACATCCATCCATCAACACACCTATCCAAGAATCCATCCATGGTATTCCATACATTTTCAGATACTGGGGGCAGATATTTACATCTTGCTTCAAGAATAAATCTTGATCTATATCCTCCAACTTATGTGGTGATCCAAACATTGGAAAACATGAAATCAAATCAGTCAAAGCATTTGTGAGCCAAAATCCAAATCACTTGCCCATGGTACATTTTGACAAGCAAATGTTCTTTATCAAGCTTCATCTTTCATTGAACATCAGTACAAACAATCACTATCAATCGCATCTAATTTTCACTTTAGCATCACATCAAATCATTCAAACAAATTTTGTTCCAAATCAAGCTTCATTAATCTTGATCAATAAAATCCACTCAATCCCTCATCATCTTGGGATATCCATCTAGATCCTCATGTTGCTTAAACACTATCCTTGCATTGTTGCGTATCCTCAACAATGTTATCACCATCAATCCATCGATCTAATCAATCAACCTTAGCTTGGTTTTCAAAAAAATCCCAAAACAGAGCATTGATATCATCACACATATCCATATCCAAATTGTCAAAATTGTATGAAAAATCCAAAAACATTCATAAAATAAAAAAATCCAAAAAACATGCATAAAATCAAAAAATCTAAAAACATCCAAAATCATATCAAAATCCAAAAACAAATTAAAAAACAAAAAACATCAAAAACAAGGTATCCAAACTACATTGTCTCTAAGCTTAAACGTAGGCAAGACCAATCTTTGATTAGCCCCCGAGACACCAAATCCAAAAGCATTCAAAAAACATAAAATCCAAAACATTCATAAAATATTAATTTGCAAAACATCTTGAAAATACCAAAAACAACTTCAAAACATTTCAAAACACCAAAAATATTCAAAAAACCCAAAAAATCCATCCATCCCCATCTCATGATCACCCACAATAAACATCCGCTCATAATAAATCACTATCACCCTCAACCTTTGGTGAAATAGTTAGAAACAAGTCTAGCAAGTCAAGAGTGAAAACTTAAGCGTCAAAGTCTCAAGTTTAGGTCAATAAGTAAACAAGTTGGTCAACTCTTTATATTAATAGCCTCATCATCCAATCAAATCTCATCATCATCTGATAACATCATGTCCTAGGATGCATCCTTCCTACAATGGACATCAACATTAGGCATCACCATAGTTTAGTCTCATCTAGCGGTATGAAGAACATTAGCCTATTTTTTACTTGATCTTTGTCTTTTGACTTATCTTATTGTGCTCATTTCAATGACCTCTCAATGATGTCCAAAGAAAAGGATCTAGAGAGAAAGGAATGGGGCAATGATCATTATCTTTTTATCTATTGTGTTTGTTGGATATTCTTTTAATATAACCTTGGTCATGCGTGCTTTGTTTAGTTTGTAGGGAGGGTGTTTTAGGTGTCTTGTTGACCACATAGGAAGGCTTTCCTTTCTTTTTTTTGGTCTGAGATGTTTGGAATATCTGAACTACATTTTGAATAAGGTTCTATATGTCAAGTGTGAACAGGAATACTCCTATCTGATTGTCAAGTCAAAGTCCATCACAATAGGTGCAATGCCATCCTGGTCCTTTATACCTTGATGCATCATGCCTATGTGTGTTATCAAACATAAGGTAAGCATCCCTTTTTAAAAGCCTAATTATTGATAAGCAAATCACCATCATTATTATCATCATCTCTAATAAAGTATCATAGGTCATGGACTTGTTGGATCCTCTTTTCATCATCTTATTTATTCTTTCTTCTCTCCACGCTAACACGGTACTAGGATTAGTTAACCAAACATCACCAATGCATCCATCTTGCATCCACAAACCATCAACATACTACATATCATATCATATCATATAAGAAACATTGATCATGTCACATGCATTTTCATCATTGCATAGTATAGATCTATTAGTCTAAGCATCTCATAAACAATACATTTGCATAAAACATCCATTGCATAATCATATAGGCATCATTACATCATCCATCTCAAATGCATTACATCATCATTTTAAGTTGTTTAGGATAATATAGATTGGTTATTCTAAGCATCTTAAAACCATCTCATTTGAATCATCATCATAACCATCCATACGTCCATCTTGAACCTCTTTTTCACAACATCGACCCTGAAATAAAACTTTTCGCTTGATCTCTCGAGGGGGCAGTGTACTAGTATACTTCTTTCCATTGGGGCATCCAAAAAAAATCAATTTTTTTTTAAAATTTGACCGCGACAAGATTATTCTTTGAACCAACACAACAAGTACATTGCTTCAAAGAGAGGAAAAATGTAGACATGTAAAATATACATGCATCTGATACAGATTCACTAATTTCAATTCATCTTTAATCATCCCTCTACTAACCATTTTAATCGAATAATCGTTATCTGATTAAAATTCATCATATTTCCTCTTTTAATTAAATAAACCAATCTTTATTTAATTAAACCATATTTCCCCTTCTAATTAGATAAATCAATTTTATCTAATTAATATATCATTCTATTTGATTAAATCATATTTTTCTTTGTAATTAAATAAATCAATTTTATTTAATTAACCTTCAAATGTTCCTCATTAAATTAAATAAATCAAATTTATTTAATTAAAATACTAATGCATCAATTTCCTCCCATTTGATTTAAATAGATCCAAAAATCTAAATCAAATGTCATGTCAACTAATCTCTATCTAAAGTTAATTAAATCCTAATTAACTCTAAGTATAATCCTCAAATCCTCCAGCTTTTGCAACTTGCACAATAAATCAATTTATTTGATTTATTATTTCTTCTATTTTCATTCAAAATAACATCTTTATGGAATATTCTTCAAATTTTAAATCTCCCCCCAAAAGGGACTTGTCCTCCAACATGGCATTAACTCCTCTTACATTGTCTCTTACATGTCTCCAACTTGGCATTTAAGACACTTTATTCTTCCTCAACAAGCCAACTTTCAAATTTTTAAATTTCCACCTAATATCATTTATGGGCACAATGACCAAAATGTTCTCATTCCTTCCTCCATTAACATGTTGACAAGTGGCATCTTGCCATTGGCTCGTCTTTTGCCCTACATCCTTCCATTCTTCTTATTTCTCCATCATTCTTTGCTATAAATAGAGCATCTCTCTATTGATTTGGGATCCACAACTTGATACACAATCTCAAGCATTTTCATCTTGATCACTCATCATCTTGCATCTTCATCACATTTGGAGCTTATCAAAAATGGGTTGGGAAAGGGCTACTTTCCACATCAAAGTAGCACCAATCCACTATGAGATAGGGTTTGATTCATGTTATTGTGTATTTTATTTAGCTTCCTTGTTTCCTTGATTGCATACTTAACATGATTCAGTATTTTGTAGAGATGTTTTGGTTTGCTTTGCTTTAAATGATTAACCATGCTAATGTGTGTTAAAGTTTAAGTAATTTTCAGATTTTAGCATCTACACCACCAACTCAACTAGTGTACTTTCAAAATTCCTCTTCTTCTCTAAGGACATAAGAAGAAAAGGATGAAATCAAAGAATTAACTGAGCAAATGAAAAGGTTATCAATGAAAGGGAAGTAGAGTGAATAATACACCTTCCTAATGCTAATATTAAAGAGGGAGATATAGAAAACCACTTAAAAAATTTCAATTATAATTCATTTAAGATGCACATAAAATAATAACAAAATAGTCAATTAAAAACATCAACATAGAATGAACACTAGATTTACATGGGAAAACCCTTTCAAGAAAAAACCCACACACCAAAGTAGAGATCACTTGTATTACAATAAAATGAAAATTACATACAAGTTACAGAGCTATGAGTTTTTAGGTGTCGATTCATAGTATCAAACCAACAACATTACACTCACACTAATATACAACGAACTACCCTATGACTCATTCAATTCATCTGTTACAATGCAACGCACTACATTACCATCTTCAATACAATTTTGTCTCTCTCATGCTTTAGTTTATCTCTTTTTATCTATTTCCTCATTCAGGTCGGCTTAACCTACATTGTCATAGTACCGTCTCATCAACCAACGAGCATCAAGATATCACAAGTAGTTACATGGCTATTAGAGAATTCAACTATTGCCTTCAAGTTGAAATCGTCAAGCCAACAAACACGTTGATTCACAACAACAATGTGAAATCAACTAATGAATCTATGCCATGTATCTCCATCTGAATTTTCCACCATTACCTTTAGCATCCAAAAAGGTCATATTGGAACATTGAGGAGACACAAAACCTCATCCATCTAAAATATTATTTTCACATCGATATACGTGTTGTTCATTATTGTTATTTCCTCCCATTGGATTATCGAGGGGATGACTTAGCACCTCCCATCAATACACAAAAGTACCATCGATGAAGCTTATAGCATTAATCATGGTCCCCACTATCAATGTGACATCCATGTCACCACCATTGTCTATATGATGCACCTTCCATGTAGCTCAGTCCCACTTAACCAATGTGTAATGGGTTCCACTCATTGACACATTGAGGAGACTTCAATCCGATGAAGTTCTCCACTCCTACCGACAAGAGTTCCTAGTCTCCCATCGATATATTGAGGGGACATGACTCAAAGTCTCACCGAAGTCATATGGTGCCACCGACAAACATACAAAGCCTTGCATTAGGTTGTCGAGGTGACTTCTTAGAGACTCCCTCTAAAAATTCAATGTCTGCTTGACATAACTTCTTGATAGTCATCGAAATATCAAAGGGACTATTAAGAGACTCCCTTTGACATTGACCTGTCACACCGATAATATTTCACCACCAAGGAAAACTCAAAATACAATTATAAATTAGAATGTCGAGGAGAGTTATCAATCTATCCTGTTGAACTTAACCTATCAACTTGACAAACTACAAACTCAAATCTCGAACATGTTAACACACCAGTAAGTCTGAGACATATTTTCTCAACACTCTCCCACTTGACGAAGAACTTATTGGCTCCTTCCAATGCTTAAAGTTATTGAATATCATAGGCCCCAAGGCCCATCAAATCGACACACCATTTGATCTTATCTGTGCTCATAGGCTTTGTCCATGCATCAACAACATTCACCAAAGTATCAACCTTTTCCAAATTAAATTTTGCATCCTCCACCATATCATGAAAAAAGTGGAACTGTATGTCAATATGTTTCATCTTGGCATGGAAAGTTAGAATTTTTTCCAAACAAATAACACTGACTATCACAAAAAATTATAATTTTCCTTGCATCAAAACCAATGTCAAAACAAAAACTTCTAAGACAAATAGCTTCCTTATAAGCGTGAGTTGCTACCATGTACACCACCTCGGTAGTGGATAAAGTGACTACAGCCTACTGCTTGCTCCTCTAGCTAACAACACCACCAAACAACGTGAATACATATCCACTAGTGGATCTTTTTATGTTAATGTCCCCTACCCAATTAGAATGCACATATCCACAAATGCTAACTGAACTCTAAGATCTAGTAGAGTCACAATGATAACATAAGGTGTACTCAAAAGTACCCTTCAAATACCTGAAGAATATTTTCATAGTATCCCAATGTGGCCTAATTGGATTAGCCATAAATCCATTAAGCACTCACATTGCTTGGGAAATGTTTGGCTAGGTACAGACCATTGCATACATTAAACTAACTGCAACACTAGAACAACTAACTGCTTGCAATATGTCATATTAAATCTCTCTAGGACAAAATTTATATACTTGCTCTAGTTGAGCCAATTTTTTCTATTTCCCCTATCCATTTTTATTTCCATCCATTGAATATACCTAGTTGCACCTAAATCTTTCATTTCAAACTATGCTAACAATTGAGAATTTAATTCAAAAATCATACCCTTACTATTCCCAATGAACATGTCATCCACATATAGGGCAATAATAAGAAGTCGACCATTCTCAAATTTAAAATAAAAACAATGATCAATCTTTGATCTCACAAACCCCAAAGACAACACATAGGTATCAAACTTTTGGTACTGCATTCTAGGTGACTGCTTCAAACCATACAAAGATTTCTTTAATTTTCAAACTAGGTTTTCCTTTTTCAATGAAGTGCTCTAGCTGGGACATGTAAATTTCTTCCTTCAAATAACCATGAAGAAAATTTGTCTTCACATCCATCTGCTTGATTTCTAAATCACACACTACTGCAAGTGACAATAGAAATCTGATAGATTTCAACTTAGCTATAGGAGAAAATATTTCTCCATAGTCAATCCCTTCCACCTGGGAATATCCTTTTGTGACCAACCTCGCTTTATGCTTCTCAACACTACCATCCAAACCAATATTCTTCTTAAACATCCATTTATAGCCAATAGGATTTTGACCTTCAGGTAAAGGTACCGGATCCCACATTTCATTCTTCTTCAATGATGGCATTTCTTCATTCATGGATTCCAACCAAGAATTTGAATCAGACATACCCATAGCCTCTCTAATAGACCTAGGCTCATCATTGTTAGCAATCAAAGAAAAGGCACAAATAAAATCTAACATAGAATATCCAAACCTTTCAGGTTGCCACTTAGTACATGTAGACCTCCTCACAGGCTGAGGCTGAGGTTCTTCTTCTTGATCAAAATTTTTAGAGCTGCTTGAGCTCTCCTAACTAACTAGTCCATCAGAAGTATGTAGTTCATCCTTATCTCTAGTAAAATGTATTTAAACTACCTCCTTCATTTCTGCTTCTTTCACCTCTAGATGTAGATCAATAGTAGAAGGTTTTAGCTCACAAAAGATCACACTTCTGCTATACAACACCTTCTCTGTAACTAGATTCCAAAGCTTGTACCCTTTCACACCAATTCCATAATCGATGAAGATACATTTTACAGCCTTATTCTCCAATTCAGATCTTGTTTCACTGGGCACAAAAGCATACACCTCATAGCTAAACACTCTAATGTGTCTCAAAGTGGGCTTCTTACCAGACCATGCTTCCATAGGTGTTTTATCCATGATCACTAAAGTGGGAGATCTATTAATTAGATAACATACTATAGCAACAACCTCAACCTAGAATTTTTTTTCTAGAACAATGCTACTTAGCATACTTCTCACCCTTTCCATCAGTGTTCTATTCATCCTCTCTGCAACTCCATTTTGTTGTGGAGTATAAGGAGTGGTCCTATTCCTTTTAATTTTCTGATATTTGCAAAACCTATTGAAATCTACTAAACAAAATCCACCTTCATTATCCATCCTCAAACATTTTATTTTTCTACTAGTCTGATTTTCTACCAAGGTTTTAAATTCCTTAAACCAATTGAAAACTTCAACTTTACTTTTGAGAAAATATATAAATTTCCTTCTCAAATAATCATCTATGAAAGAAAAAAAGTACACAGATTTTGATAACAAAGTAACATTAACTGGACCAAACACATCAACATGAATACAATCCAAAATTCTAGAAGATTTATGAGGACTCAAATAAAATGAAACACAATGTTGCTTTCTATATATACAATGTTCACAAAAATTGAAGTCAAGGTTACAATCATCAAGCCCTTGAACCAAGTTTTTTTTTTCAAGGATTTTAAGCCTTTTTCACCAATATGGCGAAGTCTCTGATTCCACATCATTGTTTTCTTTGTTGGGAGTTTCATCTCCAAAGAATTAGCACTCATAGGAACAACATTCTCTTTCTCTACTTGATTAGATTTACTCAAATTTACAGAAGCACTGTTGCATTGCAATTTGCATGCATCCAACTTGTACAAAGTTCCAATTCATGCACCCTTAAATAGCACCATAGAGCCTCTAGTCATTCTACATACACCATTCAAGAAAGAGACTTGAACACCATCATCATTGATCTTACTTACAAAAAGTAGATTTCAAGCCAAACCTAGTATATATATGCATCACATCATTGATTAGCTCCACTCTTTCATCAAGAAACTGAATTCTAACTCTTCCATGGGCAACAATCTCTAGGTGAGAATCATCACCTAGAAACACCCTTCTACCAACATATTTTTTGTACTTTGAAAACCAATCTCTATGAGAGGTCATGTGATGCACCTAAGTCAATCAGCCAAGAATCATCTGTTGGGTTTGAGTCACCAAGGATGCTATGAAGGAATCTACATCACTCTAAGAAGATTCATTATTAGAAGAGTTGTTTTTCTTTTTCTTCTTCTTCTTCTTATCCTTTTTGTAGTCTTTCTAGATGTGTCTAGTTTTCCCACAGTTCCAGCAGTTCACCTTGGAATTTTTACCAAGAGACTTTGATATCCCCTTTGACTTGGATCTAGACTTCTTGTCCTTCTTCTTGCCTCTCTCCTTTGATCTACCTCAAACAACAAGGACCTCCTTGACCATCTCAAAAGAGTCCCTTCACATTTATTTTGACAACAACAAAGCAACCACATCTTCCATCTTGAAAGTGGTTGTTTTACTCCCAATAGCCATTACCAGGTGATCCCATGTGTCAGGCAATGAACACAACAAGAGCATGCAACGATCCTCATCACCTATCTTCACACCCATAGATTCCAATTGAGCAATGATCATGTTAAATGCATTCAAAAGACTTGCAATAGATGCTCCTTCCTCCATCTTCAAATAATATAGCTTCTTCCTTAGGAATAACTTATTTACTAGAGATTTCCATTGATAAATGTCACCAAGATTCTTCCACAATTTTTATTTTTATTTTCTCTTCATGGACATTCAAAAGAACTAAATCATCCAAGCACAATTTGATTAGACCTTTGTATTTCTAGTCCATTGCATCCTAGTCATCTTGTGAGGTTGCTAATGGTTTGTTAGAGGACACTATAGTCCATAACTCTCAATCCACAAGAAAATATTCCATTTTGAGTTTCCAAAACTCAAAATTTCCACTGTTGAACTTCTCAATCTCTATTCTTCTAGATGTGCTTGCCATATTAAACTTGCAATAAGTTTGCAACTCAATTTCTCTACAAAACTCCCATTGAATAGAATCAACACAAAAAAACCTGTCTTACCCAAAAGGACAATAAAGTTGGCCAATATTTGATACCAACCGAAAGGAAAGAAGAGTGCATAATACACCTTCCTAATGCTAATATTAAGGAGAGAGATACAAAAACCACTTAAAACTTTTCAATTCCAGCTCATTTAAGATGCACATACATCAATAATACAATAGAAAATTAAAAACATCAACAAAGAATGAACACCAAATTTATGTGGGAAAACCCTTTCGGGAAAAAACCCACACAACAAAGTAAATATCACTTGTATTACAGTAAAATGATAATTACATACAATTTTTTAGGTGTCGATTCACAGTATCAAACCAATAGCCTTACATTCACTCTAATCTACAACCAATTTCCCTATGACTCATAGTCAATCCATCTATTATGATCCAACACAATGTATTACCATATTCAATATCATTCCATCTCTCTCATGCTTAAGTTTATCTGTATTTATCTATTTCCTCATTTAGGTCGGCTTAACCTACATTGTTGTAGTACTATCTCATCAACCAACCAGCATCAAGATATCACAAGTAGTTACATGGTTATCAGAGAATTCAACTATTTCCTTCAGGTTGAAATTGTCGAGCCAATGAACATGTCAATTCACAATAACAATGTGAAATCAACTAATGAATCTATGCCACATATCACCATCTGAATTGTCCATCATTACGTTCAACCTCGAACAAAGTCATATTAGAACATCGAGGAGACACAAAACCTCATCCCTTCGAACTATTACCATCACATCAATATGCATATTGCTCATTGCTATTATAGCCTCCCATTATATTATCGAGGGGATGACTTAGCACCTCCCATCAATACACAAAAGTACCACCGACGAAGATTATAGCATTAACCATGGTCCCCACTATCAATGTGACCTCTACATCACCACCATCATACAACTGATATCACCTTCCATGCAGCTCGGTCCCACTTAACTAGCACACAGTGGGTTCCACACATTGACACATCAAGGAGACTCCAATCCATGTCCCAATGAAGTTCTCCACCCCTAATGCCAAGAGTTCCCAGTCTCCCATCAGGATGTCGAGGGGACAAGACTCAAAGTACTGCCAAAAATTTATGATCTAAATTTTTTAAGATTTCTATTGAACATTGCATCTATTTTCTGTAGTTAGGTTAAACTAGTGAAGAAAAAATAGATTTTATAGGACTCAATTCTAATTGATTTTTAGTCCTAGGTTAAATTAGGTTCTCTAAACCCTAATATTTTGAAGTTTATTTGAGGTGAAAAGTTGAAAACAAAAAAAAGAGTTGAAAAGATATAAATTAGAGATTTTAGATCTTTGGAAAATTTAAAATTATTAAAGAAAGGATTTATGAAAATAAGTCTCAGTGTGAAAAATAATTTTCAATTTTCAAGAAAGTGTAAGTCCCTCTGTGATTACCAAAAATATCACATCAATTTCACTAAATTATCCATGTCACAGTCAAGACCTGACTACCAAAACCTTGGGATTAGATTATTTGAGCGATCAATTAAGGTTTCTTTTCAAGAGAGGATAGGATACTTGGTATATTTTATTTTGTGTTGGACAATGCAAAAGCACCCATCAATAGAATTGACAAAGGGCTTGATTTTAAATTTTCTAGTGAAAGATGGAGCATATAAATTCATTTTCTCCTGAGAGGTTTATAAGAGTTCTTAGATCAACTTCTAATGATTTAGAGTTTGTGGAGTTAGACTTCTCCTCAAGGCATAGATCAAAAAGATCATCAAGGGGATTAGACCCATCACACCTTTTTCATTCTCCACAACATCAACCCCAAGTAACCCTAGTTCAAATAGTTCCAAAAATGGATTGGTTGGAAAATAATCCCTCTCCCATTCAGTTTGCAGCCTACAATGATATGCCCAGAAATCCAATTTTTTTTCTTCTCTAAATTCTTTGTTACTGTTGTGAATAGAACAATTGAAGAACATATCAATTTTTTTGAAGGTGCTCTTAGTAATAGGAGAATTGATCATGAAGATGTGGCATGTAGTCTCTTTCCTCATTCCTTGGGAGAGGAATCATTTTATTGACCTTCATTCATTTACCAATAGGGTTTATTACTTCTTGGAATATTTTAAAAGAATTTCTTGGGAAAATTCAAGATCCCTATTAGTCCATCTAAGTTATATAGGCAATTTGTTGAGGTAAAAAGGCAAGACCACAAGGCAATTAGCACCTTCAACAATAAATTTCATAAATCCTACACTAGATTTCAAGATCCATATATTTTGGATGATGAGGTAGCTAGACATGTTTATTATGTAGCCCTAGACAATATTATTGTTATTTTTGTAAGAAGAGATAATCCTCCTCCAAATTATTTGATAGAAGCATATGATGAGGTAGTCAAAGTTATTACAAATTTAGGCCAATTTTTTTTGGACCTATCAATTGTTTAGGTGCACTAGAAAGCCCAAATCAGATTCATGGAATAAATCAAACATTAGCTCACCATACCCCTGTCATGAATTTGATTCCTATGAATCAATTAGTTGTCCATATAGGTACTCTGTTACCTCAATTCCCACCAATGCAACTAGTGTACTTGCAAAATTCTTCTTCTTCTCCAAGGATAAAAGAAGAAAATGATGAAATCAAAGAATTTATTGATCAAATGAAAAGGTTATCAATGAAAGGAAAGTAGAGTGTGGAATACGCCTTCCTAATGCTAATCTTTAGGAGAGAGATACAAAAAACCACTTCAAACTCTTCAATTACAATTCATTTAAGATGCACATACAACAATAACAGAATAGACAATTAAAAACATCAATACAAAATGAACACTAGATTTACATGGGAAAACCCTTTTGGGGGAAAACCCACACCAAAGCAGAGATCACATATATTACAATAAAATGAAAATTGCATACAAGTTACAAAGCTATTCTTTTTTAGTTGTTTATTCATAGTATCAAACAAAAACATTACATTCACTCTGATCTACAACCAACTTCCCTATGACTCACAGTCAAATTGAAAAGTTTTAAGTGGTTTTTTGTATCTCTCTCCTGAAGATTAGACAATTTAAAACATCAACACATAATGAACACCAGATTTATGTGGGAAAACTATTTCAGAGAAAAACCCACACCAAAGTAGAGATCACTTGTATTATAGTAAAATGACAATTACATACAAGTTACAAAGCTATTATTTTTTAGGTGTCGATTCACAGTATCCAACGAGCAACATTACATTCATGCTGATCTACAACCAACTACCCTATGACTCATATTCAATCCATCTATTACAATGCAATACATTGCATTACCATATTCAATACAATTTTGTCTCTTTCATGCTTCAGTTTATCTCTTTTTATCTATTTCCTCATTCATGTCAGCTTAACCTACATTGTCATAGTATCGTATCATTGACCAACGAGCATCGAGATATCACAAGCAGTTACATGGTTATTAGAGAATTCAACTATTTCCCTTAGGTTGAAATCATTGAGCCAATGAACACATTGATTCACAACAATGATGTGAAATCAACTAATGACTACACCACATATCACCATCTGACTTGTCCATCATTACCTTCAGTCTCCAACAAAGTCATATCGGAACATCATGGAGACACAAAAACTCATCCCTCCAAACTATTACCATCACATTGATATGCATATTGCTCACTAGTGTTACCACCTCTTATCAGATTATTGAGGGGACAACTTAACACCTCCCATCGATGCAAAAAAGTCCCACTGATGAAGCTTATAGCATTAACCATGGTCCCCATTGTCAACATGACATCCATGTCACCACCTTCATACAACTGATGTCACCTTCCATGCAACTTGGTCCCACTTAACCAATGCACAATGGGTTCCACACATTGGCACATTAAGGAGACTCCAATCCATGTCCTAATGAAGTTCTCCACTCCTACCGACACGAGTTCCTAGTCTCCCATTGGGATGTCAAGGGGACAAGTCTCAAAGTCCTACCGATGTCATAAGCTCCCACTAAAAGAGATACAAAGTCTTGCATCAGGTTGTCGAGGTGACTTCTTAGAGACTCCCTCCAACATTGAGTGTTTTCCCAACCTAACTTCTTGATAGTCATCAGAATATAGAAGGGGAGTATCAAGGGAATCCTTCGACATTGACCTGTCACACCAATAATACTTCAAAACCAAGTAAAAATCAAAAGAAACTTAAGGATCAGAATGTCGAGGAGAGTTATCAATTTGTCCCATTGAATTTAACCTGTCAGCTCGATAAACTAAAAAATCAAAGCCCAAACATCTCAACATGCTAGTAAGTTTGAGACAGTTTCTCAACAATCAAGCTAAAGTTATTTATTTCATGAATCAAAATAATAAGTTGTAAAGTACTAAAAAAAACTAGGGGTATAATTAGAATAATCAAAATTTCTAGAGGAAAAATAAGAGATTGAATACAAGACCAAATAATGGAGGTGTCCCTTCTCCATTTGAAAACCCGCCTTCAACTAAAAATAAGTCCTCTTATAGGGCTTTCTTAGTTGAGGTAGCCCTGTCAAATTGATGTAGGTTGCATAACACTAATCAACACTTAGAGTTACATTTTCCAAAATTTCAAGTAGCATACAATGTTTTTTAGAGGGAAATAAGAAATATTGAGTCACAAGATAATTCTACATCTTCGGGATATGAGATTGTTCCTTCTTTAGGATTCCATACAGCTATGGTTCTAGATAGCTATACCTTTCTAATGTAATATGAGAATATCCTTGAAGAGGAGCCTGAGGAAGACCATGCTTATCGCCAATCCTATGGACAACAAGCTAATAGGGATCCATATAATTTGAGGAGTAATAAGGCTAATGAGCCATTCATTACATCCATTCCTCCAAATAATTATTAGACTCCATGATTTCCAAATGAGCCAAAATAGTACATGGGAAAGAATTCTTCCTCTTCAAAAGAAAAAAATAGAAAAATTAGGCTAGTATGTCACTGAAGAATTCAAGAAAATGAAGGTTAGTTTCTCTTGTTGAATTGATGAAATTTATAGAACTAACACTTTTCAATAGCTTTAAGGATACATCCACAATTGAAAGTAATTCTAAAAATACAGTAGAAAAATGATAGTACTACTAAAGAAAAAGAGTAAGATAAGACCCAAATATCTCAAATGGATACTCCAATTTCAATATATAAAGAGAAAGTTGACACTCCATCATTTCTACTTACCCTCATAATTTTTGGGAAGAATTTGCATAATTTTTTGTTGAATTTAGGTGTATCAACCAATATTATGCCTCTTGATGTGTGCAAAACTTTACGTTTAACTCCTACTAAATCAAAGAGAAAGGTAACTCAATTAGAAAAAATAGAAGTTGTACTAGTAGGAGAGTTAAATAGTATCCATATGCAATTGGATTTAGATTCACAGATTTAACAATACATTGACATTTAGGTAGTAGATATTCCAGATGGATATGGAATGTTACTAAGTAGAGATTGGTCCAAAAATTTAAATGGATATATGTCAATTGATTTCTCACACATGTGGCTTCCATTGAAGGGAGTACCAAATCATATTAAAATTGAAAAAGAGCCACAAATGAAGCATATGATCACAAAACACAATCATACCAATGAAATCTTGTACTCAAAGTTGATTTGGGAGTCTACTTTCTAATAGTAAAACATATTGAAGAAATTTTGTTGGTACATTGTTCTAACTCAATTCAAAATTTATAGAAGATTCCAAGTAGTAAAAAAGTCTGCATTGAAGATGTTAGTTCCCCAAATGAAGAAGAAGGTATGTTTGAAAACTTTAGGAATTTCATCACAAAGTGTATTGAACAACTAGTATATTTAAATAATTCCCTCCCTATAGAATATTTTCTATTACCTAATTGGTGTAGGGTACATAGTGTTTCACATTCAAAATTTTCTTGTTCCTTATGTAAGTTGGCACTTGAACGGATTGAGAAAATAAATCTTAGCATTTTGAAGTTTGAGCAAGAGAAAGAGAATGATTCAAAGAAAAAATTGCAAAACTTGGAAAATACATAGTCCAGTTTACACAACCAGTAGAAATAAATTCCCAAGAATATGGAAGCAAAAATGATAAATTTCCAAAACCAATCAGTGAAAGTGAAAGAGAAAAATCAAGTATGGAATTTAAGATTTGATGGTTATAAATCTAGAAAGGGTTCAAGTGTTGGTTTTTAATTAATCAATCCTATAGGAGAAACATATTTAGTATCCCATAGATTGAAATTTCTATGCACAAATAATATTGCAAAATATGGATCTTTAGTTCATGAATTGTTGCTAGTTATTAAGAAAGGAGCTAAAGTGGTGCATTCTTTTGGAGATTTTGAGGTAGTGGTCAAATAGGTAAGGAAACATTATGCTTGTCGTGGAAAAAGATTGAATCACTATAGAAATAGAGTTTGGTATCTCATAGAAAGTCTTGATGAATTCAACATTAAGCCTATCCTAAGGTCACAAAATCAAGCTAAGAATTCCTTGGCCCAAGTAGCTAGTTCACTAGAATGAATAACAAAGAATATATTGAAAATGTTCATTGTGGAGCTTACTCCTATGCCTTCAATTCCAGATAACATTACAAACTTTTAAGTGTATGAAGATGACAAGCATATCTTAAATCTCATCACTAATTCTATTGTTTTTGTTGCATAAATCATTGATAAAATGGATACAAAAGAAGCAAAGATGGAAATAGGAGTTATGAATTTGAAAATGAATACTATCCCTACAGTAATGGTCCAATTGGAGAGAATATTTGATTGGGATAAACTTGGATGACTCAAAAAGGAAACTTTTGAAGGAGGTAAATGTGAAATAGTAAATCTAGGAACACTTGATAATGTCAAGAATGTTTTTTATTAGCACAGTATGCACTTAGAAGGAAAGGGAAGGAATCATCAAGTGCATGAAGGACTATCCCGATGTCATTGCATGCATCTATGAAGACTTGCATACATATGATACCTCCATCATTACACATACTATTCCTCTCAAGCCAAGGACTAAGCCATTTAGGCAAAAGAAAAGACCAGTCAACACACTATTGGATACACTCATATATCAAGAGGTAAAAAATTTGTTACAAGAAATAATTATTTTTCTAGTAAGACATTCTACTTGGGTGAAAATTTTCATTCCAGTTAGGAAAAATAATGGAAAAATCAGGTTATGTGTTGATTCTTGTAATCTAAACAGTGCCTCCAAGAAAGACAACTACCCATTGCCATCATTGGATGAAGTATTGCAAAATGTAAATGGATCATAGATGATGTCCTTTTTGGATGGATATTCAGTGTATAATCAAGTAATGGTAGAACATCAAGATAGAATCAAGACTGCATTCACTACGAAGTGGGGAGTTTTCACATATAGTAGAATTCCTTTTGGGTTAATCAATGTTGGAGCCACATTTCAAAGAGCGATGGATATTACCTTTTGTGATTTGCTGGGTAAGTGAATTATCATTTACATGGATAATTTAACACTATTTTTCAAATGTTGAGAGGATCATGTGAGCGATTTAAGGAAAGTTTTTCAGAGATGCATAAAGTATGGAATTTCCCTAAATCCAAAAAAATGCATTTTTCAATTCATAGAGGGAAAGCTATTAGGACACGATTTAAGAAAAAGGGAATTTATATTAATATATATATAGATTTTAGGCTATTCTAAAATTAAATCCACCAACCAACAAGAAAGAATTGAAATCATATTTTGGGAATATAAATTTTGTGAGAAAGTTTATTACTGGGTTTATAGAAATAGTAAAATTGTTAAATGATATGTTGAAGAAATATGTCAAAATTGAATGGAATGTTCAAGAAAAAAGGGAATTGAAATAAATAAAGAAAGAAATAGTTGAAGCTCTTATTTTGGTAAGCCCGGATTATACTTAGCCTTTTTATATCTACTCATTTTCTTTAGAACATACATGTGCAACCATGGTCACACAAAATAATGAGGTTGTTGAAGAAAACCCCATTGCATTTATGAGTACTACATTAAAAGATGTAGTGTTGAGATATCCAAATATGGAAAAGAAAGCTTATGCTTTGGTGAAATTAATCAAAAAAATTAGACATTATATTATGAGAAGTAAGGTTCATTCCATAGTTCTAGATGTTGTTGTGAAGACCTTGCTAATGCAAAATGAATTGGGTGAATATAGAGGAAAGTGGGTTGCTATCATCAAAGAATATGACATTGAAATGCAAGCCATTGGATTAGTTAGAGGACAATATTTAATGTAGATGATGACAACAAATGGCCCAAATTTTTCACAATAAAAATATCTTTTGGAAGAAGTGTCACCAGATGAATGGTATGATGCTATCATCTACTATTTTTTGAATCAATAATACCCACCACACCTTACTCCAGTATAGAAAATATCTTTAAGGATGAAAAGTAGTAGATATATGTTTAAAGGACCAGTCTTGTATAGAAGAAATCATGAAGGAATCTACTTATGGTGTGTAGGTAAGCCAAAATTAAATCATATTATTGATCATTTTCATAATAAATTTGGTACTGGTCATGGTACAGGTTTGGATACAACCCAATTTTTTTTAAAAGTTGGATACTATTGACCTATGGTATTTCACGATGCTTTCAAACATGTGAAGACTTGCCATATTTTCCAAATAGCTACTTCAAGAGAGAAGAATCCAACCATACCGCTCTAACCTATAATAGAAGTGAACCATTTTCCAAATAGGGGATAGCCTTTATTAGTATGATCAATCCACCTTCCTCAACCCAACACAGGTATATTCTAACCACTATTGATTACTATACTAGATGGTCTAAAGCACATACACTTAAGAAATATAATGCTAAATCTATGATCATTTTTTTGGAAGAAAATATCATATCTAGGTTTGGATGCTCTCATGCCTTATCTTGTGATAATGGACCCACTTTTGAATCTTTAAAATTTTAAAATTGGTATTTTGAATAGACATCACATTGAAATTTTCATCCAATTACTATCCACAAGGGAATGGACTAGATGATTCTACAAATAAGAATTTGTTAGGTGTCATTAAGAAACTGATAGACAAGAATCCCAAATAATGACACACACAACTGAGATATGCTTGATGGGTAGACAAGACAAGAGTGACAAGCCTAGGTTTACTTGCAAAACTTGGAACCCCTATAAATAGTTGGTTTAGGTTTTCTTTGGTTTGTTTTGGAAACAGTTGGTTATTTGTTTTGTGACTAGGCTTTTGTTCAATGTAGAGTAAAAGGGAACTTTTCTTGAATGTTTAGGTTTATTTCTTTGATAAATATTTATGTGGCATTTTAAAATTTGGGTTGAATTGTGTAGATGAAAATCTTACTTAACCTGAAAGAGAATAATTACTTGCCTCATTCCACAAGTATGAATTGATTGTCATAATTTACACACTATATATCTTCTTGAAATTATTGTAGTAGCCATTGGGAAATTTGATAAGTTAAAAATCTAAAATTCCATTTTAGTGACCACTGTAATTCCCAAACCCATGATAAGGTTAACTGCTTATGAGTCAAAAGAGTAAAAAGGAAAGAAAAGTGATAAAAAGACAAGAAAAGAAACTAAAAAGAATATTTATGTTTTGACTATGGGAAGATATGGATAATTCTATCAGGGATATAGATGCTTGAAAATAAATAGAAAAATGTTCATGAGCATTACTATGATAACCTCATCGGGGCTATAGATGCTTGATTGGTAGTGAAGGAAATGTCCTGATTACTTTTGGAGTTGGACTATCTACGTAGTTTATCATGATGAGACAATAGTTTCTCAAGACTTTCAAGAATCAAATGAAATCACTACGCACACATTGAAGATGATCAATAGAGTGAGAGTGATTTGATTCAATTAATGATTTCATTTCCCCTTTGAGTATGTGTTATTTCCATATGATTTAATTTTGGAAACCAACAAGAGATTCTAGGGTTTTGAGTGAATCTTTATCACTGAAATGTTCAGGAAAATTTCCCTAGAAGAGTCCCCATTTGTTGTGCCTTTCACACATGCCCCATCCAAATGGGGACCCCTTTTATTCTTTTTTCTTTGTAGGTTCCTTGCCTTTTCTCTTAAGGAAAAAGGTCCTAATTTTTTTTCTTTTTGAGTCATCTTTTGGTTATTCACCAAGTTTGCATCAAATAAGGAAGATTGAAGCGTTTGCAACTAAGAAGGACCAAGTTAGAAGTCATTAAAAATCATTTAGAGGGTATTAACCTCAAGTTCTCTTAATTTTCAAGAATTTAAAATTCTTGAGGATTTCTTCATCTTGTGGAATCCCCAAATTTTTGAGGTAGTGTCAAAGCTCCAAAATTCCACAACCTCCTTGAATCTCTAAAAATTCATGACAAGGTCAAATTTCTGAAAAGTGTATGATTTCCATGGTGAGTGCTCGCCAACTGTCTATCAATTCATTAATAGTATAGTACTCCGAAGGTATAAGGGGCCAGCTCATTGATTCATTTCATACCTTTCTCCCATTTGTAAATGAGTTGAGTACTAAGTAGGGTGACCGAGTGACCCTAAGGTGAAGTTGCAGAGCTTTGACCATGTCCTAGAAGTAATTAAAAGTGTAATCTCCTTATATTTTCTGCTCAAAGGTTAGTATTGACTACTTTCACATATTAAATTTGATAATTTTCTTCAAGATTCAAGCTAGATTCTATGAAATGAATGTAGGGTTTATGAGGTAAAAGCTTAGTAAGGGTCCAATTTGAAAATGTCTATCCTTTTTCCCTCTCATGTGGATTAGGGTTAATTTTGGTTCGCTTCTAAGAAACTAAGGTTATCCAAGATAATTCAAATGTTAAAACATATAGAACCCTCACAATTTTCAAGCAAATTCATTGTTTTCTAGGGTTTTTAAACAAAAAATTGATTGCCAATTTGCTAGGGATTTAACCCTACGAACCTAACAAAAAAATCATTTCAAATTTTGAGAAGAATCAAACTTAGGGTTTTGTAATAAATTCAAATTTGAAAACAAATGTTCAAAATGCCCTAAATCTCATTTCTATGAAAATCCTTTGAAATTTTACAAAAAAAAGGTTTAAATGAAACTCAAAAAATTCATCATCTCAAATCCATTCATAACATGCAAAGAAGCTATTTTTAGAGATTTCTTGTCCACATGGAATCTAAAATCCACCCTTTTGCAGCAAAAAAGGAATAATTTTTGGTAAATCTCAATTTTTTGGAAAATTCAAGATCCATTCATAAACTCGAAATTCCATAACAATGCTAAATCGTGAAGGTGCCACAATCTTGAAATTCCTTGAAAATGTCAAATTCCCAAAAATCCATGATAGGAATAAAACCTCAAAAAGGTTAATTTAGGCTTAATTTAGATATTTTGAACATTGGATTTTTAACACATGAGATAATAATGATGATTTTGGTTAAATGTGAGAAAATGTGGGTTCTTTTCCTTAGAATTTGAGGTGAATTTGAGATGTTTAGGTTTCTAATGCAAATTATATCATTCTTTCCACACTTTCACTCCAATTAATTTACGCTATGTTTGACTAAAATATGGAGGTTGAGAAGAGTGAGAAGGTAGATAATCTATCCATGACAACTAAGATGAAGGGTGTGCTTCTTGAAACAAAGATAGTGACATATTTGGCTAATGTTGGAGATACCAACTTGGGTCACATCAACCTAGAGGAATTTAGAGCAAGGGTATATGGCTAAAATCCTTTGGACTAGGATAAGAGAATGGCCAATAATGAGATAGCCCAAGATGTAGGCTTCCCTTCTTTAGTACAATTCCTAGATTTGATAGTTGAATGTGTAAAGCACTATAGGTAAGACCAAAGGAGAATCATAGGTCTAGATGGGAGGATACTTGAAAATTTCATAGAGATGGCTATAGCCGAGGCTTTTGAAATTACAACTCATTCAAAGATGACAACCAAAGGAATTTACACCCAAAGGAATTTACACCCAGGGGCCTGAGAGGTTTTTAGAGATAATCAGTTCACATTGGTTGGCAAAGCGTAGGCCACATTAATCCAAGATGCCTAAGAACCTCTATGGGAGTGATTTCAAAGATGATTATGGTGAATTTTTCACCATTCTAAGAAGGATAATGGGTCTCCCTAAGGAAACCCAAGTTGAAGAATGGATATTTTACTACATTGAGGAGATATCTACTAAAGATAATTATATCCATTAGGAAATAATTCTCAGTGACAATATAGATACCCAATTTAAGAACTTGGATAAAATCAGGTCCTTCATAATGACCTCCTATGTGGTGTATATTCTTGATAGGAATTCCAAGTACAAAGGATTGACTTGTCTTGGAGAAGTAGGCCATAAGCCTGCACAATACAAAGTTTATGATTTCTACCCCCAATTGCACCTCCAAAGTACCTCTCATTATAAAAAGATAAATGATGCAGTCCTTATGTACATTGTAAAGCTTTTGTAAGGGAATAAAAATGCAAGGCTATAACACAAGAATCCATTGATTTGATTAAGAAGTATAGTCATGGTACATACAATTCCCTAAGTTCTCTTATATTAGAATACAAGGTTTCCCAAATAGATCGTATAGGATATGGAGGTATCCAACAAAAAATATTGCAATTTTGGAAGTGATAAGGAAAATAAGTGCTTTCAAATTTTTTTTGAAAGGAAAGCATAAAGAAAGTGTAGGCTTTTCAATTTTTCTTGGTGGAAAAAAAGCTTGTCCATCAACACCAAGGGCTAAAAATTTAGAAGTTGAGCTACAATTTTATAATTTGAAGGCTCATACAATCAAAATAATTTTTGATCCATTTGATGTGGCCAAGCAATCAACAAGCAGGTGGTATAGGAACAAGCCTCATATTGAGGACTACTGGGCCAATTATCAAGATGAAATTGAAGTAAGAAAAGTAATACATTAAAGGATGCTAGTTGACATGGTTAGGATTTATAGGCCATTCCATGTACTTGATCAGGTGATAGATGATGGTGATTCTATATAATATCATGACTATAATTTGATATAAGATAAACCCATTCCACCTCTTGATTGGGATGAGGAAGAAATTATAGAACTAAATGAGTTAATGGGGATAGTCTTCAAATACACAAGGAAATGGGTAGAGTATATGACTTTTGATTTGATTGAAGAAGTGGCACTAACATATGATTTGAAGAGGGATTTGGAGTCTCACTCTATAGAAGATGAAGAGAAATAAATAGATGAAGAAGATAAAACTCATGATATTGATTAAGAGGATACTAAGGAATAACCTTTGGAGGTAAATAATACCAAATGAAAGAAGAAAGACATTGAAGAGAAGAGGCCAACAAAGAAAAGAAGGAGAATAGCTAGAGCCGTAACATAAGAGCCTCCAACAAAGAATCCAACAAAGGGTTATGGAAAAAAGGATTATTCTCTTACAATAGATGCATACCATCCTAATCCTCCTCCTTACACAATACAAAAGTCTCTCCCATCAGGTACAACACAACAAGAGGCTATCCCTTCCTCTATGCCTACTAAAAGTGCACTAGTTGCATCATCAACTCCCACTGCCACTACTACTTCACAAAGCGAGGATATACAAAGGGAAGAGGTGATTTCACTAGATAGTTTAGGGGAGAAATCACAATTAGTATATTAGAGGAAATCCTCCTCTTAGGGTAGCATTCCATTTCCCAAGTTGAACAACATTGATAAGATTGTAAGACAAATGGAGGAGCAAGAGAATAAATAATCTACTATCCTTGAAGAAATGATTCTCTAGTTTTTTAATAGAAAAATGTCTAAGAAGAAGTATATCATGAAGAACAATAGTATGAGGACCAAAATATGGATCCCCCATTGGTAGAAGTGCATGATGAGCAGCAAAAGGATGAGCCTAAGGAGGTTTTTTCTGAGCAAGAGCAACAATATATTCATCAAGAAGAGCATAATAAAAGATAAGAAGATCAATTTTTACAAGAGAGACAACAACAAGAATCTGGTCCAAATATTGAACAATAAAAAACACTTGAATGGTTGAGTAATTATAGGAAACGACTATAGTAGAGAAAACTACTCCTAATCTTGAAGACTTTCTTTCTAGAATCAACAAGCCTAGAGAAAAGAAGAAGGAAAGGATTTATTCTAAAATCACTAAGGATGATTCAAATAATAGGGTTGTGCATATTTCTACTCCCTCAGTAGAAAATGCTAAAGGAGACATTGCTCTTGAGGAATACAACATTTCTTGCATAAATTTGGGACCAACTACAAATAAATAGGAGGTCTAAGAGCTCAGAGAATCGATTGAAACTATATTGAAAAGATTAGAAATGGGAGTAAATGCAAAGGAACAATTATGGCACAAGTGGAAGAATTGCAAGATTATATCAAACACCTCGTTAGTCTTGTGCAACAAGCTGAAGGTATGTTCACTCCTCCATAGGTGCTATCAAAAGAGTCACTTGATGATTTGGAGAAGATGAAATCAGTTACCAAGGTGACCAATAAATGGATTGACAGTGTTTTTGATAGAGGAAATCATAATTTTGAGGAATTAATGTAGTTTTACACCATTTCTTGGGGTTTCCTTTAGAAAGTGCAGAAAATGGTTTCAAATTGCAAGAGTTTAGATGATAAAAAATTTCTTAGGTTGAGCATGTTAATTGACGTCCCACAACAAATTTTCATTATGGAGAAAATTGTGATTGAAGATAAGGCTAATGAACCAAAATATTGGTTTCATTTCCTAAAGTTCAAAAAGGAAATAATGGATAAAGACCCAAGTGATTCAACAAGAATCGAAAAGGATTTGAATAAAATTTTTGATGGTTGTTTTGCATTCCTAGAAGCACTTATTGGGAAAGCAATTTCATGGAATAATATGGATATTAAAGTTTGAAGAAATTGTGGTAGGATAAATTTTCCCACTCATTAGATTTTACATTTACTGAGGATCGTCTAGAAGATGCATCTATGTTTCTAAACATAATGCATAGATTCAAGGAATCACAAAAATGATTGGACTAAATTAATAAATGGTTTTGATGCTAAGTTGGCCACCTTGGTGGATAGCATGAAGATGATTCACATGCCTCTGAATGAGGAACTTAATGGAATCCTTTCTAGATTTATAGAATATGCCAAAAGGGAAAAAGATGCAGGAGGGTCTACTTTGAAATCAATGACAAATCTTCCTTTAAGGAAAAAAACCCACACCTAGCCTAGCTCACCTAGAGTCTTGTGCCTAGTCATTATTTGAAATTTTGTATTAAATATAATATGGGCTAACCTAATATGAATCACCTTATTCTAAACAGCCCTAGTTTGGATAGATCTAGGGATTTGATCGCAAATGAATCTTAGCCTTTCATTTGTATTTGAAAATATATAAAAGGCTATGCCTTTTTCATTGTAAAGGGAGAGAACTTGTAATTGTTGTAAAAATACAATCAAAATTAATATAAAAATTCATCTTTATGAATTATTTTATGTTTAGTTTTGAATGTTAACATGGTTGCATGTATCTTCTCAAGATTCATATTTTAAAATCATTTTAGTTAATCTAAATATTTATTGGAGTTGACATTGATGGAGTTATAGGTTCATACCATTTGACTCTTGTTGATTGTAAGTTTCAGTGTAAGGTTAGTTTGAGCTATTTTATGTTTAAGTTCAACTATGAATTGTTGATTAAATTGCATTGATTCAATGGGTTTAATGAATGGTTTATGATCTAATTTTTTAAAGATTTCCATTGAATATTGCATCTATTTTATGTAGTGTTAAATTGGTAGAAAAAATAGATTTTATGGAGCTTTTCTATTGATTCCAATTGATTTTCAGTCCTAGATTATATTAGTTTCTCTAAACCCTAATACTTTGAAGTTTATTTGAGGTGAAAAGTTGAAAAAAAAAATCAGTGTTGAAAAGAGATAAATAAGAGATTTTAGATCTTAGGAAAATAAAAAATTATTGAAGAAAGGATTGCAAAAATCAGTCTCGGTATAGAAAAGATTTTTTAGTTTTTAGGAAAGTGTAAGTCCTTTTGTGATTACCAACAATATCATACATGTCACAGTCAAGACTTGACTACCAGAACCTTGGGGTTAGATTAGTTGAGTGATCAAATAAGGTTGTCTTTCAAGAGAGGATAAAATACCTAGTGTATTTTATTATGTGTTGGAGAGTGCAAAAACACCCGTCGACATGTATCAGTCACACCTATTCAAATCTACCATTTATAAATAATCAATAATTTAATAGTTATTAGAATATAATTATTTTAAATAGGATATGATTAATAAATTATATAATACATATATTTTATAACCTTATATTAAAATAATATATAAATTTTATAATGGTACATGATCCCTAATAACATTATAATGTAACAAGCCATATCCTCACGTGAGTTCTATTAGTGGACTTTTTAATAGTTTGATTGTTTTTAGAAATGACATCACTCCATGGGATTCCATATGTGTGTGTGTCCTTTGTTGGGTATTCTCATTATATCATGATGTTGAAGGTCTTCAAGACTTCTTTGTGTAGGAAAGTGTATACACATGAAGTTGTGGTTGTAGATTTGGTTGGATATGGTCATGGAAAGAGTCTACCTATAATAATTAGTATACCTTATTTTTTGGTATAGTTAGTTGGATGTGTTAGCAACTAGTCATGATTTTTATTCCAACTATTGGTGAATTTTTGGAAACTACTCATGCCTATTTTTACCATTGGATATGGCGTTTGTGTTTGGATATCAAGTTGAGGAATGATTTAGTTATGCTTCTATGTAATAATTTATGTATCATTATATTTGGATATGATATTATCTCATTTATTATCATGGTGGAAAATGAGAGGGTTCATGTTTGATATGGTTGTCACCATGGTTTTTGTTGCACATATCTTGATGGAGCATATGGCTATTTTTATGGTACATGTTGGGTTTAGGTAATGTTCCCTTAATGATTGAGTTTATGCTTGATCCATTATGAAATGTATACAACAAGAAAGAGAATATTTGGAAAGGTGTGATGCAATTCGTACAATAATAATTATGGTAATAATATAAAAAATAATAATTAATTGTGGTACATTTTAGAGAGGGATACCACATGGGTTAGGCATTATTGGGAGAATTTATGTTTTTTGAGACATTGGGACAAATATTTGATGTGGATGTGACTTTGGGAAAATATTTAATAGTGGAAAAAATACTACCAAGTATTTCATGTTGGGGTCATTGTTCAATGAGCTCATGGTTTAATTAGTACCACTAACTGGTTTTTATAAGCTTGCTATATAAAATAAAGCACATGATTAGTTTTTGAGGTTGTCTTGTTGAAAATTTGGCTTGTTAGATAAGGTCGGATTAAGAATATCTTGTATGTTGTATATGTAGAAGAATGGATTGGGATATGTTGCCACATGGCTCTCATTTTCTTGTTCACATTAAAGAATGCAACAAGGGTGATTGATGTTTCAAATGTCTTGTATAGAGACTCTACAAATGTATTATGATATTATTTCTTGAGATAACTCATTGAGTACATGGGTAATTTTGGAGGTCAGGTTTTTCACTTGAGATGGTTTTCCCAAGCCACATTTGGTGTTATCTTCTGGAATGATTATTATTCTTTCAAATTGTATATTATAAATACTTATTTTATATTTATTTTCTCATGAGGCTTATGTGGAAATGGTAATTTTATAAAAAAAATATTTCACCTATGTGTAGCATCATAAATTTTCACCCTTGACAATTTCACACTAGGTTTTTATCCCCCTAAATTATTGAGCCTAATTGGGTCCCTAATTTCCTAAATTATGCATTATATAGCCCATTTGTACCACTTTTCGAGAAATTGCAAGCCTTGAAAAAATGCATCCAACTATTACTCTACCCTAAGCACTTAATGTCCTAAAAAATAGGGCCAGGACCCATTAACCCTAGGGCATATGGGTCTCCCTATTCTACTAGGGACCAATTTTGTATATGTTAGAGTCAACATTTTAATATTCAAAATTCAACTTGTAAATATCGATTATTGGGATTTAATTTTTGGGAAATTAGAGAAATGCCTATAAATACCTAGTTATTGCATCATTTGAAATATAACAAGAAGAATCTAGAAAAACATTGGAGCAATTATTATCAAGAGCATTATCAAGCAAGTCAAGAGACATATTTTAGAGCTTTATTCCAGTAATTCAAGATCATAACATCATGTCAAATTCTATGTGAGTTTATGTTATCATTGTTTTGTGAAGGATAATGCTTTTGTAGGTCTCTAAAGAATTCAAGCAAATAAAACAAGAAAGATCCAACAACTTGAAGTGATGTACATGACTTTAGTCCTTCAAGGAAGCCATTGAAGGGTGGTGAGTTGCATCACTTTGTGATTTCATCATTCCTTTCCAATATATTATCATTTTAACATTAACATTACCATTCTGAATGACACAAAATCTCTTTTCTTTGTGAATGTGAAGATATTATGTATGAAAATGATTGGAGAAATATTGAAGATAAGTTATTCATTGTTGCATTTGAAGCCCTACATCTTGTCAACTCATGGAAACTCACCTATATAATTATCCAACGGTGTTTCAACAATTTTGTGACCTAAAATTAGAAGCTTAGATTATCATTAGAGGACCTCAAAATAAGAGAAAAAGAATCATACAAGGAACCATATGCCCAAAGGTGACTTTTTCCCTCTACAGTGATCAAAACCAACTTTTATAGGTAGGTGCATAGTCCTCTACACTTCCTAGATCTACCCGCAAGTTATTGTTTCAGTCTACTATTTTTTGTTTTTTGCATTTTTCATATCAGGTCATATAGATTAATTAGGATAATCATTTAAAATCAATTCCAAATCATTCCAAGACACAATAGGATGGAGATCCAAGTATGATTGGCTCACCTTCATGGTTGAAATTTAATCTACTTACCTTGTTGATCTCTATCTTAATGAAACAATAAAAATTACATATTCTCCCCAAAACCATTTGAATCTTAGGTTTATACATTAGACCTAGGGTTCCTTATTTTATTTGTTTCATTTTGGTGAAACTAACCTATTGACACTTCATACCTTCTAAAATTCATCTTAGATCTAAGTTTTTCATTTCCTTGTGTTGCATTTTTCAACTAGGGTTTCACTTTTGCACCATAAAAGTCATAAAAATTCAAAAAATTGCATACCATTTGGCATCATAGGTTGCATTAGGACTCATTTTAGTCATTTAGATCAGATATAAATTGAAAATTTCTTTCATAATTTTCATTCACATTCTTTCACATTTTCATTTGCATCATATTGTCTTCATTTGAGTAAATTCTAAAAAAATACTTAGTTACAGACTTGTTTGCACATAGAAGCAAAACCTTTAGACAATATAATAAACATTCAAATTTTTAATTTTTAGAACCCCTATCAAGGACTTAGATGCCCTTGGGTTCCTCTTTCCTTTTACACTTGCATTAAAAATCTTTTTCACACTTTTGTGTCTGTGTCTTCAGTCTGCTTGTACTTGTAGAACTCTATTTTGACATTCTTATTTGCATTAATTTAGGAATCTTTCATTTAGCTCAAAAAGTGATAAAAAGTGAAAAAAGTGCATTGTTTTGTCTTAGAATTACATCAAACTCATCATCCTTAGATTTAGACATCTTAAAATCAGTCTATTTGTGCATTTTTTATTAGGAAATTGCATTCAAAATTGTGATTTATTGTTCACATATTGTTACACACTTGCATTCACATAAATGAAGCAAAATCTAGAAAAACATTCACTGTCAAAACTGTTTGCAACCAGAGCCAAAATCCTTAAGTAGAGTGACACACATTCAACTTTTGAATTTTTGAAAAACTAGCCTAGGACATAGACTCCCTTGGGCACCTTTGTCCTCCTATTGTTAATTGAACCAATTTTTGCATAGACTTGTACTGTGACATCCTCTATCTATTTTTGTTGTTTGATTCGTGTTTCTAAGTATTTTTGTATGCTTTTTTTTACTTTAGTGTTCATCTTGGGTACACTTAGTGTTTTTAAACTCACATGAGCTTCATGACCTAGTATCCTATTGCCAATACTTTCATGAGACATAGTTTTAGACTTATGGAATCTCACACTGGTGTTACATCCTTTGTGGATCTTGAGTCTTCCAACTCTTTCATGCAAAGTGTTATCAATACTCAACCCATTTTGGACTCTATCCCTAATGCTACCATACCAATGACAACCTTACAATCACCCAGTTTTGTAAATTTTAAGACTATGGTTTCCTATGTTCTTGAAGACAAACTAAAAAAAATGGAAAAGGATTTAGAAATACTTCAAGACTTTATGAGTATTGAATATTTTGCTGGGACAATGGTCCCTATAATAGATAGCATGAGTAAACCGATTAATGATGATCAAGGATTAGAGGTTTTGCTTAGCCTAGCCCATATAGTTGATGATAATGTACCTATAATGGCTAGTTGTGCTCAAACTTTGGGATACACTCGTACTCAAGGAGGAAGTCAAGTCTGTCTCCCTACAACCATAGCCTCTATCCCTACATATAGAAATCCAAAAATTGCTTCAACGATACAATAAAGCATTGGTATAACTCCAACATTAGGCCTTTCCCCTGGAAATCCTTATGGCTTTAGATCTTCACATGTCACACCTTAGGTTTCATCCCCTCTCATAAATTTCCAACATAGTATTCCACTAAGCACATGCATACTTTCACCACGTTCACCACATTCTCAAGACATGTCAACCAATGATTCTATCATTGACTGACTTTTGAAAAATATAACCTCACTCCAACAACAAATCTCAACCTTGAACCAAAACAAAAATGGAAAACCATCACAATATATCAAAATGAGCCCATTGTCACTTGAAATTTTGAAAACACTAATGCCACAAAACAGAGATACCTTAGTTTGACAATTATAATGGTAAATGAGACCCTAGAAATAATATATCAGCATATATCATCTTGTGTGGTGACTTCATTTTCAAGGATAAAATCTTGGCTAAACTCTTTCCTAGGTCATTGAAAGACATGGCTTTGGAATGGTTTTGTTTGTTGCCAAATAACTCAATCCACTCATTTAATAATTTTTTTGATGCATTTCTCCATCATTTCCAAGTAAACATTGGTCCTAAGATTACCTTAAACTAATTTAATTTGATGCAAACAAAATAAAAATGAAAAGGTAATAGACCTCATAGGGTGGTACTAGTTAGTTTACTCACAAATTAACCTTCAAAGAGTCTTCATTGAAAACTTGGCCTATGACATAAGGGATAAAATCTAGTTGATGAAATATCAATCCTTTATACACTTGTGTATTACACTTCATGAATATCAAAATTCAGTTAGTTAGTATGCAGACATATCTTCATCAACTCCTACCGACAAATTTGAATTTGTGCCTCAAGAAAACTATCAACCATTCAAGAAGAAAAATAATTTTTTTATCAAGTTCCATACACCTCAAGAAACTAGCCACATTGAGCCTCAAGTTGCTACCATAAGTTCAACCCCAATACCAATTTATACTAAAAGATGGAAAGTTTACCTAGTTACTTGACACCCTCCATTTGATCATGTTACAATTTTTGAATAAGAACTTAATCTGACCGCCTCTTGTTATACCTATGGACACAACCAAACCTTTACCTCCAAGCTACAATCCAAATGCCTTTTGTCAATATCATTGCACAAATGGGAATGATACAAAACAATGGATGCATCTTAAACATTAAGTTCAAGACCTCATCAATTCTAATCACATCTAGCTAGGTGGTGTTAATGATCAAGGGAATATGTCTGCTACCCTGCCTAACCAAAACTTGCAGTTTTTTACCAATCCAATGCCAAACTATTCATCTAACTTTGTACAAGCTTGTGAACTTAAGAATGATGAGATGAATATTGATAAGATTGATGATATGAATGATGATGATAATGATGATGAAAATAAGGAGGTAGATAGCATGGTTTCTTTACTAGATGTTAAACCTTGTAAGGGCCAAACCATTGCGTTACCTGACATTACTTTCACCCATAGTGATGCACCTAGACATGCACCCAATGGTATTCTCTATATCGCTAGATGTATAAATGAAAAACCTATACAAGTAATACTCATTGGTCATGTGTATGTAGAGAATTTGATCATTGAGGAGTTCTTGTTTATGCATGAACTTTAAAAAGATTCTTATGAATAATAAAAAGCATGGTTGAAAAATCATGATGGTTTTGCTCAAACTTAGATAGGTTTGATCACTCTTCCTCTTAAATTTGGACCTAAAAATTATATGTATTATTCTCCATCATCCCAACATTAGACTAATTCTTTGGGAAGCTAGCCTACCCATGGATACACTACATCATAGTGGATTTAATCCTTTGTCCTCCCATGGAAAATTTTCATTATATTTCTTTTTGCCTCAATATATGGAACCTATTATTGATGGGTGTCTTAAGCACTTTCTCAACACAGGCAATGCATAGGCACACTACCTCTCTTGAAAGGAAATCTCCAACAACAAGTTGCTGAAAATCACCCCAAGGTCTCTCAGGTGTCAAGTCATGAATTGCATGGAATTCCTTAGTTGCTGTTTGATGTGATTTTTCTAGTAATCACAAGGAAGACATATGAAGCCGGATGAAATGAAGTGGATCTTGAAATGGAGTTCCTAAGATGGAATTAGCATGCAGTTTGTTGGAGGTTCGAACAACAGTCTGAAACTCAAATATTTTCTTAAGGTTTGGATTTACAATGTGCAATGAACCTTAGCATATTTTATTTCTAAAAAAAAGAAAAGGGTAGGGAAGAGAAGAGGTTCCTAGATCTGCAACTAACTATGAACAATGATTATGGAGGGTTCTACTGTCGATAGCTTCCTTGAAATAGAATCTCACTTAACCAGAAAATTCACAGTGTCATGAAATCTGTGCTATCTTCTAAGGATTGCAAATATTTTACCATTCATTCACCATATAAATGCATGAATAAAGAAAAAAGTTTGGGGGTAGCTTTCAATTTAAGTCCAGACTAACTTTACACAACCATCTACCAGCAGTAAATAGCAAAAAGTATGGACAAGAAATTTGTCAACACATCAGAGATCTACACAACCGTTGAACAACATTACTAAATCTATCAAAGCAATCTAAAACCATGAATAACAACAAATTAAATCTAACTAAATCATCTAACTATGGGAGATGAATCATGAAACATGCAAAGAAAATTAGAAATCCACCAAAGTCAATGTATTTCTATTATAATTTTAGTAGTATGTCATTACAACAACTCAACTCCCTCCTAAAAATGAGAGACCCCCTATTTATAGTGTCCAAAAACTAGAATGAATGGCCAAGATTCACTACAAACTAGGGTTCTACCTACCCCTCCCCATGCATATATTACAAAAATACATTCTTTGTCCTTTTCCCTATTTTGTCTTCTAGTGGCAACACTGTAGCATTTTGTCTTTTTGCTGATGACCTTTGCTGCAACTATTCTGTGAGGAGTTTTTCATCAATAATATGGTTCCCTTCTTGCTTCTTTAGAGCAACATACTCCATAAACCTCAAGATCAATGGCTAGAGCTTATCAACTTCCATGATCTCATATTGCAGCACCTGGTAAGTCCATTGCTTGGACCTCTTGGTGAGCTTGTCCCAGTCTTCATCATACTTGGCAGTGTGGTCTCTGAATTGCTTAGATTGGGTGAGAGCTCAGGCAACAAAACTCAAGAAATTTGTAGTGACCTCGCATGAAATTCCATTCTCCATCTTCTTATGGAAATGAGGCTTTATCTTCTTCGGATCAATTTGAATGAAAAACATATCATATCCCATCATTAGCTTCAGATATTAAATGCAATCTGCCCTATCATCCTTGGCCCAATCAATATCTGGGTCCACCTTGTAGATTACCTACTCCAATCTTTCTTTTCGGTTCTCGAAATCCATCTTCCACATATCTACTATCCATTGATCATCCTCCTTGAAGGTAAGATCCTTTTCCCAAGTCTTCTTTGACAGCTTGAGGATGGCCTCAATTTTTGGGTAAGTAGACTCATACATTCTCGGAAAGTCAATACAGTACTTCCTTGTGCCCTCAAGGGATTTCTGGACCTCCAAGAACTTGTTCGCTGTCCTAACATTACAATTAATGCCCATGCTTTCAATATATAAAACCTGATGGAACCAGTCTTCTATGGTCTTATCGAAGTTCTTCCTTTTCTTGAGCTTATCCACTTGTTCCTTAGACAACAACTGTGGTGGAGCTGAGGATGTCATAGGTTGTTCTTCTGCTGATGACCATTGTTGGATATACATCATCAAGTCAACTAGCTATGCTTTGAGCTCATCCTTGGAAAACTTATCTTGTTGTATAAAGTGCACCATGGTGGCAATGGATTCCTAAAGATGGTCCACCTTCTGCTCTCTTGAAGCAGTTCCCAGGTTGATGGTGGAGATGTTGTAGCTCATTCCTTCTTCTCCCATGACTGGCATAGCCACTTGCACTGTTTTGGATCTAGAGGCATCCATTGTCACCTTTGATCTAATTTTAGGCTTCTTCTCCTTCTTAGTGCTAATCTGAGCTCAGGCCAATATGGCCTCCAATCTTGTTCTTGGATCCCTCAAGGTAGGAGCTTTTTTCTCCAGTTGCTTTTCTAGCCAATTGGGCATCAAGGAATTTTCTTTGGGTGATTCCTGGTCACCTTCCTTTTCATCTTTCCTAATTTCAATCTCTTTATCTTTGGGAGCCTCTTGCTCTGTCCCTACATTTTCCTTTTCCTCATCGAAGTCTCAGATGAACACCGTGCATTTGATATGTGATTTAGTGGGCACACGTTCTTTGGGGTTGTCTTCCCCTTAAGTATTTATTTCTTCCTTTTCTTCCTCATGCCCATGTCCCTCGGGTTGCTCAGTCTCCAAATTCTTGTAGGATTCAATCTCTTCTTCAGGATTATCTTCTTCTTTATCTTTCTTTTCCTCACATGGAGGTGGCACATCTTCATATTCCTCCCTATCCTATTCTTTTTTCCCTTCGGGGAGAGGCACCTCCTCATCAGCTTTGGGGCCCTCTGTTTGTTCACTAATTGGAAGTTCAGTGCTATCTCCCATTTTTTCATCTTCTTTCCCTTCTTCATCAAGAGGTGGTATTTCCATTTCTTCAACAACATCCATCAATTGTCGGGCTAGCTCTTCCTCAAAATCGGCATTGAATGTTTGTACAATGAATTTAGTGTTGGCATCCCTTTCTTTATCGCTCTTAGAAGACTCTATTTCTTCTCCCTATAGACTACCTTATCAATTTATAGATGTTGATGCATGGGGTGTTCATGGTAGTTGTCCTCTTCCTCCTCCAGTGCCTTTGCGGCTTCCCTCTCTTCTCATTCCCATTCCTCAAATATTTCCATTGTGGATTTCATCTTTGGTGGTTTAGTTGGAGTAGAAGAGGCTGGAATGCCTGTGAGAACTTGTGCCAAGGCTGCCTAGACAGTCAGATTCATCAATGCTTTAGAAATATTTGAAGGAACATTTTGCATGTGTCGTGAAAATTCCTCCAGTAATGAAAGTGCAGGCATGGGTATTGTTGTTGTTTCCAATGAGAGAGATGTAGTTGGAGACATGTAAGTAGAAGAAAGTGGAGAAGTGGTGGCAAAGGAAGAATTAATCATTACACCTTTCCCAATATGTGGAGAAGAGGCAAGGTGGACTGAGATGTCCACCGTAGGCAGAGAGGTAGCAATCATAACCTACGAAGTAGATGGAAGGGTAGTAGTGGTGGAGGTAGCAGGTGGGGATTTCAGTTGTCCAGCCTCCATTTCCTCTCCCTCATGGAGTGGATCCTCTTGAATAATAGGAATTTCAGTGACACTACTCGATTTCTTATGTCTCTTGGAAGGATCACCTTGCAAGGCCTTTCTAGCATACACTTTTGGGTTGGAGTGTTGCTCATCAGTCTCCTTTCTTTTCCTTGAGTGAGTGAGTGGAGGGGACTTCAAAGTTTCTCCTGTTGACATAGTAGCTACCCCACCATCTATTCCACTTGGCTCACTTTTGATCCCTTCATAAGTCAGGATGACCCCTTGTTGCTTTAATCAAGAAACTTTCCCATCAATCCATTCTCTTGTATGAGCCTTGACGGGCTTGGTTAGAATATCGAGGTCATCAACCTCTTGCTCATCCCAATCAATTAGCAGTAGTGGAAGATTGGAAACTACATCAAATTGGGGGTCAATCATCGTGCTCTCATCTTCTTCTACCTAATTAGGCATTGGGAACAAATTCACCCTTTTTACAAAGTATGTGGTCATCTACATGTAGTGCCTCATCCGCACCTCATAATCATCCTTACAATTGGCCCAAAAATCTTCAACACTATAAAGATGAGTGTATTCATGTCCAAGTGCCTTCCTGATGTGGCCATAGGGATCCATCCATGGCCGAGCCATGTGGAGTTTGAAATTATACTTGGCCAATTCCTTTTCTAAGTTTTTGATCCAGGAGGATCCAGAAGAACCTAAAATTTCACAGTCTCGGAATCTCTCTAAATAGGAGTCATTATGTAGAGCCCACTGACACGAACTTGATGCAACTTGAACAAGCTCAAAAGGAGTTTGTATGCAAAAGTTATGACCAGTCAAAGTTCTAGTCAACCAGCAAATCAAAGGGCTTAGAAAAAGGTAAAAAAATTGAAGTTATCAAAGGTGGTCAAATTGGGTGTCATTGTGAAGAGCTCAGTGAGAGCTTTCCAATGCAACTCATTTCATGGAAATCGGAGTCTATATGGCGAAGTTATGGAAGGTCAAAGATTGGGTCAAAATTGCATAATGACATCAACACCCAGTCGTCATCTAGTCAGCACAATGGCCAATCAACCCTTGACACTTAGCATCATCTCACCTCTCCACGTGGTAGGCCATTATTGGAAAAAGGTGGCATATTATTGTTTTATATAAGAAAATAATAATAATAAAATATATAAAACAAAAACAAATATATATATATATATATATATATATATATATATATATATATATATATATATATATATATGAGGAGAGGTGGGCCCTCCCTCTTTAAAGGAGAACGCTCCCCTTTAAATAGCCACTTTAAATCCCATGTTTAAAAAAAAAAAAAATCACTTCCCCTTTTTACATGGCTCTCCTTAATAAATGGGATTTCCCATTAACATCAAAGCCCTCTTATAAAATGGGATCACCATTTAAATTTTAAATTCAACCCTATTATTAAGTGGTAATCCCTATTTTAAGGGATTTAAAACCCTTTAGTAAAAACAAATTCATTTTTAAACCCCTATTTTAAAGGAGGCCCCTAATAAAAGGGACAAATTTTTATCAACGAGATAATTTCAAGTTTATTAAAAGGGGGTTAGTTCAATTTGTAAGGCTTATAAAATACAAGCCAAAGATGGGTTATTCTCGAGAAAATTGTTCTTTTATTTTGAAGGGAGGATAAGTAAACTGAGAGATTTATTTGTAATAAGGGGATGATTTTAGAGACTTTTATGTAGATTGGGATGATTTGTAAAATATTATGGTTAACACCATAATAGGAAAATGTTTTTGTATATAAAGGGGGTGAGTTTGGCTATTTAGCTAAGGGGTTTTTAGCTAAGTATTTTGTAAGTAATTTTTGGGGATTTTTCTATGCTCTTGGTGAAAGGTGGAGAGTTAAAGTTTTTTTTCGAGAGAAAATTGTGAGGTGTTGCATACACCAAAAATTGTAAGAGTGAGAGATTGTGGAGAGATTATTGCAGGTTCTTGGAGCTTGGGTATTGTAACAAAGCATAATTTTGCTTGGCAATATCAATAAAGTGGTCCCAACATTGAGAAGTAGACCCGAAGACGTAGTCCACATTGGATGAAATTCGTTATCAATCTACATGTTGTGATCCTTCTATTTCTCTGTCTCATTCTTCTCTCTTCTCTCTCAATTTCTGTCTAGGTCAATTCAGTTTATTTTTCAATAATTGATTTTAAAGTGTACCTTATTGTAATTTCAATGGTTAAAAAGCATAATCACACAATTTTGCATTAGATCAGGAAATTACTGTAATTAGATTTAATTTACAAGTTAATTTTGTAAACTCTAATTACAGATCAAATTGGTATCAAACCCCATTTTGCAAGAAATTGTATAAGTGAATGCTAACCAGGTTGAAATTGAAGCAAGGAGAAGGTGCACTTACTGAGTTCAATCCTGAGATCGAAAAATGAAGGACTTTTCCAGGAGTAGAGATGGAAGCTGAACAAAGTCCTGCAGAGTTTGATGAGAAAGCTTTCTAGAAAGAATTTCTCGAAATGAAGGCTATGGTGGAAGTTCTTTTCCAAGAGAGGCAAGAGCGACAGAGGAAAAAGGAACTCAAGAACAAAAAGGAGGAAGCTGAATCTTCATTGAAAGAAGACAAAGGTAAAGGATTAGGAGGTGGTGGTGACCCTCTTGAACCTCTATCCCCATCCTCTTCATTTTCTTCATCATCTTCTTCTTCTTCGTCTAACTCTTCTAAAAAGAAACAACCTGTGCAAGCACCTTTTTAAAAAATGGATGTTAAATTTGAGTTGCCTATGTATAATGGTGAATTGTATGCAAAAAAAATGGATAATTGGCTTAAGCAGATCGAAGTGTATTGCAGGGTTCAACAGATCTTGGATGATTCTTCCAAAATCCAGCTAGCTATCCTTAAAATGGGAGGCACTACATTGTTCTGGTTGGAGAGAAAGATTCAAGATGATTTTGCTATGCACGGTAAAATCATTTCATCTTGGTATGAATTTAATTCTATTTTAAAGAAATAGTTTTATCCTTTGGGTTACATGCAACAAGCTATTATGGAATGGAAAAATCTAAGACAAGGTAAAGGACAAATAGTGCAAGAGTATACACAAGTGTTTAGGAAGAAAGCACTTACTCTTGGCATTCCTCTTTATACACAAGAAAATTTATTAAAGTATATAGGTGGTTTGCATTCACATTTGAAACATACAATCCTGATGTTTAATCCATATAACTTTGATAAAGTGTGTGTACAAGCAACCCATATTGAAGTAGGTGAAAGGAACATAAATTTTAGTTCAAAGAAATAATTTATTCCTCCAACTGAAGGAAATAAAAAGGGTAAGGAGAGGAAAACAACTACTGTGAAGAAAGAGGAAAGTGAAAATCCTACTTGTTTGCATTGTCAGAAGAAAGGGCATGTGGATGCAAAGTGTTGGAAGCTACATCCAGATTTGAAACCCAAGTGGTTTAAAGAGTCTAAAGGAAAGCAAAACGCCACAACTATCGTTCAAGATCTTGGATCAGATTTTGATGATGAAACAAAGATTGTAGTTGTGGGTGTGAAGGGTAAGAATTTTGTTGATTCTTCCATTGATGTTTCATGTGCTTCTACTTCTAAAAGTCATGTTGTTCTTGAAGATAGAAAAAGATGTGAATTGTTTCATATAAGGGTGATATCTAAGAACACTAAAATCGATACACTAATTGATAGTGGGTCTCAAGTTAATCTAATTTTAGAAGAAGTTGTTAAATAGTTGGGATTAAAAGCAAAGCCACATAAGAAAACTTCTCCATTAGGTTGAGTGTGCAATGATAACAAATTGTGGGTAACTAAGCAATGCAATCTAATATTTGCAATAACATCCAAGTTTATTGATGAGGTTGAATTTGATGTGGTTCAACTTGATATATGTGGAATTGTGTTGGGTAGCCCATAACTATATGATAGGAAAGAAATATTCTACAAGGAACATAATTAGTATCACTTGTTTAAGGAAGGAGTTGAACACATTGTGCATTCTCATCCAATTAAGACTGATAAGTCTTTTGTGACAACGAGACACTTGAAAAGGGTAGTTAATGCAAGAAATAATTTGGCACTTATGTCTATACCACAAGAAGTGTCATTGCATAAAAATATATCCGATTCTAAGATTCTTCCAGTTATGAAAGACAAGTATGATGTTGGTACATTCTTTTTATCATTCACAAATTCAATTTTTTATTCAACCTTCTACTTTTCAGTAGTGTATGGTTGGTAGCAGCAACATTAAATGTGGATGTGTATGTGGCTAATGTACTTAATAATATAAATGTAGTTTTGATTATTGTTATGATGAGTTAGATGTACAGGTTCCAGAAAGAAAGTACAAATGATACTGGGTAAGTGGGGCAACATTGCCCTCGCTCAATTTGTACATAAACAAACCTTTTGGAGGTCTAAAAGCTTCTTAATGGGGAGGAATGATCCAGGAGGATCCAAAAGAACCTAAAATTTCACAGTCTTAGAATCTCTCTAAACTCGTGTCATTATGTAGAGTTCGTAGACATGAACTTGATGTAACTTGAACAAGCTCAAAAGGAGTCCGTATGCAAAAGTTGCAATCAGTCAAAGTTCTAGTCAACCAATGAATCAAAGGGCTTAGAAAAATGTTGAAAATTTGAAGTTATCAAAGGTGGTCAAATTGGGTGTCATTGTGAAGAGTTCGGTGAGAGCTTTCCAATGCAACTCATTTCATAGAAATCAGAGTTTGTATGACAAATTTAGGGAAGGTCAAAGATTGGTTCAAAATTGCATGATGATGTTAGCACCTAGTCATCGTCCATTCAGCACAATGACCAATAAGCCCTTGATACTCGGCGTCATCTTACCTCTCCACGTGGCAGGCCATTATTGGAAAAAGGTGGCATATTATTGTTTTATATCAAAAAATAATAATAATAAAATATATAAAACAAAATATATATATATATGAGGAGAGGTGGGCCCTCCCTCTTTAAAGAAAACTCCCCTTTAAATAGCCACTTTAAATCCCATGTTTAAAAAAAAAAAAAATCACTTCCCCTTTTTATGTGGCTCTCCTTAATAAATGGGATTTCCCATTAAAATCAAAGCCCTCCTATAAAATGGGATCACCATTTAAATTTTAAGTTCAACCCTATTATTAAGTGGTAATCCCTATTTTAAGGGATTTAAAACCCTTTATTAAAAACAAATTCATTTTTAAACCCCTATATTAAAGGAGACCCCTAATAAAAGTGGATGAATTTTTATCAACGTGATAATTTCAAGTTTATTAAAAGGGGGTTAGTTCAATTTGTAAGGCTTATAAACTACAAGCCAAAGATGGGTTATTCTTGGGAAAATTGTTCTTTTATTTTGAAGGGAGGATAATTTAACCTAAGAGATTTATTTGTAATAAGGGGATGATTTTAGAGAATTTTATGTAGATTGGGATGATTTGTAAAATATTATGGTTAACACCATAATAGGAAAATGTTTTTGTATATAAAGGGGGTGAGTTTGGCTATTTAGATAAGGGGTTTTTAGCTAAGTATTTTGTAATAATTTTTGGGGAGTTTTCTATGCTCTTGGTGAAAGGTGGAGAGTTAGAGTTTTTTTTTTGAGAAAATTGCAAGGTGTTGCATACACCAAAAATTGTAAAAGAGTGAGAGATTGTGGAGAGATTATTGTAGGTTCTTGGAGCTTGGGTATTGTAACAAAGCATAATTTTTCTTGGCAATATCAATAAAGCGGTCCCAACATTGAGAAGCGAACCCAGAGATGTAGTCCACATTGGATGAACTCCGTTATCAATCTACGTGTTGTGATCCTTCTATTTCTTTGTCTCATTCTTCTCTCCTCTCTCTCAATTTCTCTCTAGTTCAATTCAGTTTATTTTTCAATAATTGATTTTAAATTGTACCTTATTGTAATTTCAATGGTTAAAAAGCATAATCACATAATTTTGCATTAGATCAGGAAATTACTGTAATTAGATTTAATTTACAAGTTAATTTTTTAAGCTCTAATAAGTAGATCAGTTTTGGGCACACTGGGAGGTATGGAGCTTGTACATCCCCTGGCCGAAAGAAAGGGGATAAGAAATCCCTGCTAGATGTTTGCTACTTAAGAGAGTGTACACATGTCGCAGCTATAGAGAAAGCTTTAGTAGCACTATTTGGTCATTGGGATACCGGGGCAACTTGTTCGATCTTTCTGAGAAGCCTTGAGCATGGATGTATGTAAATTTTGGGTATTGAATGAACAAGAAAACATATTGTTTTAGTAAGGTGTTAGCACTATGGGAGACTCACCTTTCAAAGTCACCCCCAATCAATCTGATGATATGACCTATGAAAGAATCATTAACCCTGCAATAGTCCTTCTTGTAGTTCATGTATTGCAACTAAGGGTACCTATCATATACTTTCAGCTCCCTACCTTGTTCTTCATTCGAAGCTTTGAACAAGCCAGTGTATTGCCTCCATTCGACCAGTGAATAGACTACGTAGGATGCCATGTAAAACTTGGAGGTCTTCTTGATGTTCATGAATTTCTCATGAAAGAAATCGCTTATTATCCCTCCCCAGTAAAATGTGGTCTCCGTGGTATCCTCTTTTCTACAGAGAATTTGTTCAACAAAGTAGACCATCCATTCTTGAAAGTATGTAGTAGTAGGAAGGACCATTACTTTGCTTAGCAGGGTTACTAGATCATGGTAGTCTTCATAGAAATCACTGTGGAAGAGCTCCTGAGGAACTTTTGCAGCGCTACACCTCTTCTCCTTGAGCAAATATATATTTATAAGCTTCTTTCATTTAATTGGGTCCTCGTCCCACATTTCCTTGCACTCGATGATGGTTGGAAATTCCATCTCCCCAAAGGTAGGGATATGGAAGGTCTTCATTATTACTTTGGTAGACATGTCTACAAACACGTTTCCATCCTTGTCCATGATTGTTTTGGTTTTTGGCTGATATGCCTCCCTACAATCCATTACTAGTTATAGGGCGATGAGAGCGGGAGGGAAGCCTACAACTTTAGCTATTCCACTGCCTCTGATCAATGTAACATTTTTTGTCTTAGGGTTGATTCTGACTCTTTACATGAATTTATCAATGTCCACATGCCCTATATTGGTGTCAGAGACTTCCTTCCAATCAATGGTTATTTTAGATTGCAATAGTTCCCCCTAGAATTGATATTTCATTTGATATTTGTCTTCTTTTCCATGAGGAGCCTTACTTGTTTTCTTGCCTTTGTCTTTCTTCACGACTGCTCCCGAGGGTCCTACACCAGATTTCATATATTCTACAAATAGAGCTAGGGTGAGCATAATCAAGTACAAAAGCATGAAATGTTAGCCAAATCCTTATAGACAGAGTTAGATTGGATCATACAACATTCAAGAAATCCAACATTTATTCTAAATTGTCATTAGCAGTTTATTGAAGGGAGTTTGGATAGTTTAGGCTCTAGGGGTTGGACTTCCCTAGTAGAATGGTTGTTTGAAGGGAAATTAGGGTAGGGAAATCTGCATGGTTTCTCCCGCCTTCAAATTTAGGTGATTTGAAAATTCCATGGAGGAGAGGGCCCAATTTGAACATATGGGTCAAAGTTTGTTTCCAGATTAGGAGGCATTTGGGTCATCACTTAGGCAATCAAAAATCAAGAGGAAGGACGACCACTTGGAGTTAGCCATTTGGAATAGCCATGGTGAGATAGCATTTTAGAGGAGGAGTTCCGCCAGCACGGGTCCGACAAGTCTGAAAGGTGGCTGACACAAAAATTTAATCTTCTAAGTATCTTGGGTCGAAAAAGGCGGGAAGCTATTATAGGATCGTCATTGGGAACGGTGATCGGTGAGCGGAGGTTTGCTGGAGGAAGTTCGAGGGCACGGGTCTAGAAGGAGGCCTGGCCTATATGTTTTCTTTGTTGAGTTCCATCAGCAATCAGAATACTAGGTCTCAATGGTCAGGAAGACGAAGATAGGTTTCCCTTTTATAATGGCCAAGACTGGATAGAGCCCTGACGGAGGAAGTCTGGGGGAGGGGACTCGGCTAAGGTTGGGTCACTTAAGTTTATCATTTTATTTATGTAGCTGAAAGACAATCGGGGCCCGAAGGCAAGATAACATCCTCCTAAACGCCATGAGAAATGGTGATGCCACCACAACAGTCCATGAATGGAAGCCCGTAGACCGAGACCCAAAGTACATTAGGATGTGGCAATTTAAGTTCGGTGGCAAGGTGGTGGACAAATGAATGGGGTTTGAAGGCCAGATAGGAGGGCTCAAAATGCCATGAGGAATGGTGATATGTAAGCAATGCCTTGGAGATAGAGTTCTACCGAGGTGGGCCTGAAAGGTGGGTTTTCCTTTCGATAGTTTGTTTCATTTTGAATGTAAGTGACGACGTTAAGAGTCAGTAGGCCCAATGGTGACAAATTCCTTGGCAGAAGAACAACGCTGGGAAGGTAAGGTTCTATGAGCATTTAAGGGTGACTTTCAAGGGTTTTCTTAAGATTTTGTGATAGGGTTTTAAGTGCCTCCTTTTTTCTATCTAATGCATTCATTTTCACCCTTTTTATCCATTATTTGTGCATAAAATCATGGAAAAACACAACAAGCAGGAAGATGGCCAACTTACCACAAGAACCTGGTGAATGAGGATGATGAAACCACCGATAGATGTGAAGAACCAGTGAAGGGAGGCAACGAGATTGAGGGCAGTGCGTGATGAATGTTCTCTGATTGCTCTAATCACTCTGGCTAACCTGACATGTGAAAATGACAGGTCAAACTAGCCTATTTGTATAATTGTATGACATTAAATGCAATTAATGAATCCACATACGATCAGCCCAAAAGTTGGTGAATTTGAAATTTGGGATTGGCCATGGGTGGGCCGGAGTTCGATTGCTGGAAATCCGTTAGCATATAGCCATTTGAAATGTTTGGCGGAAAACCACTGGTGAAGAGGATCTTGGGGTCTGATAGGAATAATTTCGGTGGAGGATGACCGCTTGGAAAGGGCAAGTGTGTAATGGAAACATGGGAAGGGATATCTTGTAGACCGGGCCCAATGGGATGAATGGCCGATTGAACCTTCAGAAACATGAGAATGACGATTCCCTTGGTGGACCTAGAGGGCCCTGAGGATTCTTTGCAAAGGAAAACTATTAAGGGAACTTCGCGAGGACCCAGGACTTGGAAAATTTGAGGGGGGGAACATGGTCGACTTGATATGACACTTTAGGGTTCACTGACCATTTGGGACACCAAAAATAGAGGGCACACAAAATGAGGTAGTGACAAAATGACCCAACAATTCAAAAGAAAAGAGAGGGTCCATGTTCTAAATGGGGCATGTGTGTTGAGGGCACAATACCTATTGGAATTATTTTTCCAATCATACCAAAAGTTTAAGAGAAAGTGCATAACAAAGTTATCTCTTACCAATATACCTAAAAATGATGACCATGGTTGTTCCCCCTCCACCACCACTTATGGATGAACATGTGCCCAAAACAAAGACCCTTCAAAGTAATAAAGTTAAGTATGCCATAGTTCTTCCAACCATCTCCTATAAAAGACCAAGAGACAATCAAATGATTCCTTTTGTGCCTCCAAAGATAAAAATGTATATAGACCTAAAGAGACAGTGGTTCCTTTAGTTCCCCCCTGAAGGGTAGAAAAGATACCAATGGTTGAGAAACTTGCTCCTACCCTGTCACAAATTGAAAACTGTGTAAGAAGAAATTGAAATGCTAAAGAGTGTAGGTGTAGGTGTGGTGCTATTGCTCATCAATTGGAAGAAAGGAATAAAATAGTGCATGATAATCAAACAACTATGGATACAAATCAAGAATATTTACAACTTTCACCAAAACAAGACATGGAACCAAAATAAGAACATACAATAGACATTGTCATAAAACCTCTCATAGTGATTAATTTTGATGATGAAGATAAAATTGCTAAAATTAATGAACAAGTCCATAATGAGCTTAATGTATTATTTTTAAATAATATTAATCTAGATGGGTCAACCATGATGATCCCCTTGATGAGAGTTACCTACCATGTGTTGAACCTAGAGATGCTCCTAGTATGGCATTTGTTATAGTCCCTATTATCTACTGAAATTGCACCCTAGCTAAGCTGCAAGATTTAACAGGATAAGCTGCATGAATTATCTTTCCAGAGAAAACATGGGAAGACCTCTAAAGTTGTGGTTTTCTTGTTGGAAGAGGTCAACCTCTGGAGAAGGTCAAATTCCTATCGGTTATCACCTAAAACTACAATCTACTGAACTTGTTGAGGAAAAGAAGAGAAAGATATCATAAACAGAAAAATATTAAACCCTAATTCTTTAAAAGGTGAAACACCAAATATTTTGTGACAAAAACTATTGTATAACATATATAATGAGCTCAATAAAGCAGCTTACTGAAAGACACAAAGAAAACCTTTTTACATGTTTGTGTATAAATATTTCATAAGAAGGTTTTGGTGTTCGTAAAATTAGAAGGAAAACTAAAAACTTTCACAACTGTTCACTGATAAACATCATGACACAACTTGTGACCTACACAAACTATGCATTTATCTATTTAAAGGTGTATAAAAAATGAGACACACATTCAAGGATTAGAGTATAAATCACAAAAAAATACATCAATCATCTAACTACACATAGGAAACAATGTTGAGAAGGTCAAAGTCACTGCATCTTATTGAAATTCAAAGGTAAAATATGGTAGTATATGCTTGTAAATGAGTTACATAACTCTTTATTTCATCCAAAGACTCCAAAATGAGTCACTCTCCATAGAAAATCATAAGTCATAACGAACTCAATAATGAGTTACAAATGCAATATGTATCAAAGCTCCAAACAGTTGCACCAAAATAGGATCTAGAAGCATCTATTCTCGTAAGCCTTCAAAAAGCCTAAAAAGTAGCAACTGGATCTCATCCCAAAAGGCTCCAAATAGGTGAAAAAGTCCAATTTGACTTTTTCATACATGATGACACTTCAAATTTCCCTCCAAATGCTCTCAAAAGAAATCAAAACCTCCAATATATCCTCCACATGTTTATAATTGAGTCAAAAGCAACTCCTATAACTTTGGCATATGTTCTCAAATTGATTTCAACCTCCCTTGATGCTCTCAAAAATCATAAATTAAAGAATATCCTCCATTCCTCTCATGACTTGGTATTGTGAACATGTGCTCCTATATTTTTTTTTTCTTTTTAAAATAATAATTTAAATTAAGTGATTTATAGAATCATCACTTAATTAAGCATTTTACAATGTAAGCAAATGCAAAATAAAACAAAGACCAAATATTCGGCCATAGGATAAGGTCAAAACAAATATCAAAAAGTCAGAAGACTTATGACATGAATAGATAAGGAGAACATTTTGGAGGAAATAAGGCATAAAGCCACGGGGGTATTAATTTGCATCATTTTTTTTTTTTTTTAAAGTAAAAATGTCACCAAGGTATCATTAGGGTAAAACCCTAAAAGATAAAAGATACAAAAATGCAAAGCATTTTCACCTTATTTTCAGTTGAGCCTTCTAGAAGAAATATAGGTTCCCCCATGAGGGTTTCCTTGGAGATTCAATAGATATGGCCACCATAAAATCATCCTTCAAGATGGAATCTCTATGTTCTTGAAGATTCAAAGCAAGATAATGCTGATTAAGTTGTTTCTCCACCTTCAAGCCTTTTACCTATGAGGTTTTGGCCACAACCATTCTAATTCTGTGTTGTATTTTATTTCTTTGTGTTTTCCTTGTTTCCTGTAGATAAAAATGCTTGAAATCAAGCCACTCTTCACATAAAAATGAATAACATCAATAGTTGTATTTGCAATTTTATCTAGAATCATGGGTCAACCCTGCATAAAATGATATTTTCTGTGTATAAATAATGTCATTTTCTTCTACTATTAGCTTCACTTTTATCATGGCCACCATGGAGATCTTATTTGAGCTTCTGAAAGAAGAAAAAATGTCTTCTCTTTCATGGCCACGACCTTTACTTCAATCTCTCAAAGTTTGCAAGAAACCCAAAAAAATTCCTTTGCCTTGATATTCGTGATCTCTATTGCATTTATATGAAACAAAAAAGAAACCCCAGGTCGTGGGTGTGCATCCTTTACAAAAATTTTCATTTTCTAGAAATAAACATGACTCGGCCTTGTAGCAATTTCTGAATTTGAAATGCAGGTGGGTTTGTATGCATTTTCCTCTGTCTTTTGAAACCTCTACAAGCTTGCAAGTCCAAAAACCTATGCTTGCCTATGTGTTTTATACTCAGATTTTCTGCTCCTCAAAAGTCCCTAACCTGACTTGTGATGACCAATCACTCACCTCACTGTCATAGATGCTTTGAAATCATGACACCCAACACTATAACTTGAGTTGTGAATTTTAGGTTCATAATGTTTCAAAGGAACTGCCTTCACATAGAGACTCATTTGTACACAAAATAGCACTTTAAGAGTGGTCAATAAATAATTCACATGTTTGATGTCCTATAGCAGACTTGTAGAATACCACTTTACTCATTTTGATAGCTTTTCAATTATCTCACCATCTCTTATTGTACTATGCATACTCGCTCTATTGGTTTCTGAACTTCTTTTTGTTCATAGTTTGATTATCCTTTTGCTACTGTTGTAACTTGTGATAGTCCTTAATGACTATTCTTTATCTTATAATAGTCCTCCAATAACTATTTCAATCTTTGATGGCTACTTCTCATTGATTGTGATGCCTAATAATGATTATTGTAATGTGCTCATTGCCGGCCTTCCTGAAACTCCAAATTAATATTTCTTGAATTTTATTTTTCTATTCAATGTTGATCATGGAAATAAAATTTGTATTTTCTCCATAAGGGTTTGAACACCTTGGTAATTATCATGCATTGTAGATTGTCATATTGTTTCCATGAATCCATTTATAGACTGTCCTTGCATTCGTTGGATTATTATGATGTATTTTGATGAAACTCTCCTTTCCAAGTCTTTAGCTTAAATTCACTGAAAAATGAATGATTCTTGAAAAAGTCATATTTCTTAAAATCTACTCCATGTGATTGTATTAGGTATCACCATTGTTCAACTTTTATGACATTGTTTCCATTCTTCATGATTACCTTCAACAGGTATATGCCACCTATGATAGTGACAAAAATTCACTATAATTACCTTGAACATGTATATGTCTACATTCTTCATGATTCCCTCAAACAACCATACATCATAGATGATGTATGGTTGTTTGAGGGAATCATAAAGAAATGAATTACCTTTCAAAACACAACAAAGTACGCTGGCCTCAACCCTTGTGGGAGCCACATTTACCCCATGTGCTTTAATTTTAACAATAGAGCAACATACATTTCCTATTTCTACACATGAAGCAAAAAAGTTAGAAAACAAAAATGCAGATCATAAATGTTTTTGATGGATTTAATGGCTTTCATGGATATTCTGGATATGCATGCTTATTTAGTGCAAAATGAGATTAGTATATGCATGCATAGGGTGAATGTGTATGCAATGTTCGTAATCAGTCATTGCTTACTTCTTTTCAGGAACAGGAGCTAGAAGCAAAGAATGAAGCTCGGGATGACAACAAGACAAGTTGACACACCAGTCAAGACCAATCATTTACAGGCAATGGCTGGTTACTTTCCTTATATACACATTCATTTCTTTTCTTACTTATTCATGTATAAATTGTTCATAATTTGTATGAAATAAGTTAATTCAATCTCACGACTTGTGTGAGATAATGTGTATTTCTACATTCAATAAAGATTACTCTTTTATGAAAAAAATCAAAATCTTTGCTTTGCTACATGCATGTGTATGAATGCAATGATCTATAATTGTAATATTTCCTAGATTTTTTCATTTATACATCTGAATGTAATGAAGGAAAGTAATAAAATGTACATAATTTTCTTAGTTTAAAATCAATACACTCCACCCAATTGAACCTATGGGTGAAAATATGGAAATAGTCCCTTTTGCTAGTTATTTTCCTTCCCTATATGATGACCACAATTGGGATGTGAATGAATTTCTTTAGGCTAGATCACATTTACGGTACTTTATTTTTTGTTTGTTTCATCTATTCTGTGTTTTCTTGCACGTGATGTGATTTCTCGTGTTGTGCTACTTGGCATGTCTTTGTGTTTATGAACCTGTCACGACATTCTTCTATATTTCATCAACTTTGTCTTTTACTTTTTTCGTGTGTTTTCATTTTGGGGATGATGCAAGGTGTTGTGAAATTTATGTCTCTTCCATGTTGACCCAAAAGTTTTTTTTCCTTCTCTCTATGTGTCATTCCTCCATTGTGCTCATTGTTCCACAAGTATTTGTGGAATGATGTTAGTTTCAAGCTCTATTATATCATTGTAGCAAAGACATATACCGAGCCTGGATCCGTGGATCCCTCTCGTGTTTATTTATATGTTGTTTGTTGTAATAAATTTGGGGGAAACCCCTTTCCATGATGTAGCTTCATTTTGAAACATATCATTGGCATAGGGCTTTCCAAATAGGCTCTTGTGATCCTTTGTTGCATGACATTTATCATTTTCTACTTTAAAGTAATTTCTCATAGTATGGTGATTTGCAATTTCTTTAAAGTGGGGGCATACATTGGCATTATTTTTCTTCACTTTGTTCATAGGAATTGGAATTAGTGGTGTATTTAAATTGGAATTATCTCTTCAATTTGTTTATAGGTGTTGGACTTAGTGATTCATTGACACTGACATTGAAATTTTTTCTTAACTTTGTTCATAGGCATTGAACTTAGTGATGTGTTGGCATAACATTTTGATAATTTTTAGCACCTTGTTAGAGTTATTAGGGAGTATAAATCTTGGTATGGTTTTTATGGATTCACATCGACTGAAAAGTGGTCCTCACTAGACCTATTGTGTTTCTCATTTTGCTACCATTTCTTGGGGGCTCACCTAGTGAATATTAGACTTCACTAGCTCATATTTTCTTCATGTTTATGATTCACCTATAAAATATTGGACTTTGCTATTGTGTTAGTTATGAACGCATTTGGTGTGGGTCCTAGAATGACACAACTTTCTAGTCCATACCCTCCCTTTGCATTTCATATTGATATTATATGTTTGTGTATGTTATCTTGTTGCATATCATATGTGTGTGTTCCTTTGTGCTTATGTTGGTTTTCCATAGGATCTTGGGGGAATTTTGCACTCACCCTAGATAATTATTCATCCTATCTCTTCAATATCTAGACAATCATACCCCTCTTGACATAGATTTTCTACTTTAGTGTGAGTTTGAACTTAAGTTCATACTCTCACTAAAATGGGGGCTTGGTGCAGGGGCACCAAGTCATTTTATGTAAATGTGGTCTTTTGAAATATTTAGATGTGTGGGGTCTTATTTTGTTATCAATAAGGTCATAATAGACTATTAGTTATGTTAGTGGAGTCATTGGGTTCATATTGTTATATCTTTGCAATATTGTCAAAAGTTGCTATGTAAAAGTACAAAATGCCAAATAAGGAAATACCAATGGTCAGAAGTTTAAAAGTTGGATGAGTCAATTTATTTTGAGTGTCTAAGAGTTTAAAAAACCTCATACAATTCAAAGTTGGAGTTTTGAGACTTTGAATGTGAAGAAGAATCAATAAAATTCCTTGGTTTCTTTGTAATTTATGTGTATTCTTCATTATAGTCTATTTTTCCAAGTTGCTATTCGAGTTTATCTTGAGAGGAATAGATCAAACATGTTGTGAAGTGGATAGTGTTGGTATGTTGTGATTGATCATGATATGTTGTACGCCCTGGCATGTAACACATTTTTTTGTGTTGTCACCAAAAAATTAAAAAAATTGACTTTGTAAAACCCTAATTTTTGGAAGCTTCTAAAAGGCTTATTTTTTATATAAAAAGCAACAAAAACAAGGGCGTTGTGCCATCAAAACAAGGAAACCAAGGCCATCCAGTGTAAACACATTAACATCACAGTGATAGCAGAGTAAACCAGGCCATCACCCACAACAAATCATATCAAAAACCCTAAAACAACGGTAAACACAAGATAAACAGAGTCCATCATGTAGGCATGATACAAAACAGTCAAGTCTATAGACCCCCAGGGTTAGACCAGTCAAAAAAGAACATATACATACTAAAAGTCATATAAAAAGTATCAAAAAACATAAAGAGGCAAAAGCCTAATTCTATTCCTTCATGCAAGGTTTGTCCTGAATAGCAATTGCCCAATTTGTCGTGAGGAACTTAAGCAACTCCTTAAAGCCAACATCTTCCTCACCATCATTCGCGGACTTGTCCTTCTGCAACAAATATAAACTAGCTGACCTGTGCATGACCTCCAAAGCAAAGTGAGACACCTCTTGAACCTTTTTTTCCAACCTCTTAATTCTCCCTTTCAGCTTGCCAACTTCTTCCCAAGCCTGATCTTTTTTATTGTATTCATCTTTCAAGGGGGCATTTTCCTCAGCCACATTAGAGGCCTGAGGTTTAATTTCCTTCTTACTAACACTGGCAGGGCCCTTCTTCAAGCTTTCAGACACATGGGAGGCACTACTCGCCGAGACAGACTGGTCCTCCCTTCCTGCCACCTTTTCCTCTTAGCTTTTGCTGTCACTCCCATTTTCATTATTCAAATCTGAAGCATCCTTAAGACTTCCCACCTTGTCCTGCTTAAAGACCAATCTATTAGATCTACTAGGGGTGTTAGCTTCTTCAGTGATCTCAATGTTAGAATCAATTTGGTGGAGGGAGAATTTAGTTTTCTTAGAGGCTTTGGCCTTAGGTCTCGGGGTAGGGGCAAGATGCTTTTTTTCTTTACCCTTTTCCTCTGGGTCCTTCACAGGGGACGTACCATGGGGAAGGGCTTTCAAGGTAGGATTTTTTAGGCATTTTTTCTTACTCAGGCCCAACACATCCTAAATGTTGGAAGAGGGAGGAGTATAGGAGACTGGGGTTTCATCAAGAGCGGGCGGACAAGGGACTTCTTGCACAGTGATAGGCCGAGTAGGGAAAAGGGCCATGTGAAAATGATAAAGCCTAGAAATAAGGCCTTGGTGTAGGATAGTATAATTCTTTCCAGAAAATGAGGCTTCATTAAACTCTGCCACAGTACTATCTAGAGAATGAAACAAAAAAGATAGAATGGAGATTTATTGGTGATTCCTACGGTGGTTGAGGAAATTAAAGTGGTAATAATAGTAAACCCCATACCTTCCTTCCAACGTAAAGTACCTCATAATCACCACACAAACTCTGTCCCATGGCTCTGGGAGTGCCTTGTGGTCATAGCCACCCCACAGCTTAATAGGTTTCTCCCCACCCCAAAAGAACTAGTTAAGACTAATCTGGTCAGGAACCTTCGTGGTTTTCTTCCAGGTTCAACCACTATTCGAAAGCCCCATAGCTCTAGCAATAACCTCCTCAAAAAATTCAAAGGAAATACCACCAATGGTAACCCTACCATCATTCCAAGAGGTGACAAACTTATTTGACAGGCCCTTGTTGTGCCTAATCATGGCCTCTATATACTGGGAAATGTCCCCCTCTTTGAAAATGTGCCAAATAGTGGCATCCACCTTCCACTCGTCACACCTGTCCGGCTCCACGTGCACTCTGTCCCCACCCATAAAGCCCATAGAAACGTCGTAGATCGCCAGAACAATAAAACTAGGGCACAAGAGTTGGCAACCAATTATAGAAGCATCGAAAGGGAAAAGGCTAGTGAAAAGTGACAAGAAAAGTAAAAAATGAAGGAAATAAATGCCAGAGCTCACAACCCACACAAAGGTAGCAAATCCCTCATGCGAATCGCCCTAGGCACGTAAGGGCATGATATCGGCATAATACTTAGCCAGCTCAAAAAGTCTAATAAAATCCGCTAACTTCTGAAGCTCCTCACAAAAATTTAGGGGGTTCAAAAAATGATGACCCCATCGGCCAGTAGGGGTAGAAATATTCGCCTTATCGTCAGCCCAAAAGAGGTCGTACATATTGATGGACAAACACATGATATCTGTCACCTCACATAGCAGCCAATTATTCAAAACCATGCTCCCGCCAAACATATTAACCAAAGTTAGTAGGAGCATAGCTAAAATAAGTAAGCACCTTCTAGGGCTGAACATTTAAATGTTTGAGATCTTCCCATAAACAAACTAGAGCCGAGAGGGGAAAACAATCAACTTTTCGCTAACATTGAGCCCTTCAATATCAAGACCCACTGCTGCCAAACTGTCAGCAGTCGCATTCCCCTCTCTATAGACATGTTGGATAGAGAAGTCTTGAAAACCATTTAGGAGGGAGTAAATGTCCTCCATAATACCTTTTAAAGAACACCCCACCTTCATCTTTCCTTTAGTGGCTTCCACAATTAGCATCGAGTCACCTTCAATTTCCATGGTCTTGACGTCGATTGACAGTGCAATTCTAAGGCCCCAAAAAAGAGCCATACCTTTAGCCTGATTGCTAGTGTGATCTTTTAGTTTCCCAACATAGGCAGCCATTGAGCAACTAGAATGATCCCTGATAATACCACCTCTAGCTGTCATACCTCCCCTAGCCACCCCATAAAAATTAAGCTTGACCCAGGGCGGCTTAGGGGTTCTCCATCTAGTATGCTTCTTGATGATCATTTTGGAATTATCAAATCTTTGGAACTCACTAGGAAATTTCCACATAGTAGCTATACTTCTATCCCAAGTAGTTAGGGGATTACTAGGCATCTTCCATTTGCAAGTCGAAATGTTATCCAGGAGGAGCTTATTAAGGATTATCAACAAACCTTCCACATTGTTCACCATCTCTCTGAAAATTCTGTTATTCCTTTCTTTCCACAGACACCTGCAAATGTGAGGTGGGATAAGTTGCTAGAGAAGTCTGATTAATGAATGTTTGGAGGGACATTTCCAATTTAAGATGAATTGGTGAATATCTCTATCAAAGACCCAAGAGATGTTCAACCTTTGTAAAACATTCTGCCAGACATGGGAAGCAAACTAGCAATGAATAAAAATATGGGAGATAGTTTCTTCTTCCCTTCTGCAAAGAGTACACCAATTAGGGAATTGAAAGCCCCTCTTAACAAGGTTATCAATAGTTAAAATTTTCCCATGGATGGAAGTCCACCAAAAGAAATTTATTTTAGGGGTGAGTTGATGAATCCACACCTTTCTCCAACACTGCTCATCACCATCAAATTTAAGAAGCAGTTGGTAAGCAGACTTAACAGTGAACTCCCCTGAGTGGTTCTTTATCCAGAAAATCTTGTCTTCCTTGGGAAATAAAGGGAGTCTAACCATATTTAGGAGCTCCCAGAGCTTTGTAACCTTTGGCAAAAGGTTCGGCCACTATAAGAAAGACAACTTCAAAATTTTCCATTTAGCTCTGGGTGAAGTATAATCAGTAATATAAGTACCAATGAGATCTTTAGGATGCTCCCTCAAAATATTAAAATGACTGTCAGCAAGGGGTCTTCTCCCAATCCATTTGTCCTCCCAGAACCTAATTGATCTCCCATTTCCAATTTTCCATCTGACCCCTTCCTTCAAGAGGGACCTACACTTAAGAATATTATTCCAAATTTTAGAGCTAGGAGGGAGACCAATAAGGTCCAAGGCTCTGAAAAAATGTCTCTGATTAAGATATTTAGCCTTCATTATTCTGCACCATTCATCCTTTTCCTACACCAAATTCCAGCCAATCTTGTTAATAAGGGCTTTATTCAAATTGGTGATCTTCGTGATCACCAGGCCCCCTTGACATTTGGGGTGGTAGACAGTGTCCCAATTAACAAGGGCTAGCCTTTTCTTCTCCTCCATTCCCATCCAGAGAAAGGATCTTTGAATTCTTTCTAGCTTATTAGCCATGGAGCCTGAAATCCTAAAGAGAGAGAGGAAGTAGACCAAAATTCCTTGAAGGGAGGCCTTAAGAAGTTGGAGTTTACCAACATTACTAAGAAGTTTACCTTTCCAACCAGCAAGTTTCTTTTGCATTCTCTCCAAAATACTATTCCAAAAGTTGTGTGACACCTCCTTAATAGTAAGCGACAGACCCAGGTAGACTCTCGGAAGAGAAGCACTAAGACAACCCAGGATGGATAAAATCTTAGCTTGGAAATTAACTTTAGTGTTGAAGAAATAGACACTACTTTTATTATAATTTATGCATTGACTAGAGGCACAAGCATAATCTTGAAGGAGGCATTTCCATTCTCTAGCTTCAATCACTGAGGACTTTCCTAAAAGAAATGTATCATCAACAAACCATTAAAGAATAGAGGGGGGTAGGGTGGAGGCAGCTTTGATCCCTTGAATTTTCCCTGAGTTGATCAAGGATAGAAATTTCCTCCCCAGAACCTTAGCCACCATAATGAATAGGTAGGGAGAAAGGGGGTCCTCCTACTTAAGCCCTTTTCCAACCTTAAAGAACCCCCAAGGAATCCCATTGACCAACACCAAATACTGGATAGTTTCCACACACTCTCTAATGATAGCAATCACTCTATCATTGAAACCAAACTTAGCAAGGACATAATACAAAAACTTCCATCTAACCCTATCATAGGCTTTAGAAATGTCAAGTTTGAAAGCCATACCTTGGTTCTTTCTTTTCTCCATAGAATGAATTATTTCATGAGTCATAATAGCAACATCCATGATTTTTCTTCTTGGCACAAACCCATTCTGACATCTATTGATGACTTTGTCTAATAAAGGCTTCAATCGGTTGCCAAGGACTTTGGAAAAAATCTTGTAAATAGTGTTACATAGACTTATAGGTCTGAAGTCAGTCATGTGCTTAGGATATTGCACTTTAGGGTCTAGCACAATAAAATTATTGTTCAATTTCTTTAACAATTTACTAGTCTTGAAGAAATATTTAACAACCATGGTAACATTGTAGCTGACAATGTCCCAATATTCTTGAAAGAAATCCAGGGGGAAACCATCAGGTCCCAGAGCTTTGTAGGCTCCCATAGAAAACACAACAATCTAAACCTCTTCCTTAGTCACAGGGGCAATAAGTTGAAGATTTTCGTGCTCACTTATACCACACGAGAGATGTCCCAAGAGCCTCGCCTAAAGCTCAGTAGAAGGGGAGTTGCCAATATCTGAGAGATTTTTCTAAAATATTGTTCAACAACCTCCCCAATTTTGTTAGCCTCCTTGACTTCCTGATTAAAGTAATTCATCAGACCCTTGATGGTATTTCTCTCCTTATGTCTATTGGTCATCCTATGAAAAAAAGAGGAGTTCCTGTCGCCCTCCTTCAGCCATTGGACTCTTGATCTTTGCTTCCAATATATTTCTTCTTTACTTAAAATATCCTTCCACTTTTTCCTCCAATTTTCCTCTTCAACATGTAAAGGTTGCAGAGAATGGCCTGAGGCCATAAGTTTTTGGATCCCCTCAAGCTTATCCTTGATCATCTTTTTATTTTTGAAGAAGTCACCAAAAGTCACCTTGGACCAACCTTTGACTTCTTTTCTAATAAGCTCTAGTTTTTGGGATATTCTATACATTGTCAATCCTTGAACAAGGTGGCTCCACCAAGTCTCAATGTATTTTCTAAAATCTTGGTGAGACATCCACATAATCTCAAATCTAAAAGGGTGTGGGCCCAAAAATGACTTGTTCAACCACTAAAGGAGGATAGGACTATGGTCAGAGACAGTCCTGGGGAGGGAGGCAAGGGAGGCATTTCATCCAAGGTCCCAACTAGCCGAGACAAGGACCCTATCCAACCAAACTTGAATAAGGTGATTACCCTTTCTATTATTTGACCACATGAAAGGGTTTCCCTTTAACTCCAATTCAAACAATCCAGAATTGTTAATGAATTCAACCAAGTCATTCATACTATCATTATAGTCCATTAAGCCACCCAACTTATTTGAAGGAAAAAGGGGGGAATTAAAGTCTCCAGCCACCATATACAACACATTGTTGTCACTCCCAATTAAAGATGACACTTTCTCCCACATATTTTTTCTTCCACCTCTAGAATTTGGCACATAGATATTAAACAAGTGTCAAGTGAGATTATTAGCTTTAAGAGTCATAGTAAGGTAATTCTTAGAAAAAGAAAAGGCTTCACCCATAACAATAGTAGGATTCCACAAGGTGGCAATACCTCCCGAAGCACCATCCACCTCACTATGAAAGAAGGCAGAACTCAGTCAAATTTTGTTGACAACAGAGGAAAACATCTCGTAAGTCATTTTAACTTCTTGGAGCAAAAGGATATCAATCTTCATATCAATAATATATTGCCTTAAGGCACATTGTTTTAGAGGACTGTTTAGTCCTCTCATGCTCCATGAGAGGAACTTCGTTTCTTACCTTTGTGAGGTGAATCGAGGGTAGATTTCCTACCATTGGAAATGTCCCTAGTCATGGCTTTGTGTCTAGACAACCTTTCTGAAGGTCTTCCAACTCTACTCTCAATTCTAGAATCCACTTTTGTGTTCCTCATTTTCCTTTTTGAGCTCTGCCAGTCCTCCAAGTTATCACCCTCCGACTGGGCTATCAAAGAACATGATTTAGAGTTCGAGGAGAGAACAACATACTTAGTTACCTCCCCAGAATATTCTTCCGCAGAGGCCAGTTGAGGAGTGGGAATACACGAGTTAGTATGAACTAAATTAGAGGGGGTGCTCAACTTGGTACCCTTCAAACACTGAGAAGAGGCTGAAACGTCAACCAAGGTCTCACATCCAGGATTGTTAGCACCATCGACATCCAACTTCTTCTTGGCAGAGTCCAGAAACACATCAGGAAAAGGAGAGAACCCAGAATCCTCCCCCTAACAAACACAAGAGCCCGACACCAAATCCACATCCACTAGAGGGGAGACTTCACCCTCTTCCAGCCCTTTGGAGTAGCTTATCTTTGAGTTAGTTTCCATCTTTTCCCTAGAGATAGAGGATTTTTCCAGTTCATTCAATCCTTTAGTTAAGGGGTAGTCATCTAAATCACTTGATTTCAATGTCTCACCAACCCTGCTTGTGCTTGGGTTAAGCAGTTTATCCTATAACACTAGAGGGCAAGACAGATTTTTCTCTTTCAGTGAAGCATCTTTTATAACAACCTTCTTGCAATCAGAAATAACATGACCCTGTTTACCACACTTCTGGCAGAACAAGGTGGCATTCTCATAAACAAGAGCTTGAGTCCACTTCCCCCATTTAGATTTAAGAGTGATAAAGTTGGGAAGAGCTTTGTGAATGGAGACATTAACACAAAAATGGGAAAACACCAACCTAGATTTTTCTAGAGTGACTGCGTCCACCACAACAAAGCTACTGAAGGAGTTCTCGATCCACCAGAAAATCCTTTCATCCCAGAATTCTAGAGGAAGGCTAGGCAAACAAACCCAAATAGGAGCCAAACAGGTAAGATCCACTGAGGGGTCGAAACCTGGTCTTCATTTGGCTAGAGAAATAAAATGTTTACCATAGGCCCAAGTACCTAAGAGGACAAGAACCAGGCCCTCCTCAATAGTAAACTTAAATAGGAATAGACCACCAAGCATTACCGAGACAGACACGCTACCCTTTAGCTTCCATTAACATTAGCCCATCTATGGACCATATCAATTGTTGGCCTAAAAGCCAAGAATCTTCCCACCAAGGCTAGGTGAAGTGAACCAGCCACCTTCTCCATAACATCATCAGGAAGGCAGAGCTCAATGCCTTCATCCATCAGAGTAATTTTAGGACCGACAGACTCCAGGGCACTATTTCTAGACCTCGAAAGGATGTCTTTCCAGCTGGTCATGGAAAGGGCTACCTCTCAGCGCCCCCCATTGTCCCCACCAGCTAGAGATTTAGTAAGTGAATTGGAGTTACCCAAGACAAACTCCACATCCCTAGAATGTGCATGTGAGCGAATATTTTTTGTATTCGGCAGAGGGTTAGGTTGGGGAGAGACAAAGATCTCCCTAGAACTTGCAGGCATGATCAAAATTTGAAATTGCAGGGCAGGAGCAGAGCAGAGCTTGTTATAAGGGATTGGGATGAGAGTTACAGTATGTAGAAAAATGAGATTATTCATGATATTGTAATAAGTTTTGCACTGGATAATAAAATCATTGGATGGCTACAGTTTTGTGGATGTAGCCCTGATTGGGTGAACCACGTTAAATTCTTTGTGTTGTCTTGTTTCTGCTCTAATTTTTTGTGTGTTTTATTTCTCTATTTTATTGATCAAATCTACATTTAACTGTTAGATATATGCTTCTAACCCTAACAAGTGGTATCAGAGCAGGTTGTGTTTGATTATCATTTGTAGTAAAGTCTCATGTTTGAGTGGGAGTCTCATGGTTAAGTGGGAGAAATGGTAGATGAGGGTAAATTGAAGGTAGATAAATTCAATGGGCATAACTATCATTTATGGAAGATGCAGATGGAGGATTATCTCTATTAGAAGGATTTATGGAGGCTGTTGGAAGGAACAACCAAGAAACTGGTAGGAATGAATGATGAGGAATGAAATTTTCTAGACAGAAAGGCACTCAGAGCCATTCGTTTATGCCCAACACAATTAGTGGCATTCAATATTACAACAAAAAAGACAACCCAAGAGTTGATGGAAACCTTGGTGAAGTTATATGAAAAGCCTTTTGTTTTGAATAAGGTATTTATCATGAAGCATTTATTTAATATGAAAATGGTAGAAGGTGGGTCAGTTGTTGATCATTTAAATGAGTTTAATATAGTTACTAGTCAACTAATTTCTGTAAATGTAAACTTTGATGATGAAGTTAGGGCTCTTTTGATTCTATGTTCTTTTCCTAAAATCTAGAATAGCTTGGTCATGACCATTAGTAATTATATTTTTTGTTCAAATACATTGAAATTTGATGATGTTGTTGGTGTTATTTTGAGCGAGGAAATTCGTAGGAAAAGCTCGGGTGGAACATCCCCATCAGGTAGTGTTTTGAATGCAGAAAGTAGGGGTAGAACAAAGGAGAGAGGAAAAAATTCTGGAAGTCATGGGAAGTCACGAGGAAAATCAAAGGACAAAAGGTCCCACTCTAGATACAAGAGGGATTTCTAGTACTGTGGTCATTTAAAGAAAGATTGTTGCTCTCAAAAAAATAAAGAGAAAAATGTGGTAAGTAATAAATTTGATGAGGACGCTTTGATTCTTTCCCTTGATAATGTTGATGATTCTTGGGTGTTAGATTTAGGGGTTTTATTTCATGCTACATGCCATAGAATTTATTGTCTTGATAATGTCCAAGGGGATTTTGAGCTGGTTTTCTTGGGAGTTAATGAACCCTGTCAAATTGTTGGAAATGGAAGAATCAAGATTAAGTTGTAGAATGTGAATCATTGGCTACTACATGAGGTAAGGAACATTCCAAATTTAAAATCAAATTTAATTTGAGTAGGACAACTAGATGATGAGGGTTGTGTTGTTACATTTAGTGATAAAAATTGGAAGGTTACAAAAGGTGCCTTAGTGGTAGAAAAAGGTGTGAAAGTAGGCACCTTATATCTTTGTACAGTTCATACTCTTCCTTCTACTTTAGCTATTGTAGATAAAAATCAATGTTCAAGAACAGTTACTGAAATTCAGCAAGCAGAAAAATAGACAGTTGCTATGGATTCTGAGTCAACACTATGGCATAATAGACTTGGGCATATGAGTGCAAAAGGTATGAAAGTAATTTATTTAAAGAATGTTTTACCAGGTCTGAAATGTATTAATATGGATTTCTGTGAAAGTTGTGTGTATGGAAAACAAAAAATAGTTAGTTTTCTCAAGGATGGGAAGCAAAAGAAAGATGAGAAATTGGAGCTTGTGCATATGGATGTATGGGGACCATCTCAAGTATATTCTCTCGGTGGCTCTCAGTACTATGTCACTTTTATTGATGATGCAACAAAGAAGGTATGGATTTATTTCCCTAGGAAAAAATCTAATGTATTTGAAACTTTTAAGAAATGGAGAAGCTTGGTTGAGAATGAGACAGGTAAAAAGTTAAAATGTCTCAAATCTGATAATGGTGGTGAGTATTGTAGCAAAGAGTATGAATATTATTGTTCCCATAATGGTATTCATAGGCATAAAATAGTTCCAAGGACTCCACAGGAAAATGGAGTGGCTGAGTGCATGAACAAAACAATAATGGAGCATGCACAGACTATGAGATTTCATGTTGGGCTGCCTCTAAACATGTGGGCAGAAGTTGTAAACACTGATGTTTATTTAATAAATAGAGGTCCCTCTAATCCTTTGGGTTGTGGTATTCCATAGGAAGCATGGATGGGTAAGAAGGTGAGTTATTCTTTCTCAATACCTTCAGTTGTGAAGCATTTTCACATGTAGATTTTGAAAATAGAACCAAACTTGATGCAAAATCAAAGAAATGTATATTTGTTGGATATGGAATTGATGAATTTGGTTATAGGCTTTGGGATTTTGAAACTCAAAAAATTGTGAGAAGTAGGGATGTCATATTTAATGAGAAAGTGTTTTACAAAGATCAGTTGCAACAACATGAGAAGAAAGAAAATGATTATGTAGTGTTTTCATACACCAAACAATAATGTTCCAGTGCTTCCTCATGCTCCACAACAACAAAAACAAAAAATACCACAAACTCTAGTGAATGTTAGATGATCTTCAAGGATAAGTAGACCTCCAAAAATATTTTCTCCCTCTTTGTATTCATTTTATTAACTAATGCTGGTGAACTAGAATGTTATGATGAAGCTATGCAGGTGGATACCAAGGTTTAGTGGGAGCATGGAATGAAAGAAGAAATGGACTTCTTACTAAAAAATCAGACTTGTGAATTATGCAAGTTTCCTGTATGTAAAAAGTCTTTACCAAACAAATGGGTTTATAGGCTGAAAGAGGAGGATGGAGGTAAGCAAAGATTTAAAGCCAGATTAGTTGTAAAGGGATTTACACAAAAAAAGGGTATTGATTTTGATGAAATATTTTCTCCTGTTGTTAAAATGACTTCTATTTATATTGTTTTAAGTATTGTGGTTGTTGAAGATTTGTATTTAGAGCAACTTGATGCTAAAACAACCTTTCTCCATGGTGATTTGGAAGAGGAAATATATATGTAACAACCACAAGGATTTGAGGTCAAAGGTAAGGAGAAACTTGTGTGCAGATTAAAGAAAGTCTATATGGTTTGAAGGAAGCACCTTAGAAATGGTATATTAAATTTGATAGTTTTATGGCTGAGCAAGGCTATAGTCGGCGTGATTCAGACTGCTGTGTTTATTTTAAGAGGTTAGATGATGATAGCTACATTATATTAGGTTTATATGTTTATGATATGCTTGTAGTGGGGTCTAACATGGATCACATAAGGGAGTTAAAACAACTGTTAGCAAATTCATTTGCTATGAAGGATTTGGGGGCATCAAAGAAAATCCTTGGTATGAAGATTACAAGAGATAGGAAAAATAGAAAATTATTTTTATCTCAGGCTGATTATGTTGAAAAAGTATTGCAAAGATTTCATATAGAAAATGCAAAAGTTGTAAGAACACCTTTGCCCAGTCATGTTAAGTTGACTAAGGATATGTGTCCAAATACACAAGAGGAGGAGGAAAAAATGTCTAAGGTACCATATGCTTCAGCTGTAGGTAGTTTAATGTACACCATGGTATGCACAAGACCAAATATTGCACAAGTTGTAGGAGTTGTTAGCAGGTATATGAGTCATCCCAGTGTGCAGTATTGAAATGCGATAAAATAGATTCTCAGGTACTTGAGAGGTACATCTAATAAATGTTTATGTTTTGGAGGCTCTAATACTAATTTAAAAGACTATTTTGACTCATATTTGGTAGGGGATATAGATACCAGGTGGAGTACCATAGGCTATGTATTTATAGTTGGTGGGATAGCAGTGAGTTGGATTTCTCGGTTGCAAAAGGTGGTTGCTTTATCCACCACAGAGGCAGAGTATGTTTTTGTAATAGAGGTGGAAAAAGAGATGATATGTTTGCAAATTTTAATGGAAGAGTTGGGAAAACAATAGGCTAAAAATTACTTGTTTACAGACAACCAGAGTGTTATACATCTTACAAAAAATTCTACCTTGCACTCTAAAAAAAACACATACAGTTGAGATATCATTTCATTCGGTCAGTGTTGGAGGATGGACATGTCAAGTTGGACAAGATACATACAGATGCCAATCTAGTGGATATGTTTATGAAGGTGGTGACAAGGGAGAAGCTGAACTCCTCTTCTACTTTGGTTGGCCTTCAAGGTTGAATTTAGGTATAATAGAGCAGCAGGGTCCAAGGTATGTATTTGTAGCGGGAGCTATAAGTGTAGTAGTGCCATCCAAGATTAGTCTCCAAGTCAGAGATTGTTGGTATGAGGTGACTGATCATGCTATATTGTACACCCTGACATGTATCCCATTTTTTTGCGTCATCACCGAAAAAGGAAAAATCATCAAAAAATTAAAAAAATGACTTTGTAAAACCCTACTTTCTGGAAGCTTCTAAAAGGCTTGTTATAAGGGATTGGGATGAGGGTTACAGTATGTAGAAAAAGGAAATTATTCATGATATTGTAATAAGTTTTTCATTGGATAATAAAATCATTGGATGGCTGTGGTTTTATGGATGTAGCCTGGATTGGGTGAACCACATTAAATTCTTTGTGTTGTCTTATTTGTGCTATAATTTTCTATGTGTTTTATTGATCAAATCTACATTTAACTATTAGATATATTCTTCTAACCCTAACAAGTGGTATCAGATAAGGTTTTGTTCGATTATCATTTGCAGGAAAGTCTCACAGTTGAGTGGGAGTCTCACGGTTAAGTGGGAGCAATGGAGGATGAGGGTAAATTGAAGGTAGATAAATTCAATGGGAAAAACTATCAGTTATGGAAGATGTGGGTCTAGATACACAATTTTAAGGGTTTGTAGTCATTAAAAATCAAATAAACCCCCATTCCATTGTTATATTTCTATATAGCTTGGTGGAATGGGTGGTATTGGGTAGGTTTAGGAGTCCATGAGGTTTTAGGAGCGAGGGAGGCCATGTTTTGGGGTTTGTGTGATGCCCTAGCGAGAAAATTTTGAGTTTTTGGCTTAAAATTTGGTGGTAAAGAGTGGAAATAGTGGAAAATTATTGGGGCAGCAATTTGTGAGAGTTCTATAAGCATGTGCAGGCACATTTTGAAGTGTCTAGAGTGTTAGTTTGGTAGGAGAGGGTTGGGAGATCCTAGTTTCAATAAACCCCCTTATAAACTTGGAAAAATGAGGGCTTTATGTTTGAGGGACTAAGTGAACATTCCTCTAGTTAAATATTGTGGAATCTGGATTTTTATAACCTGGTGAGAGATTTTCCAAAGGAATTTGGGGTTGGCAGGTTATTTAGAAGAGGTTTGCTTTGTAAAAGTGGGCTAATTAGGCTCATGTTCAGTGTACAAGTCCAATTTTAGTGGGATTGCTCCAAAACAAACACATTAGGTTTTGAGATATGTTAAAGAGAAGGGTAATGGGTGTTTGAAAAAAAAAATTGTGGGTTTGAGGAGTTTTAAGAGAAATATGCATAAAAACCATTGTTTGGATGGCTACAAGGGAAACTTGAAGGTTTGGTGGAATAGGGTGAAGTTGGGACTTTATAACTTGAAGGGTTATTGGTTTTGATTTGAATTGTCTTTGGTTTTAAGTTTCCTCCCTACTCTGCATCAGGGCTAAATGTAGCATCTCAAATTTTCACCCTTGAAAATTTCACACTAGGTTTTGCTCCCCCTAAATTATTGAGCCTGATTGGGTGCCTAATTTCCTAAATTATGCATGTTATAGCCCATTTTTACTTTTTGAGAAATTGCAAGCATTGAAAAAATGCATCCAACTATTATTTTGTCCTCAACACTTAATGTATTAGATAATAGGGCCAAGACTCATTCGTCCTAGGGCATATGGGTCCCCCTATTCTATTGAGGACTAATTTTTGATATGTCAGAGTCGACATTTTAACATTCAAAATTCAACTTTCAAATGTCAGTTATCAAGATTTAATTTTTGGGAAATTAGAGAAATGCCTATAAATACTTAGTTATTGCATCATATGAAAGCTAACAAGGAAAATCTAGAAAATCATTGGAGAAGTTATTATCAAGAGCACTATCAAGCAAGTCGAGAAAAAATTTAGAGCTTTATTGCAATAATTCAAGATCTTAACATCATGTCAAATTCTATGTGAGTTTATGTTTGTTTATGTTATCATTGTTTTGTGAAGGCTAATGCTTTTGTAGGTCTCTAAATCATTCAAGAAAATCAAGCAAGAAAGATCCAAGACCTTGAGGTGATGTATATGACTTTAGTCCTTCAAGGAAGCCATTGAAGGTGGTGAGTTGCAGCACTTTGTGATTTCATCATTCCTTTCCTATCCATTATCATTTTATAATTGACATTGCCATTTTGGAAGTGAAAACACTTACACGGGGTTTGACTAAGGAAATCCCCTAAATGGAGTAACATCTCTTCTCTTTGTGAATGTGCATATCTTAGATTTGAAGAGGATTGAAGAAATATTGAAGACAAAAAAAAAAATTGTTGCATTTGAAGCCTTGCATCTTGAAAACTCACAAAAATAACCTTTAGAATTATGCAGTAGTGTTCTGAAAATTCTACAACTGAAAATCAAAAACTCATATTTTTCATCAAAAGACTTGAAAACTAGAGAAAAAGAAGCATACAAGGACCCATATGCTCTAGGACAACTTTGTCTCTCTATAGTGATCAACACCAAGTTTTTTGTATAGGTACACAACCCTCTGCACTTCCTAGATCTACCTGCAAGTTACTATTTCAATCTACTATTTGTTGAATTATTGTATTTTTTATATTAGGTCATATATCTTAATTATGTTAATCACTAAAAATTAATTCCAAATCATTCCAAGACTTAATAGGATGGAGATCTAGGTCTGATTGGCTCACCTTCAAGGTTGAAATTCAATCTACTCACCTTGTGGATCTCTATCCTAATGAAATAATAGAAAATACACATTCCCCCCTAAACCATTTGAATCCTAGGTTTATACATTATACCTAGGGTTCCTTATTTTCTTTGTTTCACTATGTAGTTATGAAAATTAAAATATGAAACTACTATTCCAATGTTCCAATATATAAGGAAAATGGAAAAACAAACAATAAAAGAATTAGAAAACGAGAGGAAAATACCATGGGCCCAAACTAGGTGTCCAAATCCACCTCATGTAAAAATATGATTCCCTATTCACATGGACAACATCCCTAAATAGTAAATGTAACTCCCAAGAAGGAAATAATAATAAATAAAAATCCTAAAAATAGACATCATAATAGATAAAACCTTTGACTTGTAACTCTTGTTGGCTCACATCTCCATTAAACAACTAATGTGGTTCTATCTACATCTCACAAGATACTCCATAACTCCTTCCGCATATAAAATAGAAAAACATGTCAAAAATAACTTTGTAACAAGCAATATAAACTCCACCTCATTCATAAATTATATTACAACTAATGTACCAATTCATTAGTTGTAATGGAGCTTACGAATATGTGTGTGTGTGTATTTATATGTATATGTGTACACATATAATAGTTGTAATAGAATTTATAAATATATATACATATATACATATATTTATATATGTATGTATATGTATGCATGTAAATGTATGTATGTGTATGTATGTATGTATGTATGTATGTATATGTACGCATATATATACATATTTTAGTGTAGAAAAATGTACACCTTTACATTTTCACACTATGTTTGTATCCCCTTAATTAATTAGACTGAATTAAGCCTTTAATTGGCCCAATTATTCATTCACAAGCCTAATTAATTTTTCTTTCTGAAAAGGAAACCCACATTTAATCAATGGATACACTTAATTACATATCTTGTAAAATGTGTGTCCTAGGTTTAACGCTAGGACCCATTCACCCAAGGGTGAATGGGTCCCCCTTAAGTCTCGGGACCCATTTTTTAATATGTTTTTGGAAAAAAATTAATGATCTAAATTCAAATTGCAAAGGTAAACTTGTGGTTTTTAATTGTTAGGTAATTAAGGAAACACCTATAAATACAAGGCCTTTTTATAAAATTCAAGGGCTAAGAAACCCTAGAATTTCAAGAGATTCATTATAAAAGAAAAAATTATTGTCATGAGCATTGGAGATCATATTTATTAGTCATTTGTTGCAACATTCAAGATCTTATCATGATGTCAAGATTTATGTGTGTTCATGCATGTTTTTGGAGCTAACATTGTGATATAGATTTGAAGTTTCAAGCAAGCATTCAAGAATGAAGATCTATCAAGCAATCAAGCCATTTCATGCAAGACCCAATCCTTAGAGAGATGTGTTAGACTTCAGTCCTCTAAAGGAAACCATTAAAGGGTTTGGTGAGGTGTCACAAGCTTTGTTCATTCATCAATTCCTTCACTTTGCTATTATTTCATTATCAAGGTTTAATTACCAATCTAGGGTTTGACCAAGGAAAACCCTTATCCACCGAAAATAAACATTTTTCTCCTCTCTTTGTGTGTGCAGATTTGTGGGTGAAGAAGGATTGAAATTGGATCAAAAGTGCAATTTTGCAAAGTTGTTAAGACATGGAAACTCACCTACAGGTTTTATTTTTTGGATTTTTGACAATTAAACCTAGGGGAATTAGAAGGTTAGATCTAGGATCCAAGGACTACAAAAATAATTTTCAAACCCTTGTTTAAGGATTGCATTTAGGGTTTAATTTTGCATGTTTGCATCATTTAAATTCATAAAAATTTAGAAATTTTATATTAATTTTGCATACATCTTGCATTGTAGTTTCATCAAGAGTGTCTTTTAGTCATTTAGATTCAAATTTCAATTCAAAATTACATTCCAAAAGTTGTCACTTTGTTCACTTATTATCATTAATTGCACTTGCATTAAGACACCCGAAACTGGAAAAACCTGTCAGAAAATTCACAATCTACAACCTGAAATAGAGAACTCAAGCATCAAAGTAGAAACATAAACTTTAATTTTTCCAAACCCTATACAAAGAATCATTCACCCTTGGGGAACCTATCCTTGTATAGGTTCTTTTTCAAAAATTATGGCATCATTTTATCTTTTTCTGCGTCATTTCATTCTACTATCAGATTTGTGTTTAAGTTTCAGAAAATAGAAAATTTAGTACTTTCTTGCATTAAGTTTAGTTGGTCAAATTAAGTGCATTTTTTGAAATCAAAATTGGCATTAACAAGACACCATTTTTCAGGTTTTTACATAGCATAATCAGTAAACTATCATGTTTCCAATCTGAAAATTGCAAGATATTTTTACACACTTGCATTGTGATTCCTACGTTTGGGTGTTTATTACATTTATATAGTGCCTTTTCTCCATTTTGGGTGAACTTTTGGTTTGGTGAAACTTGTATGAGCTTAATAACCTAGTGTCTTATTTCCAATACTTTAGTGATATGTAGTTTGATAATCATGCCATCCTATGTTAGTACATTTGTCGTGGATTGAGTTTTC
>VDFB02049217.1:55440655-55764094 GCA_007258455.2 Sequoia sempervirens
CATTTTCCTTTAAAGACTCGCCAAGGAGTGGTATTAATAAACTTGTAAGAAAATGATATATCCACGTCCATCTCATGAATGGATCAATAACTATAAACAAAACCTTTAATAGAGTAAAGACATGAATGCATTATACTTGGGTTAAGTAACCACTCATACTCTTTCATGTATTCCAACATGCATGCATTATATCTAAATTTGGTAAAACCTTATCATTTACAAAATGATGCAAGAACAGACTTCCATGTACTCAATGGACAACATGGTTCACTAGTTAGCTGGCAATTACTTTGTTGTATAAGGGAGTTACAAGAAAATAGATTTCTTTCAAGTTTCAATACCTCATATTTTAATGGAAACTACAAAATGTGATGCTTCAATCAAGAAGTATAGTAAGAATAATAAGGATTATCTCAAAGTGACAATATTCTACCATAGTCGTCATTAAAAGCTTCTTATAATTCTTTCCTATTATATTTTAAACTAAGGTAAGAATAGTGGAAGGAAAAACCAGAGACCGTTTTTATTCAATAAAATCTGGATGGTTCATTTTCTATGCTCAAATTTTGTTCTAGTATCAATTCCAAAGACAAGATTCAGTGCATCTATCTCAAAGAATCATAAATAAGTTTCTCATGGTACGATGAATCTCAATTATCATATTGCTAACAAGACAAAGTTTACTTAAGCTACAAAACACCAACATAAAAGGCTTGGCTTCGAGTTACCTTCCCATTCAAAGCTTGAGATAATGACTGGTTGAAATTCCTATGAGAAACTTGAGAATGAAGGATCCTTCAAAATTCTTATTTTTCAACAATGAGCCAAGACTATCAGTTTCCTCCATCTAAGAAGATTTTTAGATATCCTTCTTCCCTGACTCGGGTATTTCTTCATAATTTTTAAAGAGCTACTCCCTTTTATAAGCAGCAATAGTGTTCATATCCACCAACCCCTGTCCAAAACCAAACTAAAATTAGTATCTTCAAAACCTCTCTTCTGAATGAGCTCAATCCCCTATCAAGAAACGGTTGTTCAGAGAGATGAAAGATCTCCCCCAAAAAGAATAGTTAGCTTGAGTTTTTATCTAACCCCACATTTGGTGAAGTGTCGGCCACCTTCCCTACTACTCTCCATGATCACAAAGGAATTTAAAATAACCCAGTGTTAACCTTTCGATTTTGCTACCATAAATTATCTTATCGTGGCTTAACATTACCTAAGAGCAATTAACAAAGAGAATTCAAGAATAGCCATCAATGCAAAAATTGGGCTTCCTAATGCAACCCATGACATAATGGTTTATCTTCATATTGATATGAAAATAAGTCATTAGTATTTACATAAGAAATTCCTTTAAAATATAAATTACTCACCCCTATATAATTCATAAAGATTATTCTTTTAAGTATTAATAATAAGAACATTTGACAATTGTCCTTTAAATAAGAAAATTATTAGTAATTTCTTCAATTTTCTTTAAATAAATATGTGTTTGAAATCATCGATAGATATTAAGTTTAATTATTTTATGTTTAATCATTTATTTAAATATTTTTGAGATCCATTTAAATGTTCACCAAAAGTAAACCCAAATTCTTGAGGTCCTTTAAAGATTCAATTTTAATTTAAAATTTGAAAGAAATAATAAGGTGATGCTACACGACCAACAACATAGGTTAGGTGATCCTAACACCTAGGGTCAAACTTGTAGTTTACCTGACAAATCCAGACTTGTAGTTCCAATTCCTTCTCAAATGATAGTCACAAACTTATAGGTTGGGTTTCAAATGGCACTAGAATTTTCTTCCATTACCCCTCGTACCTAATGATATGTTTCCTCCCTCCTTAGAGGCAATATTTCCTACAATCACTAGGTTAAAAGAAAGTAGTTAGTTTAAAATCTCATTACATCTTTGCATCTACATTATGTAAACATGAAAATATCTGTCAAATGAACTTAATTAAACTAGTTATAAATACATTGTATATCTCCATGCAATAAGCTAAGTAATGAAATATATATACATGCTTGAGAAATGACATCAAGATACTATGACACAATTCTAGAATATCTAGGGCACAACATCAAAATAGCTAGGGCACAAGGGGGATGTAACATGTCCTTCCCCTTGTGAATCATCGTCCTTGATGATTTAGAGTATCATATAAGTAAAAAAAAAATCATTGTTTATCCAAACATAATGAAGTTGAACTATTATAAACATTAAATAGGTGAGGGAATTTCTGATGCATTTCATTGAAGTCCTCCTAGGTGGCACGGTCTTCTGAGAACTGGTCCCACTGGACCTTCCACTAGGTAACTTCTTTGTTACGTAAGCGATGCTTACATACCCTGAGTACCCTAATTGGCTCGATGATGACTACCCATGGGTCTTGTACCTGTAAGGAATTCCAATCAATTAAATGTGTAAAATTAGATACATACTTTTTAAGATATGAAACATGGAAAAAATCATGCAACTAGATGAGAGTTGGTGGTAGAGAAATTTTATAAGCAACTAGATTGATAACTTCTAGGACTTCTAATGGTCCTACATATTGGGGTGCAAATTTGGTTGATTTTTCAAATTTTATGGAACTTATATGAGGTTTGATGTGAAGAAGTACTTTATCTCCCACTTCAAATTGTCTAGGAGTTTGCTATGCATCTACATAGCTTTTTTATTGATCGTTAGCCTCTGCTAACCTTTTTCTAATCAACTTTACTTGCTCTTCCATTTCTAAGAGCATTTCTATACTGAGGGTTATCCTATCTTCTAGCTTATCCCATTTGATAGGATTTCTACACCTCCTTCCGTATAGTGCCTCAAATGGTGTCATTTTTATGGATGATTGATATGAGTTGTTATAAGCAAACTCAACTAAGGGAAGATAGTTCTCCCATTTATACTATTGATCCATGCAATACATTCAGAGAAGATCCTTTACTATCTAGTCAACCCTTTCTTTTTGACCATTTGTCTTAGGATGGTAGGCGAAACTAATGTTTAGTTGCATACCCAGGGCTATAAACAAGGTTTTCCAAAATTTGGACGTCATTCTAGCATCCCTATCAAATATTATTTTCTTGGGTACCCCATGCAATCAAAATACTTCTTGCACAAATTTATAGGAAATAGTTGGTGCACCATCTATTAAGTTTCCTGGTATGAAGTGTGCCACTTTGGTAAGTCTATCTACTACTACCAATATGGCACTATGTTTGTTTTTAGACATAGGTAATCCTTGGACAAAGCCCATACTAATTATATTCCATTCCAATTAGGATAGTGTTGGGTTGCAACAATCCTAGGAGGTGTTGATGTTTAGCCTTAACTATCTGGCACTCTAAACAACTTACCACAAATCTTGTAGCATATTTTTTCATTCCCTTCCAGAAATATAGGAGTTTAATATTTGCTAGAATTTTAGTAACCTCAAGATTTCTAGAATATTGTGCAAAGTGAACTTCTCTCCAAATCAAATTTCTAAGTTTGGTGCTTTTGAGTGTATACATTCTACCTTGATACCTTAGTAACCCATCATTTTCTATTCTAAACCCCTCATACCTTGGATCTTGAGGGTTGACTTGTAGAGATACATTTAGCTGATGAAGCACATGGTTTCTAAAATATGAATGCATTGTGGTTATCGCATTAACATGTCATTGTCGGCTCAAAGCATCTGCTACCAAATTTTCTTTCCCTTTAATGTAGTTAATCTCAAAATCATAGTCTAAGATTAATTCCAACCATCATCTTTGCCTCACATTGAGATTAGGTTGGGTAAATATGTATTTCAACCCCTGGTGGTTTGATTGAAGCTCAAATGGTTTTCCAAGCAGGTAGTGACGCCACATTTGTAAAGCATGAACTATAGCAGCAAGCTTCAAATTGTGTGGTGCATAGTTCTATTAATAACTTTTGAGTTTATGGGATTCATAAGCTATTACCTTCCCATTCTACGTTAGTACCCCACCTAGTCCTTCCTGATAGCTCTCAAAAACGCAGGCTGAATGCCTCAAGAGGCTGCCAATCTCTTGATACGCTTTAGGGTAACAGACAAGGTCAAATGAATTAAACCTTCTACTCTTTAGGTGCTGCCAGACCTAGGCGGGTGTACCTATCTGAGTAGTGTAGACTTATCTTATGATTAACCTTCTGAAATGATTTGTCCACAATGGAAAATGACAGTGAACAAAATGAAACCAAACCTTATAGCAATTTGCAGATCTAAATCCTAAAATACTTAATTAACAAATATAAAGAAGTTGAATGAATTCAAATGATGAAATTGTAGAGACCAATGCCTTGTTGGGTATGCGGAGTCAAACGAAACAGAAGTGGGTAACTTATTCTAGCAGAAAATCAAATTGCAGGCATATGATATGTTCATAACTTGTATAAACAATGCAAGATTATGACTACTGAGCTCTTCTTTAATAATCCAAATGAATCTTCCTAATTACTGTGATCAATGAAAAGGATTTAATCCCTACTTGAGAGAACTAGTTAATTAATCACATAAATGCAGCAAATGTGCATAGATAAACTGAAAGTAAACTTGTTATTCCAATTTAAACAACCAGAAAAAATCAAATTGGAGATAGCTTCAGCAATACTTTCCAATAATCTTAACAGACAATTGATACTAAAATAACCTGTCACACCAGCTGAATTTCATTGAAACCACCATTAAAAAAAACATTCACCATGGTCTCCAGAATGAGAAATTTATTCTACCGTGCCCATTCCTACTCTATTATATTTTTCTAATCTAAAATCTTCTCCCCCTTCTATTACAATTGGGGTGTATATTTATACACCAGCAATCCAAAAACAAAATATGTTGAGATCACATGTCGGCCAGAATCCATATCGATCAACCGTTACAATCGAGCCTGGTCATGTTGGCCCAACACTTTGAAATTATGTTTAAATCACCAACCAATTGCCAAGACAGGCCTGAAGGTATGCCGAAGGCAAAATAATGCTTATCGCTCCTTGCCAGTGTTCCCTTGCATCGCATTCACCATGACCAAGCATATCTCTTGCCGATGAAATCCTTTCATTTTGTTCATAGTCGCTATAACTCAATAGTATCGGAGAGACCTCATGTAGACTTTATCCTGTTTCACTGAAAGTCATCATTTACCCTGGGTCACCATAGCACCTTGCTTGTTACACCGAGGTCAAAGGATATTCTTCTGATTCTTTAAGCTTTGTTGTGACCACACAACATCGGTGAGACTCAATAGTGAATTAACTAAGTTCCACTGAAAGCCTCGAGCCACAATATATCACCAAGTCACAAACAATTTTACACCGACAGAAAACACCCACCTCATGTTTGTCGTTGTAGCCCATCACACTCGGGGAGATGTCATATAGAGATTTCATGCTATACCAAGAACCTTTATTCACCCGTATCATTGTAACTCTGTGATATCGGGGCTCAGATATCATGTAGACTTCATCCTGTTTCTCCAAAAGTCTTAATTTTCCTTGGGTCGCCAAGACGAATTTATACTCTTGCCGATGCAATCATCATTTCACCCGCTTTGCCGTGACATTCAAAGTCGGGGAGATGTTATGTAGATATCTTTGTGTCTTACTGATATATACTCTCCAATGTATTTTCCAATCGTTAAGAAAAAATCACCCTTTCACCAATGAATTCTCATTTTAGCGTGTCCACCAAGTTTTCTCACCGAAGAAATAAACCCGACCAATGAAATAATACTCTCGGAAAAACAATGAACCTTCAGGAAGACTTATACTGACACCCAATGTCTTACTGAAATCACTCCTCCAGATTACTCCTATTCGGCAAAACTCACCCCTAACTACCTGTCGGTATAATATTCATACTTCGGTGAAACTTATACCTAAAAGTTCCTCTCCCGGCAATGCAAATCTTTATCGGCATAAGTTTTAACTCGGCTAGACTCTATAGCTTCTCACCAATAACTTTTGAATACCCTTGAACTTGGTTTGGCCAAACAATGGCCCCTTCACTAAGACCTTCCCTGATGCACATAAATCTTACCGAAACACTTGTTTGCAAGCCAGTCGGTAAGAAAAAATGACTTCGTTATGAGTTCACACCGATACCAATCAGTCTGGCCGAAATGACCCCTTTATGCATTAGTCGATATGACATTTATCTTTGCCTTGACATTACATCGATGCGCCAACATATGCCGATATATTTTTTATAGATGCCTGTCGGCAAGAAAAAATAGTTTGCCAAGACATCCTCCCGAATACTTTTAGCTTGACTGATATACTTTTACATACACCAGTCAGAAAAACACAATGTATTCGCTATGACTTCACTCTGACAATGATTCCCTTTGCCGAAATGACTCCTTTTGTTGCCGAAACAAGAAAATTGTCTTGCCGATAGTCTGCAACAAACATATATTAGTGAAAAAGTAGGTCGGGGAGACTTTTAGAATGTCTTGCCGATTCGAGTCTTTTAATGAAAAATGAAGGACTTGATGGACTCAATGAATTTTATGATGAAAAATAAGCAAAGCAATACAAAGAGGGAATTTTATTCTTATGATGAGGACTCAATGTTGGAACTCTTAAATGAAATAGACTGTAAAATTTCAAAATTTTACAGTTCTAACAGTGGCTCCGTCTGGGGATGAATGATAGTAAGATCATTGCAAGGATTTAGATTTCTGGGTGAGTAGACCAAACTCAAAGTGATGGAACATGTGAGCATGATGGAACAAAAAGCAATGGCAATGAATGAGATCCTATACTACTGTACATGGAAGAATTTATTAGAAGAGAAGGAAAACCAGGATTGTCCATGTACTTGCAAATCCTGTTCCTTTTAACACCTAAACTACTGTGCATGGAAAAGAATTTCAAAGAGGATCATCAAAAGTTGTCCATGCACTGGAAACCTTTAATCCTCTATATTACTTCAAGAGAAAAAATGTTTCAGAAATTGCCCATGTACAGGCAATTCCTGATCCTCACCAGCCATATTCTACAAATAGTATGAGTCTTCGCCTTTCTTTCCAACCACCACAAAAGGCCCTAGCCATAACGCTTCAGACTTCCCATGTTTTCCCTTCTCCTGGCACCTTGTATTCCACATTAGTACCAAATCACTTTCTCCAAATTTCCTATCCTTTGCTTTTTTTTCAAATAAATATTTCATCTGCTTCTGCAACTTTATATTTTTATTTTGAGCCTCTCTCCTTGTTTCATCCAGTTCAGCCAACTGCTCCATTCTTTCCTACATGGGTTTAGGAATATCCAAATCCTCTTGAAGAACAAACTTTTAAACAGGTAACAAGTTCTACAAAGGCATCCTAGCTTGGGCTCCATACACTAACTCAAATGGGGACTTCCCAATTGCCTTCTTCACCGTAATTCTATCAGCCCATATAGCCAATCTTAATTTCGAATCCCAAGCCTTCTTGTTCTGACCTAACATCCTTCTTATAATCTTCAGAAGACTCTTATTGCTAGATTTTGCTTGTCCATTAGCCTGTGGATGATAAGGGGCTGCATAAGAAATGGCAATACCATATGTGCTATAGAAGCCTCTGAATTCATCTGATCTAAAACATATTCCATTAGCAATGATCAACCTCAATGGCATACCAAATCTGGTAATATATTATGCATCAGGAACTGTGTCACCACCTTACTTGTAGCTTGTTTAGTTGGGATGGCCTCTACCCATTTGGTAAAGTAATCAGTGGCCACCAATATCCACCTATGTCCACCACTTGATTTTTCTTGTACCTCTCCGATGAAATCAATTCCCCATTGATGAAAAGGGGCATCAGCCTATAAAGGTCATAATGGCAAAGCTCCTTGATATTTCAACTTTCCAGAGAAATTCTGGCAAGCCTCACATTTTCTCACATATGGAAAAGAGTCATTAAAAATCTTAGGCCAATAATACCTTGCCCTGAGAATTTTATGAGCAGTTGTTTTTGCTGAGTAATGTCCCCCACATACTCCTTGATGCATTTCACTCAAAACATGTTTAGCTTGAAATTCATCCAGACACAATAGTAATACACCATCCCTGTTTTTCCAAAATAAATCCCCATCCATAAAAAACATACTTAGATGCATGCAACTTCAGTGTTCTTCTTTGATTATCATTCATTCCTTCTGGACACTTCATGTATTTAAGATAATACATGATATCTGTATACCATCGAGTATGCTCAATGCTTGCAATTACACCTTCCTTTTCTACACTACAAATCTGATTTGCTTCAATATTTACCTCTGCCATTAGTTTAGCCAAACCCTGACCTCTGACTAGTTTAGTAATTTAAATCTCCAAGTCAAATTCTTGGATTTTGTTAATCCATTTGCATCTTTTACCTGTTACTTCAGACTGTGTCAGAATATCCTTAACTGCTGCATGAGGAACATATGCAATTACTTTTGCTCCAACCAGGTATGGCCTGAAAGCTTTTACAGCTTTCACCAACGCAAATGATTGCTTCTCCATTATATCATACTTTAGTTCAAAACCTTGTAATGACTTACTGAAGAAAGATACAGGCTGCTCATGACCATCCTCATTCTTTTGTAGCATCACAGCTGCAACAGTGTGCATTGAGGCAAATGAAAAAATCTGAAAAGGTTTTGAAAATTCAGGCAACTTGAGAACAGGAGCCTCCTTGATGGCTTGTTTTATAGATACAAAAGCTTCCAAGGCTTCTGCAGTCCATTCTATCTTTTGTCCTTTCTTTAACATTTTTGATATAGGTTTGATAATCTCAGCAAAGTTAGAAACAAACCTTCTAACAAAGTTAATCTGTCCAAAAAATGACTGTATCGCCTTAACAGTTTTAGGGACAGGGATTTTATCAATAGCTTCCACCCTTTCAGGGTCTATCCTAATCCCTTCCTTTGAAACAATATGCCCCAAAAGCTTACCCTCTATGATAGAAAAATTAAACTTCTTGGGGTTTAAGCTAATACCATACTCAAGGGCTTTTATAAATACCTTTTCCAAATGATGAACATGGTCCTCAGCCTTCTTGGAGTAAGCAGTGAGATCGTCCTGATACACTACCATGAGAATATTTATCAAATCAGAAAATGCCACATCCATGGCTCTTTGAAAAGTCGCCCCTGCATTAGTGAGACCAAATGGCATTCTCAGATAAACATATGTTCCCCAAGAGGTTGTGAATGATGTTTTGTATTGCTTAGACTCTTTAACTTTGACCTGATTATATCCTGAAAATCCATCCATCATGGACAACAATTCGCAACCTGTCACCTTATGTAATATGGCCTCCATGTTAGGCAAAGGATAATTATCTTTGAGGGATGCTATGTTTAGATTTATGAAATCTACACATAATCTGATGTCTCCATTTTTCTTTCTGACAGGGACTAGATTTGACACCCATGTTGAATGTCTAATTGGCTTAATAATTCCACCATCTTTGAGCTTCACCAATTCCTCCTGCATTTTAGGTTCTAGAGTTGGATTTATAGGCCTTTTCTTTTGTCTGAATGGTTTAGCATCTGGCTTCAATGGTATTTCATGCTGAAACAGGTCTTCTCTATATGCTTTTAGATCTTCATAAGACCAAGCAAACACATGTTTATACTTTCTCACAATTCAATCAGCATTCTTCTAATTGCAGGACTTATCTTTTTACCTATGTACACCTTTTTTGGTGCCATCTCAGTTCCTAAATTAATTTCTTCAATATCATCCCTTCCAACTGGTGTCTACTTCATTAAAGATCGATCACTTCCATCATATACCCTCTCTAATGCCACCAAGCCGTTAGGAATCTTATTCATTTTAAGTTGCAAGATCTCTTTTCCAAATATTGTCTCTTTTCCATCAACTTCTTCAACAAAGGCATTGAAGTTGATCTCTTGGGCTTCATACTGGTCTATACAGTGGAGGAATTTCAAAAGATCAGTGTCATCATTAAAAACTTTCCAGCTATATACATTATCAGGCACATTAGGCCTTGTCTTGAATTCAATTTGTGACACTCCTGTTAATGTAACATCATCTCTCTTCAATGCTACATTAGCTAGAAAATCTGCCATTATATTCTTCGATCTATCTACCCATTCAATCGAGAATGCATCAAGCAACTCTATCGTATCCCATACAACATTTCTGTATTGCTTTAATCTTTTATTTTTTGCTGCATACTTTGATTTAATCTGTGATACAACCAACTTTGAATCTCCTAGAACAACCAGCAACTTTATTTTATGCTTCACCGCTATATTCAATCTAGTTAACAGAGCTTCATACTCTGCCACATCATTTGTGCATTCAAAGGTTAACAGGAATGAATACTTAAATGTATTACCTTCAGGTAAAACAAATACTATCCCAGCTCCACTACCTTCTTGGATGTAGGCTCCAAAATACATCTTCCACACTCCATTTTGGTTCCGTGCAGCATGCTTCTCCATAGGATCACTATTAGTCAATTCTGGATGTGTTGGTTCTATTTTGAAACTCCCAAAATCAACATCACAAAAACAGTTGATCTGATCTTGTGGTACACAATCAATGAGTTGATTCATCCTCGGTCCCTGTACAGTTTCACTTCTTGGCCATTTACATGAATGGTTGCATAAGACAAATTGAACTGGACATTTCCACCAATAGCCACCGTCCATTGCCTTGATAAAAGCATACCGAATTGAGGAGGGGTGTCTATCACTGTTATATCAATATTGTAAGCTACTTGAGGGTAAGCAGCTAACTTGACTTCTACATCTTTCACAGGAACAGGTCAGTTATCCATTGCATAACACTTTCCTTCATATGTATCCACCCCCATGCCTAATTGTCTCATCACTCCTACTAGCATAATATTCATGGCAGCACCAAAATCTATCATACAATTCCTCAATAATTAATTATTTATGAGTAGTGTGATAAAGAAAGGATCAACCTGTGGCGGACTTGTCAATACATTACTCAAGCAGATTTCTGGGATGTTTACTTTATTCTGCTTATTTTTAGCAACCATTTTATTTTCAGTACTTACATGCTTTTCACTCTCATTTGTTATCAATTATATTGCACTGTCCCTGTACTCCTTAATTTTCATCATTTCTAGAAGTGGGACAGACATCTTTACCTAAGACAAGGCTTGAGTGAAATCGAAAGAAGAACCTTCTGCCTTAATCACTTTCTTTTGTTCTGATATTTCTCCTTTGTTCACTTCTTTTTCTCCTCTACCTGATTGATCAATTTTTTGAATTTCTTTATGTAGCTCTTTTACTGCATCCTTTTGGATAGGATTCTGTTTTCTTTCCTCACGTTGTTTATTTTCAGTTTTCTTTGAAACTCCTTGCACAAATTTTTGATCTTTCATAAAGATACCCCTAGGGACACCTTCATTCTCATTCACTATTCTACTTCTCAACCAGTACTTATTCTTGGCTTCTTCTACTGCAGCAATAGTCAACCTTTCTTTCTCTTCCTCAGTAAGTCTCCTCACATTATTGTGAGTAGGCACCTCAATAGATGGTGGTTCTGCATAATCATCCTCAGAGTCAGAAAAAACATGCTGCTCAACCATATGGACATTGTACCTTTGTTCTGCAACATCATACTCATAACCTCCCTCTTTAGAAGATGAGTACTTCTCAACATGGTGAGAAGTATTTGAAGTTAAGTAAATCGTATGATCTTCTCCACCATCTCCCATTAACACTCCTTCCTACATTCTTTGAGCTACTACACGATAATAAGGGGAGTGTGGTTTATCACAAACTTCACAAAAATAATTACTATTCACCATATATGTTCCCTTCTTCTTCAATGGATCAGGAGTTTCTTTGCTTCTAGGCCTATCTGTTATAGGTTTTCCATCCTTCCAGTTTGTGTTGTAGGGCATGTCATGCAGTCTTAGCCTTGTTCTTTCATTCCTATATGTATTCTCCTGCTTATATTGAAAATTATTGTTTTGTTGAGGAACTCTAGGGTTATCTCTCTTATTCATTATCCCAGCAGCCTTTTTGTTATTCTCAATTGTTAATGCTATCTTTTGTGCTTCAGCTAAGTCCCTTGGAAATTTGTTTCTCAACTCATATCTTGTTTTAGGGTCAAATGCATTCAGGTAAACACTTAATGCTATAGAGTCTGGTAACTTTGATCCTAGAGGTATTCTATTCTGCAGTTTATTGAATCTTTTGTTAAAATCAAAGACTGAATTCACATTAGTTAATGGAGAGTAGCATTTGGTGTACTCAAATTCCCAAATTGTTCAAGGAATTGATCCTGAAATATTTGGAGAGAATAAATATAAGTCGTTGCCAGGCTATTGAACCAATCCCTAGCTTCTTCAATAAGGGACATCATGAATAATCTCATATGCACATCTTAATAAGGTACATCCAAATCCTAAATGAAGGCATTGAAATTCCTTAAATGATCCTCGGCTGTGATTGCATTACTTCCTGTAAACTTTGGTACTAAACCTCTCCAACTGCTATCCATGGGATAGGGGTATAATTGAAACCCTGCTAGATCAAACTGTCTAATCATGGTTGTGTATTGATAAAGAGGATTAGGTGGGTGCTGATATTGGTACATAGGATTATTGTAATGCATATTTTGCTATGGCACATGATGCTGATCGGGAGGTGGATAATTATTTGCATGTTGAGTGGCAACATAAGGTGGGTGATTTGGCTGTCTATGTTGATTCCCAATTTGATGGTGAGGAATCCTTGGTGGTTCAGAATACCCAGCACCATGATTACCCTATCTATGGGGTGGTACATATTTTGGGAAAAAACCAGATGTGTGAGGAGTGTTTTGAGCTTTCTGCAGTTTGAATTCTCTCATTGCTTGAATCATTTGGGATTTTTCTTGCTCTTCCCTTTCCTTTCTCTGAGATTCATACCATGCCCTGAATTCCTCATAACTTAAAGATTCATAATCTTCCTGATGAACTTCCTGATTAGCAGGTCCACTCTAATTACCCTCCATTTTTTGGTCATATTCATATTGAATTTTGAGTCGTTCAGCTTGAAGTCCAGCTTCAAACTCAGCCTATTTTCTAGCTTCAAATTCAACATTTTTCTGAGGGTTCTAAAAATGATTTTTCTGATCTTCCGGGGTACAAGGTTCTTCAGTTGAACCATCTTTCCATGTGTCAAAACAATTCTCACCAAAAGGTATCGATGATTTATCTTTGTTTGTGAAGCACATGTCCTCACTTTTCCCCTTACCTTTGTTAGCCTTATCCTCTTTATGTGTCCACTTGCTATTTCCAAGAGGACCTCTAGAATGACCTCCCCTAAATTGAGATCTTCTTCCATTCATATTGCAATGTTTGACTAGAGTCGCCACTCACTTTCTTGAAAGTGAGAAAAATATTGTTACTTATTATTCCCAGCGGAGTCTGTATATAGGATTTCTGACTCTATGATTAAGGCACAGATTCCTTGTTATCCCCAGCAGAGTCATCAATTTGTTAGCTCTCAAAAACGCAGGCTGAATGCCTCAAGAGGCTACCAATCTCTTGATACACTTTAGGGTAACAGACAAGGTCAAATGAATTAAACCTTCTACTCTTCAGGTGCTGCCAGACCTAGGCGGGTGTACCTATCTGAGTAGTGCAGACTTATCTTATGATTATCCTTCTGAAATGCTTTGTCCACAATGGCAGATGACAGTGAACAAAATGAAACCAAACCTGATAGAAATTTGCAGATCTAAATCCTAAAATACTTAATTAACAGATATAAAGAAGCTGAATGAATTCAAATGATGAAATTGCAGAGACCTATGCCTTGTTGGGTATGCAGAGTCAAATGAAATAGAAGTGGGTAACTTGTTCTAGCAGAAAATCAAATTGCAGGAATATGGTATGTTCATAACTTGTATAAACAATGCAAGATTATGACTACTGAGCTCTTCTTTAATAATCCAAATGAATCTTCCTGATTACTGTGATCAATGAAAAGAATTTAATCCCTACTTGAGAGAACAAATTAATTAATCACATAAATGCAACAAATGTGCACAGATAAATTGAAAGTAAACTTGTTATTCTAATTTAAACAACCAAAAAAAATCAAATTGGAGACAGCTTCAGCAATACTTTCCAATAAGCTTAACAGACAATTGATACTAAAATAACCTATCACACCAGCTAAATTTCATTGAAACCACCATTAAAAAAAACATGCACCATGGTCTCCAGAATGAGAACTTTATTCTACCATGCCCATTCCTACTCTACTATATTTTTCTAATCTAAAATCTTCTCCCCCTTCTATTACAATTGGGGTGTATATTTATACACCAACAATCCGAAAACAAAATATGTTGAGATGACATGTCGGCCAGAATCCATATCGATCAACCGTTACAATCGGGCCTGGTCATGTCGGCCCATCACTTTGAAATTATGTTTAAATTGCCAACCAATCACCAAGATAGGCCTGAAGGTATGCCGAAGGCAAAATAATGTTTATCGCTCCCTGCCAGTGTTCCCCTACATCGCATTCACTGTGACCAAGCATATCTCTCACCGATGAAATCCTTTTGTTTTGTTCATAGTCACTATAACTCAACAGTATCAGAGAGACCTCATGTAGACTTTATCCTGTTTCACCGAAAGTCATCATTTACCCTGGGTCACCGTAGCACCTTGCTTGTTACATCGAGGTCAAAGGATATTCTTCTGATTCTTTAAGCTTCGCTATGACCACACAACATCGATGAGACTCAATAGCGAATTAACTAAGTTCCACCAAAATCCTCGAGCCACAATATATCACCAAGTCACAAATGATTTTACACCGACAGAAAACACCCGCCTCATGTTTGTCATTGTAGCCCATCACACTCGGGGAGACATCATATAGAGATTTCATGCTATACCGAGAACCTTTATTCACCCGTATCGCTGTAACTTTGTGATATCGGGGAGATATCTCATAGACTTCATCCTGTTTCTCCAAAAGTCTTCATTTTCCTTGGGTCGCCAAGACGAATTTATACTCTTTCTGATACAATCATCATTTCACCCTCTTCGCCGTGACATTCAAAGTTGGGGAGATGTTATGTAGATATCTTTGCGTCTTACCGATATATACTCTCCAATTTATTTTCCAATCGTTAAGACAAAATCACCCTTTCATCGATGAATTCTCATTTTGGCGTGTCCACCAAGTTTTCTCACCGAAGAAATAAACCCGACCAATGAAATAATACTCTCGGCAAAACAATGAACCTTCGGGAAGACTTATACCGACACCCAATGTCTTACCGAAATCACTCCTCTAGATTACTCCTATTCATAAAAACTCACCCCAAACTACCTGTCGGTATAATATTCATACTTCGGTGAAACTTATACCGAAAATTTCCTCTCCCGGCAATGCAAATCTTTATCGGCATAAGTTTTAACTTGGCAAGACTCTGTAGCTTCTTTCCAATAACTTTTGAATACCCTTGAACTTGGTTCAACCAAACAATGGCCCCTTCACTAAGACCTTCCCTGATGCACATAAATCTTACCGAAACACTTGTTTGCAAGCCAGTCGGTAAGACAAAATGAGTTCGTTATGAGTTCATGCCTATACCAATCAGTCTGGCCAAAACGACCCCTTTATGCATTAGTTGGTATGACATATTATCTTCGCCTTGACATTACACTGATGCCCCAACATATGCTAATATATTTTTTATAGATGCCTGTCAGCAAGAAAAAATGGTTTGCCAAGACATCCTCCCAAATAATTTTTGCTTGACTGATATACTTTTACATACACCAGTCAGAAAAACATAATGTATTCGCTATGACTTCACTCCGACAATGATTTCCTTCACCGAAATATCCTTTTGTTGCCGAAACAAGAAAATTGTCCTGCTGATAGTCTGCAACAAACATATATTAGTGAAAAATTAGGTCGGGGAGACTTTTACAATGTCTTGCTGATTCGGGTCTTTTAATGAAAAATGAAGGACTTGATGGACTCAATGAATTTTATGACGGAAAATAAGCAAAACAATACAAAGAGGGAATTTTATTCTTATGATAAGGACTCAATGCTGGAACTCTTAAATGAAATAGACTATAAAATTTCAAAATTTTATAGTTCTAACACTTCCCTTGATGCATTAGTTACTACCAAAAATTTCCCTTCGAGGTCTAGTACTTTCAATATTGGTGTCATGATTAGCTTCTCCTTAAGGAGCTCAAACACTTTCTAACACTTTTTTGTCCATCCAAATTTTTTCTCTTTCCTTTGGAGTGATGTGATTGGATATTCTATACGTGAGAAGTTCTTTACAAATTTCCTATAGTAGCCTGTTAAACCCATAAAGCTTCTTACTTCATGCACATTCTTGGGAGTGGGCCATTCCGTTATAGCCTTTATTTTAGTTGGATCCAAAGCAATACCTTTTTCTGAGATGATATGACCCAGGTATTGTACTTCTTTCTGAAAGAAGGTGGATTTGGACAGCTTTCCATATAACTTGTTTTCACACAAGCGTTGTAGAACAATTTGAAAATGTTGATAATGTTCTTCTTCATTCTTAGAGTAAATTAGAATATCATCTAAGAACACTAGAACAAACTTATCCAAGCATTCATGGAACACATTGTTCATTAGGTTCATAAATGCAGCTAGGGCATTGGTAAGCCCAAATGGTAATATTGTGAACTCATAATGCTAATAATGATTCCTAAAGGTTGTTTTGTGGATATCCTCATCTCTAAGCCTTAACTAGTGATACCCTGATCATAGATCTATTTTAGAGAAAACTGCTACTCCATGCATTTGATCAAACAAATCATTGATGCAGGGCAGAGGGTACTTGTTCCTGATAGTTAGCTTGCTTAGCATTCTGTAATCTATGTAGAGACGAAGGGTTCCATCCTTTTTCTTAGAAAATATTACCAGTGCCCCCCATGGTGATACACTAGATCTAATCAATCCTTTACTCAGTAACTCTTGTAATTTGGCTTTGAATTCCATAATTTCTATAGTTTTCATATGGTAGGGATCTTTCGACACTGGTGTTGCTCCTGGTACTAACTCAATGGAGAAATCAAATATCCTTTTTGGTGGTAACCCGGGTAACTACTCAAGAAATACATCTTGATAATCCTAAAGATAGGGATATTTTTCTTCAAAGGTTTCCTTTGGTTTCTCATATTCCATTGAACTTTCCCCTTGAAGATAACTAGTTTCATTCATCACTAGGTCATCACGATAAGAAATTTCTTTGTTTTCACTAATTTCCTCCAATTTTATTGTGAAGATATGAAAACCCTTCCTTCCACTTCACTTTAATTGTATAGGAGAGAGTTGTCACAGATTGACCTCATGACGAGTGCCTTGCACCAACACTTTATTTCCTAGGTCATCCTCACACTCAATTGTTTGTCGTAATAGTTAAACTTGGATTTGTGTTTTCCCAACCAATTCATACCTAGAATGAAATCATGGGCTCCTAGGGGTGCTACATATAAATCTACTTATGTGGTAAGGCATGGAAGCTCAACCTTGGACTCAAATAAACATTGCACTACCCGATCTCTCGATTGGTTGGCATACTCAATAGTCCAAGAATTACTCTTTTAGGAAACTTGCTTAGAATTTTAGGAGAAATAAAATTTTATGTAGCTCCTGTGTCTATGAGTAGAGTTATGGGGTTCCCATATAGCCTACCTAGAGTCTCTACTGGGGTAAAATGATATTATGCTTGTTTTTTGTCCACCATTGCATGGATTCTCTGCCAAAATGTTGTCTACTATGAAGGTAAAGGGTTCCTCTGTTGCTGTCCCCCTTGACTTCTTGTGGGACATTGATTGGAGTAATGTTTTCCTCCACATGTATAACATCCCACTGGGGGTCCTCTCTTTTTAGGTTCTCTATTATTTTCCACATTGCCTCTTTTGGATTTATTGAAACCCCTCCTATATCCTTGATTATCCTAATGGCCTCCCTTAAACCCTTTTGCATTTTTGTTTCTGGATCCAAAGTTATCTCCTTTATTCTTGAATGATTGGGAATTTTGTGACCAATTTCTCCTCTTTTTGTTCCTATCCCTATGGGAGTCATCCTTTTTGAGCTTTTGTTCTTGTCTTACAACCTTGTCATAAGCTTCACTCATAGTAGTAGGAGCCAAGACATCTATAGACCCACCTATACATTTGTTGAGACCCATAATAAACTTTCTAATTATGGAATTTTCATCTTTTTTAAATTAAGGAACGTACTTGAGAAAATGGGTACACTTCTTCAAGTAAGCATGCATGGAAAGTTCCCCTTGTCTCAACTCTTGGAAGTCTTTCAATTTCTATTCAAATAATAACTGAGGCAACCATCATTTCCTAAATATTTCTACAAACTGCTCCCATGTCACATTGATAGACTTCAATCCTAATTGTTCCTTCTTGTTTTCCCACCAACTGGTAGCCTCTCTTGTCAGCTGGTAAGCCCCCCATACTGCTTTCATATTCTCAGTATACTCTTGGATTTCAAAATATTTTTCCATTCTAGTTAACCATGCCTCGACGACATCACTAGCCTTAGATCCATCATACTAGGGTGGTTTAACCTTTTCCATGTCATCAAAAATGGCATTGCGTATTGATTTATCTTTACTAGATAGGAAAAAGGTATGCTCTTCATTGTCAATTTGATGTGGGTGGTCTATTTCAGTATTTTTGTCTCCAAACTGATACTCATGTTCCTCATTCTGAGTTCTTGTGTGTCTATCTTCCCTCTTCTCAAAATGAAGGAGCCTGGCTTGGGTGTCTTGCATCATGAGCAGAAGCCTGTCTAACTTGGCTATAGGAGTCTCTAGGAGTCCATTTTCCCCTCCACCTTCTTGCATATGTGACATCCTTAAATTACTCTTAATTAACCTGTTAAATAGACATCCATTTAGTCTCTTTATTCCATTACTTACTTGTATACATTTAATTCAAGGTTACACACAACAAAATTGATATTCTATTTGCACTACATTTTTTTTTACATTATTTACATCACAAAGCCCTTATCTAAGAACTATTGTTGCTTCTAGTTATGGGCTCTTCCTTCCCCTCTAACGTGGAATAAATAATTATTCTATAATCCAGAGTGGGTACACAAATTTATTTTGAGTCATCAGACTCATTTTTGTTTACAATAGGAGTTATTGATTTGTTTTTTAGTTTTAGGTATCTTATTTGCCATGATGATTGTTCTCATTGCTTCTCTTCTTGAAGTTTTCCAATGTTGTCATTCTCTTCTCAGTCATTTAAGTGCATCAGCCAAGGTGTTGTTATTAGAGGGTGGGGTGAAGCATGAATAATCATGTTTCAAAATTTTTACTCTCCAAAGCTGAGAAAAAACTAGATCTCGAGCTCTTTTACGTTTGGCGGTATGAATCCACATTATGTCAAAAAACCAAAATGCTTCATTTCAGTTTTATTACTCCTTAATTTTCTTATGGTGATGAGCCCTAGGTTCAGTTTCGAACCCGATTACTTTGATACCATATGTAACATACTAATTACTAATCAACTAATCAAAGTGCAACGTTTAATTGAAATATAAAATTTCATAAACTGAAATGCATAATTTAATTGATATAGAGTAGCAATTTTATTTTTTTAAAGTAAAGAAAGAAAAAGAACTCTAAGATGATTTAATTTGAAATGCACAAAAAATAATTGAAGGGAAAACCTTTAAAGTAAGTAGCCATTACATATAGAGAGAGAGTTTGAGATCACATTTTTCCTTGAATTTGTCTATTCCATCTGGAACTTTAACCATATTTTACTACTGAAACTGAAGAAGAGGAAAAATATCATCAGGGCACTTTTTCGCCCAACCACGAACTTACTAGTCCCCTGTGAAATTCCCTACTGGAAAGGCCCAACCCTTCGCAAAGAAGTAATGGACAGAGATTTGAACACCATCTAAGACTGGTTTTTGACCCTACATAAACCCTAATCGGCCATACACTATAGGCAACTCCTAACTAGTATGACCTCTGACTAGGTTATGTATCTGAGACAAAAAATTGAATGACACTAATAGGTAGTAGCATCACCCTGGCCAAGGTTTTTAAATAAGCGCAACATGATAAATTCACGTATTCAATTTTATCACCCTACTCGGAAAGATTCATATAATGAAATTTTAACTTTCATTAAGAGTTCATATAACATGAGAGCATACTCACACACTATTGCCACATTTTCCTTTAATGACTCACTAAGGAGTGGTACTAATAAACTCACAAGAAAAGAATATATCCAATGTCATCTCATCATTGGCTCAATAACTATTAACATAACCTTTATTAGAGTAAAGACATGAATGCATTATACTTGGGTTAAGTAACCACCCGTACTCTTTCATGTATTCCAACATGCATGCATTATATCTAAATTTGGTAAAACCTTATCATTTACAAAATGATGTAAGAACATATTTCCATGGACTCAATGAACAACATGGTTCACTAGTTAGCTGACAATTAACTTTGTTGTACAAGGGAGTTACAAGAAAACATATTTCTTTCAAGTTTTAATACCTCATATTTTGTGATGCTACAATCAATAACTATAGTAAGAATAATAAGGATTCTCTCATAGTGACAATATTCTTCCATAGTCATCATTAAAAGCTTCTTCTAAGTCTTTCTCATTATATTTTAAACTAAGGTAAGAATAGTGGAAGGAAAAACCATAGACTATTTTTATTCAATAAAGTCTAGACAGTTCATTTACTATGCTCAAATTTGGTCAGTATCAATTCCAAAGACAAGATTTAGTGCATCTAGCTCAAAGAATCATAAATAAGTTTCTCATGGTACAATGAATCTCAATTATCATACCACTAACAAGAAAACGTTTACTTAAGCTACAAAATATCCACATAAAAGGCTTGGCTTTGGGTTACCTACCCGTTCGAAGCTTGAGATAATGACTGGTTGAAATTCCTATGAGAAACTTGAGAACAAAGGCTCCTTCAGAAAGACTTCCTTTTCAACAACGAGCCAAGACTACTAGTTTCCTCCATCTAAGAAGATTTCCTAATTTTTAAAGAACAACTCCATTCTATAAGCAATGATAGTGTTCATATCTACCAACCCCCATCCAAAACCAAACTAAAATTAGTATCTTCCAAACCTTTCTTCTGAATGATCCCAATCCCCTGCTGATAAATGGTTGTTATGAGAGATGAAAGATATCCCCCAAAAAGAATAGTTAGATCAAGTTTTTATCTCACCCTACGTTTGGTGAAGTGTTAACCACCTTCCCTGCTACTCTCCATGATCACAAAGGCATTTAAAAGCACCCAATGTTAACCTTTCAATTTACTACCATAAATTATCTTATCATGGCTTAACATTACCCAAGAGCAATTAACAAAGAGAATTCAAGAATAGCCACCAATGTGAAAATCAGGCTTCCTTTCCTAATGCAGCCCGCGACATAATGGTTTATCTTCATATTGATATGAAAATAAGGCATTAGTATTTACATAAGAAATTCCTTTAAAATATAAATTACTCACCCCTATATAATGCATAAAGATTATGCTTTTACGTATTAATAATAAGAACAATTGATGATTGTCCTTTAAATAAGAACATTATTAGTAATTTCTTCCATTTTCTTTAAATAAATGTGTTTGAAATCATCGATAGATATTAAGTTTAATTCTTTTGTATTTGATCAGTTATTTAAATATTTTTGAGATCCATTTAAATGTTCACCAAAAGTCAATCCAAATTCAAGGTCCTTTAAAGATTCAATTTTAATTTAAAATTTGAAAAAAATAATAAGGTGATGCTACATGACCAACAACATAGGTTAGGTAACCCTAACACCTAGGGTTGACCTTGTGGTTTACTTAACAACTCTGGAATTGTAGTTCCAATCCCTTCTCAAATGATAGTCACAAACTTATAGGCTGGGTTTCAGATGGTAGTAGATTTCTCTCCCATTACCCCTCGTACCTGATGATACTTTTCCTCCCTCCTCGGAGGTGATATTTCTTGCAACCACTAGGTCAAAAGAAAGCAATTATTCTTATATCTCATTACATCTTTGCATCTGCATCTATGTAAACATGAAAACATCTTTCAAAAATGAACTTAATTAAACCAATTATATATATTGTATATCTCCATTCAACAAGCAAAAGTAACGACAGATATATACATGCTTGAGAAACAACATCAATATATACTAGGGCACAATTCCAGAATATCTAGGGCACAACATCAAAATAGCTAGGGCACAAATGGGATATAACATTTATGATTTCATGTGAATAATGTGATCCCTCGTATCATGCTACTTGGCATGTATTTATATGTTTGTGAACCTAATTTGGACGAACCTTTTCACTTCGTTGGTGCAAGGATACAAAAGAAGTGAATATGTTGTGACATTCTTTTATTTGTATCTACATTCTTTTATATGTCTTCAATCATTATCTTTTCACTTGTCTTGTATTTTACTTTTGGGGATGATGCAAGGTGTTGATATATTTAGGCCTTTTCCATGTTGACCCAAAATATTTTCTTTGTTTTTACTCTCTATGTGTCATTCCTCCTTTGTTTTCATTTTCCATGAAGTATTTGGGGAATGATGATGATTTCAAGCTTGATTATATAACTTTAGCAAAGACATAGCATTGACCCTGGATCTTTGGATCCCTTATGTGTTATCTTAGGATTGCATATGGGGGGAAACCTCCTTTCCATGATGTAGCTCTATTTTGGAAACATATGTTTGGAATAGGGCTTTCCAAATAAAGTTGTCATGTATTGGCATTTATCATTCTTTTACTTTAAAGTAATTGCTCATAGCATGGTGTGTAGCAATTTCTTTAAAGTGGGGGCATATGCATCCCCACTCATTGTTTGTATATCACCTTCAAAGTGTGGTCTTCTTATATGTGATGTGTCTTCTTGGTGGTGACATTGGGTTTGATGTCCTTCAAGAGTGTGACCTTTCTAGGCATATGACATTCTGCTTGGTGGTAATGTTATGGCTTGCATTCCCTAAAGTGTGAATCTTTAATCTCTCGACTAGTCCTCTCCTAGTGGTGATGTCAAGCACGATGTTCCCTAAGGTGTGACCTTACATGCATTAAGAAAAACCCCTTTGAATATCCTATCCTATTGCATAACACAACTTTCTTGCCAGTGGTTCCTTTTTGTTCTTCATGAGTGTCTAGCATAATGCAACTTGCTAGCCTTGTGGAACTTTTGACCATTTTTTGGCACCTTATCAAAGTTATCAGGAGGTATAACTTTTGGTATGGTTCAGTGATTTTTTAGTGGCTAAAATTGGCTAATAGTTTGAGCTACAATGTGACTTGAATCGCCACATTTTTACAAAATTTTATTATAGTATTATTTAAATCACCAAATAATTTATTTTATTAAAAAAATTAACTTAAAAATTTGCCACAATATTCGATACATGATTATATTAGATTTGCCTAAATTTTATAAATTGTAGTAGAAATCTATATTAATTCGCCAATAGCATATCATAATTATTAGTTTCATTAGGACCATATTTCTAATATTTAGTTTCCACCATTGATTTATAATATAATGTAATGGACCTTGTTGTATTCCACAAGGTAAAATGTACCCATGATTTATAATGCTCCTGGGGCCCACAATTTTGGGTCTCATGAGCATTATAGATTGTGGGTAAATTTTAACTTACAAAGTACAATAAGGGTCATTAGATAAATGATCTAAAAGCAATTTTGAGCCCCATGAGAATTACAAATCACAGGTAGATTTTACCTAGCAGAATACAATGAGGGAAATTATATTATGTTTTAAAACAATGGTGCAAAGTAAATATTATAGTCTACCCCTTCAACCCATCGATAATTTCCACCCTCGGTCCCATACTTTTCCATGAGAATTATTTTTAAATTGGATAGATTCACCATCATAATTAATGAATTTTCCTATTATTTTTCAAGATTTGCCAAAATTTTCTACAAAATTTTAGTGATCCAAAAAAAATTGCCAAAAAAGTTAATATTTTTTTCTAATAAAAGGAAAGATTCGCCAAGATTTTTTATCTTTTTTGAGGGGGGTTTCTTAAAGTTATCACTAGTATGGTTGACATATGGGAGCCTATATACCTAGCATGAATTTCCCATAAGCCACCTTTTTGTGGGTGCATGTTGACCTAGTGTGTATTTCTCACTTTCTTGAGGCTCACCTAGTGGAAACTAGATTTCACTAGCCATCATGAGTATATTTTGTTTGCATAGTGGACAATAGAGTTTCACTTGTGAACATATTTTATGGATAATAAAGCAACCATGGCTAGTCCATCCTTCCTTTTGTTTCTTTTTGCATTAATTTTAACATTGTATGATTGTGCATCTTGTGTTGCTGCTATAGGCATGTGTCTCTTTGTGCCTTTGTTGGTTTACCATGAGATCTTAGATCTTGGGCACTTGATCACCCTCCTAGACCTTTTTCATCTTATCTTTCCAACACTTGTACAATTAGACCTCTCTTGACTTATTTGTCTACTTTAGTGTGAGTCTGAGTGCAAGTTCATACTCTCACTAAAGTGGGGGATAAATGTAATGTAGTAAAATGTACACCTTTACATTTTTACACTATATTTGCATCCCCTTAATTAATTGGACTTAATTAAGCCTTTAATTGGCCCAATTATGCATTCACAAGCCCAATTAATTTCATTTTCCAAAAGGGAAACCCACGTTTAATCAATGCATACACTTAATCACACATCTTGGAAAATGTGTGTCCTAGGTTTAGGGCCTAGGACCCATTCACCCAAGGGTGAATGGGCCCCCATTAAGTCTCAAGACACATTTTTAAATTTTTTTTTGGTGGCACTTTAATGATCTAAATTCAAAACACAAAGGTCAGCTTGTGGTGTTTAATTATCAGGTAATTAAGGAAACACCTATAAATACAAGGTTATTTTATCAAATTCAAGGGCTAAGAAATCCTATAAATTCAAGAGATCAATTATAAGAGAAAAAATTATTGTAAAGAACATTGGAGAGAAAATTTATCAATCATTTATTGCAAGATTTAAGATCCTATCATGATGTCAAGATTTATGTGTGTTCATGCATATTTTTGGAGCTAACATTGTGATGTAGGTTTGAAGTTTCAAACAAGCATTCAAGCATCAAGATCTATCAAACAATTAAGACATTTCATGCAAGATCCAATCCTTAGAGAGATGTGTTAGACTTCAGTCCTCTAAGGGAATCCTTTAAATGGTTTTGTGAGGTGTAACAAAATTTGTTCATTCATAAATTCTTTCATTTTGTCATTATTTCATTATCAAGGTTTAATTACCAAACTAGGATTTGACAAAGGAAAACCCTTATCCACCAAAAAATATACATTTTTATCCTCTTTGTGTGTGCATATTTGAAGGTGAAGAAATATTGAAATTGGATCAAAAGTGCAATTTTGCAAAGTTGTCAATGTTGACATCAAAATTGTCAAGACACAAAAACTTACGTATAGGTTTTATTTTTAGCTTTCTGATAGTCAAACTTGGAGGAATCAAAAGCTCATATCTGGGATTTGAGGACTGCAAAGAGAATTTTTAGACGCCTGTATAGAGACCCATTCACCCTTGGGCGAATTTTTCCTTTAGCAGAGCCTAAAACCCAATTTTGGAGCTAGGTAAACACCATCCTAACCTTCTCAGATTTGTTTATTGATTGTTTTTTTCATAGTGTTATCATAATAATTTGTATTCCAAGTGTTATATCTCATAGGTTTAATTGTTAAAGCACTTTTATTCTTCTCACAAAACTATTGTTCGGTCATTTCTATCATAAGTCAAGGCAACATAGTGTCCAAATCTAGGGTTGACTCACCTTGAGGGTTGTAAGTCAATTCTAATAATTTGTGGCACTATCCCTCTTCCTAATGAACATGGAAAAGGTGGATTTGTGACTAGGTGGACACCCCCTTTTGCTTTTGGCATAGGTCCCTCATCTCATACCCCATTTTTCGGTCTCCTATCCATCTCTCCCCTTTTCCTTCGTTTCACATATATATGCATGTATGTATGTATATTAATTTATATATGTATATATATTTATGTATGTATAAATATATTTGCTTGTGTATATATTTATATATATCATCCATCTAAGGGGGTATCTAAGTACCCTCTTCAAGATGCTTGGAGATGTGACATAAAAATATACATTAGGATTCTTATTATATACCACACTATCCTATCATGTCTATCATGTGTAAGAGTGGAGAAGGATGTGAAATATGTATCATCAACTAGCAACACATTATCCTCATGATGTTCTATATCCTCATACATTTCTAACTCATGTGTTTTTTCAATAGGTGTATAAGAATTTAATCCACAAATCACTAAATGATACATCATAAGAATTTATGAAAGTATCCAAAGGACAATCTTCATAAAAAATATGCATACTATCATGATGCATAGAAAACCCATCTAATTCACTTAGGAAGGGTCACTAGAAGGGATAAAATTAACATCATGACTAAAACATAGTCTAGGGTCAATAGTAAAGTAATCTATGAAATTGTGTGATAAATCATGGAAGGAAATATAAGAAAAATGACATGAATTAAATCATTATTTAGCTTTATCAACAAAACTATCACCAAATCCATTCATAGATGTAGCTTTATTGTGTATAAAATCATAATGCGAGATTAAAATAATTTAGCATGTAAATTTCATTACCACTAAATTGTTTTATCATATTAGTATTAAAATAAGGTGCATCATAAATAAAATGATCATAAAATTATGAGTTATCAACCATGTTATTAGAAGATGCAAAGCTATCATTGTGCTTCTCACTAAACATATCATTAATAAAATATGAGCCAAAACAAGGGTGGGTGAAAGAAAAAGATCATACAATAAATCACAAATCCTTAATTTGAGATAAAGAGATTAAGCATAAATAGGAGAAGGAAAGTCGACCCTAATTAAATCAAATCTAAAAATAGGATTAAGCATGTAGAAAAATTAGATCTAAAGAACACTAATTGAGAAGGAAAAACCCTAGGCGATGTAGAATATGTCAAGTTTACCAAAAATATAAGAAAATAAATTTCTTTACATAAATAATCTAGGCTAATTAAATTAAATAATTAGTTAAAGCACAAATTAGCCGAGATAAAAGAGTTGGAATAGATTAATCAAATACATATTGTGAAAATTAAATAAACAATACTTGGGTTACTTAGCTCTAGGAACAATGATGTAAGAATGATGCATACATAATGCTAAATTGATTTACCATTGTCTAAGAGTGTATGCCCTCAATTTTATGAATATCTTGAAATAATGTGATTTCATAAAACTCTATGGTTCAAATCCATATATAGTGGGGTTTATCTTGAGTAAAGAAAATTTGATCTAACACACAAAACTCATATGTGAAGTGTGGGATCAATCTGAATGTGCGCCTTCAAAATGTGCTCACCTTTTGTCTTCTTAATAGCTACACTTGTCAAGGTGGAATCTAAGGACACCATAGGTAATACTAGTAATTTGATAGGTGAGTGTGTTCTCCTAGGTCAATTCCTTTAGCAAGTCGAATTAATAGTAGTGAGTGATATCAAAGATAACACTTACCAACATGCATATAACCTATATGCAAATGATGTAGATCTAATTCTTTGTCCCTTTAGAAACCAATGTGTGTTCTCAAGGTTTTCTACCTAATGTCACATGTCCCATATGAAATTAAGTGTACATTTCATGCCTTTAAATACAATAACATAGCAACATGTCACACAAATACAGGTATCAAATTAACCCATAAACTAGTAAAAAAGGGAGCAAGAAATTTTGAATGCAAATTTGATGATTTAAATTTTAGTTCATTCATATGCATCATGAGATCAATCTTAAGCCACTTTGAAATGATTTCTAAGATAAATGTTAATTTAAAGTAATAAATGTATAGAAGTAAATGTAAATTAAATATAATAATGAGAGATAAATATCAAATACCTAAAAACAAGTAAAAAAATAAATATAAATATAAATAAGAATCAAATAAAAAATCAAACAAAATAGAAGAATATACTTATTATACATTAATATAATCAAAATATTCTTATCAAAATAAAGATAAAATTACAATTTAAAATGACATAATTGTTTTCTTCTTATATTAAATATACATTGTAGCTGAAAGACTTAGATTCATATAAAACGAGGTGTATTTAATTAGATTTTTTTTTGTCTTAAACAATAAAACCAAAATTTTGGATGGATTGTATAAATTGATTTAGTTTAAATAATATTTAATTTGGAAGTATTAATTGACATAGTTCTAAGAAAACAAAGGTATATCCGATATGAAATTTTTGTCTTCTATAGAAGGCCAAAGTATTTTTATAGATTGTATAAATTAATTCAACTTATTAAAAAATTAAAACATCGTTCTCATCACTAAATGTTGGAGTAATCATTGTGAATGCTATTTGACAAACAATAAACTAAAAGTGGAGATTTCTATAAAATAATGTTGAAATTGTAACAAATAATAAATAGATATGAAGATTCCTAAGAAATTAATGCATTAATTTAGAACAAGACAAACATTAACATAGGAAAATTAGAATTTTGTGATAATTTTTAAGAAATAAAAATTTATGTAAATATACTATTATTTATTATAAATTATATATTTATAGAAACAAGAATAATATATTTTGATATAGATCTTATATGTCAATTTTTAAAATTATTCTTCATGTAAATTATTCATTGCTATTTACGTTAGAGAGAATGTTTATCATTTGAAATAAAGATAAATACAAATCCATCATTTTAAATCAATCATTATTTTAAAAATTAGTTGACTTTAAGTCAATCAATATTCTAATAAAATATGTATAATAATTGTAAAGATTATATCATACGAATTGTTTTTATCAATTTTGAAAAATATCTTAAATCAATCATTTAATTCCTTGCATCCTTCATTATTATTTTTATTAATAATAATTTTCAACATTAATTTAAAATAAAAAACCACAACATTTAAGAGGTCTTAGAGAACTCCAATTTCACTAGGTAACTAAATTTTTCAAATTTGTCTTATTTATTTAACTCAACAATTATACTAATCTTGGTGTATTTGAAAGATAAGATATGATTTATGCTTTCCTCAAAGGATGTGTTTTATCTCCCCTTTAATCAAGGGGATCATTTATTGGAATTGGACTAATTCATGGAGGATATAATTGAAGAGGATCTTTTATATATTGTTATAAATGTAATATTTGGATGTTTGATTTGGTTTATTTAGTATAAATTGAGAAAAAAATATCAATCTTCAATTTGTAGTAATAAGGATTAAAAATATTTTAAACATTATACATTATAAGAAATTTGTATATATGTTTATGTATTTTAGGTGGTAATATATTCATAAACGATAATTTTTTGTGTTGTCTTTAGATGCATTCATTATTATTCCATTCTCATTTTGCACTAATTAATGTATACATTCATTACATACCTCAAGATCATTAATTAGATGTATACCATACAATATCATCACATAATATAAGCATTATGTGCATATAAACATTTAAGTAGCATAAGATGTAATATTAGGAACATATGAGCATGAATAAGAATTATGCACATGAAATAAGAAAATCAAGGAAGCATAACATACACATAACACGTGGGCTAAAATATCAAAAAGCAACATGTAGAAATGTAAAGGAAAAATAAAAGAAGGCTTAATTAATGGATGAAAGCATAAGGATCTAAAATATGTGGCACAAAGGAGATGCCCTTATGTGGGAGAAGTTAAAACAAATTAAATGTGAAATAAGAAGTAATTATTAAATACATTTAAATAAATTGGAAAAAAGATAAAGAAAGGAAATAAAAACATGCATGGAAAAATAAAGTACATGGAAAATAATAGATGCTAAGTAGGAACATAATAGGAACCCCCTCAATGAGTAAAGAAATATGTGAAAATATGAGGTAGACGGTGATATGATCATAAAGCTAAAATTTATAAGAAATATAAGGTATATGGAATGATAAGAAAGGAGGACAACATACATGGTCTAACATAAAGAGAAAAACAACAAAGGAATACAAACATCACAAAGGGTGGCATGTGATAAGAAAGATAAGTGGTAATATCTAACTATGCAATATCTATTGCATGTGTGTAAAATATACTCAAAAGATATGTCACTATCATAATGAATGCCCCCATAGGATTATCCACATGTCATTATAAAGTGTACCCCATAAATAAGAGTAGAATGTAGTGATGCCAAGTGTATTGTATGCTCTAAAATAACCCATTTATATGTTGTAATGGGTAGTTTCTATTTTGTTTCATGTGTAACCTCAACATCAAGTGTGTTATGGTGAACAAGACTAATCTTTTTATAAATACTAGAAGAATGCTCATCATTTTATTTCATATTATTAGCCTCATCAAGTGAGGAATTTATGTGCTCATGAGTATGCTCAATTTGTATCTTCCCTTAAATTTATATTTAAATTTAATGCATCTATCAATAGAGTGTTCATGCATACAATGATTCAAATAAAAGTACCTAGCTTTGTATCATTCAAGGCTAGATTTTTCCATTAATTTTACAAGAGGAAAGAAAATAAAATTGCCTTAAAAATTTCCCTAATACAATATGTGGAGGCTCCATCAATGTAGTGAATTCTCCAAATTTCTTTAGTTTGGAAATTTCATTATGATTACCATGCTTATCATTAGGTACAAACTCTTGGCCTCCATTTCTTTATTATTAAAATGATGTTAAATTATGGAAAAAAGGGAGAGGTGCTATAAATACATTGGTATAAAAGAGGATTTTCTAATAAAGCATGCTCACATTTACATTCACTAGCACATATATTTGAAAATAAATAATATACCCTAGAAGAAACTTATCATTTGATGAGGGTAAGTAAAACATAAATAAATATATATTAAAGCTTAGCATCCCATAATTAAGATCTCCAAATAGAATCAAAACATAAAATATTGTCATATTATCCTACATTGACTCTTATTCTTATTTCATATATTATATTACTTATGTGATAGATTTTGTGGGCTCAATATTGTAATGAAGATGCTTCACAAAAAATTGAAGCACAATAGTGTGTCCCATTAGTGGGTCACGTGTCGATTTACCAAAATACATGCATTATGCATGTCTCACTCTTGAGACACAAATAAAAATAGGTTAATTTGTAATGCCTCACCATGCAAACCCCAAAGGACAACACAACAACTAACAATTGTAGCACAATTTTTTTTTATAAAGTAAAACTAATATGAAATGTAAATTAATATACAACACTAATAATGAAACTATACATACACATCATCTACCTAGTCCTTTGGGGTAACATGATTGTAGGCATTACTTGTGAACATTTCTAACATGACTCAATTCCCATAATGATGAAAATCTACTCAAAATCATTCATTTTAAAACCATTATTTAGAAAAATGTACACACATCCATAGCATTACATAAGCATTCATCCGTGATCACATGATAATACCAAGGATTACATCCATCTCATTTATTATATGAATATACATCGTTTCAATGATTACAATAGTACATCTGTGCTTCCCAACATAAAATGGGAAGGATTCACCAATTACATAATGTGATACAACTAAAATGAATGTAATGCATAGCATCAATACTGTCTCTAAATCTAGTGAAGCTCTAGAATCACTACAAATGGTACAACTCCATGCATCATGAACTTTGACTGGGAATCCAATGGAGTGTGTAGCACATTCCACTTGACCATGTGGACCCTAAGGTCCACCCCCCATGCTAGGAGATGACAATAAGAACCCACAATACCAAAAAAGTTAATCAAACAAGGCTAACAAGACTTTGCAAACAAGTGCAACAAGAAAAAACATAAGGAACATCCACTTCTAGAGGCACACAAAGGCAAGGGAACACAACAAGGATACTATCGGGGAGAGTGTCATCACATGGCCCCGGTGTGGGTTATCTTGATTGCCTCTCACTAGGTGCTGACCCCCATCTATGGTTATCCTGGTTGCCTCTCACTAGGTGTCGACCCCATAGGGTGACACATGCAGAATCACCTACCTTTCATGAGGAAAAAGTAGTGATCTTGTCAACCAGGCCTTCTCAGCCCATCCTTAGCCTAATAAATCACTATAGGCATGGGAAAGGCATCTACTTATCTTGCTTAATGTGAACCTAACCAACCCACTAGTTCATTAATTAGGTTATCACTTATTATGAAACTCTCCCATGGGTTATCTAGGCCACCCCTTTGTGCATCGACCCCCATGGAGAGCCACTCTTTCTACTAGAATTTAGACAATCCACATAACATCTAGGGTGTACCCACTCGCACAAAGAACCAAAATCACAAAACCATATACATACGTGAGGCATGAGCCTTCTCACACAAAGAAAACATCATAAAGAAAAACATGGTGCAAGGTTACAACTCACATGAGCTCAATACAAGAATTAAGATCAAAAGTTTCACAAAGAACCAAACATGAAATTCCAACATATAGAAAATCTCCCCTTAGCCTCTGGAAGCCTAAAAGAAAATTGACTACCCATGAACTCACATTTGAAGGTAACTCAAAACACTACAAGTTCCAGCATAATCTCCAACATGAATTCAATGCATAAAATCTCCTCAATTCAACACTAATTCAAGAGGAAGACACAACATCATGGAACCATTAAAAATCAATCTTTAATCTCTCTAACACATTCAAAGTAATAATTTTAAAGAAAATTTAAATCATCATTTATATTTTATTTATACACCCATTATGAAATCATATAATTAAACTAACTCTATAGGTCTCTAAGTACACATTTATACACGAACAAATTGCTCTTTATTTATAATCATAATATATTTATTTATACATACATATATATACATATATATATATATACGTCATTATAGATGATTGCATATATATACAATTTAAAATACTCTGTTGTTTATAACAGTATTAAATATATTAAACTTAAGGTAACCTATTGTCTTTAATAGCATATTGAATCCATAATAAAAATAACACATATAACCAACCACACACACACACACACACACACACACATATATATATATATTCATTAAATCTAACATAAGGATTGAATGTTCTTACATTGCATTGAACGCCATATAGATGACTAGTTGATTACCACAGGGTTGACCCCCAAACACAACAACTACCCTATCTCTAGAGCGTTGGAAAAACTAAAAGAACCACCAAAAATTAATACACCCTATAGAGCTAAGTAGGAAGGATGAAGTTGCACCAATTTAAATTGAAAATAAGAATTGATTTCATTGAATAGAGACACCCCAAATTCAAATGTAAAGAAAATGGAAACACAAATTTTCAAGGGAAGGATACGCCTAACAGCAAAAGAGATGCCCTCTATTAAGTCAAATGGATATACCTAAAATAAAAAGAGCTAAAGGATATAGTCTGAAGAAATACGCCTACACTATGAACAAGTGGTAGATGGAAGAAAAATATTGAGATGCTAAATGGTACAATCTGAAAGAAGGAGACTTAACAGAAGCACTACTATAATCTTTATGCAAGCTAAATATGTATTTTTTCATCACCTAAAACAAATCTAAGGTTTGTATAATAATACAGATCCTATTAAGTTTCAATATTAAGGACTGAATATCAATCGGCTTAAGAAATCAAAGGCCAAAAGAAAGTTCACACCCTAAAAGCATTGAATGGCACCCATGTTCTTGAGAAAATATTGGTGATGCTAAATGAAATAGTTTGAAATATAGACTTGCATAAAATGAACAACAAAGATTCTTAAAAGAAATGATTTGAATCATTGAATGGAACTCAAGCAATAAGGAGTACAAGGTAATGATTTCACATCCTAAAGAAAATCCAATATGCAACATGAATATGTCAAATTTCTAGACATACATTATGCATGCAGTGACATAATTGAAATGCATAAGCAAATCGAATATCAAGCATAAAATTTATAAACATCAGTTAAAATGAGAACAAGATGATTGCAACCTGAAGTACTACGCTCGAAGATGGAGAAGATTTTCTCAAACGATCTCTTTCGTAGCCACAAATCCATTCTCCAAAACAAAAATTTTCAATCTTCCAAAAGCTGTATTTTTTTTTTGATAAAGAAAATATTTGCAGAGCAAGTTTCTTGTTAAAAGCCAAAAAAAAATTCTCCAAAATGACCAATATAAAAATCCAAGAAAGTGATCAATTTTCAAATCCAAAAACCAACAAATATGACAAGTTTCTAATTCACAATTCAGTTTGGAGTCATGCATCTGCACACACTCCACTTTTTCCATTTTAAAACTTGCTTTCACAATTAGTTCGAAAATCTATTCAAATTAATTATTCTATTTTAGAATTATATATTCTTTCCAAATTTAATTTATTTTCACACCACAATAATAGTAATAATAATTATCTTTATTTATTTTTAATTATTAAAACATTTAATCACATAATCTGATTTAATAACTAATTATCAAAATCCATACACTATCCTTTCACAAACATACTTTATATACTTATTATTTTAATTATAAATTAATTTAAATCACCTTCTAATCAATTTATTTTAATTTAATTGATTAAACAAGGCCATTCATAATATTAAATTTACCACATAATTTCAATAACAAATTAAACAACATAATAATGAACAACAATGTGACATCACAATTTAACCAAGTAACGATAGACACCAAGCGAGACAATTGACAAAGTGTACAAACCAGACAAGCGGGGTAACAAGATGCGTACTCATCCTTGTAGAGGATGTTGGCAAGGGTAGGGGACCTTTTTTCATCTCCATTTTCCACATCATTTCCATTGGGTTTTAAGGCATGCTACGACCTGACAGTGCAGGTGGAGTCGATGCCTGGTACCTGCAACCTACATCAAACAAATTGTCAAGCAACATATATATATATATCAAACAACAAATATGTCATAAGAGGAAATCACAGTGTAGTAGGGTGCTCGCGAATGAGTAATGCTACACCGTCCCTCCCACCAAGACCTCAAACAGTAACCACATCATCAATTAATAATAATTACACCATAAACAACATATATCAATCACTAACCAAATGCACAAGAATCATAGTCATATGTCCACATGATACACATAGTCAAATTAATCCAAACACACAACTAACTCCATATATCCATCATAACATAAAAATTAGTCAATAGTGTCATGATCATAAAAGTCAAATAAATTATCCTCCAAACCAATCCAGAATGGTGAAACAAGCATCAACAAGGTATCAAAGTACATAGCATATCATGATGAGTATTAGTGCATTGAAAGCAACATGAGAGGCACTACATCCTCCCCCCTAGAACCAGGATTACTCCTAGAAGCCTGCGAACAAATATGGAAAAGACTCTCGAATCTAGCATGCATCCTCCCATGTAGCCGAAGTCTCATCCTTAGGATCCCATTGGACCCTCACTTGCTTAATGTCTTTTCCCCTGAGAGTGAGTCTACTATGCTGAAGAATGGCCACAGGCTCTAGTTCCAGTTTCCCATCCTCTACCTGTAATGCATTCCAATCGAGAACATGAGATATGTCTAGATAATAAGGCCTGAGTACATGAACATGAAACACATCATGTAGGGATGATAGATTGGGTGAAAAGGCAAGACGATAAGAAAGGGGGCCAATTCTCTCCAAAACCTCAAATGGTCCCACAAAATAAGGTGTGAGCTTAGAAAATTTCCCATATCAGATTGGACTCTTTTGTAGATGCACTCATAGCAATACTTGGTCATGAATTGAAAACTGATGATAGACCCTATGCAAATATGCATATTTCTTTTTCCTGTACTGTACTACCACCAAGTGTTCTCTAATGTGAGCAACCTGATGCTCCATATCCTAAAGAATCTTGGGTTCGAGGAGAACTTTGTCCTCAATACAACCCCAACTCAATGGGTTATGACAAGGACAACCATACAATTCTTGGAAGGGAGGCATACCAATCGAGCTGTGATATCCATTGTTATATGTAAACTCCACCAAATGCAAGTAATCCTCACAACGAGACTACTAATCCATAATGTACATACAGAGCATGTCCTCAAGAATCTGGTTGACCCTCTTGGTCTATCCATCTATCTCTGGATGGTATGCAAAATTGAAGTTCAACTGGGTCCCTAAGGTACATTGCAAGGATGTCCACAATGCAGAAGTGAACACCAGATCTCTATTAGGAATAATTATTCATGGAATTCCATGTAGTCTAACAATATCCTCCATAAATATTCAGGCCACAGATGAAGCATTATAAGATAACAGTATGGGGGAGAAGTGTGCCACCTTAGTCAAGCAATCAATAGTGACGATGATGGCATTGTGCCGATGAGAATACATAGGTAAACCAACAATGAAGTCCACCAAGATGATATCCCAATTCCATTTAGGAGTGAGATGTGGTTGTAAAAGACCTGCAAGATGTTGGTGTTTCACCTTAACTCTTTGACACTCCAAACACCTCACAACAAAGTTTGCAATGTCTCTCTTCATTATAGCCCATAAATATAGTAGACGAAGATCTACATACATCTTATTAACTCCTAGATGAGTAGAATAGGGAGCTTGATGTGCATCAGTCTTAGGGTATTAAGACCCTCAATAGGAGGTACATACATGTGACCCAAATACCACAAAATTCCATCAGATTCTAGTGAATATCTAGTAAAATTTCCCTCCAAATCTCTATCTAACTCAATCTCTGACTTCACTTCCTAATACCAGCTATCTATAGGAAGTGTTGCGAGGATCTTGCTCCTCAAGTCCACACCAAGAGTCACTGTAGATAACTCATGTCTCCATTGACTCAGAGCATCCACCACTATTTTTTCCTTTCCCTTGATGTATTTAACCTCAAAATCATATTCACAAAGAAATTCAATCCATCTCCTCTGCTTGGCATTGAGGTTCGGCTACGTAAATATATACTACAAACTATGGTGATCACTATGTAGCTCAAACCGATGCCACAATAGAAAGTTCCTCCATCTTACCAAAGCATGCACAATGTGGATAACTCTAAATAATGCATTGGTTAATTCAGCTTATGATCCTTGAGCTTGTGTGACTCATAGAAAATCACACGACCTTCCTACATAAGCATGGCTCATAACCCCTCCAAGGTTGCATGAATACACACCACGAAATCCCCAATAGGATCAGGAACTGCTAGGATAGCCGCACTAGTCAACTTCTCCTTAAGGGTCTAAAAAGCTGACTGGCACTACTCTAACCAAATAAACTTCTTCCCTTTCCTCTGAAGAGAAGTGATGTGTGCAATTCTCAAAAAGCCCTGAACAATTCATCGATAGTAGCTTGCCAAACCCATAAACTATGAATCTCAAGAAAATTCATGGGTGCAAGCCAATCAATGATGGCTTGGATATTTGAAGGATGCACAATAATACATTCACCAGAGATAATGTGACCCAAGTACTTCACTTCCATCTGAATGAACTCACACTCCGCTAGATTTTCATATAATTGATTGTCTCTCAAACATTATAACACCTGTCTCGAATGCTCCTCATGATCCTCTATAGTTTTTGAGTAGATCAGGATATCATCGAGGAACACGAGAAAAAATCTATCTAGGTAGGTACGGAAGACTCCATTCATTAGACTCATGAAAACTAACGATGCATTCGTTAACCCGAGTGACATAACAGTGAACTCATAATTCCCGTAGCAAGTGTGAAATGAAGTATTGTGTATATCTTCCTCAGAGATACATAATTGATGGTACCTTGACTTAAGATCAATTTTTGAGAATCCCTTAGCTCCTTTTATCTGATCAAATAGATCATCAATTCTCAGCAAAGGGTATTGGTTCTTCATCATCACCCTATTTAGCTATCTGTAATCAATGCACAAACGAAGGGAATTATACTTCTTCACAAATATCATCGGTGCTCCCCAAGGAGAGACACTAGGATGAATGAACCCTTTTGATTTAACAACTCCTCCAATTGCAAACAAATCTCCTAAATCTCCTGAGTAGTCATTTGATATGGAGCTCGAGATATAGGTTTAGTTCTAGGTACAAGGTCAATTCTAAAATCGATGTCACACTTAGGTGGCATCCCAAAAATTTCACTAGGAAAGACATCTGTAAACTCCTTAAGGAGAGGATAGTCATCAAGAGACACCTCTTGACTCTCCCCAAACTCCAAGTCTTTGATTGACATAGCAAATAGCTAGAAACCATGACAAAAAAAATTCTTCAACTGCATAGCAGAAATCATCCATAAGGAGATCGGTCTATGTATGCCAACAATCTCAACCTCATTACCCAAAACATCTACACATCATACAAACTTACAACAACAATATATCATTTCTCAGTGAGCACTCAACCAATCCATACCCAAAACAACATCATAGGATCCAAGAGCTAGGATACAGAGATCCACTATAGTGACAAGTGACCCAATTCCCAAACTACAACCCTAAACAAGGTATTCTACCACTACCTTCCCCCTAGAGGCCAATTCAACCTGTCACCTAACACCTTGCTTTGCTCCCACTAGTCTACAATACTCTACTATAGAAGGAGAAATAAATGAATCTAAAGCACCAAAATCAAAGAGAATAGAGATATTAATGCCTTGCAACACACCTGATGCCTCCACCACAGTGCCCTGATGTTCAGCATGGTAGTTATTAACTACTGCAAATACCTGGTGTGGCCTACCAGCATTGCCCACCATTGGCTCTGAAGTTATCAGCCTCTAACTAAAACCTATAGTGTTCCTCTGAGGAAATTGCCTAGTAATGTGGCCCTGTTGGTCGCAAGTGAAACAAATTGTGCCCCACCCAAAGCCTTTGCCACTAGAGGGTGCACTGGACTACTGAAAACTACCTCGACTAGCTATAGTTTGTGTACTTTATGCATGCTGCTCAAAAAGGTCACACTGAGGTCTTTGCCAATTTTAATTCTTCCTAGACTGAAATTTTCCACTCTATTGAGAATGAGCATTTTTATGCTTAGACTAAGACTATTTCTATTGTTGACCACCCTTAGCAGGTGCACACTGACTCCTAGAAGAGCCCATAGCCTAAGGCTTCCCACCTTGAGAACCAAATCTAGATGAAGGTGCATTGCCAATATGAACACCTATGTGGCCTCCTAAATCCATGGAAAAATTCTCCTCTACAAGACGATCCTTCTCTATAGCTACCTCCATGGTCTTCAACTCACAAATTTAGACTCCTCCACTGATATAGGCATTCAAGACCCTAAAAAATTGCTGCACTAACATAGCCTCATCATTACCGATCCTAGCATATTGCTTGAGCTCATAGAAAAAGCAATCGTACTGCTCCATGGACATTGCCATTTGTCTCAATTCATGGAACTCATCTGCATGGTGTTGTCTCTAGTGGTCTATAGGAAACAAGCCCTAAACATCTCCATGAATAACTCCCAAATCACAGAACCAATGTCTAGGTGTAATTTTTGCTCCTCTAATCACCACCATGTAGATGGAAAACCTCTGAGATGCATGATGGTGCACCTAGCTTTAGTGTTACTGCCATAAGGATGCATAACAAAACACCTATCAAGATGAATTAACCAAGTTTCTACCTCCAGTCCTCCACCAGAACCATCAAAAGTGGGAGGATGCGCTCTCAAAATGTCTCTCATTTGACCTGCTACAATGGAATCTTAATCCGTTGACATGTATATCCTCCTAGGTGATATATATCTCTCCCTAACCACCCACTACTCCTCCTGCCTAGGGCATAAGTAGCCAAGAACCTCCTCTAGCAACTGACACAACTGCACTCCCTCTAACCTTGGTTGATATGGATTTTGGCCACCACTACCCTGATCACTATCATGCGAGCTCTGAGAAGATGTACTTTGGTGGTTAGCCTTGCGGCCACCACCACGACCTCTACCACAACCATGACCCTGACCTCTAGGAATTTTCCTATGCAACATTAGAGGGAACCACATAAGTTCAATAGTTAAGTGCAAGGTTAACAAAATGGGATCAATTAACCTAGAGTACCCAGTGTTTGATTACCTAGCTTTGATACCAAGTTGTAACACCCTGCCACACAAACCCGAAAGGACAACACAACAACTAACAATTGTAGGACAATTTTTTTTTAAGTAAAACTAATATGAAATGTAAATTAACATACAACACTAATAATGAAACTATACATACACATCATCTACCTAGTCCTTTGGGGTAACATGACTACATTACTTGCGAACATTTTTAACATGACTCAATTCCCATAACAATGAAAATCTACTCACAAGCATTCATTTTAAAATAATTATATAGAATATATATATATATATATATATAAAATAAATGAACAACGTACACACATCCATAACATTACATAAACATTCATCTGTGATTACATGATAATACCAAGGAATACATCCATCTCATTTATTATATGAATATACATCATTTCAATGATTATAATAGTACATTTGTGCTTCCCAACATAAGATGGTAAGAATTCACCAATTACATAATGTGATACAATTGAAATGAATCTAACACATAGCATCAATATTATCTCCAAATTTGGTGAAGCTCTGGAATCACTGCAAATGGTACAACTCCATGCACCAAAAACTTTGATTGCAAACCCAATGGATTGAAAAGCACATTCCAACCAAAAATGTGGACCCTAAGGTCCTTCACCCATGCTAGGAGATGACAATAAGAACCCACAATACCAAAAAATTCAAGCAAAAAATTCTAACAAGACAAAACATAAGAAACATCTACTTCCAGAGGCACACAAAGACAAGGGAACACAACAAGGATACTATCTGGAAGATTGTCATCGCATGGCCCTAGCATTGGTTATCTTGGATCCCTCTGACTAGGTGTTGGCCCCCATCTATATTTATTGTGGCTACCTCTCACTAGGCATCGGCCCCATAGGGTGACACATGCAGAATCACCTACCTTTAATGAGGACAAAGTAGTGATCTTGCCAACCAAGCCTTCTCAGCCCATCCTTAGCCTAAGAAATCACTATAGGCAAGGGTGAGGCATCTACTTATCTTGTTTAATGTGAACCTACCCAACCCACTAGTTCATTAATTAGGTTATCACTTATTATGAAACTCTCCCATGGGTTATCCAAGCCACCCCTTTATTCGATGGCCCCCATGGAGAGCCACTCTCCCTACTAGCATCAAGACAATCCACATAACATCTAGGTTGTACCCACTCACACAAAGCACCAAAATCACAAAACCATATACATACATGAGGAATAAACCTTCTCGCACAAAGACCACATCATAAAGAAAAAAAATGGTGCAAGGTTATAACCCACATGAGCTCAATATAAGAATTAAGATCAAAAGTTTCATAAAGAACCAAACATGAAATTTCAACATATAGCAAATCTCCCCTTAGCCTCTAGAATCCTAAAAAAATATGACTACCCATGAACTCACATTTGAAGGTAACTCAAAACACTATAGGTTCCAGCATAATCTCCAACATGAATTCAACACATAAAATCTCCTCAATTCAACACTAATTTAAGAGGAAGACACAACATCATGGAACCATTAAAAATCAATCTTTAATCTCTCTAACACATTCAAAGTAATAATTTTAAAGAACATTTAAATCATCATTTACATTTTATTTATATGCCCATTATGAAATCATATAATTAAACTAACTCTATAGGTCTCTAAGTACACATTTATACACGAACAAATTGCTCTTTATTTATAATCATAATATATATTTATACATGCATAAATATACACATATATATATGTCATTATAGATGATTGCATATATATATATATATATATATATATATATGTCATTATATATGATTGCATATGTATATATATATATATATATATTCATTAAATCTAACATAAGGATCGAATGTTATTACATTGTGTTGAATGCCATATAGGCGACTAGCTGAATACCATAGGTTTTGCCCCTAAGCACAACAACTACCCTATCTCTAGAGTGCTTGAAAAACTAAAGGAACCACCAAAAGTTAATACATCCTATAGAGCTAAGTAGAAAGGAAGAAGTTGCATTAGTTCAAATTGAAAACAAGAATTTATTTCATCCAATAGAGACAACCCAAATTTGAATGTACAAAAAATGGAAACACGGATTTTCAAGGGAAAGATACACCTAACAACAAAAGAGACATCCTCTATTAATTCAAATGGATATACCTAAAATCAGAAGGGCTAAAGGAAACAGTCTGAAGAAATAATTTTGCACTATGAATGATTTGTGGATGGAAGAAAAATATTGTAGATGCTAAATTTTACAATCTGAAAGCAAGAAACTTAACAAAAGAACTAATGTAATCTTTACACGAGCTAAATATGTTTATGTTCATCACCTAAAACAAATATGAGGTTTGCATAATAATACATATCCTATTAAGTTTCAATATGAAGAATTGAATATCAATCAACTTAAGAAATTGAAGGCCAAAAGAAATTTTGCACCCTAAAAGCATTGAATGGTGCCCATGTTCTTGAGAGAATATTGGCTATGCTAAATGAAACAATCTAAAATATAGACTTGCATAAAATGAACAACAAAGTGTCATAAAAGAAAGGATTTGAAACATTGAATGGAACTCAACGAATAAGGATTACAAGGTAATGATTTCGCATCCTAAAGAAAATCCAATATGCAACATGACTTTGTCAAATTTCTAGACATACATTATGCATGCAGCAACATAATTGAAATGCATAAGAAAATCGAATATCAAGCATAAAATTCATAAACAACAGATGAAATGAGAACAAGATGATTGCAACCTGAAGTACTACGCTCGAAGATGGAGAAGATGTGCTCAAACGATGTCTTTCGCAGCTACAAATCCATTCTCAAAAACAACAATTTTCAATCTTCCAAAAGGTGTATATTTTTTTTTGATAAAGAAAATATTTGTATAGCAAGTTCTTGTCAAAAACCAAAAAAACATTCTCCAAAATGACCAATATAAAAATCCAAGAAATAGATCAGTTTTCAAATCCAAAAATCAACAAATATGACAAGTTTCTAATTCACAATTCAATTTGGAGTCATGCATCTACACACACTCCACTTTTTCCATTTTAAAACTTGCTTTCACAATTAGTTCAAAAATCTATTCAAATTAATTATTCTATTTTAGAATTATATATTCTTTCCAAATTTAATTTATTTTCACACCACAATAATAGTAATAATATTTATCTTTATTTATTTTTAATTATTAAAAAAAATTAATCACATAATTTGATTTAATAACTAATTATCAAAATCCATATAATATCCTTTCACAAACATACTTTATTTACTTATTATTTTAATTCTAAATTAATTTAAATTACCTTATAATCAATTTAATTTAATTTAATTGATTAAACAAGGCCATTCATAATATTAAATTTACCACATAATTTCAATAACAAATTAAACAACATAATAATAAACAATAACATGACATCACAATTTAACCAAATAACAATAGAAACCAAGCAAGACAACTAACAAAGAGTACAAACCAAAAAAATGAGGTAAAAAGATGGGTACTCATCCTCATCGAGAATGCTGGCAAGGGTAGGGGACCTTTTTTCATGTCTGTTTTCCACATCATTTCCATTGGGCTCAAACCTGATAGTGCAGGTGAAGTTGATGCCCGATACGTTCAACCTGCATCAAACAAATTGTCGAGCAATATATATATCAAACAAAAAACACATCGTGAGAGGAAATCACACTATAGTAGGGTGCTTGCGAACGAGTAATGCTACACCGTCCCTCCCACCAAAACCTCAAACAATAACCACATCATCGAGTAACAATAATTACACCATAAACAACAAGCATAGTCATATGTCCACATGATACATAGTCAAATTAATCCAAAAACACAACTAACTCTATATATCCATCATAACATTAACATCATTCAATAGTGTCATGATCATCAAAGTCAGATAAACTATCCTCCAAACCAATCCAGAATGGTGTTACAAGAATCAACAAGGTCTCAAAGTACATAACATATCATGATGAGTATCAGTGCAATGAAAGCAACACAAGAGGCACTACATCCTTCCCCCTAGAACCAAGTTTACTCTTGGAATCCTATGAAAAAATAAGGAAAAGAATCTTGAATATGGGATGCATCCTCCCATCTATCCAAACTCTCATTGGTAGGATCCCAATGGACCCTCACTTGCTCAATGTGTTTTCCCCTAAGAGCGAGTCTCATGTGTTGAAGAATGGCAACAAGCTCTAGTTCTAGTTGCCCGTCCTCTACCTGTAATGCATTCCAATCGAGAACATGAGATATGTCTGATAATAAGGTCTAAGTAAAGAAACATGAAACACATCATGTATGCATGATAGACTGGGTAGCAAGGAAAGATGATAAGAAACACGGCCAATTCTCTCCAAAACCTCAAACGGTCCCACAAAACAAGGTAGAAGCTTAGAGTCTTTCCCATAATAGATTGGAATCTTTCACAAACACAGTCGTAGGAATACCCAGTCACCAACTGAAAACTGACGGTCGACCCTATGTGCATTTTCATATTTCTTTTTCCTATCCTGCACTACCACCAAGTGCTCTCTAATGTGAGCAACCTATTTCTCCATATCCTAAAGCATCTCAGGTCCAAGGAGAACTCTATCTTCAAGATGATCCCAACTCAATGGGGTCTGACAAGGATAGACATACAATGTTAGGAAGGGAGGCATACCAATCGAGCTATGATATCCATTGTTCTATACAAACTCCACCAAATGAAAGAAATCCTCCCAACGAGATTGTTGATCCATAATGTACATATGGAGCATGTCCTCTAGAACCTAGTTGACCCTCTTGGTATGTTCATCTATCTCTGGATGGTTTGTAGAAATAAAGTTCAATTGGGTCCCTAAGGCATGCTGCAAGGATGTCCACAATGCATAAGTGAACACCAGATCTCTATCAGAAATAATTCTTCATGGAATTTTATGCAGTCTAACAATATCCTCCATGAATATTCGAGCCATAGATGAAGCATTACAAGATGACCGTATAGGGGAGAAGTGTGCCACCTTAGTCAACCGATCAATAGTGACCATGATGGAATCATGCTAACGAGAAGACATAGGAAAACCAACAATGAAGTCCACCAAGATGATGTCCCATTTATATTTAGGAACAAGATGTGGATGTAAGAGACTTGTAGGGTGTTGGTGTTCCACCTTAACTCTCTGACACTACAAACACCTCACAAAAAATTTTGTAATTTCTCTCTTCATTCTAGCTCAGAAATATAGCAGACGAAGATTTGCATACATCCTCTTGACTCCCGAATGAGTAGAATAGGGAGCCCAATGTGCCTCAGTCATGATTAGGGTATGAAGACCCTCAATAGGAGGTACATACATGCAACCCAAATACCACAAAATGCCATTAGATTCTAGTGAATATCCAACAAAATTCCCTCTAAAACTTTATTCGACTCAATCTCTGACTTCACTTCCTGATACTAGCAATCTGTAGGAAGTTCTGCGAGGATCTAGCTCCTCAAGTCCACACCAAGATTCATTGTAGATAACTCATGTCTTTTCCGACTCAGAGCATCTACCACTATGTTTTCCTTTCCCTCAATCTATTTAACCTCAAAATCATATTCATAAAGAAATTCCATCTATCTCCTCTGCCTGGCATTCATGTTTGGCTATGTAAATATATACTGCAAGTTGCGGTCATCACTATGCAACTCAAATCAATTCCCCAATAGAGAGCGCCTTCATCTCACTAGAGCATGTACAATAGTGGCTAACTCTAAATCATGTGTGGGGTAATTTAGCTCATGATCCTTGAGCTTGTGAGACTCATAGGAAATCACATGACCTTCCTACATAAGCATGGCTCCTAACCCCTCCAAGGACACATCAATACACACCATGAAATCCCCAGTACGATAAGGAACTGTTAGGATGGGTGCACTACTCAACTTCTTCTTAAGGGTTTGAAAAGATGACTGGAACTTCTCTGACCAAATAAAATTCCTTCCTTTCCTCTGAAGAGAAGTGATGGGGTGTGCAATCCTTGAAAATCCCTAAACAAATCACTGATAATAGCCTACCAAACCCATAAAACTACAAATCTCAAGAACATTCATGGGCGCAGGCCAATCAATGATGGCTTGGATCTTTGAAGGATCCATAGTGATATCTTCACCAAAGATAATGTGACCCAAGTACTTCATTTCTATCTAAAAGAACTCGCACTTCACGAGATTTGCATATAATTGATTGTCTCTCAGACACTACAACACCTATCTCAAATTCTCCTGATACTCCTCCACAGTTTTTGAGTAGATCAAGATATCATTGAGGAACATGAGAAAAAATCTATCTAGGTAGGTATAGAAGAATCCATTCATCAAACTCATGAAAACTAATGATGCATTTGTCAACCCAAATGACATAACCGTGAACTTATAATGCCCATAGCAAGTGTGAAATGTAGTCTTATGTATATCTACCTTAGAGATACATAATTGATGGTACACTGACTTAAAATCAAATTTTGAGAATATCTTATCTCCCTTTATCTGATCAAATAGATCATCAATTCTTGTCAAGGGGTATCGGTTCTTCACCGTCACCCTATTTAGCTATTTGTAATCAATACACAAACGAAGGGAACCGTCCTTCTTCACAAATATCACCGGTGCTCCCCAAGGAGAGTCACTAAGATGAATGAACCATTTTTCTAACAACTCCTCTAATTGCAAATGAAGCTCCTAAGTAGTCATTTGATATGGAGCTTGGGATACAGGTTCAGCTCTGGGTATAAGGTCAATTCTAAAATCAATGTCATGCTTAGGTGGCATCCCCAAAATTTCACTAGGAAAGACATCTACGAACTCCTTAAGGAGAGGATAGTCATCAAGAGACACCTCTTGTCTCTCCCCCAACTCCAAGTCATTGACCAACATAGCAAACAATTGGCAACCTTGACGAAAACACCTCTTCAACTGCATAGCATAAAACATCCGTAAGGAGATGGGTCTTTGTATGTCAACAATCTCAACCTCGTTACCCAAATCATCTACACATCGTATAGACTTGTGATGACAATTTATCATTTCTTGGTGAGACTTCAACCAATCCATACCCAAAACAACATCATATGATTTGAGAGGTAGGATATGGAGATCCACCATAGTCACAAGTGACCCAATTCCCAAACTAGATTCATGAACAAGGGATTCTATCGCTACCTTCACCCCAGAGACCAATTCGACCTACCACCTAACACCTTGCTTTGCTACCACCAGTCTACAATGCTCTACTACAAAAGGAGAAATAAATGAATTTGAAGCACCAAAATCAAAGAGAATAGAGATATTAATGCCTTGTAACACACTTGATGCCTCCACCACATTTCCTTGATGTTCAGCCTTGTGGTTATCAACCATTGCAAATACCTGGTGTGACCTACCCGCATCACCCATCGTGGGCTCTAAAGCTACTAGCCTCTTACTGAAACCTATAATGTTCCTCTGAGGATAGTGCCTAGCAATGTGGCCATGTTGGCTGCAAGAGAAACAACTTGTGTGTCGACCAAACCTCTGCCACCAGAGGGTGCACTGAATTGTTGAAAACTATCTCGATTGGTTGTAGTATATGTACTCTTTGCATGCTGCTCAAAATAGTCACACTGAGCTCGTTGCCAAATCTGATTCTTCCTGGACTGAAATTAGCCACTCTATTGAGACTAAGAATTTTTTTATTTAGATTGAGATTTTTTCCATTGTTGACCACCCTTAGCGGGTGCATGCTGACTCCTAGAAGAGCCCATATCCTGAGGATTCCCACCTTGAGAACCAAATCTAGATGAAGGCGCAATACTAATCTGAACACCTGTGTGGCCTCCTAAAGCCATGGCCAAATGCTCCTCCAAAAGACGAGCCTTCTCTACAACTACCTCCATGGTCTTCAGCTTGAAGACTCAGACTCCTCCATTGATACAAGCATTCAATCCCCTAACAAAGTGTTGCACTAACATAGCCTCATCAATACCGATCCTAGCATACTACTTGATCTCATAGAACCGACACTCGTAGTACTCTACAAACATTGCAATCTATCTCAATTCATGGAACTAATCTGCATGGCATTGTCTCGAGTCATAAGATAGGAATCGATCCCTAAAAATCTCCATGAATAACTCCCAAGTCATGTAACCAATGTCGAGGTGCAATTTTTTCTCCTCTAATCGCCACCATGTAAATGTAAAACCTCTAAGATACATGATGGTGCACCTAGCCTTAGTGTTACTTGTTACCAAATTTTTACCTTCAGGTTCAATCAAGTAGAACCCCCTAAAATTTCATGCAAATGGTACATTTTTAACCTCCCTATGTTGCATTCAGTCATTCAAATGAAATAACCTTGAAAGGTTGCAAGAATTTAAAATCATTACATTTATATAAATGTATGAAACATAGAAATATTTTGCACATATTTTTTGAGAAAAAATATTTTATTAAGAGAAATATCCATTTAACTCACACAAGCCATGAGTTTAATTGTGGCTTGCTTATTCAATGCAAAACAAAATGAACATATACATGAATGAGTAAATGAATAAAAAGTGCATCTAGGGAGGGTAACCAGTCATTGCCTATGAATGATTGGTTATTTGTTGAGTTCTTCTTGGCTGGCTGTCATTCTGTGGTCCTAGTTTGTTCCTAGCTCCTTAGTGTCCCTATTTCCTGCAATTAATCAAACAATGTGTTAGAGCAGTCCTCTAAGCAATGACAAGTTACACACCATACATGTTCATTTATCCATACATGTATAAGTTAGTCCCAATCTGCATTCAAGTGACGTGCATTGCAAGTGTCCCAGAAAGCCACTGAAATTATTATACACACTTAAAGTAGGCATTTTATTTCTAACTCGTTTGCTTCATGTGTGATCATGTCTAAGTTTAGCATGTGGGTTGAACGAGGCTCCCACAAGGGTTGAGCCCGACATGCTAAATTACCAGATAATGAGCTCATTTGAGCTTATGTAAAAAAATTTAGCAGTGGTTTGCAAATAAATTATGGGTATAACACTCCACCAAGACAATTTTATGGTAGGTCAGTCAACATGTTGATAGAGTTTCAAGGTCATTGCATAGTCATGCTCACTAAGTTGTTAAACATTGCAATAAAAGATATTATGACTATGTAATTCATATCACAAGTAAATGATAGTACTTGAAATGAAAGGTGTGTCTCTTTATCACCAGAAAATGTTGATTATGAGCATAAATATGTACAATGACATTATTGAGTAAGCATGCTGAATCAAAATTACAATAATCAGGACAAGAATAACATTCATGGTCATCATCAAAGGTACAGCTAAAATATATTTTTCTGGGTACCAAAAGCAAATTTTAAAATGCAATTTTTATATTCACATGCTTGAAAAAGAGAAAAGAGAAGATGCATTAGTGGGAGAAGATACACAAATATGTTAGTCTTAGTATGACAGTGGCAGTCATAATAATTAAAAAAAAAAGTATGAAGATTCTCAGAAATTTTATGCTTGATAAGCTTTAACAAGAGTTTACATTCATAGGCATGACATTTTCAAGATGAGGACTGAATGCAAAAAAAAAAAATCAGTGCAAAGGAGCGAGAAAGTGTAGGAGACTTGAGCTCTCAGAATATATTTTTCTCATGTAAATCTAGAAATAGAATTGAATCAAAGTGGAATGAAAATTGGCTACAGATTAAAGATGCCATCCTAAGGAAGGATTTGAATTAAAACCTTCAACATCAAAATGGGTCTAGGATATGTGAAAAAATGTGGGGTTATAGAAGATACACATAAACTCTCCAGAAAATGTTTAAGGAAGTGTCCCCAGCATAGAGCTAAGTGCAACCTATAGAAGAAAATGGAGTTGTAAAGGCCGTGGAAGTAAGAGAGGCAATGAAAATAGGTACTCCATATGCTTCCTCACATGTTCAATTTACAGATGGGGAGAAGAGGATTAAAAGTACACAACATGAAAATTTTGTGGCAATTAACAGTGAAGGGTAGGGAAAATTTGTTAAAAGAAAAGAAAACACATGGAATTTTCTTGAAATGATGAACATTCAGCCATCAATCAGCTGATAAAAATTCTTACATCAAAATATGCACGCATCCACGAATGACTGCTACAGATTTTAAGAGGGAAGTAAAATGAAATTTCTTTGTTTTTGTCTGAAAACACAAAGAAAAGAAGAATCATGTGGTAAAAATTATGTAAGTAATAGCTTAACCATGGTAACCCATGAAGTATACAGAAATGCATAAGAGGGAGAAAGCAGAAAATAAAAGAGATATTCAGAAAAACTCAAATATTTTTGTGTTTCTTTTGTTCAGGAATAGGAAGATATAATTACTCTACAAGCACTATGGCCGTACAGAGAGATTTGCATTTTTTTTCTTCATGATGGTGGCGTGAGTTCTAAACAAGTAAAGAGGAAGAAAATTCAAATCCCCAAGTGTTACACAGTATGGTCGCGGCCCAAAATCACATTTTTTTCCCATAGCATACATAAAATCTTTAAGGATTATAAAAAAATAGAAAGTATTTTTCTCTTCTGCAGATATGGCTTGATGTCGAGCATCATTACCTTTAGAAAATAAGCAAAAAAATCAACCCATTCTCCCATAATACTTACCACTTTGAAGTCTTCATTTGTTTAAAATCTATTAGAATACAAGCCTGGAAATGTCATCTTCCTCATGGAGCTCAATGAAACCTTGTGGTGGTTGGAAGCAGAGCTTCAAGAAATTTTGAAGTGAAGAATAAGTGCTTCTTCTTCAACTTTACATCTAGAGTTTTTCCCTAATTTTGGCCGACAAAAAGATGAGAATTTTATGTCATTGTTTTATACAAATAAAACAAGTCAATTAATATATGACCACGCGACCAAGGAGAGATATTTTATGTCTTAGATAAAGGTATGATACCTTATGTATTTTCATAACTTTGGAAATATCAAATGCCACATCAACACATCAAATACCATCTTAGCACATGAATGACATTTCAACCTGTTCACACCTTATGAATATTCATGAATGTTTGTTTGCATATTTTATTCATTGTAAAATATTATGGCTTTAAGGTGGTGAAATTATAAGCCTTAATAGTCATATTATTATTTAATGCAAATGAGGAGAACTTGATCAAATGCCTTTTGCTTATGCCTTTCATTGCATCAACCTTTTACTTTTGCAAATGAGATAAATGTAAATAACATTATTTAAGTGATGTATTTATAAGTCACTTAGATAATGTTATCCTTATGCAAAATGCAATGATGGAGGTGTTAGTTTTCATGAATGAGTCAAAAGGGGGTGTAATTGAGGAATAATGAACAAAGCCAAGCATATAGGGGAGTTGAGAGGAGTTAGTAGACATTAAGAAAGAATATAGGAAGTATTTATTCACTTTTTGAAGAGTTGAGAGTTGGCATCTTTTCTTTGAGCCATGATGTTTAACATAGTCAAATTTGACTTTTTCAACATTCTAGAGCTCTTGTAAAGCAAATCCAATTGCTAGATTTATGGACTTATTGTTACATCTGACACAAAGAGGTTGAGTTTTCCTTATTTGGTGGAACTCATGTACTTAATCTTAGTACTACTCATTTTGTAGGGCAGTTCTGATTATGCAGATTTGGGGAGTTAGTGATTTCTTAGCAATCCTTTCTCAACTTATGTATGCTTTGTAACTCATTTGGGAATATGGAATACATAAATTACATTGGAAACCAGTGTTAGTTTCATCTTACCTTCATTTTTCTTTTGAATTATGCAGATTGTGAACTGTGCTTATTAGGTTTGCATTTTAATTTTTAAAATTTATGGAATTCATCTTTCCTTCTTAAAAAATATATGCAGATCAAGCCTTTTCATAAAGTATTTATGCATAAGCCTACAAAATTTATGTTGTGTAAATGCAAGAAACTATCATCAGTTTTCTAGTGTATGTTTATCTTTTGTTTCATAATTCCTGTCAGTTAGGTGTATCACCATAAGGAATATCAATTACTAGTTTTAATTTTAATTGTTTTCATTAGTAATCTTCCTCCTTTTTCCTTCAAAATCAGTAGTTTAGGTGATATTACCAACATAGGAAGTCGGCCTTTCCCGAAGGTTTGATCTTATTCAAATTTCATACCTTTTAAGATCATTCCCATGTTACACTGGATTGTTGAATTCCACATTCAACAAGGTGCAAAATCCAAGCGTTAACATTACTACCATAAGGATGCATAGAAAAAAACCTATCCATATCAATTAACCAATTTTCTGCCTCCAGTTCTCCACTGAAACCATCAAAAGTGGGAGGTCATGCTCTCAAAAGGTCTCTTATGTGACCTGCTACAATGGCATCCTAATCCGCTAATATGTCTCTCCTCCTAGGTGATCTTTCTCTCCCCTTGACCACCCGTTGCTCCTCCTCTTGCCTAGGGCCTAAGTAGCCAAGAACCTCCTCTAGCAACTAATGCAACTGCACTCCCTCTAACCTTGGATGATCCAAATTCTGACCACCACTATCCTGATCACTATCATGTGAGCTTTGAGAACATGTACTTTAGCGATTAGCCCTGCAGAAACAACCACAACCTCTACCATGGCCATGACCCCAACCTCTAGGCATGCTCTTATGCAACATTAGAGGGAACCACATTAGTTCAAGAGTTAAGCGCAAGGTTAACATAATGGGCTCAATTAACCTAGAGTACCCAGTGTTTGATAACTTGGTTATGATACCAAGTTATAATGCCTCGACACACAAACCCCAAAGGATAACACAACTAACAATTGTAGCACAATTGTTTTTTAAAGAAAAAGTAAAATTAATATGAAATGTAAATTAACATACAACACTAATAATGAAACTATACAGACACATCATCTACCTAGTCCTTTGGGGTAACATGACTATATTACTTGTGAACATTTCTAACATGACTCAATTCCCATAACAATGAAAATCTACTTACAAGTATTCATTTTGAAACCATTATATAGAATATATATATTTATATATATGATATATATATATTTATATATATGATATATATATATATTTATATATATTATATATATAATATATATATATAGAATAAATGAACAATTTACACACATCCATAACATTACATAAGCATTCATCCATGATCACATGATAATACCAAGGAATACATCAATCTCATTGATTATATGAATATACATCATTTCAATGATTACAATAGTACATTTGTGCTTCCCAACATAAGATGTGAAGGATTCAACAATTACATAATGTGATACAACTAAAATGAATGTAATACATAGCATCAATATTGTTTCCAAATCTAGTGAAGCTTTGGAATCATTGCAAATGGTACAACTCCATGCATCACGAACTTCGACTAGGAACCCAATGGATTGCATAGCATGTTCCACTTGACCATGTGGACCCTAATGTCCAACCCCTGTGCTAGGAGAAGACAATAAGAACCCACAATCCCAAAACAATCAAGCAGACAAGGCTAACAAGACTCCACAAACAAATGCAACAAGACAAAACATAAGGAACACCTGCTTCCAAAGGCACACAAAGGCAAGGGAACACAACAAGGATACTATCAGGGAGAGTTTCATCACATGGCCCTAGCATGGGTTATCTTGGCTTCCTCTCACTAGGCATCGGTGCCCATCTATGGTTATTGTGGTTGCTGCTCACTAGGTGCTAGCCCCATAGGGTGACACATGCAAAATCACCTACCTTTCATGAGGACAAGGGAGCGATCTTTCCAACCAGGCCTTATCATCCCATCCTTAGCCTAAGAAAGAACTATAGGCATAGGTGAGGCATCTACTTATCTTGTTTAATGTGAACCTACCCAACCCACTAGTTCATTAATTAGGTTATCAATTATTATGAAACTCTCCCATGGGTTATCCAAGCTGCCCCTTTGTACGTCGTCCCCCATGGAGATCCACTCTCCCTACTAGCATCAAGACAAACCATATAACATCTAGGGTGTACCCACTCGCACAAAGCACCAAAATCACAAAACCATATACATACACGAGGCACGAACCTTCTTGCACAAAGACCACATCGCAAAGAAAAACAATGGTGCAAGATTACAACCCACATGAACTCAATACAAGAATTAAGATCAAAAGTTTCACAAAGAACCAAACATGAAAATCCAAAATATGTCAAATATTCCCTTAGCCTTTGGAAGCCTAAAAAAACTGACTACCCATGAACTCACATTTGAAGGTAACTCAAAACACTACGGGCTTCAGCATAATCTCCAACATGAATTCAATGCATAAAATCTCCTCAATTCAAAACTAATTCAAGAGGACGACACAACATCATCGAACCATTAAAAATCAATCTTCAATCTCTCTAACACATTCAAAGTAATAATTTTAAAGAACATTTAAATCATCATTTACATTTTGTTTATACACCCATTATGAAATCATATAATTAAACTAACTCTATAGGTCTCTAAGTACACATTTATACATGAACAAATTTATCTTTATTTATAATCATAATATATATATTTATACATACATATATATACATATATATATATATATATGTGTGTGTGTGTGTGTGTGATTAAAGATGATTGCGTATAGATATATATATATATATTCATTAAATCTAACATAAGGATCAAATGTTCTTACATTACGTTGAATGCCATATAGGCGATTGGTTGCGTACCATAGGTTTGGACCCTAAACACAATAGCTACCCTATCTCTAGAGCGCTGGAAAAACTAAAGGAACCACCAAAAATTAATACATTCTATAGAGATAAGTAGAAAAGAAGTAGTCGCACCAGTTTAAATCGAAAACAAGAATTTATTTCATCAAATAGAGACAACCTAAATTTGAATATACAAAAAATGGAAACATATATTTTCAAGGGAAGGATACACCTAACAACAAAAGGGACACCCTCTATTAAGTCAAATGGATATACCTAAAATTGAAAGGGCTAAAGGAAACAATTTGAATAAATACTTTTGCACTATGAACAATCGATGGATGGAAGAAAAATATTGGAGGTGCTAAATGGCACAATCTAAAAGTAGGTGACTTAACAAAAGAACTACTATAATCTTTACGCAGGCTAAATATGTATATGTTCATCACCTAAAACAAATATGAGGTTTGCATAATAATACAGATCATATTAAGTTTCAATATTAAGGATTGAATATGAATCAACTTAAGAAATCGAAGGCCAAAAGAAATTTTGCATCCTAAAAGCATTGAATGGCACCCATGTTCTTGAGAGAATATTGGCACTGCTAAATGAAACAATCTGAAATATAGACTTGCATAAAATGAACAACAAATCTTTTTAAAAGAAATGATTTGAAACTATAGACATCTAAATTTGACCAGTTCCACATGGTCAAAATCATTTATTCTATTCATCTATTTCGTCACTATTAATTAAAAAATTCATTTAATTAATATTTCATCTTCTACCTAAGGTTCCTAAAGTATTTAATTGAATAATTAAATACTTTACCTTACCCCCTTTTCCTTTCTAAATTAAATAAAACATGTCAATTTTATTTAATTTAATCATTTGGCCTTTTAAAATCAATTTTAAATTCCTCCTTTTTCTCTCTCCTTGTCACGTCCTCCATAATCCTCTTCTAATCTGGATTAATTTAATTAATTCATGATTAAGATGTGCACACCCTTAATCAGGGATTAATATCACGTCCTCCAACTTTTGTCACTTGCTTCTAATCCCCTGTTAATTTCCTTAATCATGTATTTGGACAACCATAATTTAATCATCATGCCGCATTTAGCATATCCTTTTGGTTAACCTTTTACATATTCCATATTTGGCATTGACCCTCTTTCCCGTGTGAATTTTTAATTCACATTTATTCATCCAAGATTCCTCTCTTCCCCATGTGAATTTTTAATTCACATTTATTCTTTCAAAACTCCTTATCCCCATGTAAGTTCTAGAACATTTGACTTGTCACATCACTCACATGTGCCAAGGTCTTCTAGAACCTTTGACCTCTCACATCACCCACACATGTCAAAATCCTCCCCTTTTGGGAACATTGTCTTACCCACTAGATTTTTTCAATCATGTGAATTTTTAATTCACATTTATTTCTCCAACTACTTTCCTCTTCCCCATGGAGATTTTTGAGAAATTCCAAAATTCCTCAAGTGTCTCTTTCATTCACTTGGGGACTAGAAATTCCTTTTTGAGGAAATCTTCTCATCTCCTAAGGTACTTTCCAAGTACTTTTCCTTCCTCCACATCACATGTCCTTCTTCCACCTCACTTACACCTCATCACATCCTTGACCACTTCACCTTCTACATGTCAAGATGTGAGGGCTTGTAAGTCCTCAACTCACCATAGCCCTTCATTTCGGCCGTGGTGGCTCAATCTTGACCATTGAATTCTCTAGAGAATTCAATTACCTCTATAAATACCCCCTCTTCTAATGCATGTAGAATACTTAGCCATTTTATACCCTCATGCTATCAAATTGTCTAGTCATTTTTGCAAGCATCATCTTCTATTTGCCAAGCCATAAAGCCATCACTAGCATTAGCATCTTAGTTCAATTGCATTTTGGCCATTGTAGCTTCATTAAGACTCCATTATCTTGCATCCACCCCTTCCTTTCATAGCCATCCAAGGAGCACACAAGTCAACAACATGAAGGGCCAACCAAGGAGCTACACAAAGAGATATTATATTTATCTTGTTTTTATCTTTTCTTTGTGTTTTATTCCTTAGGCTAATCATTTGAAGTGATTCTTGTGTTTTCCTTTTTTCATTGTTATTTTGCATACTTTTGTTAGGGTAAAACACTAGGCTCACATTTCTGGCATTCCCGGTGGGACCCACAAATGGGTTCCATCTTTTCATGTTATTTGTTGTTTGAGTTCTTTGCAGGTTCAAGTCATAGAGAGGCAAAATTTCCCTTGAGGGGAAAACCCACCCTTGTAGAGGGGCGAACCCACCCAAGTGGGGTGAACTTACCCTTTCAGAAGGGTGAACTCTCCCACAGAATTGTTCTCTTTCATTTTTTTTTTAATTGTTTGTTACAGAAGGGCGACCTTTCCCAAGGAACTAAGTTTTCTGTAATTTTGTTTTCTAACTATTTGTTGCAAAAGGGCGACCTTGCCCAAGGAACTAAGTTTTTTGTAACTTTGTTTTCTAACTGTTTGCTACAGAAGGGCGACCTTGCTGAAGGAACTGGGTTTTCTGTAACTTTGTTTGCTCACTGTTTGCTGCAGAAGGGTGACCTTGCCCAAGGAACTGAGTTTTCTGTAACTTTTTTTGCTCAATGTTTGCTGAAGAAGGGTGACCTTGCCCAAGAAACTTAGTTTTCTGTAACTTTGTTTGCTCACTATTTGTTGTAGAAGGATGAACTTTCCCACCCAGAACTATGTTTTTTGTGCTATTTTCTAACTGTTTGTTGCAGAAGGGCGAGCTTTCCCAAGAAACTTGGTTTTCTGTAACTTTTTTTGCTCACTATTTGTTGTAGAAGGGTGAATTTGCCCACCCAGAATTGTGTTTTTTGTGTTGTTTTCTAACTGTCTACTGAAGAAGGGAAACCTTTCCCAAGGAACTAAGTTTTTTGTAACTTTTTTTTCTAATTGTTTTCTACAGAAGGGTGACCTTTCCCAAGAAACTTGGTTTTCTGTAACTTTGTTTGCTCACTGTTTGTTGTAGAAGGGAAAACTTGCCCACCTAGAACTATGTTTTTTGTGTTTGCTAACTATTTGCTATAGAGGGGTGACCTTGCCCTGCAAAGTGGTGAACATTCCCCAAACAGAGCATTTTGGGAGGTAAAATGGTTGTTTTAGCTTCATTCCTGCTTCATTTTTTTGTCAATTTCAGATTATAACTCCCTAACATCGGTTGTTTGCAAGGGTTTTTATGTTTTTTGCTAACGTTTATGCAGATTATTTCATGATTGATGAAGAATGAAGGATAAAACAATTAACATTTGCTTGCAGGACAATCCATTTACTTAGTTGTTTAAAGCTTTCCTTCTTGTCTTCGTTAATTAATCTAGGAACATAGTTTAACTAGGGGGAAGCAAAATTTGTTGTTTGTTGTGTCTATAAATCTATTTTTTGTGTTACCCAAGGAGGCATTAGTTTTTCACGCTTTCCCCTTGCACTTCGTGTGAGCCTAGGGAGTAGCTAAAAATGATTAGTGCTTTCTTTTTAGCGGGATTTGCTTAGGGATTTCATCACCCCAAGGGATGATCCCAACCATGCTTACCAACGGGGTATAGAAAGGGGGGAGAGCCAAAGTTGGGCCCCAATCAAGTCACATCATTTCTGGTGGAGTGTTGAAGCTAGGGTGATACCTAGCTAGACATGAAGAGTTGGTCTGAGCCTTTCAATATCTCGTTGGGGTTCCCGACTCATGCTTGTGACGGGCTAGTGTTCACAATTGTGCCTCATGTACTGAGAGTATATCGAGGACTCCCTAGAAGCCTTGTGCATCCTAGATTAAGAAATCTGATGGCCATACCCTTAACACTAATCATAGGATTGTGCTTGTTTGAAGTTTCTTCTTTTGGGAAACTAGTAAACCTTTTGACAAGTCATCCTTTTTTATTGATGTTATATTTTAAGTCCTTTCCATAGTCGTTTCCATCCAAGTCAAGTCCCAATTTTTGTAGAGGGGTGACCTTTCTCTGTAGAGGGGTGACCTTGCCCTATAGAGGGGCGAACTTTCCCCCAAAACAGTCAATTTCACCCCATTCATCTATCCCAAGCACCCGTTCACTCATTCCAAACATTTGTTCATCCCTTCCAAACTTTCATTCGCTCATTCCAAACATCCGTTTCTCATTCCAATTGCCTATTTCACCATTTGGGGAACTCATTTTATTATTTAGAGATCTCATTCCACCATTGGGGGAAGTTGTTTCATTGCTTGGGAATCTCATTTCACTATTCAAAATACTTATTCCATTTTCTAGTGAGCCCGTTTCACCATTTGTTAGGCTCGTTTGCCCAATTTAAGCAAAAACTAGTTGAGAACCTAAAACCTTGTTTTTTGTTGTGATCTAAGCACTTTCATTCTCTTCCATCCGCTCACAATTCATCCTTAGTCCATTTCCACTTTCCAAAAGTCATCACCCACATCATATAGGCATCTTTAGAACATCTTTAGGTTGCATTGTTCATCATCATTTCCCCTAAACCGTGTTTTAAAGGTTATTATCTGAGTTGACCTAGGCATTTGAATCTGATCATCATCCTACATATCAATCATTTTCTTCAACTCAATCAATCTGCTTCCATCTTGAGGTAGATTTGGTGTTGTAATTTATCATCATCGGCCCAATCAATCCATTTCCATCTTGAGGTGGATTAGGTGCCACAATCTTTCCTTTAATATCATCATCCAGTGCCTTAAGTCACCTAGGGTGATTTCCAAATTGGGTTTAGGATCCCTTACATCAACCAATCCTGGTTCATCATCTAATCCAAATCAAACTTATCCAATTTACCCAATCAATCCTATCTAATCTATCTAAATGATCTCATCTAATTAATCCTACCCAATCATCCAATCTCAATCTTGATCTTATCATCCAATCAATCAATCTTTGTTCAATCTTTAGAAATCTTCCACCTACTTCAGCCTTGCGTTAAATCTAGTCTCATTCTAATCCACCCATAGTTTTTTGCATGCCCGTTCAAACTAGATCACAAACCAAGAAGCAAATGGCACAACAAGGTCAAAGTTCCTAGTTGAACATTCCTCAAGACCCTAATAATGGGAGAAATATCTCCCAAAATCCAACTAATAGTTTGAATGCCTCTCAGGATCCTAACAATGGTGTGAACATCCCCCAAGACCCTCATAATGGTACTTCATCACAATCTGACAACAACGAACAAAATACTTCAATACTTTCCAATGAAAACATGATTAATCAGCCTGAAGTGACTGTTGATGAATACCTAAGCAATCCCACTAACGTCCAAATGATAGATCACCTCCTTGAATAACATGGGGATAAGATCCTCGCTAATTTACTCATGAAAGGATTGAAATGACCATCTGTCTTTGACATGTCATAGTATACCAACACTCAACCTCCACCAGTACAACAAGATCCCCAAAATGTTCCTAGAAATTCCTATGTTCATGAGGGTATACGCGTAGATAACTGGTATCATCATGAGTTTGGGAATGTTGTGATACATCAAGTTACCAATTATCCTCCCATTCCATCTATTATCCCTATCGTACCATTCGATCCTTATGATCCCTATGCCTATGGCATGCCACAAAGCATCTCATCCACTCCACCATTCCCACCTCAATATCTGGGTCAACCATCTGTTAACACTAGGGGCAACCCCTTTCTTGCATTAATTCCACCACTAGGACATGTTCCCACAAACAATCCCCTACCGAACCCTCAAGGTAATGCTCCTTATCAATCTATTGCTTCACAAGCACCACCATAGCATACTGCTACTATTTCCATACAACAACCTTTGCAATGAAATGTTTCAATTCTACAATAGAACATCCCACAGAAAAATGTTCCAAACTCGCAGCAACATATTGTCACCCATACACAACCTCCTCATCATACAACCAAAACTGCATCACACCCTCAACAACCACCCCATGGTCCTTCTACAATAGTCCCACCACAACAACACATCCCATCTCTCCCACCTCATCAACAATCACATACACATTTCTTCCCACAAACACATCATAATCCTCTCGTGTAGTATCTCTACCATCCATCCAGTACATATACTACCTATACTAATCCAAACATCCATATGACTACTCAGAATCCACTGCAGACGCAACCACCTCCTTACACAAATCCATTACAATCACATACCAATCCATACCAGCAGTAATCTAATCCACAACTTCCTCCGCATGTCACACAACAACCTAATGTCACATATAATTACCAAGCCAATCCTTATTATGCTCAGTAGCAGCCTGTACGTTAGCAAGGTGTCTCATCCACATCCTAGGTGTGACAATTTCCACTTCATCAGCAGGGTGCTCAAGCTACCTCTTATTATCAGCAATATCCACCTTACCAATAAGGGGCATCTACATACTACCAAGCTCCATATAATGCTCCATCCACTTCATACTACCAGCAGCAACCATCTCAACAACAGGTGCCTTTAGCCTCTTACCTATCATCGTCCCATTAGCATTACATTAATCCTCAACCTTCTTATGCTAATCAGTATCAACCTACATTCTCATACGATCCATATGCATTGCATCAACATAATCCACTTAATCCATCCAATCCAACCTCACCTATAAATAAAGACCTAGAGGAACTCAAAGCCACATTGAAAGATGTACAAGTGGGTACATCCAAGAAATCCTTCAAGTTTGGGGAAATTTTCCCATATCTGTTTGATCCTTCAATTTCACTTGTTCCCTTTCCAAAGCATTTTGAGATACCTAAGTTTGAAAAATATATGGGAACCAAAGATCCAAAAGCTCATCTGCAAGAGTTCTATGCACAATGTTAGGATGTTCAACATAATGACAATTACCTCTTGTTTCTATTCCCTAGAAGCTTAGGAGGATCGGCCTTAGATTGGTTCATGGGTCTTAAGAAGGGGACAGTTTCTTCATTCCCTGATCTTTCCAAATAGTTTTTCAAAAAATTCTCCTTTAATTTGGAAAAAGACATTGACACTCTAGACCTCTTGAAGGAGAAACAACATGATAGAGAAACTTTCACTAAATACCTGCAAAGGTGGTGAGTTGTCGCTAGCCATATGAAGTCTCCTCTCAGCAAAAAGGAAATGGCCACCCTTTTTGTGGCTAATGCCCATCCCAAACTGGAACATGCTCTTAATCTTCATTGTGTTACTACCTTCACAGAGGTTATCAAAAAGGGCCCCATCATTGAGAGAGCACTTGTTGTAAAAGGTAAAATTAAATTGTATAACTTTGATATGGACAAGTCATCTGGTGACAAATCCAGTTACTGAAATAAAAATAAATGCAGTCAATGATGGTGTCACTGACACTAAACATGTTCAAGTGGCCAATACCTCCCAGAAGCAACAACCATCCATGCCCAATGCCATATCTGTACCATAGGGGGCACCTCAACCCCCTCAACAATCCAGTCAAGGGAATGGAAAATACCAATACACTCAATTAGGAGAACCCCTCAGTGTCATGTTCAACAAGCTCTTGCATGACAATTATCTAATCACATATCTTGTGACCAAGCCACTTGATGAAACTAAGCCTAAACTAGCCTGGTTTAAAGAAAATGAATACTATGAGTTTCACAAAATTAAAGGGCATACCCTAAATAAGTGACAGAGTCTGAAAACATACATCCAAGATCTTATAGATCAAGGAGATATTCATGTGGATTCCAACTAGGCTTCATTGTCCAATGCTTAATTACAAATATATAAAAACACTTTCCCTAAACATAACCAAGATCCTAGCACATCTAATAACAACACCAACAACATCAGGTACAAAATTGTGCCACTTAACTATGAGGGTATCATCATGCACATCAAACAAGCAGAACCATGTGTGTCTATGATACATGTCAAATTAAAATAACCTCAATGTGTTGTTGCCACTCATCGTACCCACATTACTATCACTGGAGCCGCTGTGTTGACCCCACCATCTCCTATGAATTCTCACTACAACATCCTTGATCATCTAGGAAAGACTGCAACAAAAATATCCATCTTAGATTTGCTAAATTCTTCTCCTATATACCAGGAAATCTTAACAAAAGCTTTACAGGATGCCTGTGTCCTTGATAACATCAACCCCACACAATTCCAAGCCCTAGTTGGACATCTCTCATAAACCTACCAACTAGGTTTCAGTCAAAATGACATGCCTACCATCAACACCAACCACAATTGACCCCTTCATATAGAGGTTCTTGTTACCCAACATAAAGTAAAGAGGGTCTTGATAGATAATGGCTCTGCTCTCAACCTATGTACATTAAAATTCATAAAGTGGGTAGGATATACCCATATTGATTTAAGTAATCAGATTATCACCATCAAGGCTTATGATAATGCAAAAAGGGATTCTGAAGGGGTTATTGAGCTTCCAATTCAAGTTGGTCCTATTATACAATACACCACCTGTCATGTCCTTGATCTGCACCTCCCCTACAATCTTCTCCTTAGCTGACCATGGATCCATGTCATGTAAGTTGTCCCATCCACCTATCATCAATGCTTGAAATTCCCATTTCATGGAATGGAAGTTACAATACAAGCCGCTCCTTAGCCTTTTGAATACTTCTGCTCACTTGAAGCTTCGTTCCCCCACTCCCATTACTATCCAAGAGTTGAAATGGGACCACTTCTGACATCTTCATCCAATCCATCATCTAATTTATCGCCCATCACCACATCTGCCCCATCTTCTACATCTGATTCCACTATCACAAAGGTCTAGATCATTGACAAAAGATGTGGTGAGTATGAAATGCATATTGCTTTGAATGTGGCAACCATGCCACCCTCACCACACACATATGGTCAACCCTTTGAATATGCACCAAAGAATGAATAAAAGGTAGTCACCTTGAGCTCCAAAAATGTTGGCACTAGCACTTTTGTATCTTTCGAGTTACTAGAGTATATGCCTGAAGATGATATAATTCAATGGATATATCGAGAAGAACCTAAACGTAATCCTCCTTTAAAAGAATAGTTTCAAGAGATGTACCCTTGGCCCTCTAAGTACACTAAAAAGCACAATTATCAAGGGGGGGTCTTGGTCCAAAAGAGCTAGGAAGAAAGCAACCAATCGACACTTTTGCACATCTAAAAAATTCAGGCTTGGGCTATGACAAAAAGAAAAAAGGTCCTACAGCATCAACTAGTACCTCTAACCACGTGAGTGAAAGCGATGGTCTTTTGGAAGGTATACCAGAAGAAGAATGCATCATACACACGTATGATGATGTAGACCATGTAGACCTATCTTTCGTGTTTGAATTTTTATCCATTTGCACCATTAGCCTTTCCCTTCGCCATCCTGAACTCATTGATTGGGACCAACGTGACAGCACACATACCAACTGACTTACCTCAATGGATACCTATGTACACCTCATGGGATTGGGGGAAGATGGATGCCCTAGTCAAAAAAATAAGAAAAAGAAAAATCCAAAAGGGTCACCTAGTGAAAAAAGGCACTTCTTGACCCAGAAAAAGTAAAAAAAAAGGACATATCTAGTGGTGAAAACCCCAATGAGGCACCAAAAATGGGGAGTTCCTTCCCCTTGTAAGAACACAATGGTTTGAATGATCATCCATCTTGATAGAAGAAACACAAGAAATCAATTTGGGAACTGAAGAAGATCCCAAAATCACTTATGTAGCCAAAGCATTATTAGAAGAAGAATATTCCACCATCTCCATGATCCTCAAGGAAAGCAAGATCAATTTCACATGCGCATATTTAGATATGCCTGGATTAGACCCTGGCTTGGTTGTACACCATCTAGATGTGCATCTTGATACAAAACCAGTTAAGCAAAAGCTCTGCAAAATGCACCCACAAGGTGCCCTCTTGGTCAAGAAAGAATTGGAGAAATTGTTGGAAGCCAAATTTATAAGACACATTGACTACTCTGAATGGATCTCCAACATTGTGCCTATAGCCAAACCTAATGGGGATGTCAGAATATGTATAGAATTTCGAGATCTCAGCAAGGCATTGTCTAAAGATGAATTTCCTTTTCCAAACATAGACATGCTGGTTGATTTAACTGGAGGACATGAGATGTTGTCCCTCATGGATGGATTTTCTAGATATAATCAAATCAAGATTTCACCCGAAGATCAACACAAGATGGCCTTCACCACACCTTGGGGTACATTTTTCTATAATTTTATGCCCTTTGGGCTTAAAAAAGAAAGGGCAACTTATTAGCATGTAAGGATCGTCATCTTTCATGATCTTCTCCACATTATCATGGAAGACTATGTTGATGATCTCTTAGGAAAATAAAAAACTAGAGCATAACACCCTACAGTCCTAAGAAAGATCTTTGAATAGTTAGAGCACTACAAGTTGTGTCTAAATCCAAAGAAATGTGTGTTTGGGGTTATGTTAGGAAAACTGTTGGGTTTCATTGTCTCTCCCAGGGGCATCAAAATTGATCTAGCAAAGGTTAAAGCAATCATGGATATGCCTCCACCACGTAACCTAAAACAATTGAGAAGCCTTTAGGGTAAACTTCAATCCATCTAGCGATTCATTGCTTAGTTAGCCGATAAGTGTCAGTCATTCACTCACCTCTTGAAGAAAGATAATTCTTTTAAGTGGACTCGGCAATGTCAACTTGCCTTTGATAAGATCAAAGAATATCTGGCTCATCCACCAATTCTTATGCCAAAAATCCCTAGTAAACCACTCCTATTATGCATTTCTGGTACTTCAGTGGCACTGGGGGCATTGTTGGCCTAACACAATGAGTCATCCAAAGAAAGAGCTATCTATTACATTAGTTGGACCTTGGTTGGTTATGAACTAAACTATTCTCCAATCGAAAAATCCTATCTCGCCATGGTTTTCAACTCATAGAAACTTTGACATTACATGCTTAGCCATCCAGTAAAACTCATCTCCAAGGTTGATCCACTAAAATATTTGTTATCCAGAATAATTTTAGCTGGTTGCGTGGCTAAGTGGGTCATGCTTCTAAGTTAATTTGATATTGAATATGTGGATCATAAAGCCATTAAAGGATAGGTAATAGCAGATTAGTTAGTTGATGCTCCCTTGCTTGATGCACATCCTTTGGTGATGGAATTTCCTAATGAAGAAGTCTTTACACTAGCAGAAGCCACCACATGGACACTGTATTTTGATGGGTCATATACACACAATGGATCTAGGGTAGGTATCTTGTTTGTTACCCCCCAAGGTAATTATATTCCAAAGTCATTTAGACTTGCCTTTCCATGCACCAATAATGTAGCAAAGCATGAAGCTCTTCTCACTAGCCTTAGAATCGCAATCAACTGGAATATCACTTACTTAAGAGTCTTTGACGATTCATAATTACTCATCAAACAAGTCAATGATGAGTTCTTAACAAAGGATGAGAAGCTACTACCCTATAAGCGCATGGTGGATGACTTTAAGAAATCTTTCTCCTCTATTCAGTTTGATCAGATCCCTAGAATACAAAACAAATCTACTAGCACAATGGCTACAATTGGTTCCTTGATGGATATACCTAAAGATTAGACAAAATGTGAGTTCTTGATCGAACAACTTTTAATCCTTACATACGATATCCCTAAGAGTGAGATGGTGTGCAAAATTTTAGGTCCTGCATCCCCATGGTATCATGAAATCTATGCTTATCTCCATGACAACATCCTACCTGCTGACCTTACTCGCAATCAATGCAAATCATTTATCCAACATACATCCCATTACACCATCATAGGTGACACTCTTTATCACCGCGGATATGATGGAACTCTTCTACGGTGTCTAAACGAGGCTGAAGCTCGCACTACGTTAATAGAGGTACATAGTGGTTTTTATGGAGCCCACTCAAAAGGCATGACCTTAGCAAAAAGATTTTGAGGGTTGGTTATTATTGGCATACATTGGAGCATGAATCTTGTGACTTTGTGAAGAAATGATTACCTTACCAACAACATGCAGACCTAATACATGCTCCTGATCAAGATCTACAACCTATTGTAGCGCCATGGCCCTTTTCTCAGTGGGGTTTCAGTTTAGTCAAAAAGATATATCCTCCATCTTCTGATGGAAACACCTTCATTATCACTGCCACTGAGTACTTCACTAAGTGGGTGGAAGCTATACCACTCTCCCAGATAACAAGTACTCAGATCTCCAAGTTCATCCTATACCATATCATCTATAGATACGGTATCCCCTCTACCATCATCTCTGACAATGGTAAACCATTCAAAAACTAGGTTGTAAAAGAGCTTTGTAACACCTTTCATATCCAACACTGGTGGTCCATGCCCTACTACCCCCATGGTAATGGACAGGCGGAATCCTCTAACAAAACTCCGATCAAAATCTTAAAAAAGGTTGTGAACAGTACAGGCCAAGATTGGCAACTCCACATACACTCCACCCTTTGGGCTTAACACACATCCATCCGCACTCCTACTAGCACCACTCAATTTTCCCTAGTCAATGGTGTTGAATCCATCTTGCTGATTGAAGTTGAAATCCCATCTCTGAGAATATCTTTAAAGAATCTCATTACCGAAGAATAATCATAGGTTGCTTACCTTGCCCAATTGGAGCTCCTAGATTAAAAGAGGACCAAAGCATACAATCACCTTCAAGCATATTATAATCATCTCAAGAGGATTTATAACAAGAAATTTCATCCCCGCCAAGTTAACATCGGAGATCTAGTGCTTAAAGAAAATTAGCATACACAACAGGATCAAGATAAGAAGGGGAAGTTTGAACCTAATTGGTTGGGTCCTTATGTTATCACAAAAAATTATGGATCAGGGGCTTACTTCCTTGCCACACCTAAAAAGGAACACCTTGAAGAGCCTATCAATATAATGCACCTAAAGAGGTTTTACACTTAAATCAACTGGGTCCTCCTATCTTGCCATAATCTGAAAAATATAAAAAAAAAAATCATAAAAATCCAAAAAAAGTAAAGAGAAATAAATTCATCCTATGGTGAAAATCACTCTTGGTGGCACCTAGGATAAGTATTGTTGATGAAAACCTAGTAACAGGTGTCATTCGTAGAGAGATTAATCATTATCAACCTTGTGTCCTAGTTACTACATGTCTCCACATCCTATCTTATCCTATCACTTCATCTGTATCCCAACCTCAGCCACTTGGTATGTTTTGATTGAGCATTGGATGATCATATGCTATCTGTCATCCTAAGCTTTTATCCTCATCTGAGCTTGTGTCATTAGTCTGTTCATCTTGTTAGTTTGTCATCATCTAGGCTTTTTCATCATGTCAGTCTCCACTTAGATCTCATCTGGTCGTGTTGGTCTCTTTGGTCTTTGTTGAACTACATTGCCCCTAGGCTTTCACATAGGCAAGGTTCATCATTTGATCCACCCTTAGGGAATTTTGACCATCCCATGATGATCATCCATTATCTATCTCCATCATTCCCTTTGCACTCTTGTCCATAGTCGGTCATTGTTTGTCTTTTCCAAACCACGTTTCCCCTACAGTTTCATGTAGGAAAGGTCAATCTTTTGATCCACCCTCGGGGCTTTCCTTTTCTTTACTTTAATTTTTCATCATCTGATCTGTCTCCATCGGTCCTCTTTCCACTTTTATCCATGGTCTTTTCTTGAACTACGAGGGCTCTACACTTTCATGTAGGCAAGGCTAACCTTTGATCAGCCCTCGAGCCCCTAGGTTGTTAGGGTATTTTGGTCTTGTGTCAGTCTTTTGTCTTGTCTCTTGTGTTGTGTTGTCAAGAGTGACCTTATCCAGTTGGTTCTTCACAAATGGGATCCTCTAGTATCAAAATATCAGGTTAATGACAAAAATCCTACGTCCTCTGGGTCATTTTAGTTTAGTATCCATCATCGGTCTTCAATAGGCTGCATCCTTCCTAACAAACCTCATCAACCCCATCTACCCTTGTGATCCTATGGCTAATGACATTTGAATTTGATTGTGATTTTTTAATGCTTTTGTCTTTGTTTATTGTTTGAGCTCCCTATTACCACTAGTCAAGGTCTCCATAATTTATCATATTATGGTGTGCTTTCATGGGTAACATAGGGTCAATTTCTTGATAGTTTATTGTTGTTGTTTGTTGGGTTGTCCCCACGTAGTACCCACCAGGATCTCCAAGATCCTATGTTATGTTGGGGACATCCCTTTGTGCTTATGGTTATCCCAATACCTAGCCCGACCAAGGTCTCCACAACTTTGGGGTGTTGGGATAACCTTGTTTTTTGTGTTTGTTTTATGCATCAGATGCTAACTTTCCTTGGTTTCATATACCCTGGCATCTGGTCTCTTATGCTATAGAAAAAATCAGTGCTCCAAAGATGGCTAGCTAAAATTAAGATTGCATCTCATAACCATTTTTGTTACATCCATTTCCAACCATTAATCTATGATTTTGGTTGTGCAAATATTCCCCTTCTCCTATTTTTCTCAAGATATCTATAGTTTTTGACAGGTGTAATTTCACATCATACACCCATCACACACCCATATTCCCACACATGTCCTTATCGATACTTATGATCATGTTGCATTATAGGTTCATTGCATTTACATTAGCATATTATATTAATTTGTTTAGATTAATCATGATTGGTTCATTTTTATACCCATACATTATTAACATGTTACATACATCATCCCCTTCATCACAAATTGTTAGGTCCATAAAACATGCATCACATAAGTCCATATTCATTATACATAAAATCATAAATCATGCATACTCATTATACATAAAACCATAAATCATGCATCACATTAGGACCATATCCATCATAAATAAAATTATAAAACATGCATCACATCCTACACATATCAGCATATATCATCATAAACATGTACACATAATTACATCTTCATAATCATCATACACATACACATATGCATAAAAAGAATCATCCAACATCAACATAACATACTATCAATAAAGGTTGTCGCATATCATCTAAATATCAAAACCAAATATCCATCACATGGTCCATAATAATGTCCATCAAATCACAAAATAAGTACAAGTACAAGGATCTACATCACTGCTACTATGTATTATCCATCCACCCTACACCTGTCAAAATATGGTATCATGTCACCTACCAAAAGAGTTACCCATGTCCGACCTCTATGGAGAATCAGGCACCGGTCCTTTGCGAGGGAGTGTCCCTTGTGACTCATTGTATCCTCAAGTCCGTGTCCCTAGTGACTGGGATGGTGCGGGAATCTGAGGAGTCTGTCACACATATTGAAACATGCATTGTGTCAGATCTAGAACTACATGCTAATAGGTGATCATCCGGTAGTTTGCCTCCCTCATGTACTCTGCACTTTGTATAGCCTGATATCTGGTAGCATTCCACTCATGTCTATACCTATCTCGGTCTCTAGTAATGAGTCCTCTCTCTTGTGTCCATGCATCTTGAGCCAACCTCAACTAATCTCTCTTGCTATCAGCCCTGCCACCTACTCTGCAGCCCTATCCCTCTCATCCTGCATCAATGTTTGCATACCCTGTATCTGAGACTGTAATATTTGCGCCCCTGACTCTATCTCCATCCCATCACCTTGGGCTACTTGTGCTCGATCCTGTGCCACCTCTCTCTCTACAATCTTTTCCTGAGCCACTATTGCATCCCTCTCCCACTATAAGGTCCACACCTGCTCTATAGCCCTATCTCTCTCCTCTTGCACCACCTATAACTAGGTCTTCGCTCTGTCTCTCTCACCCCAGAGGCCCTACACATCTACATACATTGTGTCTCTCTCACCCCAGAGGCCCTACACATCTTCATAAATTGTGTCCCTCTCTCACTAAACCATCTCTAATCGGGCCTCTACTGCCTCCACCCTCTCCCTCGCATCCCCTAGAGCTATCTTTGTAGAAGACACCATGTCCTAGAGCTCAGTCCTCTCCCCCAATAGTCCTATCATTTGTACCCTCAACGCCTCCATTTCCCTCTCAACTTGTCACTGACACTCTATTGAGACCTACTTTGTTGCCCCTCTGGACTCTAGTTGTCCCCTCGCCTATGCTATGGTCATCACTACCTGTAGTCTATCCTGATCCCAGGTCACCTTGGACAACTCACCCATACTCCCTTTATCTCTACTCGTAGCTCATATCTCTCCCTCTCTACATCATGTACCTTTGAGGTCAAATGATCCACGATGAAACCATAATCCCTCTATTCTATTGCTTGCACTATGTCACCTCATCCTTTGCAACCCTAAGCCTCTATTTTGTCATTTGTAGCCTCGCCTGGGCCCCCCTCAACAAAAAAAAGGATCCTCAGCCAGTGCAGCTGGAACTACTACTAATGGCTCCACCATGTGAACATCAACATCCATCACATCCATCCATACCTCATCCCCACCCTGCTCGCCACCCGAATCCTCCTTAGTTGTCCCCTCCTCCCCACCCTCATATGTTGTCCTACAAATCTCACCTCCCCCTCAAACTCCTCTCCCTCCTCACTCATCCCTATCTCTAGCACGTGGGGCTCCTACTCATCTCTGATCTTTGTCTAGGCCTCCCTCTATTGTCTACTCCTCGTCACCCCCTCTAACTGTCCTCTAGCCCTGGTCTCATCCTATGCTCCATCCTGCTAACCTACAGCCCCTGCATCCTCCTGTTCAACCTTGCTCCTCACCAAAACTTTCCTCAGCCATACTCTACTCCCTATGCTTGTCTGCTTCCCTGCAACTCTTGCCTCCATTGCAAGAACATCCAACATCTCAACCTTTGATCCCCTCCCATCTCCCTACCATTCCACAACCATCTTTGTCCCTCTACCATCACCTGACAATGTTGCATCCATCCCCTCCTCCGCCTCCTTCCTCACTCTCGAACCCCTCCATCGTCTCCTCCTCCTCATCCTCTCTAGCTATCCTATGGCCCTAACCTCCTCTTGTCCTCCATCTTGTTGTCCTACTACCCCTGCATCCTCCTGCTGACCCCTCACCCCAGCTGCCTCTTATTCTCTCTACTTTTATCCCCTCCTCTCTCTACCCTACCTCGCCAATCATCACTCATCATCTAATCCAAACCCTAAAGCCCTCACAATAGGCTGTGCCAATGTAATCCTATCCCACCAGTGGTTGTGAAACCACCTGGCATATCATGATGTCACCCCTACATCTACCTCCCCAACAGACCTCCTCGAGTAGGGAACTCACTCCACTAACTCCCAATCTACTCTAGCTGCTCTTGGTGAAATACGAGCTCCCCATGGCCACTCTCAGTTGATTCGATGAAACTTGTCGGGACTTGAAGGGATATCCTTGGTAAACCCAAACTATCTCGCCACTCTATCTAGTCGGTGTGCCTCCACTATGAAAGGCTCCCTCCTAATCAAATAGCATTTTCTCATGAAGTAGTCTTGATGCCTCATCTCATTCTCCCTCCATCCCACAAATCATTGCAACATGTATGGATGCCATACTATATCATCCTCTTGCAAGTCATCAAAAAATCTCCTCCACTCATCCATAACACCCTACATCTCGTAACTCAAAATCCAACCCTGCTCCTACCCATACCACTAGGCTATAGGTGTTTCCTCCTCCACTCGTCCTCTCCTCACCACTAATGGTCTAATAATACTAATATGCTTCCAGGCCCATACTTGTAATAAATTCACATGTGTTACACTCACTACCTCTCGGTAACAAATGGCATGCATATCTCTGCACAAATGCGCTAATACACATGTGCTCCATGGAAATTGTCCCCTCTTGTCCCTCAACAATATGACAGATCACCTCCATAAACCGTAAACTACAGATGCACCTACTATGGTCTGACAACACTATTCCACTGATCAATCCACACAAAAAAAGTGGTAGTGCTGACAACCTTAGTGACAAACATCTGTCCACATGTAACTACCCTTTCTGCACAGGTAGATCATCTCATCCAAATAACACAAATATGGTGTGATCTAGCTCTACTCTTGTCGATACCACCTCACTCACTAGCTACCCTGCTATGGGAAGCCTCAGGATACGCCACACATCCTCTAGTGTAGCTGTCATCTCCCCCATCGGAAGATGGAATGTCAATGTCGCCGAACTCCATTGCTCTATGAGTGTTGTCAGCATAGCTCGATGGGCTCTCATCGATGGATAGCCCAATAAATGTAGTAATCATGCCTACTCCAAGGCATAATGGTTTGCTCTGGTCATGGCCACCACGGTCACCGCTAACACCTCTGAATGTCTCTCATGGGTCTGCACCAAGTCAAAAATCTGCATCCACACCACTCCACATGTCAGTCCATTTACCTTTTTTCTCTCTTAGCCCTGGGAAATCGTGTTGCTAATTTTTCCTCCTTTTCTCACTCATCCTTTTTTTTGGTTTCTACCCTCTCCTATGGACCCGCCTCCTTGCGGGGCGAACCCACCCTCCAATTGGGGAGTACCCACCCTCCCATGGGGCAAACCTACCCCCTTGCAGGGTGGACCTGCCCTCCCGTGGGGTGGACCCGCCTCCTTGTTGGGCGGACCTGCCCTCTAGTGGGGTAGACTCGCTTCCTTGCGGGGTGAACCTGCCCTCCTTGTGGGGTGGACCCACCCTCCGATGGGGTAGACCTGCCTCCTTCTGGGGCGGTCCTGCCCTCTTGTAGGGTGGACCTGCCCTCCTGTGGGGTAGACCTGCCCTCTCCCAGGGTAGACCCACCCTTCAGTGGGGCAGACCCACCCTAGCCCAAGGAAAATCCACCCCCCATTTTTCTACCCCATTTGAAAAAAAACAATATGTTTTCCCCCAACCCATTTTTCTACCCTATCCCAACCACAAAACCCAATTTTTCAAATTTTCCTAAAAATTACACAATACATTAAAAATGCTTAAAATACCAGAAAGGGTTTTGTTTCTAACCTAGCGTGGGACCGTGCGCTTGTGGTAGAATCTTCACACCTCTTTCCCCCAGTGGATAATGTCCAAGTCATAGTTCTCTGGCATCGTTGGTCCTCATCTTCTTCCTCTCCACTCCTCTTCTTTCTTTCTCTCAACTACTACAGTGCAAATGAGGTGAGGTAATTCCTAAAATCACCTTATATCCCTTTTCCCTCCTTTTTCACTAAAGGGTATTTTTTACCTTTTATTTAACTTTTTTTTCCTCCAACTAATTGCCTAACTTCCCAGGGCCACCATTTGCACACCATATGTCCATTTGACTTCGTTCAAAATTCAAACCTACTTGATTTTTCAACCTCTATCTAGCCATGCCCTCCATTTTCTCATATTAATAAGTCACTCAGGGCCCCTTTTTCTTCCCCAATCGCCCTCTCGTGGGGGCATACCCTATCATTTTCTCCATTTCCTCCATCACAGTCATTCCCTCCCAAAATTGGGGGATCTCCATTTATTTCCCCTCTGTTTGGGAAGCTCATGTATCTCTCCCAATGCTGGGGCATCTTTTCTAGTCGCTTCCTCTATAGAGTCATCTACATTTTCTTTTATTTGAAACAATGTTATTCTAATAATATTTTGAAGAGGGAAAAAATGTAGACATCTAAATTTGACCACTTCCACATGGTTATAATCGTTTATTCTATTCATTTATTTTGTCGATATTAATTAAACAATTTATTTAATTATTATTTCATCTTCTGCCTAAGGTTCCTAAAGTATTTAATCGAATAATTAAATAATTCACCTTACCCCCTTTTCCTCTCTAAATTAAATAAAACATGTCAATTTTATTTAATTTAGTTATTTGGCCTTTTAAAATCAATTTTAAATTCCTCCTTTTTTCTCTCTCCTTGTCACATCCTCCATAATCCTCTTCTAATTTGGATTAATTTAATTAATTCATGATTAAGATGTGTACACCATTAATCGGGGATTAATGTCATGTCCTCCAACTTTTTCCACTTGCTTCTAATCCCCTGTTAATTTCCTTAATCATGTATTTGTACAACCATAATCTAATCATCCTGCCACATTTAGCCTACCCTTTTGGTCAACCTCTTACATATTACATATTTGGCATTGACCCTCTTTCCCATGTGAATTTTTAATTCACATTTATTCATCCAAGATTCCTCTCTTCCCCATGTGAATTTTTAATTCACATTTATTCTTTCAAAACTCCTTATCCCCATGCAAGTTCTAGAACATTTGACTTGTCACATCACTCACATGTGCCAAGGTCTTCTAGAACCTTTGACCTCTCACATCACCCATATGTGTCAAAATCCTCCCCTTTTGGGAACATTGTCTTACCCACTAGATTTTTTCAATCATGTGATTTTTTATTTCACATTTATTTCTCCAACTACTTTCTTCTTCCCCATGGAGATTTTTGAGAAATTCCAAACTTCCTCAAGTGTCTCTTTCATTCTCACTTGGGGACAAGAAGTTCCTTTTTTAGGAAATCTTCTCATCTCTCAAGGTACTTTCCAAGTACTTTTCATTCCTCCACATCACATGTCCTTCTTCCACCTCACTTACACCTCATCACATCCTTGGCCACTTCACCTTCTACATGTCAATATGTGAGGGCTTTTAAGTCCTCAACTCACCATAGCCCTTCATCTTGGCCATGGTGGCTCAATCTTGACCATTGAATTCTCTACCTCTATAAATACCCCCTCTTCTAATGCATGTAGAACACTTATCTTGTTTATATCCTCATGCTATCAAATTGTCTAGTCATTTTTGTAAGCATCATCTTCTATTTTCCAAGCCATAAATCCATCACTAGCATTAGCATCTTAGTTCAATTGCATTTTGGCCTTTGTAGCTTCATTAAGACTCCATTATCTTGCATCCACATTGTCCATCTTGCATCCACCCTTTATTTCACAACCATCCAAGGAGCACACAAGTCAACAACATTAAGGGCCAACCAAGGAGCTGCACAAAGAGGTATAATCTTTATCTTGTTGTTATCTTTTCTTTGTGTTTTATTCCTTAGGCTAATCATTTGAAGTGATTCTTGTGTTTTCCTTTTTGCATTGTTATTTTGCATACTTTTGTTCGGGTAAAACATTAGGCTCATAGAAACATCGAATGGAACTCAATCAATAAGGAGTACAAGGTAATGATTTTGCATCCTAAAGAAAATCAAATATGTAGCATAAATATGTCAAATTTCTAGACAGACATTACGCATGCAGCAACAAAATTGAAAAACATAAGAAAATTTAATATTAAGCATAAAATTTGCAAACAACAGATGAAACGAGAACAAGATGATGTCAACCTGAAGTCCTACACTCGAAGATTGGGAAGATGTGTTGAAATGATCTCTTTTGCATCCACAAATCCATTCTCCAAAAGAACAAATTTTTAATCTTCCAAAAGTTGTATTTTTTTCAATAAAGAAAATATTTGCAGAGCAAGTTTCTTGTTAAGAGCCAAAAAAACATTCTCCAAAATGACCAATATAAAAATCCAAGAAAGAGATCAGTTTTTGAATCCAAAAATCAACCAATATGACAAGTTTCTAATTCACAATTCAGTTTGGAGTCATGCATCTGCACACACTCCACTTTTTCCATTTTAAAACTTACTTTCACAATTAGTTCAAAAATATATTCAAATTAATTATTCTATTTTAGAATTATATATTCTTTCCAAATTTAATTTATTTTCACACCACAATAATAGTAATAATATTTATCTTTATTTATTTTTAATTATTAAAACATTTAATCACATAATTTGATGTAATAACTAATTATCAAAATTCATATACTATCCTTTCACAAACATACTTTATTTACTTATTATTTTAATTCTAAATTAATTTAAATTACCTTATAATCAATTTAATTTAATTTAATTGATTAAACAAGGCCATTCATAATATTAAATTTACCACATAATTTCAATAAAAAATTAAACAACATAATAATGAGCAACAACATGACATCACAATTTAACCAAATAACGATAGACACCAAGCGAGACAACTGACAAAGAGTACAAACTAGATAGATAAGGTAACAAGATGGGTACTCATCCTCATAGAGGATAGTAACAAGGGTAGGGGACCTTTTGTCATCTTTATTTTCCACATCATTTCCATTGGGTTTTAAGGAATGCTCAGACCTGACAGTGCAAGTGGAGTCGATGCCTGGTACCTACAACCTACATCAAACAAACTATCGAACAACATATATATATCAAACAACAAACACACTGTGAGAGGAAATCGTAGTGTAGTAGGGTGCTCATGAATGAGAAATGCTACAATGTCCCTCCCACCAAGACCTCAAACAATAACCACATCATCGAGTAATAGTAATTACACCATAAACAACATATATCAATCACTAACCAGATACACAAGAAGCATAGTCATATGCCCACATGATACACATTGTTAAATTAATCCAAACACACAACTAACTCCATATATCCATCATAACATAAACATCAGTCAATAGTGTCATGATCATCAAAGTCAGATAAATTGTCCTCCAAACCAATCTAGAATGGTGAAACAAGCATCAACAAGGTCTCAAAGTACATAACATATCATGATGAGTATCAGTGTAGTGAAAGCAACACGAGAGGCACTACATAATTTCACTATAGATGATATTTTTTATGTGCATATGTGTGTCCCTCAAAATCATATGTGACAACTTCTCTCAAGCCACATGCACCAATTTTATTAGTTAAAATTTAAAACTTCACTTGTAAGAATAATAGCACATCACATTGTGTCATCAAAAATTGTATAGTTGGACATTTTTATTCTCACTTGAGTCTCTCTCATGGACTTTGGCTTGATTTTTCCTAGATTTAATGTTGTAATGTGGCCAAGACATTCACATTAGGTCTTGGACCCTTGAGAATCATTAAGTCTTCTAGGTTGTCTTGTAAAAGTTTTGTGAAGTGTTGTAACCCACTTTCACACTTTTTTAGGACCCTTTTATTATAATTCACTTAGATAACCTATTTTTATCACTTACTAAGTCTTATTTTAAAGTGTTGTAAAGAGTTATAACAAACTCTCACGCTTTTCTAGAATTGTCATCACTAAATTGACCCTTTCTTATGTTTAAATCACCCCTTAATGCACTTTCTAGCCATACTTAAATGTATTTTTTAGAATATTCCCATTAAACCTCATTAAATACACTTCAATCCCAGAAACCTATTAAAATTTCCCTGTGGGACCAAGTCACCTCCTGGGGCGACTTAGTCCCACTGGGTGCAAAAATCAAAATAATTTTAATTTTCTGGCTGGATTTTATTCTCTTACCCTTGAGGTCAGCCTGTGATGTGTTATTTTTGGGAAATATTAGAAAATCAAGTATAAATAAAGGGTTTTCCTTTCATTTTAGACCTAATTCATCCAACACTCGAACAATCTATCTCTTAATCATTTTCAAGCATTCGAGCACTCTAAGCATCATCAAGTCATCCATTGGAGCACTTCATTGCATATCTTCATATTTCTACATCAAGGGTTTGGTGAGTTTATGACATTTCATTTTTTTTTATTCATCATTCTATCTTTATTTCATTTTATTTCATAGGGTTTGATTCCCAAATCAGGGTTTGAAACCCCTATTCCCTAACCCTTAACCATTTTCCCCCTCTTTGCATGTGTGTTTGTAGGTCTTGTATGTAGATTTTTCAAAGAGAAAGGTGTCAAAAAGGTTTTTTCAATCCATCAAAGTCAACAAAGCCCTAATTGAAGCTTGGAGATCTCTTTTATCTCATTTTCTATAGAATCTAAACCAGACACTTATCAAGAACAGAAATGCAGACTGAAAGCTACAGATTCTTGCCCCAAATTTCTTGTGATTCCCAGGTGGACTAAGTTTCCATCTATGGTGAATTAGTTCCACTGCCAGGCCTAAAAAGTGGTTTTTGCATTTTTGGGTACCCATTTGGCAGATTCCTATTCTGACAGATTTTCCCTGAAACTGGACTAAGTCACCCAGCTTGGTGTAAGTGTCTCAGTCAACATTTCCAGTCAACTCTGTAGGATTTCATATTCCAGGTGCACCTTTCTAGTCTTGTTTAATTTTGTCATTGTTTACTTGCATTCTTAGGATTTTTTGCATACACCACTGTGTTTTCAAACAAGTTACATTTCTTAAGTTTTACATTAATAATCAATATCTTTTATCATTTCATTACATTTGGGCATATTTAATCCATTTATACATTAATCTTGAATTTTTACATTGCATTTTGGCTCCATTTCTTTCCTTTTAAGTGAAAAACCTTAGAAGTGCTAGAGAATAATGGATACCCAAAATCGGTGTCCACACACATTAAAAAAGTTACACCATGAATGACATAAAATATAAAGATAACATTAATTAAGATTCCACTAGATAATTTGAATACATTTTAATAAATGGATTTTTAAAGCTATTACTTTCTTGCACAATCAACTTTAATTACTTACCCAACCAACTAACTTTAATTTATTTACTAATTATCCTAACATTATTTACTAACATATACTCTAATATCTATGATGTAATATTTCAAGCATTACCCCTCATTACATCACTCCAAAAAAAGGTAGGAACATGGGTACCAAACATTACCTAATGAACTTGGGGAACATAAAAGTTATCTATTAAAAACATGCATGTTATCAAAAATAATGAACCACCACTGATTGGAACACACTTGGTATTCATCATCAAAGCTATTTTGATGGGGACACACACGCTATAAATAATAATGAACTTACTAAAAACATAGGTAGGGACCACATACTAGCCACAATACTCTTTATGTGATTAGGGATAAGCACAATTTCCATAAATATAAAAAATCCCTCTTGATCAAAAAATAAGAAAAAAAATTGATGTCTCCCAAACAATATACTCTCTCTAATTAAGAAGGTATCTCCAATTAGGAATGTACCATGAGAATGTATAAATCCCAATCAATGAAATTGTGCATGAAAAATATCCAAAAGAATAAGCATTAAATGTGGTCATGTTTAAATATGAAAAATAATATTTAACAATTTCAACCAATAATAAACTATTATAATAAATTTACAAATGGATCTAATTATTTGAAACATAAATCTTACTACCTAAAGTGCATGGACATATATGTGAATTTCCTATGTTGTACAAAAGTTCTAAAGAGTTTTGATTGTGTATAATATTTAAACTCGAAATATAATTTTTGCACATCAACTATAGAAATAATATCTATTATGGATTGCTCATCACTAATAAATAGAACTTAGTACATCTAGGATCTTCTCATTTTCTTTAATAATTATTAGCCTCAACTATTTTATCTAGGGTTTATTTATGATATCTAACTTATCACTTTATTAAACAAGTTTAGATATTGTAGGATATTATTTTTATGCTTACATCTTTATGAACCTCAACTCCTCGATTCAACATAGGTTTTTACCCTAAGTATCCTTTGTTAATTTTTAGTTAAAATTTTATAAATTTATCTTATCTTTGATTGATATTTAAACTTTCTATGGATCACTCTTTGTAATCTTCCATGATGGATGCACAAAATTTGACTCATGATGATACTCCTTTGTATGATAGCCACAAGTTGGCTCTAATAGTTGTAGGCTTCCAGAACCCTAAAAATATTCACACATAAGCCCCAAGGGATACCAACAAAGAGAGGGAGGCTTGTAACTTATTACATAATGAATAAAGGCATGGTTGTAATATTTTCCCTCCTATAGCAATTATTTTTACACACAAATTCCAAACTAATTAGCTAATTTTTACACAACTCAAGTGTTTCACATGCTCATACATTAGTACTTCATAAGAAAGCTGAATTTTTTACAACTTAGAATGGAAACCGAGTATAATTTCATAACTAAATAATGCTAGCATCATTAACATAGCTTAGGGCATGTATATGACATGTATTTTCTATCTAAAGGAGTTGGAATGAGACAAATATTTGAGGATTTACACATAAAATCATAGAAATGTGCATCAATCCTTTATGTACACATAACAAAACAACTATTGAGAAGGAAAAATCACTAAATTTTATTGATATAATGGTGTTCTTACAATTGTACACAAGCTTGATAATCAATTTCCATGAGTTACAATGTTTTCATACTAAAAAAAACCTTTGGAAAAAGTTACAATACATAGCTAAGAATATCTAGAACCCCCAAATATGTCTATAGTCCTTCCTGTTATACTATTGAATAGCTTGATTGACATTAGGAACATGTTTTGAGAAAAAATAGCAAGTGTTTACTTCAATTTTTTGGTTCAAACCTTCTTAGGCATCCAATCGAGTTGTCTATATTTTTTAGCTCCCTAAAGTGCTCCATGATGCTAGTTGAATATATAAACTTTACTCAATTTTACATATTTCATTGATGATCCCTTTGTAATACTCCTAGATGCTCTCATCTACCTTAAATTAGGTCAAACTACCTCCTATATTCCCTTGATTTGTTGCACATGTCATCTAATAATCCTAGATATCCTCAACTGTGTAGCAATTGGTCATCAATTATTCTCAACTATTACAACCTCTCATCCCACATTTTTAGGAAATGTGCAATAAAGTTTGAAATGCTTAGAAAACCTCTTAAGATTGTATTCCTTTTAGGGAAAGTATTTGACATGTGCTTCATTTATGAAGGCTTCTTTACCTTTTCTCTCTCACCAACATTAGTCATTGTTCACCTTCCTTCTTCTTTTGGCCAAAAAATCTATCTTTCAACACCAAAAATTCTTTATGAGAACCTTTGTTACTATCATGTATTGTGTTAACTATTTCTCTTATGCTCTTCTACCCTTGATCATAATTATAAGACCCCTTTTCTAGCATTATCCTTATTATGTGTCTTTTGACTCTATTACTCACTAGGTCCAATATGCTTAACATGTATTCAATTGGACTATCCTTTATAGAAGTTTCAATAAGATTATATTTTTATTAATGATTTTCTTCTACCCACTTTGTCCTTGGCTTTATTGTATGCCAAGTTATTAGCATATATTTTAGTACAAGAACAATCTCTTAGATGTGGCATATCTCTACTCTAGAGGCTTGTACTGTGAGATTTTGAATGGCTATACTATGCTCTTAATTATTTCCTCTCTTTATAGTGCTACTTCTATCTAGGTTTTCCACCCCCTTTCATTGTCATTTTTAGGTCCCTAAAATATTTTCATCTAGGCCGCCTATGCTCATTGATCATTTTACTAGCTATTGGTCTTTTGATTGTTGTCTTTCTTCTCATCTTTGAAAATGTATCATGTGTTCACTCTCCATGGATCTATATTCTATTTTATGTCCTTGAATTCATTGTCTAAAATTATCAATAAAACTTGTCCTTGGTCCCTTATCCCTTACTAAGTACTCCTTAAGAAATTTATCATTCACTACTCAAGAAAGCTTTACATTGTCACAATCAACTTGAATATTTTTCTAGCATAAACTAGATATTACTTTTTCTCCCATCAATTTTATATGAGTTACTCTAATATGTAGTCTAGAACCCAAAAAAATGAACAAAGGGTGAAACTTAAATCTCCATTTGGGAAAGAATTGACTCAAGGAACTTAAGATAGACATCATCAACAAAAGGTGTAATAATAGTATCAGTAGGAACCTTTTCCAAAAAGACACCAAATGATCCTATCTTATCTAGACCTTTGTTTCTATTATATTCTTCATTTCTTTGATCTCTAGTCCTTTCTCTATCTTTGCTTTTCTATTACTCTTGAATATGCTCTAAGCCCTTTTAAGGATTTCTAGTCATCATTCTCTAGCTCCTTCAACACTGTCATCTAGCAAGATCACTACCATTACCACATAGGATACAAGGTAATTGTGAAGCCCAAGGTCACTGTCCCTATGGATGATGATTTTCCTTTAATTGTGATGTTTTTCTTTGATATTGGTGACTATCCTTTATGTTTTCCTCAAAACTGACATTCTTTGGTGATATTGTCATGCAAAACCACCCTTTAATTTTTTTGGCTTTGACAATGTTAATAAGAAGTCATAAAGATAGAAATATTTGTTTATAAATTTTGTATCCCTAAATAGTTATAAAGACAATAAAGCTTTGAATTTTATGAAACCCTATCTAAGACATAGGCACCCTAGGTGCCTCTATCTTGCTATTGTTGGCTCAAATTTGGCTCAGATCCCTATTTTTATTCTCTATGTTTGTTTTTGTTGTTTTATTTCTTCTTTGGGTTTGTTAATTGTAAAAATTAGTGTTACATTTTAAAATTAGGGGTTTCTTTGCTTAACTTATTACAAATTTGTGAAAAAATGTTGTATTTCAATATTGGCAATTATCATATCTAGAGGACAATTGTTTACATTTTCTAAAACATTGCATAATCTAGGTAAATTAGTTTTCATTTTAGAAAAATTTCCAAACACTAGGTTGTTACAACATATTACAAACTTAAAATCTTTCAAAGTTGTAGCATAATTAATTCCAAATCTAGGTTTCAACACTGTCACATAATCACCTTTTGTCAGTAGTGTCTCTGAAACTAAAGTTTTAGACACAACCCTAGTTGGACATAGGCACCTTGGGCACTTTTTTCTTGCTAAATCTACCTAAGATTTTAGGTGTAGACTCATACCTATTGTCAACTTGCAAATCTAGAGTTTGATTTATAGGTTTGTGTCTGTGATAGGTTTGTAAGTTTTTTTCAGTCCTAGTTTTCCTTAACATGCGTAAACCTAAATTGCAACTGAAATTTAGTGATTAATATTGGAGAAAGCATAGTAATTTGATCATGTTAGATCTCTTTCTATAAGTTCATTGTATATTTAATGATACCTTTAGTTGTGATGAATTTTACATGTTAGATGATTCCCTTGGGGATTTCATCTCAGCTAGATCATTCACTAAGGCTTCTAACATTCCAAAAAATGCAATCATTGATACTCATGATAATCATGGTAGCTATTTTAATACTATCCATCCTAATTGTGAGAGTATATTAACATAAGAAAATGGAATCATTGACACATTTCTTAATATCACTTTTCCTAATCTTCATTAACCTCCCAACATCTTCCCTACTTGTGAGAACACTTTGGTGCAAGAGGATTAAATCATGGACAATCATGAAAATCATAGTTTTTCTTCTCCTGATACCTCACTTACTTGTAAAGAAGAAGGTACCTTGGTGTTAGAGGATCCAATTGTTGAGCATCTTGAGAATATCCTTTGTTTCTCTCCCAATACCTCTCCTACTTGGGAAGATTTTGTGGCACAAGAGAATTAAATTGTTGATACATTTATTTCAAAAGACACTAAGATGGATGGAACAGATGAAGATGCTAAGTTGACATTAGATTCCCCCTCAATATAAGTTCATCAACAAGTAGATAACTCAGTTGTGGTTATGAACACACAATTGATAATTGGATCTCCTTTAATTAGTGGACCTCCTAATTTACCTCTCATTATAGGACCTCCTAAACCCCTTGTCCATATATTGAAATTTGCAAGAAAAATCACTAGTAAGTGCATGTTGCAACAACCAAGTTATCACACAATTTCTCACACATATAACATTCCTCAGCGTAGTGGTAAATAGTATGATATTGTTGAGGAACTTCATAGTATTCTGACAAAAATCTCCCTTTGGGACTTGATTCAAACATCACCTACATACCATAGGATGCTCCAAGAGGCTTTGCAAATAACTGATGGCCCACCTTATGTTAGACCAAATGGTGTAGCTACCTTGTTTGGTTGTATGCAAGTGACAAAGTTAGATATTGCATTCCCTCAACATGAATTACCTTCATTAGAGATCCAAAATAAGCATGAATCCTTAATGATAAAGTTGATCATTAATGAAATTTGAGTTAGGCGTACTCTCATAGACAATGGAGTGGGTCTTAATGTTTGTAGCATTTACCTCCTAGATAAAATTGGTGTGGGAAAGCATCTTATAGAACCCAATGATGTTAATATTCATGGCTTTGACAATGTTAATAATCAGTCATTAGGAATTATCACACTTCCCATTGAGGTTGGACCCATAGTTTTACCTACCCCTATCCATATCATGCCCAGACCTCTTTCATACAACCTTATCCTAGGTAGACCATGGATTCATGCCATGAAGGGAGTCATGTCTACTCTTAATTGTGAGATGAAGTATGAATATAATAACAAGATGAATTATGAATGTAATAACAAGATATACATGGTTAAAGAAGATGAATAAAGTTATAATTCACATGTTCAACATGATCATAACACTTCCAACTCTCTTAATACTTTGATTCCAACTTCAAAGGTATAACCTATACAAGTTGATGGTAGTCATAATTTTCTTTTACCTACAACAAAACTCTTAGATGTTGATTGGGGGCTATTATATTTTACACCTTGTTTCAAAGGGGGTTCTAAAATCTCACCATCAAATTCCAAAGAGTCAAATACAAACGATTCATTTTCAAACACATTTTTTGGGGATGATTGGGGTTCATTATATTTTACACCCTCCTTTATGGGAGAGTACAAAATATCACAATCTAAATCAAAATAGTCTTGTGTTTCATTTTCTAAATTTAGTTCTACATCAACAACATCAACGCATGGTGGTGATGGGGGCTCTTCAACTCTCATCCCTCATAAGAGGAAGATGTGTAATTTTAAAAAACTTAAAAAAGGATTTGTGTGCTTGAGAAGAAGCCAATAATTATCAGAAGCATGTAGATTAAATCTATTCATCTGAGTTGGAAGCATGTTATGGTCCTGTATACAAAATTCTTTCTAAACATGTATTTAATGAAAACATGAACCAAAATAGGAGTCAAGTGAAGTCTATATCATAATTTTCCAAGCAAGGTCTAGGTTTCCAACTTTCACCATCCATCTTCATCTAATGCTTTATCATCTACTATATGTATGGCATCATGTGATAAGAAAGAAAGTTTTTCTTCAAGAGAGAAAGAAATCTCCCCTACTATTATCTTACTTCTCAAAGCCCGCCCAATTACTCTTCCTCCAAGAACACGAAATAAATTTTACAACAAAAGCTCATTTTGTGCATATCATTGAGTGCATGTTCATTCTACCAATGAATGTCAGCCCTTGAGTAATAAAATACAACTTAAGGATTATAGTGCTCTTCCTTGTGTTGATGCACCTAATTCCTCTAATCAATAATGATCTTCATTCTATCATGTTGCTCATCACTGTGTGGAATTTTTAGCTTTATGTGTTTTGCTCATTACCATTTATGTTGGTACAATCTTAAGTGCAACCATATTTTTCATGGAATCACCATGATAGTCCTTGGTGTGGTTGTCCTTTTCTCTACACTTGGGGGGAAATGATAACTAGTTTTGGGAGGCACACATTCTTTTCAAGGATCCCCTCTTCCCCTATTTCTCCATAAAATAACAAAATATCAAGTATGTTGACATTTTAAGGGGGGCATATATTACCCCTATCCATTTTGTATTGTGATATTTGACGTATTGACATACCCCCTTTAGTGGTGGTGTTGTTTGTAAAATTTCCCCTAAGGTGTGGTTATCAATTCATCCTCTAAGACGTTAAACTTTATGTACCCCTTGAGATAAGTCATATTCCTCGCCTGAGACATTAAACTTTATGCACCCCCTGGGGTGAGTGTTATCCATCCCCCAAGAGTTTTAACTTTATGCACCCATGAGATTAGTTTTGAACATCCTTTGAGAAATTAAACTTGAACATCCTTTTTTAACATGACCACCTAGCATAACACAACTTGCTTTCCAATGGAGCCATGTGTTCATAAGTGATTTTACATCATTGTGAGAGCATAATTTTTTTAAAAAGCACATTTGATGGATGGTATTTGGTATTTGATAATTTATGACTAAGGTCTCTTTGCTTTACCAACTTGAATCTTTAGTACTAACCTTGTTTTTTTATTGTGTGTTTTTGTGTGCCCTCCCTGTGTTTACATCGTGTTCACATCATGTTTTTTTCATCATCATCTTTATGTTCTATCATTCCATGTGTTTTCATCATGTACGCTTTATCTTTTTTGACATGTATGTTTGTGTATGGTGTCTTATTGCATTTCATACATGTGTGTGTTCCTTTTGTGCTTATGTTGTCTTTCCATGGGATCTTGGATCTTGGGGGATTATGCACCCCCTTGATCCTTAGTCATCCTATCTCTTCAACATTTGGATAATTGAATCCCTCTTGAAACATATTTTCTACTTTAGTTTGAGTCTGAGAATAAGTTCATACTCTCACTAAAGTGGGGGAAAAATGTAGCATTGTAAATTGTCACCCTTGACAAATTCACCTTGTTTTTTTACCCCCTTAAATTATTGGACCTTATTGAGCACCTAATTTTCTAAATTATACATTCTATGGCCCATTTTTTACAATTAGCGATGAATTGAAAATGGGAAACAATTGCATTTATCTAATACCTTGCCCTCGACACTAAATTTCCTAGAAAATAGGTCCAAGACACTCACACCCTAGGTGTGAGTGTCTTATTTTCCTTCCAAATTCAAATATTTTAGTGTCAAAAATTTATTATTTGCAATTCAAGCATCTAAAGTCAACCATTGGTATTTTATTTTTGGGAAATTCAATAAATTCCTACAAATACCTAGTTATTGCATCATTTCAACATCAACTAGCAAGAGGTGAACATTAAGAGTAATTAATATCATAAAGATCAACTCAGGAGAAACCTTGAGAGGATTTATTGTAGTAATTCAAGATCTAACATCATGTCAAAATATATGTGATTTTGTTCATGTTTATGTTTTCATATTATTTATGAAGGCTAATCTTTGTAGGTTTCCAAGCAATTCAAGTCATAGAAGTAAATCAAGAAAGCAAGATCCAAGACCTTGAGGTGATGTGCATGAATTTATTCCTTCAAGGAAGCCATTGAAGGGTGGTGAGTTGCAACACTTTGTTGATCCATCATTCCTTCCTATCATTTATCCATTTATCATTGAAATTTCCATTATGGAAGTAGAAACACTAACACAGGGTTTGACTAAGGCACCCCTAAATGACACAACTGTTTCGCTTTCTTTGAATGTGCAGGTTTCAAGTTTGAAGGATATTGAAAGAATTTTGAATACCATTTTTTCATTGTTGCAACCAAAACCTTGCATCTTGTCAACTCATGGAAACTCACCTACAAAATTATTTGATAGTGATCCGACAGATTTACAAGGTGGATCTAAAGCTTAGATCTGACATCAGAGGACTATAAAAAATAGATTCAAAAAATATCTAAAAGGACATGCATACCCTAGGTGTTTATGTCCTCCAAAATCAACTTCAAATTTGCAGAACAAGTGTACTAAACTCTACCTTTCTTAGATTTGTTGTCTGAATTTCTCTTATAATTTTCTAGTTATCATAATCTTGATTTTTTAGTCTAGGGCTCATAGTTTAATAGGGTTATTTGGGGCAATTCAATTCCAATAAATTTCCAAGACTCAAAAGGATCAAATCCAAGTCTAATTGACTTGCCTTTTTGGTTGAAAGTCAATCTAATTTCCTTGTTGATTTGCATCCTAATGAAACCCTAGAAAAGGTGGAATTGACCCTAGGTTTTGGACATTAAACTTAAGGGTTCCATTTTTTTTACATTTCAAATAAATCATCAAGATACAGAGAGGAAATCTCATTTTTATTCAATATGACAACATCATGACATGATTCATAAACTCTATATGTATATATAGAAGTTAGGGATAAAGAAATAGATGTATGTACTATAGGTTCACAAATAATATGTATTGAAAACATGAACTATACTATCACAACATAATGAAGCATCACCAATCTTGATAGATTCACTATGGGCTATATGAAATATCATCACCATAAGAAAAATAATAAAATATGAGGGGTAAAGAAAGTAATGCACATCACATAAGCATGCATCATGTATCTCATTATTGGGTGTATCATTAAAATAATGGAAAAAAATCATGATCATTGGTCATGGAAAGAGTGTAATCATTATTAATCAAACTAAAAACACTATCACCAATTATAAGAGAAGTATAACCAAGGTGAATCTCATAAATAATTAAAGTGAGTCACACATCTAAGAAGGAAGTTGAATTAATAACTAGCTCTATGAAGGATGGAAATTCACATATACAAGGAGAAAAAGCCTCTATATAAAATACACCACCATTTTTTTATGGTAGGAGGACATGGTATCATTAAGGATTGAAGGATCACATGTAATAAAATATAAGAATACATCAAAATCCCTTAGGCATGCATAGAGAGATGCTAGAGGTAGTGATCGATGGGAATCTATCGTGAAAATATATAGCAATAAAAAATAATGGATGATGGAGAAACCAAACTAGGTCAAAACCTTAAGCGAAAGAAAAATCTAAGCAATAAGGGTGTGGACTAATTTCATACATGAGCCAACAAGGTGGAAGAAAAAACCCTAGAGGTGTATGATTGATTGGGTTTTCCAATCTATGTAAGAAAATAAAAACACCCTACATTTAAAATCCAAGTTATTATAAATTAATTACGTCAATCAATTTAGTAATTAACCAAGATACAAGAGTTGGGTATAGAAACATACATAATATTGGTACTAAAGTGAATGAGTATCATGAGTTTAGAGAAGAGACCAACTTTATTGTGACAAAGATCTAATACCTAGAATTTAATTTTTTATCCAAAAATAAATAGTTGTGACAAATGCTCTCTATGAAATATGAAACTCTATAGATACTTGGATTAAGGCTATAAGGATGGTCCTAAATTTCTTAAGAGTGACCTTGACCTTTCTATCCAACCAACACTAACCTTTAATATTTTTTGGTTTTGACACCTAGAAAATTTTGGTTGTCTATCAAAACCTATAATTTTAAAATTTTGGTGGTGTTAAGAAGCACCATTGGAACTTTCTATTTCAATGGTGAATCCTCAATACTTCCTCAATTATAATTGAGTAATGTTGATTGATTCTATGATTTTATGATAAACTAAAAGACACAACAACTAGTGTATGTAAAAATTTATAATTAGCTAACATTGATGTGATGCAATGATGTAATGTATGATTAAGACTTGATGCAATGGGTGATGTGTAAATGCTTGAGTAGTATACTAAGTTCATGAGAGATAGTGTTTTCATATTATTGATGTAGAAATCAATGTAATTATTTGGGTTGATGCAAAGGTAGAGCTAGGAAAAAGTATCGTGTGGTTATGTGTATTTAGAGCATGAAGAATGATTATATTCAATCAATGATTCAAAATGGACTAGGATGATGTCCTTTATAAATGCCCTAGGTGTATAAAGTTGAACTATTTTATGTGCATATTGATGAGTAATATTAAGATTAAGTTGATTGAACCTTGGACCACAACAAATTTAAATTTTTAAGTGAGAGGGTCAAGGGCATGCTAGTGGTCTTAATCTAGTATCAAGGTTTCCCAAGCAGTCCTAACATGGGCATGGAAAGTAGTTATGAGTGATAAATGGAGTTTGGGATCAACAAGTGCATAAATTTTGCAAATCATATTCAATGAATATGTATGTAGTAGCCCCATGAAAACTAGTATAAAACAATATGTAAAAGTATAACTATATAAAAAATGATAAATATTATTGTTAAATTAATATGTAGCTTAGTAAAATTAAGTATGTTAATATAAAAAATCGTTTCAAAATAAAAATAAAAATGTGTTAATAAATTTAAAAAATATTAATAATACAAAAAAAATTCTAGCTACAAACCTTTTTAATAGTTTAAAACCCATTTGACTAAATTGATCCCTTATATCCATATATAATAGCCACCTAAATCAACCTACCTACACTTATTCCCTCTAACATATCTAAACACAACTCCCTTACTCAAAGGAAAATAATTTTCCCATATTTCTAAATACTCTTCCCTAGTGGATACTCATAACATTAACAAAGTTAATTATTTATGTAATATCTATATTTATTCATGTCATATATTGTATTTCTTTGACCTTCTCTCTTTGGCATATTGAATCCATTTTTTGATTCTCATGGTCTATAAGTGAAGTTGAGTAAAACTAAGGTTTACACATGTAGCTAGTCTCATTTGCAAAGGAAAATTGATTTAAGTTGTTTTCTTTTTTACTTATCTTAGTGTCCCTTTCACAACATCCTTTAATATGATCCATACTATAGAAATGAGATTATGCAATGTCTATTATATGCTTAATACACTTGATAGATAGTGTTTTCAACTCTATTTTTAGGGTGCCAAATAAAATTTCCTATCTTCCAAGCTTTAATGTCACCAACAATCTTGTATAGTTGTCACATTTGGGGACCTATACTTCATAGTACTAGTTTGTTTTGAGTTGGCATAGTTCATATTTCTATATGATCTAAAAACTTTTAGGAAAAAGGGTCCCATATGTAATTATTTTGGCTAAATTTGACACCATATTCTTCATATTTTAGCTATTTTATGTAACATGATGTTGCTCCATAGATTAAGATTCATGATAGATAAAATAGTTGCCCATATTAGATATTCATTTAAGGTTTTCAATCATATATAGAGTTATATGAATAAGGGATCAATAATACTTGGTATCCCCAATGTATGGGTTTACTACAAGGAGTTGGTATTGATATCAATCATCTTCCTCATAATACTTTTTGTATCAATACCTCTCACAAGTTGGAAAGAGATATTTATAGAGAAATAGGGATAAGATATACAAGGCCTAAATAAATTAAACTTAGATGGAACCAATATAACTATTGTCCAAAAACTTGAAACGTTATATCCACATAGAGGATGATGCATTATTCCTTCCAAGTATGCTAGGCTTCTTTTTTGTTTTATATTTCTTTGGGTTAATTGTGAGTGTGCTCGCATTATCTTCACATAGAGATAGATAAATTTATCATAAGAGATCAATGTATTTATATATTTATAACAATGAACCAAAATTATAAGAGCATTTTGTTTTTAGGCATCTAGTATATTTTGAGATCCAATCTAAATTTTACTTCCTCTTTCTAGAGAAAATCATTATTCTCTATATGATCTTATTCATTGTGGACTATGGAAATATTATGTCTCTAAGATCTTATCTATTATGAGGATTAAACATGTGTTATCTATTCATCAAATAGATGATCCAACACAAATTTGTTATCAACATAACTCTTTATTTCAATGTTTAATTTCACATACCTTTCTTTGATCTCCATTCTTGAAACACAACCAAAGTCATTGTTTATTGTATGATTTTCCTTTTATTTTATTATAAACTTTTAGTTTATTTAAATCTGATAGTTCCATTGACCTAATTTGATTACTAGTGGATAGTAATATATAAATTTAAATTTTAAATTTGATAAAATTTCTATATATCTCCCTTCAATTTTACTTTATCTTTATGCTACTTTCAATTGAATATGAGTTTACTTTCCATTCACAATCCTCCATTGACCATGATTTTCCAACCTTTATTGCCATGCTCATAACCATACATAACCCTTTCAGCCTCATCATCACTAGTATGGCTACCATTTTGTATGCAATAATGTATTCAATCATTCTCACTCCAAGGTATGATGACTTCCTTTGCACTCCTTAACCCAAAATCTATATGCGCCGTCATTGTATAATCTAGCAACAAAAGTGAATTTCAAATAGGGATAATACAATGATTACACCAAATAAAAGATTTTGGAAAGCTAAAATTGTATTGAGGATTGATCAAATCATGTTAGTTGATAAGATATTTTGATGTTATTGAATTGAATTGAAGCACAACTTTTAAATAATTGAGTGGGGACAACCTCAAGTCTCTCCACCCTACTAAAAGCCATGAGCTAAGATTTGTGGCTTTAATTATGTGATTTCAAACATATTATGATTAAGGTGTCATTTATTTTGCAATCCTATGTATTATTCATGTGTCTCCAACACTTATAAATTTCCCTTGAACAAAATCACGTGATATTGAAAATTATTTTTATAAATTACATTCTTTCAAAATATTGATATTACTTCTAATATCATTCATGAAGAAGGTGGAGTTGGTGGTGGAAGTTCTAAACCTATTTTTAGTAAATACCTCAACTTGGTAATGATAATAAAGTAGTTGAGCATTTTGGGTGTTATTAGTGGGTCCCATATAATTTATATGATGATTTTGGAAGCCCGCCTTGAGATATGGGCAATTATGGAGGAGTTACAAGTCAAAGATGCTATCTATTATTAGTATGAGGGTTATTTTTCTATTCATGGATCACTAGGAGTTTCATTTACTATTTGAATGAGCCTATTCATTTTGGGTTTATATTTTTTTGTATTTTACCATGGTTTAATGGTAAATTATTTTGAGAAAACTTTTTTGGTTTTTATTTCTCATTTTTCTATAAATTGGAGGTAGGAGATAGTAGTTTTATGAATTGTTTTATAGATACTTAGGCGTTGTTGAATTGAATACATAGAATGAGTGAAGTAATATTGTTTTATTATACTCTTATTTTGGAGATAATACAATCTTAGTCTCTTTTCATTGGAATTTTTTTTTCTAAAAGGTTTTCTCTATTTTTTTTATTATAGGTAAAGTAGGTTTTCAAGGGACCCTGAAACCCTTTACAAAAGAGACTGTTGCTTTAAAAGAAATAAAAAATAGAAAGAGTAGCCAAACATAAGCAAAAAGCCAACAAACAACCAACCAAAAAGGACAAAACCAACAACCAACTACAATTTTTTAAAAATATTTGCAACTTCGAAATCACTATCAATAATATTTTGATGCATTTCCATGACCTCTATTACCTCCTTTCCAGGGACCCCCATATTCTTCTTGGTTTAATTGCAATTCCAAGTGCATGGACCCTTCTCACCGATCTCCCATCTTTCGAAGCACTAGGGAGATTTTCCATGCCACCAACAACTTCTTTCACACTAGACGAATCTCTAGTCTATTGCCTAGCTTTCTCATTAAGAAATTGAAGCTCCTCAACTTCATTATAGATAACAATCTTACTAACATTGATCAAATTTTCTCGGTTCTGGTAAGCTCTATCCATTTTTTCTTCCAAGACTAATACTTTGAATTCAAAGTCCCGTTTTAACTTCAAAATTTCATCAATCACAATCTTTAGAGTGTCAACCAATTGGTTCACTTGATCCTAGATGAAAGACTCCTTGGGAATAGGGAAACCCCAACATTGTTGACTAGAGAGAAAACTTTAACATTAGTTAGGTTCAGTTCATTAATGCCCACTTAAAAAGTGAAAAAAAATAAGGAACCATCTCTAGCCATTCCTAAAATATTGAGAAGATCCTCCCTGTTATAGTTAAAATCATCCCTATCATCTACTAGATCCTCAGGAGTATCCCTATTATTCTTCTCATTCTACAACACATCCTTCCATTGTTACCATCATTAGGCACTTTGATTTTGCGCACAAACCTCTCAATCTTATCAACCACATTAACACCCTGCTCATGCACCTTCTTGTTCTCATGACCAGCATCAACCCACTAGGTCTCAACATTGGGAGTTTCATCAAGAAAAACATTAATAGTTTCCTCCTGGGTCAAGCAAACTTTTCCCTTAACCTTCTTCTGAGTACTCCCTTCCTTCAAGTGCATCTTCCTTTTCCTACCTGACATAGAGGACTCCACTTCCTCATTCACATCAACATTCTCCTCCACCTTCTTCTTACCAAAGGAAAGACTATCACCCTTCAATTTCAGTTTCTTAACAATAGGGGATGAGAGCTTTCCTAATTTAACCTTTTGGGTGTTAGTGAAATCTTCAGAACCCTCCACCTTCTCACTACTATTGAAAAAATATTTGGAGTTAGAGGGATCAAAACTTTTATCCTTCTTTTTACACTTACCCTCAAAGGACTTAGGAGGCTCCAAAAGAACCTCTATAGAGGATTCCAACCTAGCAACAACCTCCTTAGAGCCAGACCCCATTTTAGACCCAATATCATACTCAGAATCAGACTTCTTATGGCGATCTTTATAAATCTTCTTGGTCTCATCATGGATTGAGCAAGACTTGGCATATTCCATAATTAGGAGAATTAATCCCTCATGAAGGATAGAGTTCTTAGGGTTCCTTTTATGGTATTTTATACCATTTTCAATGGAGGAAAGCAAATAAAAGGGGAAAGAAACCCTTTTCTTATGCCTAAAGTGATTTAACAAAATAAAATGGTAGCTAGCAAGAACAAAGAAGTGACCATCAAGAGTAATATACCTCATGATTTCAACAACCATGTATCACCCCAGATAGCCTTAATAGAACTACAAGTGAAGCCTCCACATTTTTCCTTCTCCAATTGACTCCTTTCATCATCCTTAAAGAAGATAGCCATTGCAACACTAGACTCTTTCTTGTCCCTATAAAATTTCCTTCCCTCGGTAGAAAAACCCATGATATTACCAATGAATTCTTCATTAATATGGAATTCCATTCCGAACACCCTTAGGACTCTGCTTTGCCATCCCTTAACGAAAGCCTGTCATGCCTTAGGGTCGAATACATGAAGTATTTCAATATAGGGAGTAACACCCTTGCATACAATATCCCCCAAACCTTCTTGTTACTCTTGGAAGAGTCATAAGAAATCATCTCAACATGATTCCTCTCACCACCCATGACAACTATAGAGATAAAACATAACAACTTCAAGTATTCACAAAGAGAAGGATTTAAAAAAACCCAAAGTATACATGTGGGAGAACTGAAGTGACAAGAGGAAATAATTATTCGTGGGTGAAAATCTTTACAAACTTTTACCACATCATTAAAATGCAAGGAGAAGCCACTTAAGAAAACACACTTGGATTTGAAATACCACATGAGAATCAGCATGTGATTTTAAAAAAATCATGAAGGGAACCCTTTGTTGGCAACTCAAGGGTAGACAACTGAGAGGGGGGGTGAATCAATTGTCACCGAATTTCAAACTTATTCAACTTATTAACCTTATTCTTAGATCTGATCATTAATCATGAAAGCGTAAATGAACACATTAGAAGCACACATAACACCAATATTTTTATGTGGAAACCCTATTAGGGGAAAAACCACGGTGGAGGTTAGTCTACAAGATTATACCCTATTAAAAGCATAAGGAAATATGAATGGGGAATGCACATGCATTTAGGCACACTGCCTAGAGCTCACTTCTCAATTACAAAGGAAGACACAATGTCTTACAGAAAGGTTTTGATTAAATCCATCAAAATTTGAGCTGAGAAAATAGCATTTGTTAATGCTTGGTTATAGTTCCAGTTAAGAACATGAACACTTCTTCACTCTTCTTCACTCTTTGCTCTACCTTCAAATGATTTGAATAATATCTATGCACAAGACTTATTCACTTCACATACTATCTATCACACACACTTCCAAATGATAAAATAATCACTCTTATATATCTGCAACAAGAGATTACATTGCTATAAGTCGACTTCAACAAAATAATAAAATGAATATAAACAGTCGGCTCAAATCAAATAAATATTATTCATACAAATCAACCAAGGTCAGCCACAACATAGTGAAGACTGAAAATAAAATCCTCAAACACAAAAACACTTCAATTAATTACTCCTAGAAGATCCACAACACGATTCAACACCTTGTCGGCCAAGAACATGAAAAACATGAACGCACAAGAAAAAATATCGGATCACGAGCACAAAGATCAATGTGAATGTACAACATAGATAGAGCACAAACTACAAACATCCACAAGTATCATGAAACATTGGAGAAGCATCTGCAACAACTGAACTTACTGAAATCACATGATCTTCATTCAGGAACACAAACTGAAGTAACAGAAAAATTGTCAAAATACAAATCTTCATAACTTGATCAAATCTTCATGTGAATCTTTGAAACTTGACATGGATAAACTAGATATACTCAATAAGAAACCCTCTAGTCCATAACCTTATAAAAGCAACATACTGATCACATTAACAGAAATAACTTCACTTCACCACTGACAACCTATAACACTTCTTATTACAATTTTCTCAATATCCTCGGCATATATAGCTTCTAATGCAATAATGCTAATAGTGTTCACATCAATGACAACCACGTATCAGCAACAAAACCACAACATCCAACACCCCCTCCTCAAATGGATTGAATATCATGATATTGATTAGACGTCGATGGGGAGGGGGTCATTCCCTTCCCAAGCTTTATACTCATGTACCCCATAATTAGAAAATTTATCTGCAAGGAAATTTCCCTCCCTATAAATATGGGATATGAAACTTTGATCAAAGTTATTCAAAATTTCCAAAGCATCAAGAATAATAGGTTCTATAGACCAAGAAGGATGGGTTTAATTTTTAAGGTTATTGATAACATTTAAGGAATCAACCTCTATCCAAACCTTGCCGAATCCTTTAGACTGAGCCATCATCAAACCATGGTAAGCAAAAGCTTCTATAAAGTGGGTTTTGTGGGTTCCCAAAGGGAGAGCCCTCGTGGAAAAAAACCTACCATTAGAGTCATGCAACACTCCCCCACAACCAGCAAATCTAGGATTACCTTTCATAGCTCCATAAAAATTGGCTTTCACCCAACCAATAGGAGGAGCCTTCCAAACAACATCATTCCTAGAAGCCTTTCCCTTCTTCAAAGGAAGATAAATATCACAAGGGAGGTTCCAATGCAAGGAGACAAGAGCATCACATAGAGAAACAACAATATTAGGCCCAATCTAAAAGGACACCTCGGAAATAAAGTTCTCTTTGATGGTAGCACAAATCTTGTAAGCAAGCATGATAAGAGAAAAGGCAACATCCCTAAAAATTATGTTATTTCTTTCCAACCAAATTCCCCATGCCCAATGAGGAAGAGTAAGAGACCAGAGGAAGTCCAAAGCAAGATTAGAGGATGGGCTCAACCATTAAGACCACAAATCCCCAATATAATGCAGGAAGACCTAGCTCAATTTATAGAGAGAGAGCACATGGGTCCAAACATCCCCCACAAACCTAGAACCAACAAAAAGATGGTACGCATCCTGCACAACCTCTTCACAAAGAAAACATTTGTTAGGAATCATAAGACCCCTTTTCACAAGATTATCAATAGTAAGAACTTTTTTTTGGTAAAATAACCAAAAGAACAAATTCACTTTAGGAATTGGATCAGGGAACCAAAGAGAAGCCTAAAACAGGATAGGACCAATAAAAGCACAATGGAGAGAAAAAGATGATGAAACACAAAATTTTGTATTTAAAGAAAACTACCACACCATCTTATCTATCGAGGAAAAGGAAGGACTATGAAAATAAGATAAGGCTTTAAAGAGAACCTCCAGACTAGGGTTAATCATGTGAAGCCTTTTCCAAGAGCCATTAGTAATGTAATCAGCAACAAATCTACCAAAATGACAAATACAATGGTCCATAAAAGGAAGAGCCCATGTCTCATCTTTGAGGGGGCCATTACGAATCCACCAATACTCCCAAAAAATAATCCTCCTACCATTCCCCCATTGCCACCATAGCCCCTTAGAGATAATACTTCTAGATTTAACCATAAAATTCCAAAAGGAAGAACTAGAAGGGGGGAAAAGCCACTAGCAAGAATATCCCTAATACGATCCACCCCCTGAAGATATTTACTAGAGAGAATGTAGGCCCATTCATTGTTGTCAGAGATAAGGTTCCAAAGCTACTTAGCAAGTAAAGCAAGATTGAATTCTCTAATTTTACAAATACCCAAGCCACCAACCTTCTTAGGCCTACAAACATCATACCAAGATGCCAAATGCATCCTTTTCTTCTCTTCAACCTTAGACCAAAGGAAGATTTTTTGAATACTTTCAATCTTCTCAAAAAACTTCTAAGGCATCTAAAAGATACTCAAGGCATAAATAGTAAGGTTTTTGAAAGTAGACTTAATCAACTAAACTTTCGCAGCTTGGCTCAACAAAGCACCTTTCCAACTAGCCAACTTAGAATTAAACTTGTCCTCCAAACCACCCCAAAAAGAATCAGGAATAGAATTAGAACACAATGGAAGGCCCAAATAAGGTGACGAAAATTCCCCAATTTGACATTACAAGATCTGTGCAATTCTATGTTGCCTACTTCATAATTCTACAAAATAATTTTGATAGCTTTAGCCTCTTTGATGGAAGACTCACCAAGAATGAGGGTTTCATCCACAAACTCCTGGTGGGAGAAAATATGATTACTAGAGAAAGGAGAAAGACTCATTAATAGACCAACATTAATAGACTTTTGAATCAATCTCCCAAGAGATTCAACCATAATGATAAAGAGAGAGGGAGAGATGGGGTCTCCTTGTCTCAAACCCCTTGAGAAACAAAAGAAAGGAGAGGTGGAGCCATTGACTAAAAAATATTTTTTCATAGTAGAAATTAACTACTAACCAACATCACCAACTTCTCCCCAAAGCCAAAAGCTTTCAAAATCTTAAGGAGGAACCCCCAGTCAACTCTATCATAGGCTTTGAGAAGTTCCAACTTCAAAAGAAAACTTGCATGTTTATTAACTGTTAAGGAATGGATACTCTTATGGAAAGTAAGAATCAAATCAAGGATTTTCCTACCAAGCACAAAACCATTTTGTTGAACTGAAATAATTTGAGGAATAACCTTCTATAATCTCATCACCAACACATTAGAAAAGATCTTATAGATGGAATTGTACAAACTTATAGAATGAAACTCACGAAAGGAGGAAGCTCCCAGCTTTTTCAAAACCAAAACAATAAAAGAGGAGTTTAATTCTTTCAAAAGATTACCTCTGCCAAAGAACTATTTTGTAGCATCTGCGACATCCTTAGCCACAATATCCCAAAAGGATTGGAATAAGAACAGAGGGAATCCATCAGGTCTAGGTTCCTTATTTCATTCAAACAAGAAAACCACACTCTTAATCTCATCATCCAAAGGAATACAAACCAACTTCCTATTGAGGTCATCAGAGATGATGTGGGGAATATCCATTAAAAGATCATGTTGACAAACAAGGTCCAAAACATCATCCAAAGACAACAAATCAGAGAAAAAGGAAGTAGCAACTTGCATAATATCCTCATCATTATCCATCACCTAATTGTTGAACCTGATAAAATTAATACAGTTGGAGGTTTTATGCTTCAACATAGAAAGATGGAAAAATATGGTATTTATGTTCCCATTTTTCAACGACATGATTCTTGACCTTTGTTTCCAAAATTCCTCCTCCTTGGTCACAATGTTATGCAACCTAGATAGACAAAAATTATCATGTTGTATAAGATCAAGATCATAGCCAAACAATTGAATAGATTGTTGAGCAGTAAGAAGCTCCTCCTTAATAGCAACTTTATCTTCAAAAATTAGACCAAAAGATGACATATTCCACTTTCAAACATTACACTTGACATTATCCAACTTCTTAGAAACCTTGTACATTGCAAAACCATCATCCTGAATATTCCACCACGATTGAATCTTATCCTTAAGCTTAGGATGACAAGTCCATATTTTCTCAAATCTCGAAGGAAACAGTTTCCTTCTCTCCAACAGATCCACCTAAATGGAGAGAGGAAAGTGATTAGACCCCAACCTAGTCAGGGTTGAGAGAGCACAGGAATAAGAAAGAAACTAGTTAGGTGAAAGAAGAGACCAATCAAGCTTAACCTAAATCAATGCCTCACCAACTCTTTGATTAGTCCAACTATAAGAGGCACCTTGAATATCCAAATCTAACAAGGCATTATCATTGATAAGGTTCATAAGATCAAACCTACTATCATCCACAATCTGGGACCCTCCTTTTTCTCAGAATCATGTAAGGGGATATTGAAATCCTCCATAACCAACTAGTTTTGAAAGGGTGCTAAGATTTAAAAGAGCTTAGATTTTCCCAAAATTTCTTCCTAGCACTCTTACTATTACGATCAATATTAGAAAGGGTCGAGGAGAACTTATCCCAAACATTAATGAAGGAAGTAGACACATGATAAAAATATTCAAAAAGAGCCAATCCCTGAATAATCTTAGGATTCCAAAAAGTGACAATACCACTAGACACCCTAGCAGCCTTATAGTAGTTCATCCCATAATCTTTAAAGATCATGTTCTTGATTTCACTCAATTTATCCATCCCCATTTTAGCTTTTTGAAAACAAATAATATCAGGTCTATGATCCCTTATTAGATTAGAAAGGAAATCATGTTTGTGAGGGTGATTTAACCCTCTCAAGTTCCAAGAGATAATTAATCTTCATGAGAAATTAAGAGGGGTCCTCTTAGAGAACATCTTCAATAAATTCCTCTGAGTACCACTAGCTATATCCATTTTTCTCTCCCTATCGCAAGTAACTTGGTATGGAGGGCGACCCTTACCTCTTGGCTTAGAACCATAGTCAAATCTTTGTCTATTTCTTGTAGACACTCTTGGGGGGAGAATGTTTCTTTCTATTTCTACCTTTCACCATAATGAAAGGAGGATTAGCATCATCACCACCATCCACCTAAGAAGGTTTGCTAATCACACAACCTTCCAATCCTTGAATCATTGAAATAGAATCATTAGATGTAGTGGGTGACCTCAACCCCTAGGACACTAAAGGTGAAGAAACCTTGCTATCCACATCTGGGTTCAAGACTTCCAACTCCCTAGAAGGAGATGGTGCATTAGCCACCGCCAAACCATTCCTCAAATCCTCAACTCCCTTAGGGACTGGGAGAACCAAACCACTTGAGATATTAGGAACTTTAGCATGCTCAAGAACCACACTATGCTCATTTTCAACTTAACCCAAAGGAACCAGACTCTACTTTTCCAAGGAGATATCCACAGACACATTTTCCTTAATATCAGACTCAACATTTTTTGCTGGAACCTTGGAAGCACCCTCAAAAACTTGACCCCACTCCTTTTCCCTCCATTGCCTAATCAGGGGCTTTTGAACCTTGAATGGGCATTTTTTAGCCCAATGTCCAGTTTTTTGCATTGAAAATAGGCAAATGGAATAGATTCAAATTCCATCATTTGCTCCAAAACACCAAGTTTAGAGTTAATCTTCACAAATGAAGGAATATTCGCTGACTACTCACCATTCACACAAAAATGGTCATACACCAAACACATTTTAGAAGTGTTCATTTGATCAATAGACAATAAATTGGAAAAGGTGCTAGCTATCCTTTTAAAATTGCTTCGTCCTAGAATTCAAGTGGGAGGCTTGGAAGCCTCACCCAAATAGGGGCTACTGAAAAGGAAAAAGAGCTCAAATTATACCCAGGCTCCCACTTTTTCAACATCAGAGAAGACTTTCCAATAAACCAAGGACCACCCATTAAGGCTAAAATAAGATAATCTTTAAAGTTAAAAGGGAAGGAGAAAAACCTTTCACCATAGCTATGACATCCACCCAACCCAAGTTAGGACGCCAATGGTTTAGGGAGAACTTATGGACCAATTAAATATGAGGAAGAGGTCCTAAAAATTTACCCAGCAATGTCATATCCATGTTTGAGACACTCTTCTCAACAATACAATCATGGATAGAGATGGAAAACTCACCAGTCAACACATTAGACATAAAAGTCATAGGGGGAAAAGAACTTTTACCTTTGGGCTTCGCACCAAAAAGGTTTGACCACTTGAGAGTAGCTTTCAAGGATAGGCTATACGTTGTCTTGTCACCGGTAGGCACAAAACAAGAAGATTTGAGACCTGCGACCATATTGGCACCAGACTGACCGCATCCAGACTTTTCAGCAATGAGAATCTCCAGCTCAGATGAGAATGAGGAAAAATGTGAATGACAAGGAACCTTGGGGGCCCCTTTCCCACCTAGGCACACATTCTCCAAAAATGAAACCCACAACACTTACCATTAGCCAACGAACCATTTGACATCACCCTCCCATAAGCCAATTGTCAACCATTAACACCAACCGCTACACCAGGACTTCCCACCTTTACCAAATTTGAAAAAACCTCACTGCCACCACCACCACCCAAAGAGAGCTCCATTCAAAGTTTTAACACTTTTCTCCATTTTACATAATATATTATGTGATGTTTTCATGGTGTTGGATAATTTTATTTATTTCTAGTTCTACATGATCATAACTCCTTTTTGACAATCTACTAGTAAAAATTAGATTTGTAGTTTATTTTTTTATTTCCATATTATAGCGGATTACCTTTATTTTTAACAAAACAAAAAAATTATTAGGAGCATCATCATAGATGACTCAAAATTTCCACTTACTAATGAGATAAGCGCCTTGTATGCTTGGATAAATGGGATCCAATTCTCCTTGAACTTTTGATTGGGTATAATGGGTTTGTGATGAAACATGTGTGTCTATCTTATTCTCCATTTGGACTAGAGGAAATTTCTAATAAGTTGAGTTAGTTTTTTTTAACAAATTGGAATACAATCAACATGAGGAGACATAGGCATGACTAGTAAGTTTCTCTAAGAAAGGATCTTAGTCTTGATTTTATTAATAAATTATTTCCACATATAAAAAAGTGTGATGCCCAAACTAAAGGGGATTTCTATGTAAAATATTTTATGATATTCACTTAATAAATATGAAAATAAATGAGTAAACTAAAAATAGCCCACATGGGTAGCGTAGTTGGATTGAGTCTTTGGTTTGCTCCCCAAGGTCTTGTGTCAACTCTGAGGCCTAGTCTTACTTGATGCATATGGCTTGCAAGAAGTTGTGTGCATCCCCAAAGTATTAGTCTCACCTCAACTCGCCCCTCTTGGACTCCAACTTGGTAAAAAGTAATACCAAGGAAAGGTTGGTTGGGCGTTGGGTTGGGTTGCAGGGAGAGCTTTGATGCAACAAAAGCAATGAGTAAAATAAACATAAAACAAAGCCAAAGGATTCAAATACTAGAATATTTTTTCTTATCATATATAAAATTATTGTACTATCATTACAATTTTTATAATTTCATTTACCACACTTCAACATAACTATAAAATACAAACATTTTATGTTACATGTATAGGCACACACATCATGAACCACACTCAAAATTTACAAGAGAAAATTAAGAAATATGTAAGAGTCATCTACTCTTCAATTAGTAGGTTATAATATAGGTAAATACATTAGCAATTGCATTAAATACCCTCCTATGTTTCCTCTTTGTAACTTGTAGCAAAAGAGAAAATTTCATCGAGGTGATATACACCTTGCCATGAAGCATTACACTTTCTCGTGCTAATCCACTCGATCACCCTGATCCATCTCAAAGGATCTAGTAGTATGTGACCAACATACATGATGGAATCCAATTCATTATGTGAGTTATTAACAATTAGCATACCTATATGCTCATGCATCACATATCTAATATGCTTGTCCATTGTTAAACATATCATAGAAGAGGATGTAAATAAACCAAGGTAATGCAAGTATGCATAGAAATCAATAAAATTAAATGTTAACAACATAGAATATCTTAATCATCTCATAATGATGCCTCGACATTCTAGAATATGGGTAAAACAATAACCAAAAGACAAAGCCCATACTATCATTAGTTCAATAATATAATTTCAAGGTAATGACATTTATTAAATAGTACACCAAGAAGGCTACTCCATATCCCACATGTTCCCTAAATCCACTCACAACTAGATGAACAAAAGGTTTTACTTCCTCATTACTAAATTTTTATACTTAAGCCATAAAAATCAATTTACAACTTTCAATTTGTAATTTGTAGCACATAGGATAGAATTTAATCATATATCTCACATCCCTTGGCCAAATTTAGAAATTCAACTTGTTTTGGAAAGGTGGTAGAATGAAGAACAAAACCCATAAATGTTTTCCAATAATCCCAACCATTTAAAAGCAGTTTTCTACAATACAACTCACTAGTTTCTACCCAAAATAGTAATTGACACAAGACAATGTACACATATTTGTAAATACCTTTGAAAGGATGTTATAATTAATTCAAATTAGTTTTAATTAATTTTTGCTTTACCCAATTGTAGTAGCAAAATGTATATACCATTTATGCAAGAAAAATAACTTCTCTATTGATGTTCAAGAGCATTGTAACTCTAGTATTGGGTTTATCAGTTAGATCTAATCCTCCTATTTTCAAATCTTATTTTACAACTCAAGAATCTTAAGATTTGTAAGATATTGGTAGTGGTTAAGAAGATAAAAAATCCCACTATGTTCTCTTTTAATTTTTGTGAGCTATATAATGAATGTGAAAACATACCTAAGATTTTTGTCAATTGAACAACATAATCTTGACATGGTCATTATGATAGAATATATAGTTAATGATGGCACTGCAAGTATGGAACCCAGTTGATCCAATAAATCTAAGGTAGCAACTATGATGCCCACTGGTCTATATCACAAGTAAATACTACTAAACATTGAGCATTCCTCTTACATAATCTAAACAAGGAATCACAAATATGTAATAGATTTAAATAAATTCAATGACATTCCAATAGATTAGAATTTAATTTTTCATGGAAAAAATCCACAATACATAAATATTTAATTATACGGATATAAAACAACATTTTTGCACCTATGCTTGAGATTAGAGTTGATTATGTTTTTAATCCTATACTATCATAGTTGTAATTCACATATTACTTACAACCATAAAATATTAGTGAAGAGAATGAGTTAAAGGTTGACTTGAGATGCTTAGTTAAGTTAAAAATACCTTATGAGTCTATAAAGCTAAAGATAAACTATAATAGACATAGTATCTAGAGAAAGTAGGGGTAAAAACATTCATACTAATGTCCTTTAATATTTCAATGATAGTTTTTGGTGGTTTCTATTAATTTTTGAAGTCTTAAGGCTAGTAGTCAACTGTTTACACAATGTATGATATAGAGGTTTGTAGCATAGTTTATTTGCACCAATAGTAGGGGATTTTTTTTTGCAAGAAACCACAAGTATATAAAAGGATGAACAAAATATTTCTTATGGTATCAAGTCTAGACATTGACTATTCAAGATTACTACGATATTAAGCAATGATCTCCTACAAACTAATTAGTACAAGTGAAAACCCTTTGAAATTAATGAATTTTATGTATATGAATATGCATCCTAATCCTTTAGGATATACATTATGCACCCCTTTAATTATTACACATTTACTTTGATCTCCTTTACAATGGATTTAAGAAAGAAAGTATGTCTAGTTATATCATAATATAGTTGTTATCCCTCTATGGGCCTCTCTTCATGTGCACCATAACTACTACATGAATTGAAAAATGGTTGGACTCCACCTTTCTAATGTAAATGTTGAACTAGTTACAATAATCAAATGCAATCAACAAGGATGGGACTTCTAAACTCATAGATTCAAACGCACTCATGCAACACACCGCTCCCCCCCCTTCCTATAAAAAAATGTATTTGTTGATTGTATCTAGTCTTGAGTTAACTTATGTTTTGCAACTATTATATATACCAAAACATCATGCAATGACAATTTCACAAGAATAAATTCATGATCCATGCAAAGATGTAGTAACTACAAGTTTTTCTCATTCTCAAGCATGAAACTCACAATCTAATACCAAGATTTTCATAAAAAAACATGGAGGGACATAAATACCACTATAAGTCTATATTGTGTAATCAAAGGAGGCATTCGAGGCTAGGACAAAGGTCATCCCTTAGAGGTAGCTATTCCTTGTTGCTTTCCTCGTCCTTATTCCTCTCCCTTCATAATAATCATTTTTTTTAATAAAAAGTCCTTAAAAGCTTTTAAGCAATTTGCATTTGGAGGCGCAAAGCCATATTTCAAAACCTTCTCCAACATGTTGCCATAATTCCCATGCATGTGATACGTGAAAAACATTAGTAAGACATGGGGTCTCCTTTTTGGTTTATAATAATTTTATTTTAGTTTTTATTCCTTAAAAATAAATTTAGTCCTAATCCTTTTTAAAATAAAATAATAATATTATTGTAATATTAATTTTTATCTCTTTATTAAATAGTATTAATATTAAAATATACTATTATTTATTTATTATTAATTTTATTTTTGTGTTATAATAATAATTAAAAAAAAAAAAAAGTTATTTTGTATTCCCATTTAGTTTGGGTCAATTTTGATGAAAAGCCATAATACAATTATATATCCATCACACTCTTGTGCTAAGTTTGACTCATGACACAATGCTAACATGAGCTCTCTAGGTTCTATTCTTAGGCAACTATATATAGGTAAAGAACACACATACACTAATCTTATGCAGCTTAAATACATGAATCTAAGTGTGTGTGTGTGTGTGTGTGTGTGTGATTCCATCATGACAAGTTACCACTATCAGCTGAAACCTTCCCCTCAATGATACTCTCTCTTTGATTTGAGAGAGTGTCATTGGTTCCTATCAAACTAACCTAATAAGTCATCACCATCATAATCATTATCAATTACCCTTCAAGTAATAATTAGCATAACCAAATTATCTTTCCTAATTGCTTGTTATTAAACAATTAATAAAGTAATTCACTGACTAAGCTCGGCTAATACCATGAAGTTCCACTATGCTTAAGTAAGCACTATTATTCTGAGCTAAAACAAAACAAAAAAGATAGATTAAGAACATCTAAGATGTTTTTGATAAGTTGCATTTATAGGGTGCAATACTCTTTACACAAAGGAGCCCAAAGGGCCAAAGTCATATCAAACACCAAAAACTAACATATAGTCCAATTACAGCAATAGCAGACAGACACCAAAAACTTACAAAAACAACAGACAGACAACAAAAGGAAGCCCACCCAACAACAACATCTAAGATGTTACATCTCTCTTCATAAATGTTTTGAATGAAAAGTATAATATCATCAACAAAATAAGACTTAAAACATACAAATTATGTAGAAGAAAAAAGCTTTGAATTATTTGATAAAAATAGACATGTTATAAGAAGAATCTCAAATAATCAACTTTTATATATATGACTATGATAACCTTATCTAATTAATCCTCAAAAAGAAAACTCATATAAAGAGTGATTAACTACTGATCAAGCATTAGCATCAATAAAAAGATGATGATTTTGATCCAAATCTTAACCAACTAAAGTGTAGAGGCCATCAATTCCAAACTATTCTCTAACTTGATTCCTTTCCTTTTTAAAATTTGCTTAATATTTTCCTTTGCGTCCAACATTAATGAGTTTAAGAATAAGGACACCAAACCTTGTCAAAGGAATATTAGATACCCTTTATTAAATAATAATTAATAATCATGGTCTCATTGAGAGGAATATTTGTGTGTTGGCATGTAGAATATTCCTCACAAATGATACCTAAGTTAAGAGACAATACATTTGAGCTGTTGGGCAGTGCAAATATCATTTTATTCCACCGCATCACCAAAGATATCTTTTGTGACACGTGTACGCAAATAAAAAAAGTGCTTCCTTGCACGTCTTTATTAAAATTATAGGTAAAATATTTGGTTTGACTTGCTCACCACACTCTAACTTGGTAAGGTTTTTATTGCTCACCTCATGATTATTATTTATCTATTTTAGTATGGTATAACAAATATTATTTCATATTTATTTATTGATTATATTGGTGAGAGGATAAGCATTAATTGATCTTCTCAATTAAGTATTGAGAATTAATTGGTTATTAAGATTAGATTTAGGTTTCTTTAATATAATTACATTGACAATTATTTCAAGGTGTCTTGTTTTGTGATGTATGAAGGGGTGTTTGTGGATTTATATATTTGTAAAAGTCAAGAAAATTAAATAAATATATACTCAAGGATAAGTTAATTTAAATTAATGAATATGAATTATAAGTTAATTTAAATTAATGAATATGAATTGAAAATGAAACAATTGGATAATTATAAGTGTTATTTTAGGAATGTAAGTGTGAAGGAAAATGATAATTAGCTTGTTGATAGTATTGTTTTTGGTGAAAATTATGGATCTTGATTATTTTTCTTATAGGAAATGTGATCTCTATTTAGTAGATTACTTTGGTTCTTAAGTTAAATTTGTGCTTTGTTTGAGATTATTTGTATGTAGATCTTAGTCAACTTCATATTCATGAATTCATCCTATGTGTCTAGATTTGACCTTATCCAATGTAAACTTAAGTTTTAATGCTCATCCAATTGTCCTTCATTATCTCTACTCTTCTTTATTATTTGTTAATTGGTTGTATTTAAATTACTTAGAATGGGTTATCATTATGTCACGAGGAGATGTGTTCTCCTAGGTAAACTTTTGAAAATGTGTGTAAAAGTTTGAAGACAATAGGCAAGATCCCTAAAATGATGTATGTGAATTTACTACTCCTTTAGTGCACTAAATCCAAATGTTTCACTATTGATTACTCTTTTAATGCTCTAAAATAAGAGAGGATGCTTGGGAGACGAAAGATGTAAAAAAAAAACAGTTGAATGCCTTTAAATACAAGCAAATAGCGTTATTTTTTTCCAATTGCATTCTTAGTTGACTTAGGTAGGAAAGTAAAGGGGAAAGTTAGCCAAAATTTAAATTTGAATTTTTAAGGAACAAAGGAATCAAGTACACGAACATAGGGTCAACCCTATGACCATGGAAATAATCTAAGATGGTTAAATGGTCAAATATGGGTGGATAATAACTATACTAGGGTGGGTGTGTGGATAAGTGTAATAATGTGTGGATCATATGTATGTATTGGACTATGTGAATGTAAAGATAATGTACAATCTAAATGTGTGGGAATATATGTGTATGTGAATACTAAAGGCTAGGGAAATAAGCCCTACTTCACACAAGATTATATCATCTATCAATATGTACATGTATCAAGTTATTTCCTCAAAATAAGCACAAAACCTAATGAGAAATGGCATGGGTTATATTTTTCATAATAAAAAATTTCCCCCACTTTGAGGTACATGTGAATCCTAGAATAGTCATGCATCTTAAAGTATGTAGCACTCACAAATATGCTTGTAACATAAATTTTTAGACTTTAAAGGAGATGGAAGGGGGTCCATATAAAGTAATGAACTATGTAGGATGTGATCATGTGGGTTTTCCTTCAGCATCATACTCTCCATGGGAACTTAAAAAATAAAGGAAATGTATGCCATGGGTATTTTTTTTTCTCATGAATGAAATTGTTAGGAAATCCTACCTTTTTTTTAAAATGATAGTGGTGTGTGGTGGAGTGGTCATAAGATTACAATTCAATGAGGTGCAAGACATATCATGTGATAATTCTTTATCTGGTCATGATGATGAATCTCTATAGCACCTTTTTTTACCTTGAAACTTAGCATAGGAATTTTTAGTAATAAAATATACCCCCTTTAATTGGTTGTATCCATAGGATGGAAGGAATTGAAGGAGATTAAAAATCATATATAAAGTATTTATATAATAAATAGATAAACATGCAACCATATGGATCATCAAAATCAATATCAGTAAGGAATGCATCATGTAATAAATATATGTAAAATCAAGAGTGATCTAATGCAAGATGAACATATACAGGGTGAAGATGTCATTAAGTAAGGTTTCCCCCAACATGAGAAATATTAATGATGATATGCACTTAATGGCCAAACACACTCATATAAGTACATAGGTCACTAAATCAATATATTCCTCCAATATGGTATTTGTGGGAATATATGTGTATGTGAATGATAAAGGCTAGGGAAATAAGACCTACTTCACACAAGATTGTACCATCTATCAATATGTACATGTATCAAGTCATTTCCTTAAAATAAGAACAAAACCTAATGGGAAATGGCATGGGAAATATTTTTCACAATAAAAATTTACCCCCACTTTGAGGTACATGTGAATCCTAGAATGACCAAACATCTTAAAAAATGTAGCACTCACAAAAATACATGTAATGTAAATTTTAAACTTTAAAGATGGAAGGGGGTACATATAATGTAATGAACTATTTAGGATGTGATCATGTAAGTTCTACTTCATCATCGTACTCTCCATGGGAACTTAAAAAATGAAAGGAAATGTATGCCATGGGTATTTGTTTTCTCATGAATGAAATTGTTAGGAAATCCTACTTTTAAAAAAATGATAGTAGTTTGTGGTGGAGTGGTCATAAGATTACAATTAAATGAGTTGCAAGGCATGTCATGTGATAATTCTCTATCTAGTCATGATGATAAATCTTCATAGCACCTTTCATCACCTTAAAACTTAGCATAGGAATTTTTAGTATTAAAACACACTCCCTTTAATTGGTTGTATGCATAGGATGGAAGGAATTGAAGGAGACTAAAAATCATATAGAAAACTAAATATAATATATAGATAAACATGCAACCATGTGGATCATCAAAATTAATATCAATAAGGAATACATCATGTAATAAATATATGTAAAATCAAGAGTGATAATGCAAGATGAACATATATGGGGCGAAGATGTCATTAAGTAAGGTTTCCCCCAACATGGGAAATATTAATTGTGATGTGCACTTAATGGCCAAACACACTCGTGTAAGTACATAGGTCACTAAATCAACATATTCCTCCAAGATGGTGTCTAAGAGCATTTAATGTGGTATTTGAGGCCATAAATCTTTAGTAGAGATTGGTAGGAATGTGTTATTATGTGGAGGAAAGTGTGATGCCCCTAGTGTATAAGAATTATATGGTAAGACATGATGCTCCCACTATGAAAAGTATAGTTATGAAAGCCTAGAATATAACAAAGGGAATCCATGATTCCTCAAAATGAAAGGAATAAAACTATGAAGGTACAAGATATAGAAAGGGAAGGCATGATGTCCCCCAATCTAAGGATGTAGAATGATACCTATCTCAAATGTGATTTGGGAAGGAAAGATGCCTCCAAAGGAAAGGTAACTAGATAAGAGTATTTATATGACAATGTGGGATCAAAATTAAGATCTAAAAGCATGATAGAGCAAGATAGCCTCAACAAATAAATTTATAAAGTGATATGTATTGACGTAGGCTCATGGTAAGTGCAAGTATATGGTGGCCAAAAAAGTAACCAAGATGTGTTTTAGGCTATAAGAGATGTATACTTATAAAATCATGATTGAGCCTCAATGCATACATGTTATGGCTTGAAGTTGTCCAAGCCATAAAATGTGTGCATTATTTTGACATAAAGAAATAAAATATAACCCAACATACCTTGGTGTTCAAACATTATATTTTTTATATTGAAAATAATGTATTTATGGTATAACATGTGTGTGCTATAATTCAAACTCAAAAAACCCACCCTTTAAGGCTTATATTTATAAACATGAGGGTTGGACCTACATATTGTGCTCTCAAATCCTTGTTTTGTACACAAAAGAGGATGTTTAAACTTCCTCTTCATTATCTTTCCATGTTTTAGAATAAGATTCCATGAAACCACCAACAAAACATCAATCTAGTTTTTAGCTTTCTAACCATATAATTTTTTCTATAGTTTGTATCAATGAAGGTATTTATTTATATCAATACTTGTAATGATGCTTTTTTATGCCTCAAATACATATATATTACTTTTAAAAAAAAAATTATTTGATTTTTTAATCCTGATTTTTAAAAATAATATATGATTATTCTATGTTTTATTCTCTATGGATTAAAAAATACATTTTTTATTATTTTGTGCAAGTTAGGTGATAGGCATACTTAGTGCTAGTTTTCTAGGATGCATTTACTTCAAAAAATCACAAATAAATATTCAATAATTTTTTTAAATATAACTTGTACTATATGCTCTTAGTTATCTTTCCTCCAATTGGTTTTACAAAATATTTAACAAGGCCAAAAAGGGGGGCACACACATGGCATTGTGTTAAAATTAAGTGATAACAATACTAACCACTTTTATGTGCACTCAACAATTGACCCTCTTAGTATTAATCATTTTTTAAAATCCTTAGAATTTTAGAAACTAGAATTGGAAAACTAAAATGCATACTATTATCATATCTTAAAATTTTGGGTTTGGGCATCTCAAATTATTCATCAAAATTCAAGTTTCACTAATTTTAAGAAAAAAGTGGCCGCTTATGACCTTGTGCTTACCCCCCAATGTATAAGCTCCAAAAACCATGACATGTCAATGTAAGATTAATGTATGGGCTCTAGTAAGATGATGTATGAATATAGGATCAATGTATAGGATTTGATACATATGATGTACTAATGTAGTATCAATATATAATCTCTAATTTAAACATGGTGCACGACAATAATGATGTATAGAAATCATGGCCGGTAAAATAATGGACAATGGTAAGGTGTAGGCCTCATAGTTAAATAAATGTCATGGGTATGATGGGAAACATAAAAGACATGGGTAAAGTTTGGTGAAAAAAGAAAAATGTGTAACAATTATAAATCAAAAAGTAATAGGTTCATGTGGGAAAACAAATTGGTAAAAGCAATAGGAATGAAAATTAGGTGTGGATAGAAAGAGGTAAAAGGCTAAAAATGATCAACCCAAGCAAAGGGGGTGGGGGGATAAATGGAAAAGGGAAAGGTATATGAAGTAAATATATGAAATATGATGTGAATATACATAAGATAAAATGTAAGTGAAGTATAAAAAGTGTAAAGAGAAAGGACCTCAATTAGGTAAAAATAATAATGAACAAATATATAAGGTAAAATGAGCATGAGAAACATGAAAAAAAAATGCAATAAAAAAATCCAAGCCATAAAAATTACAAAATAACACTTGTGATATCTAATCTATAGATATATGTAAATATATATGATATAATGGTGCTCATAAATCATTAAAAAAATTCTTAGTTGGCCACTTTGGCACCATAGACTATCTCACCAATATATCAACTTTTTCTAAAAAATGATCATCCAAAATATCTTCTAATTCTTTTTCCTTTTTATTTTTTTTTCTTACCTTTTCAATCACATGTGTTTCTTTTTTATGTCATCATGCTAGGTGCAAACACATTTTCAACAAGTATAACATTAGGAACTTCCTTTTTAATCCATTCTCATTTCTTATCATGTGGTTGTGTTTGAAATATGGATATTTTATGCACCATAACTTCTTGCTTTGTTTTCCATATAATATTTTATGCATGAAATTTAGGTTTTTGTGTTACTTTTTCTTCTTTTGTATCATTCTTCTATTATTTTTCAATATAGTATTTCTTTTTTGGTACATGAGTAATTTATTCTTCACAAGGATCATTAGATGACATGTATATATCAAGTTCATTATGCCTAATGACTATAGGTTGTGTGATTTGAGGTTCCTTTGGCTTTAAAAATATTTATCCAACCTCTTTTGAGTTCTTTATAATTCATCAAAATGTATCTTGTATAAATCATGTATAGTACCATGCCTCTGTACATCTTGTGGTTTCTTATGTGTCCAATGTAAAATGGATAGCATCAAATAATGGTTTGTAATGATCTCCTTCAATCTTCACCACATTTCATTCATGTACAAATTTGACATATTGATGCAAAATAGGAGAGACAAATTTGTATTTTTAAATACATGGTCTCACAAGCAATACATTAAATATATCAAAGGATGGTATTGCATGACATAAAATTGGTATGTATTTAGGTTCAATTCTTAATTGTGTAGAATAACACATCTTAATATGCTCATTAGCACTCCATTAGTCGTATTCAATGAAATCTTAGAATTTGCATACTTGAATCCAAATATGTGTTTTGAATAATGATTATTTGGAACAATGTTATGTTGTCATGTTGGATCAACAAGAAACTCAATAGGTGATGAGTGTTTAATAATACCTAGTGTGTATAATGGACCATAGCAATTATTTTGTGAGATCTCCTCATCATAAATGTAATTAATTATGACTTAGGAGGAGATAAAGATGTAGCATTAGACTCATTATTTCTTGCAAAGTTTAACTTATGTGTAATACCCTATTTTTTCATAATATCATCATTGTCATCATCTACTTAAATATTATTTGAATGATCTAGGAAAGGATTTTCATACATTTGTAATTAACTATTAGGATTCGCCACAAATGTATTGTCATTATTACTAACCCCTTCAACCTTTATTGCATGTTTATTCAATGGTGTCTTCTACCTTATGCTTTAGACCTTTGCAAGTTTATGTATCATAAGCCTTGAATTGATTACATTGCAAAATGCTTGAGAATTATATTATTTAAGAAGTGGTTTTTTAAAATATACTAGATGAATAAGAGGGAGTGTAAGTAAATTAGCACTTAGCAAAATTTAAAGCACATCATCTATAGATTCTTGAAGTCTAGTGAGCTTCCTAAAAGCATTTAGTTGAAAATAAGGAAATGAAGTAATAACAACTTGATTCACATTTTCCTTCATATCATTACCCTATGAAAAAATATTGGATTTATGAAACAGTAGAAGGGTAATAAGATTGTGATGATGATGAACCATATCTTAAAGTATTTGATGCTAAAATTTTAGCTTCAATCTTCTTCAAATGTGTGCATGCCTCCAAAACATGGGAAGCCACTTATGTGCTCATTATTTTTTATATTGTAGACACCTAAAATAATATCTCAATATTTTTTTTCATCAATTCCTTTCACATCAAAACCCTTTAAAATTAATTAAATAAATTTTAATTAATTAATTAATTATCCCAATCCTTCTACCAATATTAATTGAAATGTTCTTCATCTAGCATTAATTAAACGAGTTAGGGAAATTTATTTAATTAAGCAATCACCTTCTAATGTTCAACATTAAAGAAATAAATTCCACATTTATTTACTTGAGTTCATCATTCCCATTCCAAAAATTAAATAAATAGATCTTATTGATTTAATCATTATCTATAATTGTAGATGCCTAAAATAATTTATTAATATTGTTGTTGTCATCAACTCTCTTTGCATCAAAACCCTCTAAATTAATTAAATAAATTATATATATTCATTTAATTATCTCTATCCTTCTACCAATGGTAATGAAAAGACTCTTCCTCTAGCATTAATTAAACACATTAGGGTGCTTTATTTAATTAATCAATTACCTTCTAATGTTCAACATTAAATAAAAAAATTGTACATTTATTTATTTAAGTCCATCATTCTCATTCCAAAAATTAAATAAATATCTTATTTATATAATTCTCTAATTTTCTTGCAAATCATTAGTTTACTAAAATTAATTATAAAATCTAGCTAATCATTTACACAATCCAAATCATGATTAATCAAAAAAATCTTGTTCAAGGTTCAAGATTGTATATGTGCCCAAAAAAGGAATCGTGCATGTATGTAGTCCCATGCTTCACAAGTCTCCATAGATTTCTCTAGTCAAATATAGTCCATTCATTCAATCTAGAAAATTCTAGCCCTTCACATAACTCCAAGAAAAGACTTTTTGGATTTCCAAAAGAGTCCCCTTTGATCCCACCATCTAAATCACTTTGATCATGAAACTCCTCTTATGCACTAATTACAAAGTGTCACTTGAAGGCTTCTCATGGCTCCAAATCTCTCAATCAATCCCCCCCCCCTTGATCTCTCCAATCAATCCTAGCCCTTGATCCCTCATACCTCAAGTATATAAATAGATCATCATATGAGCTATTTTCATAATGACTTGGAATGCAATGTTATGCTTTCAATTTGAGAATCTTATATACTTTCTCAATCCTATATCAATTCATCTAGAACATGACCACACTTTGTTTGCAACAAGAGACTTGTTGGTAAGGGAGTTTGTAAAGTTTTTCATATTTTATGTGTATGTTTCTTATCTCAATCAGAGGTTTATAATTGGCAAAGAATTGGGTTTGAATTGATAGTTTAAGTCCTCTTATTTTTACATTTATGTTTTCTTGTTTATATTTTGGAATGTAGTGGGACCCACATCCCTTCTAACATGTTTTTTCTAGCTTGTGTGTAGCTTTGTGTTATAGGTTGATGGTTCAACATGTGTGTCTCTACTTTAAGTGTATTTGTTTCATGTTTTAGCACATGCATCCACAAATCAATGTGCCCATTATAATTCTAGAAACTTAGCAACTTGATGACTCTAACAAAGTTTTTCTTGCTCCATTTGTGATGTCTTGACTCTTTTTTAAAAATTGTTTGGGACTTCTTATGTATTGTTCATTTTTATACTTTTCGTAATATTTATGTGTAGATTTAACCCCCTATTTTGTATATTTTATAATGTTTATTAGAATTTGTCATGATTCAACACATTTATGCTTACATAAATTTTTATGTGATGTAGGAGCATCCATGGTTGACAAGCTATCCTCATCAACCAATTTTTTATTTATTTTTTGTTTAGTAGATTAATATTTTGAGTGGAATAATGTTTGGAATAATTGAAATAATTTCATTTATCTTGAAAAATTAGTTGACAAGTTTATGTTGCAAGAATGGAAAGATTGAAGGTGTTTCCATTGATGTCAACCAGTCAGTTGGTTATCTACTAGTTGTTGTTGGTTGTATATGTCAAGGATATTGAGAAAATTGTAATAAAGATATGTTGCAGGTGTTTTGTGGTTGCTTCGATTTTTGGTCTGGATTTTCTCTTGTGGTTGTACAATTCAAATATGTTGTTCATGGTTGTGAGAATGTTCTATATTCATATTCCTGGTTGTCGGTTCATGGTACAGTGCAAGTTGTGTTCACTAGTTGTGAACTGTGGTTCTCTTTGATTCTAATTGAGGTATGGGAGAAATGGTGTTCGTTCGAATTTCTCTTTGATGAAGTCTTATGTCATATGGTTCTAAAGTTAAGTTTCCCTGATTGTATTGAAGTTAATTTTGACATTTGGAAATTTTGTGCTTAATGGTTCTATGTGTTTTACACTGGTGTGGATGACCTTATGTGAAATACTACTTTCAAGAATGATGAAGCATGACCATCATTCTAATTCCACCCTAGGATGTTTTGGCGCCGACCTAATTTGAATTTGGATTTGGATAGCTGACTTTAGATATGTTTCAAAGTTGAAGATGGTATAAATACAAGCTGAGTTAGTACTGGAAAATATACAAGAGCGGAGAAGAAGCATGATAAGAGAAAAGAGAAAGTGCAGTTTTTTGTGACATTGATTCTATTTAGTAAGAGTGTGTGTTGAGAGTGTGAAGATCAGTGTGAAGCTTAATGTTGAGTTTCTAGATGCAATGAGCAAAAGGTGAACTCTATCATTCATGCAAGTTGATCAACTGACTGTGGTGGAATCCTTTGTTGCATTGGGATTGTAGTCTCTCTGTAACAAGTCTTCTTTGTATTCTTTGTATCTTTGTGGTAGTGAGCCCTCTAGGTTCTATCCCTATTGGACAGTGAGTCCTTTTTATGGACAGTGAGTCCTTATTTCAGGTAGTGAGCCTTTTTGTAATTGGTTTTGATATTCTCTATAGTGTGAGTTAATCCTCATCGTGGTTTTTCCCTCATTGGTTTTTCCACGTAAACTTGGTGTTACTGTGTTTATGTGATGGATTTGAGTTTCTACATTGGAATTTGATGATTAATCATTCAATCTGTATTATGTATTAGTTGCATGACTGAATTAAAAGTTTAATTCTATGACAACTAATTCACCCCCATTCTCAATTTTCCTATTCAACAATTGGTGTCAAAGCACAAGGTCCCTTGATGAACAACTTAACTGCTTGAGGAAGGTTGGGGATGGCTAGAAAAATGGTTTTTGATAATCCAAGGTTTGATGGAACTAACTATGGTATCTGGAAAGTATTAATATAAGAATATTTGGAGTATTGCAGATATGATGTGGAGAAAGCTTATAAAAATCCTTACACTCCTCCTGCTAATGGTTCGAGTACACCTGAAGAGATAAAAGAACATGAAGCAAACAATAAGGTGAAATACATTTTGAAGAATAGTCTGGTACATTCAGAGTTGATCAAGGTTCAGAATTTGAAAAAAGCTAAGTTTAGGATGCTTTATAAAGAGCACATGATGGTGATGAAATAGCTAAAGAGGCAAAGCTATAGAATTTGGTGACACAATTTGATCTTCTACATATGGTTGAAGATGAAAATGTTAAAGCTTATGTACAGAGATTGGATGAGATAGTGGTTGGAATACGAGGACTTGGTGTTCAAACATTATATTTTTCTTATAGGAAATGTGATCTCTATTTAGTAGATTACTTTGGTTCTTAAGTTAAATTTGTGCTTTGTTTGAGATTATTTGTATGCAAATATTATTCAAGTTCATATTCATGAATTCATCCTGTGTGTCTAGATTTGACCTTATCCAATGTAAGCTTATGTTTTAATGCTCATCCAATTTTCCTTCATTATATCTACTCTTATTTATTATTTGTTAATTGGCAGTATTTAAATTACTTAGAATGGGTTATAATTATGTCACAAGGAGATGTGTTCTCCTAGGTAAACTCTTGAAAATGTGTGTAAAAGTTTGAAGACAATAGGCGAGAGCCCTAAAATTATGTATGTGAATTTACTACTCCTTTAGTGTACCAAATCCAAATGTTTCACTATTTATTACTCTTTTAATGCTCTGAAGTAAGAGAGATGCTTGGTAGATGAGAGATGTGAAACAAACCCAGTTGAATGCCTTTAAATACAAGAAAATAGCATTAAAATTTTCCAATTGTATTCTTAGTTGACTTAGGGTAGGAAAGTAAAAGGACAAGTTAGCCAAAATTTGAATTTGAATTTAAGGAACAAAGGAGTAAAGTACATGACCATAGGGTCAACCCTATGACCATGGAAATGATCTAGGATGGGTAAATGGTTAAATATGGGTGGATAATAACTATACTAGGGTGGGTGTATGGATAAGTGTAATAATATGTGGATCATATGAATGTATTGGACTATGTGAATGTAAATATAATGTAAAATCTAAATGTGTGGGAATAAATGTGTATGTGAATACTAAAGGCTAGGGAAATAATTCCTACTCCACACAAGATTGTACCATCTATCATTGTGTACATGTCTCAAGTCATTTCCTTGAAATAAGCACAAAACCTAATGGGAAATGGCATGGGTATATATTTTTCACAATAAAAAATTTCCCCCACTTTGAGGTACATGTGAATCCTAGAATGACCATGCATCTTAAAGTATGTAGCACTCACAAACATGCATGTAATGTAAATTTTTAGAATTTAATGGAGATGGATGGTGGACCATATAAAGTAATGAACTATGTAGGATGTGATCATGTAGGTTTTCCTTCATCAGCATACTCTCCATGGGAACTTAAAAAATAAAGGAAATGTATGTCATGGGTGTTTTTTCTCATGAATGAAATTGTTAGGAAATCCTACTCTAAAAATAATAATAGTAGTGTGTGGTGGAGTGGTCATAAGACTACAATTCAATGAGCTAGAAGACATGTCATGGGATAATTCTAGTAATAATACACCCCTTTTAATTGGTTGTATCCATAGGATGGAAGGAATTGAAGGGGATTAAAAATTATATATAAAATTGAATATAATATATAGATAAATATGCAACCATATGGGTCATCAAAATCAATATCAATAAGGAATACATCATGTAATAAACATATGTAAAATCAAGAGTGATAATGCAAGATGAACATATATGGGGTGAATATGTCATTAAGTAAGGTTACCCCCAACATGGGAAATATTAATGGTGATATGCACTTAATGGAAAAACACACTCATGTAAGTACATAAGTCACTAAACCAGCATATTTCTCCAATATGGTGTCCAAGACAATTTGATGTGGTATTCTAGGTAGTAAATCTTTAGTAGAGAGATAGGTAGGCATGAGTTATTGCATGGATGAAAGTGTGATGCCCCTAGTGTATAAGGAGCATATGGTAAGACATGATGCTCCCACTAAGAAAAATATGGTTATGAAAGCCTAGAATATAACAAAGGGAATCCATGATTCCTTAGAATACAAGGATGAAACTATGAAGGAACAAGCTATAGAAAGGGAGGGCATGATATCCCCCAATCTAAGGATGTAGAATGATACCATCTCAAATGTGATTTGGGAAGGAAAGATGCCTCCAAAGGAAAGATAACTAGATAAGAGTATTTTATGACAATGTGGGATCAAAATTAAGATATAAAAGCATGATATAGCATGATAGCCTCAACAAATAAATTTATAAAGTGTGTATCAATGTAGGCTCATGGTAAGTATATGGGAGCCAAAAAGTAACCAAGATGTGTTTTAGTCTATAAGAGATGTATACTCCTAAAATCATAATTGAGCCTCAATACATACATGTTATGACTTGAAGTTATCCAAGCCATAAAATGTGTGCATTATTTTGACATAAAGAAATAAAATATAACCCAACATACCCTTGTGTTTAGCCATTATATTTTTTATATTGAAAATAATGTATTTATGTCATAACATGTGTTGCTATAATTCAAACTCAGAAAACTCACCATTTTAGGCTTAGACTTCTAAACATGCAGGTTGGACCAACAAAACATTAATCTACTTCTTAGCTTTCTAACCATATATTTTTTAATATAGTTTGAATCAATGAAGGTATTTATTTATATCAATAATTGTAATGATGTCTTTGCATGCCTCAAATACATATATATTACTTTTTAAAAAGATTATTTGATTTTTTTATTCATTTTTAAAAAAAATAATGTCATTATTTTATGTTTATTCTCTACACATTGAAAATATGTATTTTTTATTATTTTGTGCAAGTTACCTGTGATAGGCATACTTAGTGCCAGTTTTCTAGGATGCATTTATTTCAAAAAATTACAAATAAATATTCAATAATTTTTTTTAAATATAACTTGTACTATATGCTCTTAGTTATCTTTCCTCCAATTGGTTTTATAAAATATTTAACAAGGCCAAAAAATGGGGGTACACACATGACATTGTGTTAAAATTTAGTGATAAAAATACTGACCATTTTTATGTGCACTCAACAATTGACCCTCTTAGTATTAATCATTTTAAAAAATCCTTAGAATTTTAGAAACTAGAATTTGAAAACTAAAATGCATACCATTATTATATCTTAAAATTTTGAGTTTAGGCATCTCAAATTACTCATCAAAATTCAAGTTTCATTAATTTTAAGAAAAAAGTGGTTGCTTATGACCTTTTGCTTACCCCCAATGTATAAGCTTTAATAACCATGATGTGTCAATGTAAAATTAATGCATGGGCTCTAGTAAGATGATGTATGAATATAGGATTGATGTATAGGATTTGATATGTATGATGTACTAATGTAGTATCAATATATAATCTCTAATTTAAATATGGTGCACAACAATCATGATGTATGGAAATCATGGCTAGTAAAATAATGGACAATGGTAAGTTGTAGGCCTCATATTTAAATAAATGTCATGGGTATGATGGGAAATATAAAAGAGATGGGTAAATTTTGGTAAAAAATAAAAATGTGTAACAATTATGAATCAAAGAGTAATAAGTTCATGTGGGAAAACAAATTGGTAAAAGCAATAGGAATGAAAATTAGGTGTGGATAGAAAGAGGGAAAAGGTTAAAAATGATCAACCCAAGCAAAGTGGGTGGGGGGATAAAGGGAAAAGGGAAAAAGTATATGAAATAAATATATGAAATATGATGTGAATATACATAAGATAAAATGTAAGTGAAGCATAGAAAGTGTAAAAAAAAGGATCTCAAGTAGGTAAAAATAATAATGAACAAATATAGAAGGTAAAATGAGCATGAAAAACATGACAAAAGAATTGCAATAAAAAATCCAAGGCATAAAAATTACAAAATAAAACTTGTGATATCTAATATATAGGTATATGTAAATATATATGATACAATGGTGCTCATAAATCATTAAAAAAAAATCTTAGCTAGCCCCTTTGGTACCATAGACTATTTCTCACCAATATATCAACTTTTTCTCAAAAATATCATCCAAATAATCTTCTCATTCTTTTGCCTTTTTCTTTTCCTTTCTCACCTTTTCAATCACATGTGTTTCTTTTTTATGTCTTCATGCTAGGTGCAAACACATTTTCAACAAGTATAACATTAGGGACTTCCTTTTTAATCCATTCTTATTTCTTATCTTGTGGTTGTTTTTGGAATATGGACATTTTGCCACCATAAATTCTTGCTTTGTTTTCCATATAATATTTTATGCATGAAATTTAGGTATTGTGTTACTTTTTCTTCTTTTGTATCATTCTTTTTATTATTTTTCAATATAGTATTTCTTTTTTGGTACATGATTAATTTATTCTTCACAAGGATCATTAGATGACATGTATATATCAAGTTCATTATGTCTATTGATTATAGGTTGTGTGATTTGAGGTTCCTTTGGCTTTAAAGATATTTATCCAAACTCTTTTGAGTTCTTTGTAATTCGTCAAAATGTATCTTGTATAAATCATGTATAATACCATGCCTCTCATATGATACATCTTGTGGTTTCTTATGTGTCCAATTTAAAATGGATATCATAAAATATTGGTTTGTAATGATCTCCTTCAATCTTCACTGCTTTTCATTCATGTACAAATGTGAATTATTGATGCAAAAATAGGAGAGACAACTTTGCGTTGTTAAATGCATGGTCTCACAAGAAATACATTAAATATATCAAAGGATGGTATTGCATGACATAAAATTGGTATCTATTTAGGTCTGAATCTTATTTTTTTAGAATAACACATCATAATATCACTCCATTAGTCATCTTCAATGAAATCCTAGAATTTGCATACGCGATTTCGAATATGTGTTTTGAATAATGATTATTTGGGACAATGTTATGTTTCCATGTTGGATCAACAAGAAACTCAATAGGTGATGAGTGTTTAATATTACCTAGTGTGTATAATGGACCATAGCAATTATTTTGTGTGATCTCCTCATCATAAATGTAATTAATTATGACTTAGGAGGAGATAAAGATGTAGCATTAGACTCATTATTTCTTGCAAAGGTTAACTAATGTGAAATATCCTATTTTCCTATAATATCATCATTGTCATCATGTGCTTCAACATTATTTTAATGATTTGGAAATGGATTTTCATATATTTGTAAATGACTATTAAGAGTTTCCACAAATGTATTATCATTATTACTAACCCCTTCAACCTTTATTCCTTTGTTATTCAATGGTGTCTTTTACCTTATGCTTGAGACCTTTAAAAGTTTGTATCATGAGCCTTGAATTGATGACATTGCAAAACTCTTGAGAATTATATTATTTAAGAAGTGGTTTGTTACAATCTACTAGATGAATAAGAGGGGGTGTAAGTAAGTTATCACTTAGAAAAATTTAAAGCACATTAACTATAGACTCTTATGTGGAGAAAATGTGTCTCAACCTTCCAATAACATAATTTATTGTTGATACATAAGGTATTGTCCATCCGATGATGATGGGGGCATGGGGAGGATCTCCCCACCATGAGGGGTCTAGGAGATCATTCCCTTGACTGGGGTCCAAGGGCAATGTGCCCTAGTGGGGCTTAAGGACAGTGCCTTTGAAAGGAAAATTTTATTGATATTTTATTATTATAAATCTAGACCATTCATCATTATGTCTCATATCTGATGACTGATATTTAATTAGCTTGACTTTCCCTAGAAGGAAACCCTATTTTATGAGGGAATTGTATTACGGTTGTGTATTGTGATGTATTATGAGAGTCTGATAGCGGTCGTGTTGCCTCTGGATCTCTTAGTGGTGATACTCATGTGAGAAGCTTGCTATACAAGTATATTGTAAACTTTGTGATTTCTAAAATAATATTGGGCAGCTTTTAGAGTGTGGGATTTTTCTCCCGAAAGGTTTTTCCCCACAAAAATAAGTTTGTTGTGGTATGCATGATATTTGTGTTTATTTCTATTTAATATTTTGTAACTATTAAATATCTATAAACGTTTGCATTATTCTCCTCTCAAGATTAGTGTAGGAAGTTGTTTCCCTACCTTAGCTTTCTTACATCTTGAAGTCTAGTGAACTTCCTAAAAACATTTAGTTGAAAATAAGGAAACGAAGTAATACCAACTTGATTCACATTTTCCTTCATATCATTACCCTATGAAAAAATATTGAACTTATGAAACTTAGAAGGGTAATAAGATTGTGATGACGATAAACCATTTCTTAAAGTATTTGATGCTAAAATTTCAGCTTCAATATTCTTCAAATGTGTATATGCCTCCAAAACATGGGAAGCCACTTATGTGCTCATTATTTTTTATAATTGTAGACACCTAAAATAATATCTCAATATTTTTGTTGTCATAAATTCCCTTCACATCAAAACCCTTTAAATTAATTAAATAAATTTTATTTATTTAATTGATTATCCTAACCCTTCTAGCAATATTAATTGAAATACTCTTCCTCTAGCATTAATTAAACAAGTTATGGATATTTAATTAATTAATCAATCACCTTCTAATGTTCAACATTAAATAAATAATTTCCACATTTATTTACTTAAGTTCATCATTCCCATTCCAAACATTAATTAAATAGATCTTATTTATTTAATCATTATTTATAATTATAGACACCTAAAATAATTTCTTGATATTTTTGTTGTCATCAATTCCCTTTGGATCAAAAACCCCTAAATTAATTAAATAAATTTTATTTATTTATTTAATTATCTTTATCCTTCTACCAATGGTAATGAAAAGACTCTTCCTCTAACATTAATTAAACACATTAGGGCACCTGCTTTATTTAATTAAACAATCAACTTCTAATGTTCAACATTAAATAAACAAATTCTACATTTATTTATTTAAGTTCATCATTCCCATTCCAAAAATTAAATAAACATATCTTATTTATATAATCTCTAATTTTATTGTAAATCATTAGTTGACTAAGATCAATCATTTAATCTAGCTAATCATTTACACAATCCAAACCATGATTAATCAAGACAAATCTTGTTCAAGGATCAAGACTGTACATGTGCCCAAAAAGGAATCTTGCATGTACATTGTCCCGTGCTTCACAAGTCTCCATAGATTTCTCTAATCAAATATAGTCTATCCATTCAATCTAAAAAATTCTAGCCCTTCACATAACTCAAAAATATATACTTTTTGGAATTCCAAAAGAGTTCTCTTTGATCCTCACCCTCTTTATTTAATAATAACTCCACCATCTAAATCACTTTGATCATGGAACTCCTCTTATGCACCAATTACAAAGTGTCACTTGGAGGCTTCTCATGGCCCCAAATCTCTCAATCAATCTCCTCCCTTGATCTCTCCAATCAATCCTAGTCCTTGATCTCCCATCCCTCAAGTATATAAATAGATCATCATATGAGCTATTTTCATAATGACTTGGAATGCAATGTTATGCTATAAATTTGAGAACCTTATATACTCTCTCAATCCTACATCAATTCATATAGAAAAAAACCACACTTTGTTTGCAATAAGAGACTTGTTGGTAAGGGAGTTAGTATACCTTTTCATATTTTATGTGCGTGTTTCTTAGCTCAATCAGAGGTTTACAATTGACATAGAATAGGTTTTGAATTGATAATTTAATTCCTCTTATATATATATATATATATATATATATATATATATATATTCTTGTTTATATTTTTGAATGTCTAGTGGGACCCACATTCCTTCTAACATGTTTTTCTAGATTGTGTGTAGCTTTGTGTTATAGGTTGATGGTTCAACATGTGCGTATCTACTTTAAGTGTATTTATTTAATGTTTTAGCACATGCATCCACAAATCAATGTTTCCATTAGCATTCTAGAAATATAACATGCCCATTGTTCTACCGAGTAATTTTTCTATGTTTTACCCACAAGTGAATAGTTTATGCATCTAACATTATGAGCAATAAAAAATTTCTTCTCTTTTCAACAATAAATGCACCATTTGAAACATAACCTTTCCAAACTTTTCCATTGCATAATCAAAGAATCATTTCATCAATACAAGTATGATTTGACATTCATAAATTCAAGATAACATTTTTCTTATACAATTTCCATATAGATTGATACATGGTTACATACATAGCTTCAACAAGCTTACATGAACTAGATATACCAATGATCTAAAATGTCCTTCTCCCAAATCTTGGCCACCAATTGCATGAGGAGAAGCATCACTCCAGCACTTTTCCACCAACCATGGACTTACTGTGGTCCCCCGCACATCTACCAAAACTTGGTAAGATGGCCCTCCCTTCGATGAAGAGATTGGTTTGGAAACCTCAACCTTCATATATCTTTTCCTAAGAATATTTATGTGTCCTACATATCAAGAGATACCATAATATAGCTACAACTACATGTATGATATTCCCAACCTAGAATGTAAATTAGGTCACAGTGAACTAACAATGTAGACAATGGCTACTTACACTATTTTGGGCAATGATTCATCACCAAATACTTCAAGTGAGGGTCATCTATTCACCACTTTAATTTCTCAATTTGTATTGACCATTAGTACTATATTCTAAGGTTATCTGATTTCCCATGAATTATCCTAACCCCAAGAGTAGCCTTCTCATTAACTCACATTTAAATGACATAGCTACTAAGTATCTTAAAATACATCAGTTATCCTCAACCTTAGGTTATCATAGGAATAACCTAATTAACCATACGGTAACATTAAATGACTCTATTTCAAAAAGTATAACTTCCTAATTAACTCATACTTGCATCATAAGTACAATAGTGACCGTATCCTATATGACACCTATACCATAGTGACTAGAAACCACGTTCTCATTGACTATCATGCAACTATCCTTTGTCTAACCCAATTAGAAAAGTAATTTAAGTGCATTTTGCATTACACTGTGGGTCCCATCCTTCCCTTTGGTCTTTACGGTATCAAAAAACTCAGAAGCTGAGACTATCCATCACTGACACAACCATAAACCTTAAGCATAATAATATTGATTCATAACTCAAGCTTTGTATCAACAAGTTTTCTTGATCCTTTCAATCTACTATTCAATTTTGACCTTTCCAGTCTAAGGTTAATCCTATTCCCTAGCTTCTCCCATCTTTTTAGGAATTCAACCCTTCTTCCCAAATAATATTTCAAATGGATCAAATTTCCATGATAGAAGTTTATTATAAAAAAAAATCCACAAATCCTTCAAGATTTGGTTTATCCCTTTTTCCTAACTGGCTAACTTAAAATAATCAATTGAGAATTCATTCAATTTAATTTTTCCAACAAGGCAATCATGTTTTACACAAAACCTTAATGTTACTTGTGTGTCCCATTCTAAGATAACCTTATCGAGAACATTAAGAAACTACTTTACACAATTTTTTGTTTAGGATTGATATCTTATAAATCAAATTTCCCAATCAAAATTGGTTACCTTGGTGAGTCTCTCCACCATAACATTATGTTATTTCTATTGAAATAATAAGATCAAAACTATTCTTATGATCTACCACTTCGTCTTTGGAATTTCATGAGGGTATAAAGTCCTATCGATGTTGACATTCTGTCTTCATCCTCTGGCATACTGGACAACAAATTGCTACATAACTTGTAGCATCTTACTCTTTTCCCTTCTAGATTATAGTGGTTTCCCATCCAACAAATATTTTTTTCATTCACGTGTCTCTTGAATATGACATCAATTTACCTCATTCATTATGTAATCTCCCAAAATTTGGTACATAGGTTCTTCCTCCGATTCATAATAGTCCATCCCGACTAAGTGAAAAACTCTTCCATGGACTTATGCCACATATGATCCTTGAAATATAATGATTAGATATATTTGAGGAGTTATAACTCCTTAATCTTAGGCATCCATATCTTAGATTTCTTTCATCCTTTAATCATTCTCAAAGTTGTAGTCTGATTTCTATCTCAATTTTTCTCCTCTGATGAGAATTTATATTAGTTTGAGTAACAATTCTCATTTAAATCATGTTGGTTTGATATTATCTTCCAAAATATATCAATAATTATTACATACCTAGTTACCAAGCTTGAACGTTTCTCGATAACTCAAAATCATGAGTTCATAAATCTTCCCTTTCTGATTGCATAGGTGATAATCTTGCCTTCCATGATTAAGCATACTACCTATCCTTCTCTAAAGCATCAATTGATGTATAAATTTTTTTTGTAAATATTTCTTTCTCATTGGTCATAAGTCTTGACTTTTCCACTACCTTTCTCTAATAATTCCAATACCTTAACCTCTTAACTTTACCGACCTTGTTGTGGTCATTGATTTTAATACTTTGGTTAAAAATTCTCTCCTACCAAAGATACAACATTAAACTTCATTGAAAAGGATACTTATCTACTCGTACATCTACTCTCCCTCTTTCCCCCTTAGTGTTTCCAAGACATTAGGTCATCTTAAGGTTAATCTCTTAATAATCATTCGCTCTCTCCAGATTGAATTAATTTAACATTCCTTGTTGTTGGCTTTTGATAGTTGATTGACTATTCGTGCTTTTCTTACCCTCCATGGTGTGTATACTTTTTTTGTTTCCAAATTTGGATTCATCACCGCCTTCTAATCTCTCAGAATCATTGATTGGATCCATGGTAATGAGAACTAATGAATAATCAACAACTTTACAAGATAAGAAATACTCTAATATTTCATTCCAATTCTCTTTTCCATGTATACCAATATCCTTTTAACCATATTCAATTTCCTATTGGATCGTCTTCAAATGATCATTTAAGGATCTAAACATAAGTTTACTTTTGTTGAAAAGTTGGTAAGTTCAATTCACACTTCAACCAAACTATGCTCTAACTAAGCCCTTTGTCTGAATTGTTTGATTTACTTTCTATGATTTTACCTTGTAATCATCTTTCTAAGTAATTTTGTCCAAGTTCTTGGTAATTCCACTTTCTCATAACTCTAGACACTCTAAGGTTGTTTTGTTTCTTTTTCCCATTTTCAATCAGAACTCTAAATTGACCTTTCCTATTTCGGTTGGTACAATCATGTTGGATTTTATTCTTCATAGGTTGCTTCTTTTTCTAACCATTTTGGTCTCTACCCTTATTCTAAAGTATCAAATTCCACTCTTGGTTTTGATTATCATTACAAGATTTAAACCTCGTAGTGAATTAGGTCTATCAAGGGTAATCCTGCCTCCTGGATACCTCTCTAGTTGATTTTAATTCATAAAATGTTGAATTTCTACTTCAACTAAGTTTCCAATTTATGCTATCAATTACTTCTTTTCCAATAAAGCATACTCATATCTATAGTATCCTTAATCCAAATTCCTTGACTCTTCGCATCTACAAGTTGCTATGAATAAGTGGATTAATTCAATTATTTTTATCCCTTAGGGTCATTTTAAACTATTTTGTAGGGTGAAGGTACTCATTAGTAATCCTCCATAACCATTCTACCGAACCTGGTTGCATAATCTTCCACAATCCAAAAGTGTATCTTAAAATGAGGGGTTGATTTAGGAGTTTTCAACTCTAGGGATGATTCTTTCCTAGTCTCAAACTTAGACAAGATTTCTAAAATCTTAACTTCCCTTTTTGTCTCCCCTTTGTTCTCTTCCTCTTATCATCTTGGCGTAAGAACCTTTCAACCATTAAATTCTGATAAGGTTCAGGTTTTACTTACGAAATGAGCTCATAGGTCCTAGAGTTGAACCCAGTAGCTCTGATACCATGTGTAACATGCCCATTGTTCTACCCAGTAATTTTTCTATGTTTTACCCACAAGTGAATAGTTTATGCATCTAACATTATGAGCAATAAAAAAATTCTTCTCTTTTAAATAATAAATGCACCATTTGAAACATAACCTTTCCCAACTTTTCCATTGCATAATCAAAGAATCATTTCATCAATACAAGTATGATTTCACATTCATAAATTCAAGATAACATTTCACTTTTACAATTTCAATATATATGGATACATGATTACATGCATGGCTTCAACAAGCTTACATGAGCTAGAAATACCAATGTTCCATAATGTCCTCCCAAATCTTGGTCATCAACTGCATGACGAGAAGCATCACTCAAGTGCTTTTCCGCCAACCATGGACTTACTATGGTCCCCCACAAATCTACCAAAACTTGGTAAGATGGCCCTCCCTTCGATGAAGAGATTGGTTTGGAAACCTCATCCTTCATATAGCCTTTCCTAAGCATAGTGATGTGTCCTACATATCTAGAGCTACCATAATTTGGCTACAACTACATGTATGATATTCCCAACCTAGAATGTAAATTGGATCACAGTGAATTGGCAATTTAAATAGTGGTTACTTACACTACTTTGGCTAAAGATTCATCACCAAGTACTTCAAGTGAGGGTCATCTATTCACCACTTTAATTGATATATTTTTATTGACCATTAGTATTCTATTATAAGGTTATACCCTTTCTCATGGATTATCCTAAACCCAGGAATAGCCTTCCCATTAACTCACATTTAAATGGGAATGCTACTAAGTATCTTAAAATACATAGGTTATCCCCTTTCCCATGGATTATCCTAAACCCAAGAATAACCTAATTAATAATGAATCCATTTCAAAAAGTATAATCTCAACAATAAATGAATCCCATCAAAACTATAATCTCATCAATAAATGACTTCAATCAAAAGTATTAAACTTCAATAATAAATGACCTCAATCAAGATATAAACAACAATCAAATGATCAATCAACTCATTTGCTTCAATCAAAACATCCCAACCAAATAGGTTATTCTCAACCCAGGGTTTCAATCAAAAGTGATGTAAGGATCAACTGATCATAAACAAATCACAAAACGTCTCTCTCCATATACCTAAAATATTCTCACATTTACAATGTTCACTATATTTGAAAATAATCTAGAGGAAATTAACCTAAGAAGGATTTTTGCTTCTGCAACTTCAAGTCCTCTTCTCATTATGGTTTTGGGTTGTCAGAACATATGTCCTCTTGAATTTCGTGAATAGTGAATAGACTCTTAATTAAAATAAGATAATAACATAATCATATAATACATTTTATCAACCCTATTGTTGAATATTGATATAGCCATCAAGTACACACCCTAACCCTATGGATAAGACTCTCTTCCTACTTTCAATTACATACAAGTAATCAATCAAGCATAGACAAATTTTGTATAGTCTAAATAGAAACACCATCATATAAATTCCCATATAGGGTATATAAAAGTATTAACCCAATAGATAAGTTCCACAAAAGCAAGAAACAAATAAGAACATGCAAGCACAATCAAGCATCACAACATGCTTTTAAATCATTCCTTCCCAACTTGGAAAACATAAATTATTAGCCTTTCCAATATAAGTAACAAAGGAATAGAAATTAGCATGCCTGTATATAAACTCCAACTAATAAATCTCCCTTCCTAGCTCAATTCCTCGAGTAAACTTGCTATTTACTCTAAGATCAACCCAATTCCTACTTCTAGCCTAATTTTGAATCTCTCAACAAATATTAATGAAGAATAACAAGCAACTCACTATCTCTCAATCTCTCAACTCATTCACACAAAAATTGTAGTAGAATAACAATGGAGTAATCAAAATGAAAAGTGTATTAAATGGCAGAATGAGCACCTCTATATCTACTAAAATGTGAACAACCAAAGGTTGAAAACAAGCTAATACTTCTACCACCTTTCTATTTTGATGTAACAACTCATCAAACTAACTTCCAAGTTTGCAACACATAATAGTCCTTGTTTTTCAAATGGCTGAGTCGACTTGTTTCAAGGGACAACAAGACTCTCTTACTGAGTCAAATGAACAACAAGATTTTTAGCAAGTTTCTGATTTGGTTTGGAAATCGAATTCCTTCTTATATTTATATCAAGTTTACATTGACTGAGTCTCATGGCTAAGATATTTCTTTTCCAAACTTAAGTGCAGTAAAAAGACTTCTTATGCATTTCATATACTTCAGCATTAGCACCACATATTCATATACTGGCGCCCTTTTAGATAGTACGGGTTAGACTATTTCTACATTGTTAAATCTACATTCACTTAGTTTTGCAATGTATACACAACACTTCTTAATTCATGCATGACTCATAGTCTTATTTAACTTAGTCATATGTTTTCTTTATGCGTAGGTTTGTACAATGCAACACATTAACAAGGTAGCACCATATGTACCTATGTTTCACTTTATACCTATACTCATGTGCAGGATATTGACTTGGTCTAACCTAATTAAGCATAAATTAAATTGTATAGGAGGCAATGTTATATGCACATAAGCACCTTAAAGTGATTTATTCATATACACTTTAGCATTGTTACTATGTGCTACCCATTCATTACTTCCCTTATCCATATTCTGGTATAACATATCATGATTATTTTTTTGCATTTTAAGTTATAATTACTATATGGTTTGTGCGTAAATGCACCCATATCGGCCTCTATGAAAATTATGTTCAGCCATTAAAGTGGTTTTGCTATATCAACCAATATGCAGCCTTTGGTATGTGTAACCCATACTACTGATGCACATTTTCCCAAGCAACTATAATATGGGATAACCTATATATATATTATACATATCCAATCAATATTATAATTTATAACACACTATATTGAATATATAAATAACCATTAATATATACAAATAACTATATTATATGTACATATATATATATATATATATTCATCAATAAATATATGTAAATTCATGCATTACCTTCTTTTAATATGATGACTTATATATGTATTGTCATATATTAAATATATACATATATATATATATATAGTGGTTGATTACTCACATAATATAGAATATGTGTGCGTTATTGACAATACATATATGTGTACCACCTACATCTAGGTATCAAACATAATCATCAAATATCACAATTCACCAAAAAGGGCATTTAACTCAAAAGGAAAAACTATCTCAAGGAGATCATAAACAATAACCTTATCTCCCTATCGACCCAATGGAAATAAAAGATAAAAAACCAAAACCACAATAAATCATCCCCAAATAGGAACATTCAAAGACTAAAACCACATACTAGTACAAAACATACTCAAACCCTGATAGGGGGTTACTTACCATTTTCCAAACTAACTCGATTCTAGTTGACCAACTAGGGTGTGAGTGTGTGTATGCTTAATTAGGCTTATTAAGGGTTACTAGACCAAGCTCCTCTCCTAAGTGATACTCCCCCTCTTGTACCTGGGGGATTGGCTTCTTCCTACATCCAACTTAGTGCAACACAAAGGTAGTTAACCATTCACATGAAATATATTTGCATCATCCAATAATTAAAGTAATCATATTGCAATTCATATTCATTAATCACATTTTCCATCAATATAAAACATAATCATTCCTTTAGAATCAATAACATCTTAATGCATATTTCAGTATTTCATTCACCTATTACACATATTAGGGCCATGATCTTCATTTATCATCATATTTACTTACAAGTTAAAAGTAACCTGGTAACTAAGAAATGAGGTGTAACATACTTCTCCCTTGTGAATCATCATCCCTGATGATTTAAAGTACTAAACATATATATAAAGTCAAATAAAGTTTTGCTTTTAATTTTCCAATCATGTAGGAAAGAAGTATATTTCCAACTAATTTTTCCTCATAGCATGACCCCTTGCAATCTCATCCTTCCTATACCTTGCACTGAGTGACTATGCTAACATATGGGGAGAACTTCAAAATTTATGTCTGAAAAATTATACATCATAATTATATTAACTCATATGTACATCATAAGTACAATAGTGGTTGTATCCTATATGACACCTATACCATAAAGACTAGAAAACACATTCTCATTGACTATCATACAATTATCCTTTGTGTAACTTAATTAGAAAAGGAATTTCAGTGTATTGCACATTACATCATGGGTCCCATCTTTCCCTTTGGTATTTACACCATCAGACAACTCAGAAGCCAAGACCATCCATAACTAACACAACCATTTACCTTAAGCATAATAATATTGCTTCATAACTCAAGCTTTCTATCTACAAGTTTTCTTGATCCTTTCAATCTACTATTCCATTTTCACAACCATTCTAGTCTAAGGTTAATCCTATTCCCTAACTTCTCCCATATTTTTAGGAATTCAACCCTTCTTCCCCTATAGTATTTCAAATGGATCAAATTTCCATGATAGAAGTTTATTATAAAAATGTTTGACACAAATCCTTCAAGATTTGGTTTATCCATTTTTCCTAACTATCTAACTTAAAGTAATAAATTGAGCATTCATTCAATTGAATTTTTACAACTAGGTGATCATGGTTTACACAAAACCTTAATGTTACTTGTGTGTCTCATTCTGAGATAACCTTCTCAGGAACATTAAGCAACTACTTTACACAATCTGTTTAGGACTAATATCCTATAAATAAAAATTCCCAATCAAAATTGGTTACCTTAGTGAGTCTCTCCACCATAATATTATGTTAGTTCTATTGACATAGAAAGATCAAAACTATTCTTATGATCTACCACTTCCTCTTTAGAATTTCATGAGGGTATACAAGTCCTTTCGATGTTGGCATCCTATCTTCATCCTCTGGAATAATGGACAACAACTTTCTACATAACTTGCAACATCTTACTCTGTTCCCTTCTAGACTATAGTGGTTTCCCATATGACAAATAATTTTGTCATTCCTATGTATCCTAAATATGGCATCAATTTACCTCTTTTTAATCTACCAAAATTTGGTACATAGGTTCTTCCTTCGATTCATAATAGTCCATCCTGACTAAATGAAAAACTCTTCCATGGACCTATGCCACATATAATCCTTCAAATATAATAATTAGATATATTTTAGGAGTTATCAATCCTTAATCTTAGGAATCTATATCTTGGATTTCTTTCATCCTTTAATCACTCTCAAAGTTGTAGTCTAATTTCCATCTCAATCTTTCTCTTCTGATGAAAATTTATATTAGTTTGAGTAACAATTCTCATTTAAATCATGTTGGTTTGATATTATCTTCTAAAAGATATCAACAATTATTACATACCTAGTAAACAAGCATGAACATTTCTTGATAACTCAAAATCATGAGATCATAAATCTTCCCTTTCCAATTGCATAGGTGATAATTTTTCCTTCAATGATTAAGCATATTTCCTATCCTTCTCGAAAGCATCAATTGATGTATAAAATTTCTTTGTAAATATTTCTCTCATTGGTCATAAGTCTTGACCTTTCCACTACCTTTCTCCAATAATTCCAATACCTTAACCTCTTAACTTTACCAACCTTGTTGTGGTCATTGAGTTCAATAATTTGGTTAAAAATTCTCTCCTATCTATACAACATTAAACTTTGTTGAAAAGGGTACTTATCTAGGTACATCTACTCTCCCTCTTTTTCCCGTAGTGTTTCCAAGACATTAGGTCATCTTAAGATTGATCTATTAATAATCATTTGCTCTCTCCAAATTGAATTGATTTAACATTTCTTGTTGTTGGCTTTTTATAGTTGAATGACTATTCTTGTTTTTCTTACCCTCCATGGTATGCCTTGAATATACTTTTTTGTTTCCAAAGTTATATTCATCATCACCTTCTAATCTCTTAGAATCATCAGTTGGATCCACAATAACGAGATCTAATGAATAATCAACAACTTTACAAGCTAATAGATACTCTAATATTTCATTCCAATTCTCTTTTCCATGTATACTAATAGCCTTTTAACCATATTCAATTTCTCATTGGATCATCTTCAAATGATCATTTAAGGATATAAACATAAGTTTACTTCCATTGACAAGTTGGTAAGTTCAATTCAAACTTCAACCAAAATATGCTCTAACTAAGCCCTTTTTCTGAATTATTTGATTTACTTTTCACACTTTTACCTTGTAATCATCTTTCTAAGTAATTTTTTCCAAGTTCTTAGTAATTCCACTTTCTCATAACTCTAGACACTCTAAGGTTGTTTGGTTTATTTTTCCCATTTTAAATCAGAACTCTAAATTGACCTTTCCTATTTTGGTTGGTGGAATCATGTCGGCTTTTATTCTTCATAGGTTACTTCTTTTTTTGACCATTCGAGTCTCTACCCTTATTCTAAGGTATCAAATTCCACTCTTGGTTTTGATTATCATTGCAAGATTTAAATCTTTTACTAAATTAGGTCTGTCAAGGGTTATCCTGCCTCTTGGATACCTCTCTAGTTGATTTTAATTCAAAAAATGTTGACTTTCTACTTCGACTAAGTTTCCAATTTATATTATTAATTAGTTCTTTTCCAATAAATCATACTCATAGATTAATAGTATCCTTAATCCAATTCCTTGACTCTTTGCATCTATAGGTTGTTATCAATAAGGGGGATTACTTCAATTCTTTCTATCCCTCAGATTCATTTTAAACTATCTTGTAGGGTGAAGGTACTCATTAGTTATCCTCCATATCCTTCCTACCAAACCTAGATGCATAATATTTTGCAATCCAAAAGTGTATCTCAATGAGTGGTAGATTTAGGAGCCTTCAACTCTAGGGATGATTCTTTCACAGTCCCAAACTTAAACAAGTTTTCAATAATCTCAACTTCCCTTTTGTTTCCCCTGTGTTCTTTTCCTCTTGCCATCTTGGCATAATAAGTTTTCAACCATTAACTTCTGATAAGGTTCACATTTTACTTACATAATGAGCTCATAGGTTCCAGAGTTGAACCTAGTAGCTTTGATACAATGTGTAACATGCCCATTGTTCTACCCAATAATTTTCTATGTTTTACACACAAGTGAATAGTTTATGCATCTAACATTATGAGAAATACATATTTTATTCTCTTTTCAATAATAAATGCACCATTTAAAACATAAACTTTCCAATCTTTTCCATTACATAATCAAAGAATCATTTCATCAATATAAGTATGATTTCACATTCATAAATTCAAGGTAACATTTCACTTTTACAATTTGCATATAGATGGATACATGAGTATATGCATAGCTTCAATAAGCTTACATGAACTAGAAATACCAATGGTCCAGAATGTCCTCCCAAATATTGGCCACCAAATGCATGAGGAGAAGCATCACTCGAGCACTTTTCTACCAACCATGGACTTACTACGATCCCCTACACATATACCAAAGCTTGGTAAGATGGCCATCCCTTCAACAAAGAGATTGGTTTGGAAACCTCACCCTTCATATCGCCTTTCCTGAGCATGGTGATGTGTCCTACATATCTAGAGCTACCATAATGTGGCTACAACATGTATGATATTCCCATCCTAAAATGTAAATTGGATCATAGTGAACCGACAGTGTAAATAGTGGCTACTTACACTATTTTGGCCAAAGACTCATCACCCAATACTTTGAGTGAGGGTCATCTATTCACCACTTTAATTGCTCAATTTGTATTGACCATTAGTATTCTATTCTAAGGTCATCCCATTTTTTGTGAATTATCCTAACCCCAGGAATAGCCTTCCCATTAACCCACATTTAAATAACATTGCTACTAAGTATCTTAAAATACATAGGTTATCCCCTTTCCCATGGATTATCCTAACCTGAGGAATAACCTAATTAACCATATGGTAACATAAAATGACTCTATTTCAAAAAGTATAATCTCAACAATATATATCACCATTCAAGAGTATATCTCAACAATAAATGACTCCCATCAAAAGTATAATCTCATCAATAAATGAATTCAATCAAAATTATTAAACTTCAACAATAAATGACCTCAATAAGGATATAAACAATAATCAAATGATCAATTAGTTCATATATGTCAATCCCAACCTATTTACTTTAATCAATCATCAAATAAACAACCCAACCAAATAGGTTATTCTCAACCTATGGTTTCAATCGAAGGTGATGTAAGGATCAAGTGATCATAAACAAATCACAAAATCTCTCTTTCCATATACCTAAAATATTCTCATATTTACAGTGTTCACTATATCTGAATACAATATAGAGGACACTAACTTGAGAAGGGTTTTTGCTTTTGCACCTTCAAGTCCTCTTCTCATTACAGCTTTGGGTTGTTAGAAAATATGTCCTCTTGAATTAAATGAATATGAATAGACTCTTAATTAAAATAAGATAATAACATAAACATATAATATATTTTATCAACCCTATTGTTGAATATTGATATAGCCATCAAGTACACACCCTAACCCTAGGGATGAGACTCTCTTCCTACTTTCAAGGATACATGAGTAATCAATTAAACATAGACAAACTTCGTATATTTTAAATAGAAACACCATCATATAAATTCCCATATAAGGTATATAAAATTATTAACCCAATAGATAGGTTCAACTAAAGCAAGAAACAAATAAGAACATGCAAGTAAAAATGAGCATCACAACACACTTAAATCATTTCTTCCCAACTTGGTAAACATAAATAATTAACCTTTCCAATATAAGTAACAAAGGAATAGAAATCAATATGCCTATATATAAGCTCCAACTGATAAATCTCCCTTCCTAGCTTAATTCCTCATGTTTTCTTGCTACTTCCTCTAAAATCAACCCAATTCCTACTTCTAGCCTCATTCTAAATCTCTCAAAAAATACTAACGCATAATAACAAGCAACTCACTATCTATCAAGCTCTCAACTCACTCGCACATAAATTGTAGTAGAATAATAGTTGAGTAATTAGAATGAAAATTGTAGTAAATGGTAGAATGAGCACCTCTTTATATACTAAAATGTGAGCAACCAAAGGTTACAAACAAGCTAATACATTTTCCACCTTTCTATCCCCATGCAATGACTCATCAAACTAACTTACAGGTTTGCAACATATAACAATCCTAACCTTTCAAATGGTTGAGTCAAGTTGTTTCAAGGGACAACAAGACTCTTTTACTAAGTTAAGTGATTAGCAACCTTTTTAGAAAGTTTCCTATTTGGTTTGCAAATTGAATTCCTTCTTATATTTCTTCCAAGTTTACATTGATTGAGTCTCATGGCTAAGATATTGCTTTTCTAGACTTAAGCACAATAAAAATACATGCATTTTATATACTTCAGCATTGGTGCCACATATTCATATACTGGCGCACTTTAAGATAGCACGGGTTCATCACATTCACTATCACACACGTTCGATATCTTCAAATAAAACAAACCCTTTTTAGTTAGTCCTATCATGCGGGAGTCTAGTCAAACTATGTGGTCTCTACATGTACAATGTAGGCAAGGCTTAATAGCCCCCAAGGCCTTAGATGTCAGTCCTCTTAGGGTTTTTTCATGTTGGTCATATCACATGGTCATACAATGAACGACTCTAACACAAGGTCACAAACAATGCATAATAAAACCAATCCAAGTCAATAACAAGTCTATCAAATCGGTCATTTAAGAGTCTTTAAGATGTGTCCTTGATGTTAGACTCTTTTCTATCAACCAATTTATTTAGGATATGTCTTTCTTGAATCAAAATATAATCTATAAAATCAATCATTTAAGAGTCTTCAAGATGTTTCCTTCTTGACATCATACTCTTACCTGTCAACTACAGGTCTTCAAGATGTGTCCTTGACATCAAACCCTGTCATGTCATCTATTCAAGATGTGTCCTTCCTGAATTCTGACCTTGGCAATAATCAAATTCGACATTTCAATCTTCTTTAGGATGTGTCCATTCTAAAGGGTGACCAATCAACATTGTCATCACCAAGTCAACCTTGGAAAACAAACAAGGATCTGATACACATGTCTAAACAAGCATTTTTCATTTATTTTTCAATGATTTGATATGACCATGTAACTAGCCACCTCGATGATGTCCTATGATGGATTTAGAGGAGCAGAAATGTTACATGAGCATATCATTCTGTTTGACTGATTTCCTTATCTTTTTGAAATTGTCATGTCACTAGCCACCTCAAGGATGTCTTAGCAATAGGATTTAGAGGAGCAACAATGTGTCATGATGATTTTCTTATCTTTTCAAAGTTGTCATGTCACTAGCCACCTCAAGGATATCTTGGCAATATGATTTATAGGAACAACAAAATTCCATGACACTTTTTCTGTGGATTATTGTTTGTGGTTTGTCTCGACAAAAAGACTGGGAATGATTGGGTTCCTAAGTATGAGTCACGACAATCCTTGTATGTGACTATTTTTTTTCAGCAAATGCATGACATTGCACACCATTGGTCTATCTCATATCATGGTGTTTCTTGTCCATTGCAATAAACTACCCAATGATGATTAAAATGCAAAGGCTTAGTATAATGAAAACAAAGTGAAGACATATCTATCTTTCATGCTAACATAAATCATCTTCAACCTAACACTATTTTTCCATCGCATCTGGATGGTGTACTATGACACACAAAACTCACCAGCATTCATTATAATATTAGAGTAACATACATCTTATATCCACATCCATTTTGACTAAGGAATTAAGAACATCATATCATTGTCATTTACATAACATGATAAATATATAGATAACACAATGCATACAATGACTATATATAATAATTCATATGCATTCATTACATCATAGATCAAGTGCATCAATCATAATTAAAGCATACATCATGATCATCACATAAGCATGAATCATAAAGGAATCATCATTACATCACATAAACAAACACATCATATAATCGCTGCCAAAAATTCATCTCATATATATATATATAAATGTGTCACAATATAATATCTAAGACGTATATCAAAAATGGAGCTCGCAGGCTCTATAATCATAATACAGTGTCTACAAATATATAAACATGTCTCTAGGCTGAACTCCCACTACTCTGATGAGGAGAATGAGGAGGTGACTGATGGGGGAGAACTTGACGATCATTATGCAGATGAGGGCCTATCATAAGGTCTTGTCCTGTGAGGTCCTAGGACACCACCACTACTCTAAGATCTACTATGGGACTATTGGTTGTGTGATCTGTTATTGAATGCTTGAGAAGCATTGGGAGCCCATCTCTTAGGAGGTACCTCCTGCTCATAAAAATCTTGTAGTATCGCTCTCGATCGCCAATCCTAACCAACTCTTGAGCCATATCTGTAATTGGTCTAATGCAAAGTGCAAAGAACTCCATGAACCTATGCTTTCTCTCCTACCTCCATGCTACCACTTGATCTCTCTCCAGATATGCACTGTCCCTCTCCAACCACATCTTATCTCTCTTCACGGACACAACCCTAACCCGCTCCTCCAAGGACTCTACCCGGCCTTGCAAATCGGCCAGCCACTAATCTATGGGACCCTCCTCCTCCTATGGTGGTCTCTCCCCCTCATCTACATCCCACTCCACAATCCGGTCTCAGAGCTCTCTCTCCTCGTCTCCCATCTCCTCTTAAGGGAAATCCTCCACATCCCGATATTCTGCTTGTAATAAATAAAGGGCATCCAACTCCTCCTCATGTCCTCTAGCCTCCTCTCTAATGGCCTCCTCCCTAATTGCCTCCTCCCCAATGGCCTCCTCCTCTCCACCTACCTACCCCATGGCTACATCCTCTCCCTCTACCTCACCCTCACAGAAGGGTGATAGTGCTCTACCCCAGCCTCTATCACCTTGTCGACCTCATCAACCACCCCCTCGGCCACCTCTACCACCTCGACCACCATGACCACCCCCTCTGCCACCACGCCGACCTCATGGACCTGTACCTCAACACTCTATAGATGCTAGCTAATCAAGATCTATGTAAGGCATGGGTCTATGCTATTCCCACTAGGTTTCATAGGCTACTGTCATACTAGCATCTACCAGACCACCCCTCCATGCCCACTGTACTAGTTGCAGTGCATCAATATCTACCTTTTCCATCGCTACGAGAATCTGGGACCCCCATAGAGGAACCTCCCTCAAAGACTTGGCAAACTCGGCTCGACTGCGTGGCTCATCCTAAACCTCACCCAACTATCAAAGCAGTATATTTGGTAGGTGTCTCTCAATGATATGTACGACAACAATGGTCCTCCCAATCAAGTACTATGTCTACCGACAAAAAGGAAAGTGTCGATCCTCATCTTGCCACTATGCACAATCCATGTATGGCCTCCAAGTGAATTGCACAAGTGTATCAATCATGTGCCTCTAGTATCTAGTGTCTCCAACACGTGTCTGTGTAATGGTACCGACATATCGAAATACATAGGGAGATCAATCATCTAGTTGATGTATGATAGGTGGATGGAAAACAACAATGTGCTCCCAAGCCTAGATCATCAATAAAGTGGTCCCATAGCTCATGGACTGTGCCTCCCTATAAGCTATGTCATGCAAGTGGAAGTACAACATCACCAGTAGATAGGGGCCCAATGCATACACAACCTGTCTCTCCAACATCCCCACTAACATCTCGCCCTAACCTACAGGAAATTCATGCCCTCGGCAATTTGGTAGTATAATCCTAGCAATAAGAGTACATAATACACAATCAATTCACTTGTATCTATCTGTAAGCACATGCCATCTGATCTCATAGTGCTCGATATTCAGGTGTCTAACATCCTCATACACATAGTAATGGGTGATTTCACCGTAACCCCTCTGGGTATCATAGCAGACCCTTCTCACCCCTGATCAACAATCTAAGTATCCTGTAAGCATCCTCCAATGTAACTATCGCCTCTCCTATGGGAAAATGGAAAGACCAAGTCTCTGAGTGCCATCGCTCAACAAGTGTATCGAGCATCCCTTGGTTTTCCCAAATGTTGGGAATGAATGTCACATGGTGTAGTCCAAGATGCCATATCAAACATCTCACTGCACTAGTCAACTAGTCCCACAACTCATAAGTAGTTGGCCTCCACTCCCAGGTGTATATCAGATCCAAAACAACCTACAATTGCATAACACATATCTTGCATCAAAAACAAAAATCTAACAAATACACATCATTCAAAATACAAATCCAATTTTACACTTCAAAAGCTCAAAACATTTGACATGCAAATGCATCATTTTATTGAGTAAATGCATCACACAAATACATATGTGTCACACTATTCTACAAATGCAGCTCACCATGCAAATGTGTCGTAGTATTTCACAACTGTGTTGCATAATTACAAATGTGTCATTATCCCAAGCAAATGTGACTCAGTAGAACACATGCGATGCAAAAACATGCAAATGCGTTGATTAAACAAAAACAAAAGACAACCCCCCACATGTTTCTGCAAATGTGTCATATCGTAGATAGATGCATTGCATACGAACGCATTTGCGGTGAACAAGAAATGATGCATATGAAAAATAAACTTTACAAGCCTAGAAATGTGTGAAAATTCAAAATTCAAAAGTCAAATTAAGGGTACATACCGAGGGTCATGCGTCAGTTAACTGTCAGAAGGTCCAAATGTGATATCTACGGTGCTCAATGTAGGGAACAAGAGACATTTTGTAGGATGGCTCTAGAGCAATATCACAAGTTTTTAAACTCCAAGGGTGAAAATGAATTCAATTTTACCCAATTTATATTTATCCTTAGGGTTTTTTAGGGTTTTCTTTGAAGCCTAGTGTATTGGATGCACTATTTGGACACTTCCAATGACCATTTCACTTACTAAACCTAATTGAGACTGATTTCTTTCACCACCATCAAATTCTAGCTATCCAATTATCTAATCAAGACAATTTCCATTTTTTTCTAAATTTTTCAAAAAAAAAATATTTTTCCCGAGGGGGCATGATATTCTTTATTCTTTGCCACAAACGCCAAAATGACATTATGTCAAAGAGGGGAAAAATGTAGACACTAAAAAATGGCTTAGGCCTGTGACTACATTTTTCATCATCAATTCAAGATACCCACAAAATTATTAAATGATTTTATCATTTAATTATAACTTAACGTCCTAATTCCTCTAATTACTTAAATAGTTATAACCCTTTAATTAATTCATTTCATTATTCTTCCAAAATTGATTAATTAAGTAAATTACATTAATTTACTTTATTTATGTCTCTAATTAATTGTAATCCCTTCTATTGATTAATTAAATAAGTTTCCAAAATTTATTTAATTATGTCATTTAAATTAAATCCCTTCTTCTTACTAATTAAATAAGTTTCCTAAATTTATTTAATTACACATCTAATTAATTCATATTCTCCCACATTTAATTTTTTTTTTTAAAAGGTGCAATGCACCCATATTATTAGGGGTAAATGCTTTTGACTGGAGCTATGAACCGGGTACAAGAAACCACAAGAAACTACCAAACCCATGAGCACATTGGCCAAACGAAGGCACAAGGCTTGTGAGCACTTTCACCCAACGAGGGTTTGAACCCTGGTGGTTGTCATTACAACCAAGTGACTTGACCACCGAACCACACCCTTATCGACTTCTCCCACATTTAATTAAATTAATGATTATTCATTTAATTAATTAATTCTATCTTCTCATTTAAAAGTGACTCCATAAATTGAATAAGTCATTTAATTGATTTTGGAATCACGTACACACAAATTCCTCTATTTGAGCACATGTCTCCTACATTTTCAATTAAATATCTCATGCATAATTCTCTCCATTCCTAACACTTTCTCTCAATTCACTCACCTAACTAATCTGTCATCTCCTTTTGACTCACACACTCTTTCAGTTACATCTCTTAACTGATCAATCAAATTGGCTAACTATTCAATCAATCTCTCAATCAAATTTGCTAAATATCTAATCAATCTCATCAATCAAGGCAGTTAACTATTCAATCAAATCCTCATACTCAATCTGTACCATTTGAACACAAATCAATCTTGACTATCAAATCTATGAAGCTTCTATAAAAGAAGCTTTTGAATTCCATTCATGGGTAATCACAATCTTCAAAGTTTTGCTATCAAAATACTCACAGGCTAATATTGCACACTCACAATCTGAGGGCATTGAGCATTTTCAAAGCAAAGTTGTCAGTTGAGAAGAATAATGGAAATGAGTCAAGCAAGCATGGGAATTAGGTGATATGGTTCTTTTTATTGATTTTTTTTTATTGCTTTGCACTTCATTATTGATATGGGAAATCTTAGCATGATTAGGAAATTTGTGATTGTTGTCATTGTTATGCTTTCATTGTTCCTATTTATTTTCCCTTGTCACACTTTCATTTGAGTATTCTTTGTAATTCTCCAAATAAATGGAAAATCAAATGTGGATATTATAGGATGGAAAGGCATACAACAAAAGATTATATTCAATGTCAAAGTGTAGAAATGAATAATTTTTTTCTCAATCATGGTATTACCTTACCTAATCATCTAATTCCAGCACATGCAAAAAATAATCTCACTAAGGCATCTTGTGAAACATCATCATTTTCAGATGAACAATGTAGTTGCATGGCTTGCATTTAAATATCATGTCCCATATCACTTGTTGCTACACTTGAATCCAATGTTGACTCATCCATGAGTTCCAATGATTCTTTGCTTTAAGACATGGCTATTGTCTTTCTAGATCCACCATATTGGGATGTATATCTACATTATAGAATCTTGAATTATAGATTTGGATGACACCATTGAAGACATTCATCTTCTATTTGATGTTAGCTTTGATGAAGTTACATCACCATTTCCATCTTTGGATATTGCTCTTGCCTTTACTATATCAAATTCTATCATGATATATTTTGCAAGTATTCATGAGTCTAATCTGACTTAGTCGTCATCTATATTGGAATTCTCTATAGCAATACTAGATTCACATGGGTCCAGTTGTCATCATACATCCATGGTCCCTATTCCTAAATCTTATATGGTATCTTATCAACATTTTTCACACATCACCACTGGCTTGGAGATCATTGAGTATCATTCAAAGGCATCATTGACATCATTTAAATCTTTGGACCATTTGTAAAATTTAGAGATCTTCATCTTACTTCCTTTATATTCCTATCCAAAATTGGAAGTCATATTGCACATATTTATGGTGTTGTTTCTTCCCAAGGGGGAGAAATATTGTTTGGTGATCGCGGATCATTTTTAGCATCTACCAACACTACAGACATCATTTTGAGGGGAGGTTGCATGGTTTCTCTTCCAATCTCAGTTTTAGGAGAAAGCATTTCCTCACATGGAATTCATACTTCACACTTTATGGTGGGGTCACATGACTTCTCTCTTTTATCTCCTATGGGGGGAACATTCATTATACATTATGTTAGAAGTCGTCCTTGTGGGGACATGATGAGTTATATATATCACTTATCTTTTTCACTTGTACATTTCATTATATTTTTATCATTTCTCTTTTAGAGAGGAGTTTTATTTGCCACTAGGTTTTCTCATTTTCTCCACTTTGTAAGAAATTTTTACATAAGTACCTAACATGGCCTCGTAGTTAAGACTCATCATTAGTGTATACATTACTCCTTAAGTTGCACTTGAAGGGGGTGTTAGTGTAGATAGAATCATTACCATGCCTAGTTAGCTAATCACCTTTCTAGGAATGACCTATTCACATCTAGCTTAAGTTTACTTAGGTTCTTTAGGCTTTTGTCTCACTTCATATGGTTGAGACATATGTCCTCATCACTTGAGACAGCTATTTCCACTTTCTCACACACTTTTCAAGTGAGCTCATAGATGTTCCATATTTGGAGGGGTAGCTAGTCATTGTCTCCTACCTTCTCACCTCATCCACCTTGCCTATATATGTAATATTTCTCATTATATATTTACACACTCTTCATTTATATGATAGATATACTATTATTTTTATCATTTCAAAAGATTGCCAATTTGAGCTATTTGATCTTGGCATTCTCTAACATAGGTTTCATCACCAAGGGAGATGAATTGAACCATGTGTTCTAGTGGCATATATCAAAGAGGGTGAGAATAAAAATACTCATTCTAAAGGAGTGCTATCATCTCATCAAACATGATAGATCTCAATATGAAGTTGAAGGGATTGACCCAAACCAAATTATTATAGATAATAATTGCTTTTATGGATTATAATATCACATACCCTTGCGTATACAAAGGATATCTCCTAGTATCTTCATCCTAGAGAGGACCTTTCATTTGTATGTTTTTGTGGTGCATCGATAAGAGGTTATCACTAAGAAGTTACCCCATTCCCCTAAAAATAGGTTTGTAGGGTGTGTATTCTCTCCTCTTGTGCCTTTGAGTGATCTTAAGTGATCAAAAGTGGTTAGTGCCTCCTCATAGGCCCTACATTCTATGACTAGATAAGTCATTGTTGGGCTCATAATTTCATACACACTTAATTAAATAAAATAGGTTATTCTTGTGCTTATCATGTCTTCTTAAGTAAAATATGTAATAATTTCTTTATATCCAAAATATTTGTAAAAATAAAAATTGAAATTTGAATAGACCACAATAAAATACTCTTGTAAAATGTTGAAACCTAATATCTACATCCACAACCCCAACATCCTCAAAATATAAATCCTTAACCAATCCAAGAATAAAACATACTCCAAAATCTATCATCTTGATCATAATTCCAAAATCACAATTCCAAATCAAAACTAAAATTTAATCCACCATCATAATTTAACTCAAAAAACCAAATCGAAATCTTAACTTCTATCTACCCAAAGTGAACTCATAAATTGAAATCAAGACCTAAAAATAAATCAAACCATTATTTATAATCCTATCTCACTTAATAACATCCCTTCTTAAGATGCAATAACAAAATCTCCAATCCAACCTTAATCCTAGCCTACTTAAGAACTTTCCTATCTTAATTCCATCCATCCAAAATCAAATCTTAATTAAGAAGTTTTCATGTCTTAAGTCTATAAAAAAACCTATAGAAAAAACCTTTTTGGATCTAATTTTGGACACAATTCACAAGGTGGGAGCTCATCCCATCATAGGTATCATGATAATACAAATGAATCCAAAAGTCTTATTAAACGACTTGAATATTCACCTTGATTTCAAGACTTCATCAATAAAAAAAGGACCCAAGGAATGATGGATCACCTTGATATAATTCACAAAGACCTTTTCCTTAAACAACTTATAGATGTGGGAGCCAAACAACCCAACCATTATGATAGGTCAAAAATTTATATCATAACCAACCTCATCATCTACCTTCAAAAACTCATTGGGACATATCCCTCCCCCCCCCATCATCTCATGAATATACCATTAACCAATAACTAGGTGGTAATGTGCTAATTTCCCCTCATCCTCCTCATATGTCATCTTTCAACCCTCCTCAACAATATTCATCTCTCCCATCCAACATAAAGTTCCAATTGCATACATATCATCCTAATAAAGATAACCCGTCATCATCTTCACATTAATAGCCACATCAAAATAAACCTCCTTCAAATCCTTCATGAATCAAAATCCCATCTGCAACATTCAACCAATATAATTCTCATCCTTAAAATCCACCACAATAATTATTTCCACCCACGAAAATTTGCATTCAATCAAATCCTCCTCTATCCATCCACCATCAAATAATCTTGGCCCATGAACCCACCATATGTTTCGTATCACTCAAATCTATATCAACCCACTTAAACCTATCCAACAACATCTTATCAACCCACATTACTATTATTAACTCCCATCAATGAATGTATCAAAAATCCATTCCACATTCAAATATGCATCCTTCTATCTTTCAAAAATCACCACCTTTTTGTTCCATCCTGTACCAACCTCCTAACCTACCTCTTGGAACCCCCTTCAATCAAAAGTGGCATGAGATGAAAAAAATTCCCAAGGGGTTATAAATTGAGACAACCAATCAATAAAAATAATAAAACTTTGAATACCTTTTTCCTTACCCCTTTGATCAATCAATTAAAATGATACCCTTTCCAACACACTTCAAAATTCCTAAATTTGACAAATATACAGGAAAGGGAGAACCATGTGACCACATCAAATATTTTTTCATGGATTTCCAAGAGGTATAATATAATGACATATATTTATAAAGAATATTTCTCTATAATTTGGGAATTCAAGCCCTCTAGTGGTTCATGCATCTAGCTCTAGGATCTATGATCACTTTTTCCAACCTATTAGAGAATTTTTTAGCTCACTCCTACAATATTAAGCATGAGCTAATAATTCTAGAATCTATACAATGCTAAGAAAGGTAATTATGATAGCTTCACACCTTCCTACAATGGTCTAGAGGAGCCTCACAAGTCATTTTCCCTGGTTAGTCCCTGAAAAAACTCATTTATATTTCTTTCAAAAACCTTTTATCAAGAAATAACCTTTTATTTTCAAGTCTATTATGTATCAACATTTGATGAAATTATTAGAAATTTGATTATCATTGAAAAGGTTCTAGTGGAAAAATATTTCATCAAAATTAAAAAAAAAAGAAAAATAAAACCATAAAATAAATGAAAAGCCTAAATTATATGAAAAAAGTAAGAATGTAATAAATGATGGGGTCAGTGACTCAAAGCACATCAAAAACATGTAAGTTGTCTTCCAAAAACTTATGTAAACCATCTACCATCCTAATAATTTCACCACTCCTCAAAGACAACTAAAGAAACCTACTAATATAAAATTTAAGTACACCTCCTTGGGGAAACTCATAGAGGATTTCTTGCAAAAACTCATGTAGGAAAACATGGTGAAATTTCCCATCACTAAGTTGTTTAATGAGCATCAATCCAAACCTACATCACATAAATGTAATGAGTATGTGAATACTACTACATCAAAAGGAATTCCACTTCCAAATTCATGAATCTTAAGAACTATATTCAATATCTTATTGATCTCAAGGAGATTAAAGGATAAGGGAACTCATCCTCCTCACTAAATTATAAGTCAAACATATATCAAAATACTCTTCCTAAGAATGACCAATTCTAGCCTTTAGTATCTAATCAAGGTCACTCTTAAAACCACCATGCGAACAATGTTGATTCTAACAAATCATCCACCTCCTATAACTCAATCATGGATCACATTGAAGAAGCATCTACATGGCTTGCCACTATCAAAATCAAATCTTCCAACTACATTATTACCACTTGATGACACAAGGTTACTATTTAAGGGGCCTCTTCATCCTCCACATAGGCTACCACATATAACCTTCTAGAACATCTTGGGAAGAATTTGGTATAAATATCCATTCTAAAACTACTCAAAGAATCCAATGTTCACAAAGAAATATTAGAAACACCTAGCATGAATCTTGAGTCTCCAACAACATTGAACTTGATCAACTCCAAGCTCTAGCGGGCTAGCTTTCACAATCCTACCAACTCACTTTCAATCCAAAGGATATGTTTCCCATAAACCCATCCCATAGTAAATACCTTCATATTGAGGTTATAATCACCAATCATAAGGTCAAAAGAGTCCTACTAGATAATAAATCATATTAATTTGTACACTTTAAGGATCTGTCATGTCAAAAAATGTCATTGTTTACATTTTCACAATTAATTTGGGAATGAGTAACTTTAAAATTGATCTAATTTTTCCTTGATTTAGTGTTGTAATATGTTTAACACATTCACATTAGGTCTTGGGCCCTTATGAACTAAATGATATTAATTGTACCTTATTTAAGGTGTTGTAAAGTGTTGTACCACACTTTCACATTAATCTAGGGTTTTCATTATTAATGGGGTTTCTTTATGCTTTAATTGGCCTTATTTTAAATCCACAAGCCTCATTTAATGCATATTTTCAACGATAATCCCAACATGAACCAAGATCCAATCATAATTCAATATTTTTTAGATTGTGTGGCCCAGAATTAGTGATCTAGGACTCATAAGCCACTTTGGGCGTATGAGTCCCACCTAGGTTTTGGGTCCCCGATCCTAATTTTACATCATTCTAAGCATTTTTTAAACGTGTAACCAATAGTTAAGCCTAATGGGACTCATATGCCACTTGTGGTGTATGAGTCCCATGTGGCTCAAAATCAAATTTAATTCAAATTATTGGTAGGATTTTGTCCTCCTAGATCTGATGTCGGCTTATAGTGTTGTAATTTTGAGAAATTTGACATAAACAAGTATAAATACAAGGTTATTTCACTCATTTTCACTTAAGACTTTCAAGAGAGCATGCCTTATAGAAAACTTGAGTTTACAAGAGCCTTCAAGAGTTTACAAGACTTCACAAGAGTATTCAAGAGCATCTTTAAAGAATTCAAGGGTAAAATTCTTCATCAATTGTTGCAACAATTCAAGATCCGTCATCATGTCAAGGTTATCAAGCATCAAGAATGTTTTTGAGCTAGTGTTGTGATGTTGCATTCAAGATCCAAGGCTAAGCATTGTTCTACACTTATTTCAAGATCTAAATCTACATCCTTCATGGCCATTTCATGTTAGATTGTTGATTTACAAGACATCATTCAAGGTATCATTATTCATGTCTCATGTTCCATGTTTCATGTTTCATGTCCTTATTTCATTATCTCATCATTTGGTTTAATTACCTAAAAGGGGTTTGACTATGGAAAACACCTATTCTCTAACAATCAACTAATTTCTCTCTCTCTACATGTGTGATTGTAAATCTAGGTGTCTTAGAGTTTGAAGGATATTTGAAGACTAAGTTACAAGATTGAAGAAAGTTTTTCTAGTTGTTTCCTTGTTTGTAAGATCAATAAAAATATCCTACAGGTTCCAAATTAGAGTTTTAGATCCATAAATAAAGTGTGATAGAAAGAGCAAGGTTAGGAGAGAAGATTTAGGTCTTAACCCTCTAAAAAAGCATATTGGGACTGATATTCCACCTTGGGTGTATGAGTCCCGGTACTTCCATTTTCTAGGTTTCGGGAGATTCAAAATAAGCATTGTCAGATTCCAATTTTAGCACAAAAAACCCAGTCTGGGACTAAATCACCCAGACCAGCATATGAGTCCCAATGGGCACCAAACAACAATATTTTAGGCCTATGAAGCTTTTTTTGACCCCATCACTCTTCCAAGTGCACCTCTAATCATTTCCAGTTTGATATCTTGATTTTTCAATTTCGTTTCCTAGATCATTTGGTTATGTTTTGCATGATACTTTACATCTTGCATTCATTTCTTATCTTTCCAAGCCTTAGCTTGGTGGTGAACCCTCTTATTGTCTCTAATCAAACCCTAGGATACCTTATTGCAAGATCTCTTTCTCCCTTTCTATCTTTAGATTGAGATCTCTAAGGTTTCCTTGAGTGTAACAAGTGTGAAATAGGAACCCTACCTTTGTGCTCCATTCCTCAAAGGTGGGGTGATGAGTCTAGTTTATGGTTTGATTTTGGTAGAATTTAGATCTATTTGATGAAGTTGTCATGGACTGTGATGTTTGAATGTTGATATTTCCTCAAAACCATAGACATTGGGCCTAATTTTATTTCTACAAAAATTTAATGACATTGACATGTTATATGAACTATTTGTGTTAATTCTAGATGTGGATTAATAAATGTTCTTTAAGATAGTTACAAATATGCAATTATTGTGCATACTAATATTTCCATACATATATGATTAGAGGCCACTAAATTGAGAAGATTCCACCAGTTGGTTGTTCACCATAATGGTTAACAAAGTGGTCTTCCAAATGTCAACGAAGGGAAGGCTATCAATGATGGGAGATTCCTCATGCAAATCGAGTTGTAATTGCCTTGCAAATGGTCTTTATTATTGTTGAGAAAATATAGGCATTCCTGTTGTGCTAAATCTGTGTTGAGGCAAGCATGTCTAACCAGATTCGACGCATGTGTAACTTCCTCTCCACTTTTCATGCTTTCCCTAAAGTGGCGTCCTCCTAATCTATTAGAGTTGACCACCTTGCTAGGTGATCAGTTAGTAGCTCCTTTTCCTATAAATAAGACTTAGATGCTCCTTCTCAGAAGGTTGCATGATCTGATGATGTACTTGCATTCTTAGTTTTTCAGTAATACAGTTACACTGCTCTATTGTACTCATGTTTTCTAATAAATAAAATGAAGTTATAAGTCCATGCATCTGAGTTTACATTAGTTTTAGAGTATACTCATCCAAGGGGTCCCACTTGGTGAGCATTTCGTCCTTTAGTTTAGTATTAATTTAGTTATTACTTTATGTTCAGTAATTAATTAAGAATCTAGCACTGACTATTCCTACAACCACTAGAATTCTATTTTGTAACTATTCCTACAGCCAAAGCAGATAGAGTAGTTTCTTGTTTGTTTGCTCAAATTTTCATTTTTGTCATGCATTTCAACTTAGTATAGTTGTTAATTGATGTTCAACATTTATGTTATTTCTTTCTAAGCAATTTACCTTCAACATCATATTTTTCTTAGTTGTAGAATGTATATGGCTACTTTGGATCCTTAGTGCACATATTGTGCTGACCCATTTCAAGTTCACATCCTTGGGTTGACAAGTTAAATGCACCTTCATGATGATTGAAATGGCTATTCAGTTTAGATGTCCAATCTCTGAATCATAGCTGTAAGGGCTTAGTTGTTAGATCATTGTAGGAGGCCAAAAATTTTGGCATTGTTGTTAGGGATGGTGTCAAACTAGGGAGCTCTTTGGAGTCATTGATAGCTTTCTTGCTATAATATTTCTGAAAGTTGTTCTTTGTATACCCCTCATTTAGGAAATCCACTATTCTTTTTCCAATTCTTTGTGTGAGCTGGCTGATAGTGAGTTGATGTTGCATGCATAGAGGAAGGAGGAGAGATGCTCATGGGAGATTCCTTCCTAAAAATCCTTATTCATTACAGCTAGTTGAATATTAGAACCTACCAAGAGAAGAAGAAGAAGATCCACACCCCTTTGCTGATGCATTTCTTGATCTGACTAGCTCTGAAGTTTAGTCTAAAGATAAAAATTTGATTGAGAACCCCTTTTCTTTAGAACTACATTAGGCATGTATGGGTGTTGCAAATAGAAACAGACCTAATCAACTGGCTTTTCCTTTCCCCATTGCTCATCAGAATGAAGTAGACAACCTCAAAAATATCCCTGCTTTAGTCCTTCCTAAGTTCTATGGACTTGTCACATAAGATTATAATACCTTCTTGTTCGAGTTTGATATACTCTACAGGATTTATGACTATACCACTAATGCCCATAGGCTCAAGCTATTTCCTACCACTTTGAAAGAAGTTGCATTAAGATGGTTCATGAGCATAGGTATAAATAATGTGGAAACATGGGATGACATGAAGAAAAAATTCCTTGAGAAATACAAGGAGTATTGCAGGGGCAGTGACATGAGAGGAGATAATATATTTAGGATGCAGCAAAAGGAAGATGAGAGACTGGAGGATTACATTTCAAGGTTTTTTTTTTTCCTACATAAATCTCCACACCATACACTCAATCAAGACTCACAAAAGTTTCTTTTCTTGAGAGGAATTAATGATAATTTCACTAATGTCGTAGACTTGATGGGAGGAGGAGATATCTCCCAAGTTCCTTGAGAGGATATTAAGAAGATATGCCAGAACTACTCTAGGGAAGCTTCAAAGAAAGGGAGAGCTTATCAATCTTCTATGGGTAATTCATCTACCAGTGGAGTTTCAAGAATGGAGATTACTCATTTTCTAGTAGACTTCAAGCAAGACATTATAAACAATCTAGATACTCAGCTAGATACACTTCAGGCCAAGAAGAAACAAGAGGAGGTAGAGGCAATGTTAGCAGAATATTGCCCCCATTGCAGATAAAAGAAGAAGGACTGCAAATGCAAGATGATAGCTAATATTGACAACAAGCAAATTGCACCTGAGTTCAAGCCAATCTAGGTTGAAGAAGATCAAGTCTACTATGTTGCACAAAGGAGGCCATGGGCTCCAAGACAAGGTATGCCACCAGATCCACTCTCTTTTGTTGGGCCATATTTCAATTCTTATTCATCTAGTAACCAATGACAACCTCCATATCCATCCAACTATGGAGGATATCCACCACATCCTTGGAGTAACCCTCCAAATACCTAGCCTAATCATCAAAACTCTCCACCCCAGTGGCAGCAACCTCAGGGGAATTGGTAGCCACCCCCAAGAAATTGGCAGCAAACAAATCAATGGAGGGGAGCACAACAATGGCCAAACTAGACAAATAGCTACATGCATCCACCTTCTCAGCCCCATCAACCTGCTATAATGCATCTTCCTAATAATCCAAGCTCAAACCCACCTAAACCTACTCAGCTACCAGCTCAGTCCACACCTAACCCAAATAAAAAACCACAACAACAACCAATATACTCTATTAATTCAAATAAATTCCCTACATATGTTTTGAGTGTAAGTGACATCCACTTGTGTTCAGGAACTACTTTGATAGCTCCTTCCACACCCATTATCACTGAGCTTCATGTGGAAGAAGAGGAGACTCTAAATACCCCCATTTAGCTTAATGCACCTAAAAATCCTGAACCAGTCCCAGTCAAACAAACTGAATAAGAACCATCATTTCCTTAGAGATTGGAAGTTTCCAAGAAAAATGAAAAGAAAAGGACACAAATTTTGACATTATCGATCAGCTATATCATATATGTGTCCATATACCCCTATTTCAGGCCATAAAAGATGTTCCAATCTATGGAAAGGTAATCAAGGAAGCATGCCTTAAGAATCTAGGTAGGAAAAAGAAAGACCACACTATGGTTCATGTGGTGGGATAGTTGGCTGACATTATGCTTGGGAAAGTGACTATCCCTAAGTATAATGACCCAAGTAGCCCTGTGGTAGTAGTTGTTATAAATGGGATTCAGATAAAGAATGCTCTGATTGACCTAGGAGAAAAAATAAATGTAATGACTAAGTACATCCTATAGTAACTAAACGTTGCAAGTATGAGATCTACTTCTATTGTCTTGTAGCTTGTTGATACTTCTACTGTTAAGCTTGATGGTATAGTAGAGGACCTTGTGGTAATTCTAGACTCTTGGGAGTACCCAACAAATTTCATGATTCTTTCTCCTAAAGCTATACTATGCAGGTATCCCATCATTCTTGGAAGACCATGGTTAGCAACAACAGATGCATATATTGGATGTAGGACAAGAGACATGACCATTTTTTATGGAAAGAGCACTAAAATTTTTGCTCTCTACCCTCCTACTTAGCCATCCCATGATCTAGATAATTCTATATGGCCACATGTTGGTGAAGAGGCCAAGGAAGTTAATTATGTGGCACAACTTATGATGTTAGGAAAAAGATGAAGTATTGGCCAACATCATTCAGAATCGTTGTGAAGTGGAGCAAGCATCATCTTCTCATTTTGTTGTTCCAGTCAAGACACTTATGCCTACTCTTCCTACAGTCACTCTTCCTGCAGACACTCTTCCTCCAGCTGAACTTCCTATAGTAACAAGTATGTCCCATACATTGTTGTTGCATGAACTCAAACTACCAAGCATTAGTGAATCAGCCATGATAGAGATAACTACACAAGTGCAAGTGGTAGAAGGAAAACATCTGCACATCAACAAAAAATTGAGTGAAGAACAATAGTTGTCATTGACAACCTTACTGAAGACCCGCCAGCATGAATTTACGTGGGAGTATCATGAGATGAAGGGATTGGACCCTAAGCTTTGCTCTCATAGAATTTACATTAGAGATGATTGCACTCCAATGAGGTGGCCACAAAGAAGAATTAACCCTACACTAAGAGGAAATGCAAAAGGGGAATTACAGAAATTGTTAGATGCAGGATTTATCTACCCCATCTCAGATAGCCAGTGGGTGTCTCCATTGGTTATTATTCCCAAAAAGGGAGGGAAGTGGTGAGTTTGTGTTGATTACTGGGAACTCAATGTTGTCACCAAAAAGGACCACTTTCCCTTACCCTTCATTGATAAAGTTTTGGACTCACTTGCAAGAAAACAATACTTTTCTTTTCTAGATGACTTCAGTAGCTATAACCAGATCTAAATTGCACCTAAGGACTAGGAGAAGACTACCTTTACCTATCCATGAGGAACATATGCCTACTTGGTACTTCCATTTGGCTTATGCAATGCACTTGCAACTTTTTAGAGGGAAATCATTAGCATATTTTCAGACATTTATCATGATTACATGGAAATTTACATTGATGATTTCACCACCTATGGTGTTGATTTCAATGAAGAATTGGAGAATCTCAGAAGAGTCCTACAGAGATGTAAAGATCACAATCTATCTCTAAACAGTGAAAAGTGCTTCATGATGATGCAGGAAGGTGTAGTCCTTGGCCACTACATCTCTCACAAAGGAATTCAAGTAGACCCTGCAAAGATTGAGGTGATCACCAATCTGTCTATCCTTGCAAAAAAAAAGATGGTGGGAGTTTCTTGGGACATGTAGGCTACTATAGGCAACTCATCAAGGAGTTCAGTAAAATAGAAGCACCATTGTATACTCTTCTCACCAAAGATGTTGAATTTCAATGGACATAAGACTATGACAAAGCATTTTCTAATTTGAAGGCAGCTTTGACTCTTGCTCCTGTACTCAAAGGTTCTAATTGGGAGCTTCCTTTCCACATCTATACAGATACATCAGACTATGCCATAGGAGTAATCTTAGGACAAAAAGAATGATCCATTGAAAATTCCATTTATTTTGTTAGCAAAAACTTGCAAGGAGCTGAATTAGTGACAAAAAAAGAAATGTTGACAGTGATCTATGCCCTGAAAAAATTCAGGCACTACATAACAAGCTATCAAACCTTTGTGCACACTGATCATGCAGCCATTAGATACCTCATGAATAAACCCCTAATCATAGGTAGGCTGGCAAGATGGTTATTGTTGATGCAAGAGTTTGACATAACAATTGTAGATAAACCAAGGAAGGCCAATGTTGTTGCAGATTTTCTTTCAAGGTTGACCACATTAGAAGACAATCAGGTCATAGATGTCTATTTTCCTGATGAGCATCTATTTTCCATCAGTGTGCAAACACCCTGGTATGCCGACATAGCTAACTATCTAGTCATAGGGAGAGTTTCTCCTCACTTCTCTCCAAAAGAGAGGAGGGTTCTCATTGAAAAATATTTTCCTTTTTCATGGATTGTTGGATTTTTATTTTATACTAGACCAGACCATGTCATGAGGAGATGTGTGAGGGAAGATGCGACATATGATATTTTTCATGCATGCCACAATGAACTATGTGGACCTGACATTTTGTGGCCAAGAGGACAATAATGAAGATTTTGAACACATGATACTATTGACCCACAATTCACAAAGATGCAGGAAGGTATACAAGAAAATGTGATAGATGCTAGAGAATGGGTTAGGCAACCAAATCTGATGAGATGACACTTTTCACTCAGTTAGTAATCACTCCATTTGACAAATGGGAACTATATTTTGTAGGACCCATTGACCCTATATCAAATGGTAAGTCTTATATCTTAGTTTTCATTGATTATGTAACTAAGTGGGTAGAAGTTAAGGCCATGAAGCATGCAAGAGACAATAAGGTTGTTGAATTTCTTTATGAGGAGATTTTCACAAGGTATGGAGTTCCAAGAGAGATAGTGACTAATCAAGGGGCTCAATTCACATCAACCCTTGTTGCAGCATTGGTCAATGAGTATAACATAAGACACATGAAGTCCACTCCTTATCACCCTCAGGCCAATGGCCAAGTTGAGGTGACCAACTAGGAGATTGAAGTCATCCTAACTAAAACAATGGTTGTTCATAAAAAGGATTGGGAAAACAGGCTACCAGAAGTTTTTTGGGCCTATAGAACTACCTAGAAAATAACTATAGGATTCACTCCATTTGAGTTGTTGTATGGAAAGACAGCTATGATGCCTATTGAATTTGAACATAAGACTCTTAGGACTGTATTAGACTTGGGGATGGATATCTCTGAGGCACAAAGAGAAAGAATCATGCAGCTAAATACTTTGGATGAGATGAGGAGAGCAACCTTGCATCACATAGAGGTGGTGTAGAATCAAAGAATCAAGTGGCATGATAAATTCATCAAGGACAAGAAATTACAACTAGGAGATTGGGCCTTGCTTTATGATTCAAGGTATCAAGATAATGCAAGAAAATTGTAGATGAGTTGGCTAGGACCAATTGAGGTTGTTGAAGTCTTCCCCAATGGTGTTGTTCAACTCACTACTATTGACCCAGTCAGATTTAAGCTACTCTTCAATGGTCATCGCCTCAAATTATATCACAAGCCAACTTCCAAAGAGGAGTTCCTGCAAAAATTCACTCAACATGCAACACCCGAGCTTCCTACAACTAGGGGAAGTGGACCTAGTGTCCCTCCTTTTGGTTAATTAAGGTATATTACTTGTCATAATAAAGATTACCACTTTTTTGGGAGTCCACTTCTTCACCCATCCACCCATTCGCCCATCCATCTCCACCTTTCTCTCTCTTCCATCACTTCACTTCATTCCACTCCACCTCATTCCACCTCATTTTCATTAATTGCTCAACTTATTTCTTAAAAGGCGACTGATACTTTCTCCACAATCTTTGCAACGAATCTTCCATGAATCTAGGTATGTGCACATTAATTGCTACATCTTAATTGTCTTTAGTGCATTCATTTAATTGTTGTAAATTAATGTGGATGTTCACCATAGCATGTCGTTATTCCCTATCCCTATCAAATCATCCTTACCACCTAACATGTGAGGACACATGCTCAAATTTAGGTTGGGGGGGGAAGATGTGAGTACTTTTCCCATGTGTCAGTCCATGCTAGTCTACGTTAGCAAAGTTTAAATCGATCCAATTTGAATTATAAGTGAGATGATGACTCGTATGTGTGAGGTGACACCAACCGCTACCACCATTTTTCTCCATCATAGCCTTCCTTTATTACTCCTTTACTACCATTATTGATCTTATCATAATCTTAAGTCGTCAAAAGGTAAAATAGAAAGAAAAAAAGGTAAAACAGAAAGGGAAAATTTAGACAACATTGGCATTGGAAATTTGGTAGTATTGCAGGAAGGAAACTTTGTAGAGTGATTGTTTGATTGCAGGAAACTAAATAATGGAAGGTGGGTTAATCAAGAATGAACCCATGGTTCACGACGTATTACTGTAGGATGCACCTTCACAAGTTGAATTCATAAACTGTAGCAAGTTAGACTACTTCCTGAAGCTTAATGGTTTTGATGAAAATGTTGCGTTAGAATTTTCCCAGAAATTGTCTGAGGGAAAAGCCATGGTAAAAGGGATAGAAGTATTGGCTACTAAAGAAAGAATTGCAAAAGTTACAGGGTTGCCTGTCGATGGTGAAAATTACCTTGCTTCCAGAGATGCCAGGGAAACTAGGGCCAAATTTACAAAACCTAGTGACCCTCCATTGAGTGTGGACAAACAAGGTGTGAAAAGAACCTCTTTGCCCAAGCCATGGAAAAAAATAGTTGTTTATGTTATAAAATATATCACTTGTGAAGGATGCCAGTCAAATCTACATTCCATGCACTTCAAACTCTTGAATCACATGAGGCACATGAGGAGGATGAATGTGTTGAACATGTTATACCACCTTCTTTCAATCATGGTAGTCGACAATCAGAAAGGTAGGGAAAATTTTGTTTCCCACCATTGTTTGATCATATTCTTAGCTGAGAAGTCTTTGTGTGATGTGTCTAAGATGACTTGGGAAGAATTCATAAATATTGATCAAATTAGACCAAAGCATTTGCAACCTAGGGTTTTACCTCAACCTCGTAGGTCTAGTAGGAGATTGAGCATGGATGAAGCCACTACTGGTGCTTCAACCTCTAGCACAGGCCCTAATGTAAACCCTCCTACAATAGAACAAACCATAGAGATTAGCTCTTTTGAGATAGAGCACTCAAACAAAGGAAGTTCCTCTCTAGATTATGATGATGATGTTCCTCTTGGCATCCTAATGAGAACTAGGGCATAGAAGAGAGAAGCATAAATAAGAAAAGGAAAAGCTAAAAAGTAGCTGGCAGAAGAAGAAGTACCAAGCTCTAAGAAGTAGAAGGCTAACACTGTTCATCGTACAGCCAAAGAAAAACATGAAATCCCTCCTAGGAAATCAAGACTAGTTGGGCCAGCCTTTGATATGCCTCCACAATAAAGCCCTAAGCCTAGACAAACACCACGAGGGGACACAAAAGCTCCAATGGGGTAGGTGAATGTCGAGGAAGGAGACATATTTGAGAAAGCAACAAACATAACATTGGTAGATCTTACTAATATTTCAAAACAAGTTGAGAATCAAGGGTATGAGGAAAATTAGGATTTCCTCTAGCAAGAGATCCTACAACAAGAGTTCCTATAGCATGAGAAAGAATAGGAACAAGAGGCTTTGCATCTAGAATTAGGAAAACAATCGGTACCCTTGTAGTCCGAATTGACTAAACAACCTGAATCCCTGCAGGTAGTACTATATGAAGAGCAAACATTAGTTGCAAGAAAAATGTTGGTAGGAATACATAACCCCCCTGATTTTATAGTACACATAGAAATTTTGAATCTATGGAAAGAGATGCAAAGAAGGGAAGAAGAATGGGAGGAGAAATGCAAGCTAAAGAAGGAAATTCAAAAGAGAGATGAGGAGATTGAAGACAAAGATGCAAAAATTGCTACTTTAAAGAAGAAGGTGGATGATATGACAACCTTGGTACCAAAAATTTTAGAATGCAGGACCCCTCCAAGGGTCTATGCTCTGCATTTGAAGGAGAAATATCTTTCTTTTAAGCTGGAAAGGATTGTCTCAGGTTTGAACCCTTCCATTAAGACTCCTATTGAATTTTTCAATGCTTATCGGATTGCTTCCCCTAAGATGAAGAATTTTTTGTATGAATTATGTCTACATAATTATGTTGTGACTCAAGACCATGATTGGAACCCACTGTTGTATGTTGGGGATGTCCAATTAAGGGAATTTATGTCCTGGGTACAAAATGAGATCAGTTGGGGACAACAATACGGGGCTTATAGACAAATGGAATCCAACATGCCTTTGCCCATCGAGTTTGAATCAAGAAACCCAAGGGAAATTTACTGGGATTGGCACAAAGTTCTTTTCAAACCTAGCTATGGTAATAGGATCATGCCTTGGATAGAGGCAGTTTACAGTGAATATGAGGTGGTGACAAAAGCAAAAGAGGAAACTGTGAAGAGATACCTCTCACAAAGATGGAACAACCTAACTGATGAGCTAAAATAAGTTGACCCCCACTCTATACATAACTATTTTGCAACACTTAAAAGAATTGATAGATATATACAGATTGGAAGGACAAAGGGACAATTTTGGCTACCACTAACTTTTTAGCCACCCATCCTGATGTGGCCCATGCAAATTTTAGGTTTTACCACTATGATATTGTTGTAGAGAGACAAAGATAGAACATATTGGACAAACAACAAGGGTTCTATTGGGATATTGATTCATGCACAACAAACATTGATGTAGGATAGTTGGAGGTTGCAAATTTTAGGGCTTTGACTAAGCAGAAGAACAACCCTTCCCCTATTGGAGGACCAACAAAACCTTAGGTTGGGGGGAGTGTTGAGTCTAGTTTATGGTTTAATTTTGGTAGAATTTATGATCTATTTGTTGAAGTTTTCATAGACCTTGATGTTTGAATGTTGATATTTCCTCAAAACCATAGACATTGGGCCTAATTTTATTTCTACAAATCTTTAATGACATTGACATGTTATATGGACTATCTATGTTAATTCTACATGTGGATCAATGAATGTTCTTTAAGATAGTTATAGATATGCAATTATTGTGTGTACTAATATTTACATGCAGATATGATTAGAGGTCACTAAATTGAGAAGATTTCACTAGTTGGTCATTCACCATAACGGTTAACAAAGTAGTCTTGCAAAGGTCAATGAAGGGAAGGCTATCGACAACAAGAGATTCCTCATGCAAATCAAGTTGTAACCGCCTTGTAAATGGTCTTTATTTTTTTTGAGTGAATATAGGAATTACTGTTGTGCTAAATCTGTGTTGAGGCAAGCAATGTATGACCAGATTCCATGCATGTGTAACTCCCTCTCCACTTTTCATGCTTTCCCTAAAGTGGTGTCCTCCTAATCTATTGGATTTGACCATAGTTAGTAGCTTCTTTTCCTATAAATAAGACTCAGATGCTCCTCAAAAATTTGTATGATCTGATGATGTACTTGCATTCTTAGTCTTTAGTAATACAGTTACACTGCTCTATTATACTCATGTTTTCCAATAAATAAAATAAAGTTATAAGTCTGTGCATCTGATTTTACATTAGTTTTAGAGGATACTCATCCAAGGGGGCCCACTTGGTGAGCATTCAATCCTTTAGTTTAGTATTAATTTATTTATTACTTTCTCTTCAGTAATTAGTTAAGAATTTGGCACTGACTGTTCGTACAACCACTAGAATTCCATTGTATGACTATTCCTGCAGCCAAAGCAGACAATAGTTTCTTGTTTATTTGCTCAAATTTTTGTTTCTATCATGCATTTCAGCTTAGTATAGTTGATGGTTGATATTCAACATATATGTTATTTCTTTCTAAGCAATTTACCTTCAACATCATGTTTTTCTTAGTTGTAGAATGAATATGGCTACTTTGGATCCTTAGTGCACATATTGTGCTGACCCATTTCAAGTTCACATCCCTGGGTTGACAAGTTAAATGCACCTTCATGATGATTGAAATGGCTATTCAATTTAGATGTCTAATCTCTAAATCAGAGCTATAAGGGCTTAGTTGTTAGATCATTGTAGGAGGCCAACATGGGGCGTACTATTTTCATTACTAAATTTTGGTGAACCTGCATTTAGAACATCTTATTTCTAATTTGGAGTGCATCATCATCCTAGATTTAGCTTGCATTAGCATTGCATTAGGGTTTACATTAGTTAAGTAGCATTCTAGGGTTTCTAAATCTTGCATTAATGAAAGTGCATATACATTGAATTTTTGCATCTTTCATCATTAAATTTCATCTAAAATCTACATTTACACTTAGCCTAAACATCATCCTAACCAGAAAATATAACATTCACACAGAATTTGTTGAAAAAAGTGCAAAAACCCTAAACTGGGACTCATACGCCCCTCTAGGCGAATTAGTCCTAGTATAGGTTGTTTTGCCTACTTTCTAAGATTTCTATGTTGTACATTTTTTACAATTTAGACCCCTAAAAAGCCTTGACTAGAACTCATACATCCCTCTGGGCGAATTAGTCCCAAATCAGCCCTAAAACTGCCTTTTACAACATTGAAAACCTTGTTTCTACACTTTTGTTTGTTGTCATTAGTTATTTGTTTCATTTGGCTGAGTTTCTGTTACATGAATTTCACTAAATCTAGCTTAAATCAATTCATTTCATGCATTTCTTAATTCCAAAATTGCATTTACAACATTTCATTTTTAGATTGTTGCATAGTGTAATTAGTGAATTACATTGTTTGAAATCTAAAAATTGTACATTTCATTCTAGATCTTTGCATTTTAAGTATCTTTCCATTTTAAGTTTGCATAGATTACTTTTCACAAATTTTGGTATCTATCTTTTCCAAGTTTTCAAAGAAAAATTTAGTCAATAAGCATGTTATTCATTCATTCAATACATTCCCTAGTTATGAGTCTCTTACTGCAAGAGTGTGAAGATGTTAATGCTAGCCTTAAACCTATACCCCTTCCTATCTCTCATATTTTTGGGAATGATGTGATAGAATAATATTAAATCATAGGCAATCATGATAATCATAATTTATTTTCTACCGACACCTCTCCTACTAGTGATGAAGGTATCTTGGTGAAAGAAGATGCAATCATTGAGAATCATGAAGATTCTGTTTGTCCTTCTCTCATCCCCCTTGAGAATATGTTATCACAATATAAGATGAAATCATTTCCACCACTTTACTTAGTTTACATTCCTCTCCCAACACCTCTACTACTTATGACAATACTTTAGAGAAAGAGAATACAATCGAGAATGACCATGAAAATCACATTTGTGAGGAAGACATGTTGGTGTTAGAAGATTTAATGATTGAAAGTTATAGTATTATTTATATCCTTCCTAATTTCCCTAACATTTGGAAAAATCTATTTGAATAAAAGGATTCAATCATTCATGGGCACAACAATGATAGTTCTCCTTCCCTCGATGCCTCCCCTATTGGTGATGAAGTTGCTTTACAAAATATAATCATGGCATGTGACCAACCTCTTAACTCTCCTACTAGGGTAGAAGTTATGGAACAAGAGAATGAGACCCTACAAAATAAGGATGAAATCATGGACACTCATAACAATCAAATTGGACCTTTTCCTAATATCTCTACTATTGGTGAAGAAGAAACTGTGATAGCAGAAGATCAAAGCAATAAGAGCCATGAGAATCTTAGTTTCCTCTCTTCCCCTAAGGAAAAAATTATCCAACAAGAGAATGCCATCATTAATAAACAAGACAATTCAACCATTCATAACTCCCTTACTTGTGATGAAGTCATTTTAGAAGAACCAACCTTTGAATGTCATGAACATCTAGCTTGTAGTTCTCCTAAAAACTCTCCTCTTAGGGAGGATATCATGGTGCAAGAAAATGATAACATTGATAATAGTGATATAGTTTCCTTAGATGTTAAAGATAATGAACATTAGAGTCTCCTTCACTAAGGGACATCAATATTATTCAACCTCAACTCATCCTTTACCCACCTTCCCATAAACCTCAAACTCAAAACAAACCTGAACTTATCATTTATCCACCTAAGAATAATGTGTCATAGCAGCTGAGTTATAATACTGTTGCTCATGCATATAACACTAGAAACAATTTGTAACCAAGACAACACCTTCAAAATCCCTCCCTTTGACTAATCCTATCTTACTAGGTCCTTCTTGTTTGCTTGCACAAAGTGGAAAGGAGTATGATCTTGTTGAAAAACTTAAGAACACTCCTGCTAAGATATCATCATGGGACCTTATTCAAGCCTCCCCTCATTACCATAGCATGATTCAAAGTTCTTTACAATAAGTTCCTATCCATTATAATGCATAGCCCAATGACATAGCAGCCATGATTCAAGGAATAAATGTTGACATTGTTTTCCACCAAAGTGAGCTCCCTCCTTTGGAAGTGCAAAAGCAAAATGATGCTTTCATGATAATAGATACACATAATTAGTTGGGGATAAAAATAACCCTCGTTGACAATGGCTCCACCCTTAATGTGTGTAATGTATTCCTTTTGGATATAAAGCTTGGTGCACAGATAAATAAAAAAAATCAACTGGACTCTTTATCTATCAAGGGATTTGACAATGTAGGAAAACAATAGTTTGGTGTGATCACTTTTCCTATTATAGCTAGAAAGGCCACATTAGAAACACCAATCCATGTTATGCCTCATGATCTTTCATATAAACTTCTTTTAGGAAGACCATGGATTCATGCAATGAATGGGGTGACTTCTACTCTTCATCGTAAAATGAAGTATATTTACAACAACAAAGTGTACACACTCTAAGCTGACCCTAACCCAAACAGTTGTTTGAACTTTGAGAAAGGCAAGGAAATCCCTTTGGAAAAATTGACATCAACTACACAAGTGGAACCTGTGTAATAGAAAGACAAAGAAAGACATATTGAGGAAATCATGAAGCTATTAGAATATGATTAGGGTTCCTTAGATTTTGAACCAACATTCATGGGAGAATACAAGATCATAAACAAAGACTCTCAAAAGGGAAAAGAAAAAGCGGTAATGTCAAAAAAAATTTTGGAAGACCCTTCAAAATCATCCACCTCAACCACTTTAGAAAAAAAAAAATTACACAAAAAACTTTTACGAAACTAACTATCAACAAAAATTGAATCCTAAAGAAAAGAAAAAAATTATGGAAAAGGGTATGAACTTATGAAGCAAATTGGATATAGTGGAAAAGGATGTGGTGCTAGAGAACAAGGAATATGTATCCCTATAGAGCCTCACACGCAAGAAAAGACTAGTGGTCTTGGTTATTGTCCCTCGAAAGAAACAAACAAGCCTTCGCTCAATATCAACACTTTTACAAAAGATTCTTCTACGCCGACTTTAACAGTAGTGTATCCTGAATTGATAGACACTAGTGGTCTTGATTTTTATCCTTTGAAATAAATAGAGAAGTCCTCGCTTAACATTAATGTCATCACACAAAACACTTATGATTTGAATTTGATAATTTTACACTCCTATAAAGGAGAGTACAAAATCTCACAATCTAAAGAGTCTTGTGTAAGTATGACACCTAATACTAAGCAAGAGATATCTTTGTCACAAAATAAAGCAACATCTTCTACTATTGATCAAGAGAGTATCTTGTTGAGGCTCCTCCAAAATCATTTGGTATCTCTCCCTTCAAGAACACAAAATAAATTTTACTACAAGAGTTCATTTTGTACATATCATAGAGTTCATGGTCATTCTACTAATGAATGTAATACTTTAAGTGATAAATTCAAAATCTTAAGGAATTTGGTGCTCTTCCTTGTGTTGAAGCACCTTGTTCCTCTAATTGATACTATTTTCACTCTAGCATGTTTTTCATCAGTCATTTCGACTCATCCTTGTCCTGCACTAAGTGGGGGCAAGGGGTTATGTAGCCTTGTCCTCATATGTCACTTGTTGTTGTCTCTTTTGGCTAGTTGACCTCCTTTCATGTACATATAAGAGCAAGCTTGGGATGTGGATGACATGCCTTAAGTTGGCTTGCATGTGACATACTAAGTTATCTTTAATCATTGCATTTTGGGGGAAACCCCTTCCCTTTTCATGGTGTAGCTTATTCAAAACATATGACTTGGCATAGAGATATCTGAGTGATGAGGGTCGTTGTAGTCCTCATCATTTAATTAAAAATGTCAAACCAGAGCGATGTCCATAGCAATATGCAAGAGGGAGAATAAATCATTTGCATGACATTCTTTTTCTACAAACATAATTGAAAAGCAATGCATGAAAGAAATTGCTAGAATCAAATCTATCCTAAGAAACTTGTAAAGGGAAATATTGGAAATGTAAAGAACTAGAAATGAAATTGTTGGAATCAAATCTATCCTAAGAAACTTGTAAAGGGAAATACTAGAAATGTATAGAACTATAAATGAAATTGCTGCTAAGAAATGAAACTACAAACAACTATTGCTGCTAAAATACTGAAGTATATTATTTTATGAAAATCTTCCCTACCAAAAAAAGGTCTAAAAGATGAACCTTAGAGTTATACAATAGATTGCTAGAAGATAGGAACATGTGTTGGGGGGAAAAGATAAGTATTTTCTTCATCTTGCTGAGTCAATCTCCTTTGGTCGTCCAAAACAAATATGTCTATTTTGTAGCCCCTAAACAAGCTCCAAAAAGACATTTGAATGCTGAAAAATTCATACCTTTACCTTGTGTATCATTAAATCTCATAAAACAGCTCCTAGATGCTTGCAAAAAGGTTCAAACTGCCCAAAATCGCCTCCTAGATATGCTCCATTTGTTTCCACAACCCAACAACCTGCCTTAGATGCTTGGAACTGCACCCTAGATGCTCTCAACTATTGTCCCTTAACTGCTCATAAAAGCCCAAATTTCTCAACCTCTTCATAAATTCTATCATACTTATCCTTCACTTAGATCCTACTTAGTTCCAAAAATTCCAAGGCATGGACTGGTGAATTTTCCAATGCATGGACTGGTGAAGTTTTCTCTTAAACCACAAACTAGGTTTTCATGAAATTTAATGGGTTTTTTCGCCTTCTTGTTTCCTAATTTCTATCCAAAATTCTCAAAAATCCTGATCATAATTTTCAAGATATGATGAAATATTGACTACTAAAAATCCCTCACTTTCCTCGTCATTACTAGTCTCATAACTAGTGTGGGTGCTCCAAAATATCAGGCTCACCACTTCTCTTTGACTGAAGAAAACACTAATTTAGCTAATAGATGAGACATTTTTTTGTCTCATCACCAAGTAAGCTCTCATGTCTTCTTCTACTTTAAAGAAATTTCTCAGAGTAATGGTGTTAGAAACCACTTTAAAGTGGGGGCATACATCAACACTCATGTTTCACTGTGTGATTTTTTTTCTTGCAATGTTTCCTTTTCTTGGTGGTGTCATTGGGCTTGATATCCTCTGAGAGCATAATATTTCTTTGACTTGTCCTCTCTCGAAGACATTAGGCACAATGTTCCCTAAGAAGATACCTAACATGAAATAAGAAAAATCCCTTTGAACATGCCTTACACTTTTACATCGGTTATATTCCCACCTTGCATAATACACTTTGCTTGCCTATGAAGCCATCTTGTTTGTTCATGGGTGTCAAGCATATGAAGCTTTTCTTGCCTCATGAAACTCAAAGTTCATTATTATGTGGTGCCTTGTCAGAGTTATCAAGAGGTATAGCTTTAGTATGGCTAACATATGATGAGAAGTCTAAACGTGGGCATGAATTTCTCATTATATAGTGAGAAGCTGATACAGAGGCATGACTTTCTCACTAAGCCACCCTTTTTGGATACTCACCTAGTGGATAGCTTGAAGTTTCGTTGCCTCTGAGTGAGCATGCATTTTTGGAAAAACAACTTAGATTTGATCCACAAAGTGTGAGACAAACGGTCGAGGCTTGATCCACCTCTTGTTGTTTTTGCTTGTTTTTGCTTGTTTTTGTTTTTCTTTCTTTTAGTTATTGACATTGCCTGTTTGCGTATCTTGATGCTAGATATCATACACCTTGTGCATGTACTTTTGTGCTTATGTTGGTTTGACATAGGATCTTAGATTTTGGGGGCTTGACCACTTCCTTTGATCCTTGTTATCATAGACCATCCGCTTCGGTACACTTGGACCCCTCTTGAATGTCTACTTTAGTGTGAGTTTGAAGCAAGTTCCTCTTACTAAAGTGGGGGCTAAATGTAGTATCAAATAATTTCATGGTTTACATTTTCACACTTAATTTGGGAATGATTAACATTAAAATTGACCTAATTTTGCCTTGATTTTGTGTTGTAATGTGTTTAACACATTCACATTAGGTCTTGGGCCCTTATAAACTAAATGAGCTTAATTGTACCTTATTTAAGGTGTTGTAAAGTGTTGTACCACACTTTCACACTAATCTAGGGTTTTCATTATTAATGGGGTTTCTTTATGCTTTAATTGGCCTTATTTTGCATTCACAAGCCTCATTTAATGCATCTTTCTAAGGATAATCCTGACATAAACCAAGATCCAATCATAATTTAGGTGTTTTTAGATTGTGTGGCTTAGATTTAGTGATTTGGGACTCATATGCCACGTTGGGCATATGAGTCCCACCTAGGTTTATGGGCCCCAATCCTGATTTTACATCATTCTAAGCATTTTTTAAAAATGTGTCCCATAGTTAAGCCTAATGGGACTCATACACCACTTGTGGCGTATGATTCCCATGTGGCTCAAAATCAAATTTAATTCAAATTCTTGGCAGGATTTTGTCCTCCTAGATCTTATGTCAGCTTGTACTATTGTAAATTCGAGAAATTTGGCATAAACAAGTATAAATACAAGGTTATTTCACTCATTTTTGCCTAAGACTTTCAAGATAGCATGACTTATAGCAAACTTGAGTTTACAAGAGCCTTCAAGAGTATTCAAGAGCATCTTTAAAGAATTCAAGGGCATAATTCTTCATCAATTGTTGCAACAATTCAAGATCCATCATCATGTCAAGGTTATCAAGCATCAAGCATGTTGTTGAGCTTGTGTTGTGATGTTGCATTTAAGATCCAAGGTTAAGCATTGTTCTACACTTATTTCAAGATCTATATCGACACCCTTCATGGCCATTTCATGTTAGATTGCTAATATACAAGACATCATTCAAGGTATCATTATTCATGTATCATGTTCCATGTGTTCATGTTTCATGTATTTATTTCATTATCTCATCATTTGGTATAATTACCTAAAAGGGGTTTGACTAAGGAAAAACCCTATTCTCTAACAATCAACAAGTTTCTCTCTCTACATGTGTGATTGCATACCTAGGTGTCTTGGAGTTTGAAGGATCTTTGAAGACTAAGTTACAAGATTGAAAAAAAATTTCCTAGTTGTTTCCTTGTTTGTAAGATCATGAAAAGTCTCCTGCAAGTTGCAGATTAGAGTTTCATACCCGAAAATAAAGTGTGACAAAAAAATCAAGGTTAGGAGAGTAGATTCAGGTCTTGACCCTTTGAAAAAGAATATTGGGACTGATACACCACCTTGGGTGTATGAGTCCTAGTACTACCATTTTCTGGGTTTCAGGAAATTCATATTAAGCACAGTTAGATTCCAATTTTGGCACAAAAAACCCAGTCTGGGACTAAATCGCCTAGACTGGTGTATGAGTCTTAGTGGGCATCAAACAACAAGTTTTCAGGGGTTTGGAGCCTTTTTTTACCTCATCACTCTTCCAAGTGCACCTTTAATCATTTCTAGTTTGATATCTTGATTTTTAGTTTCATTTCCTAGGTCATTCAATTAGGTTTTGCATGGTACTTTGCATTTTGCATTCATTTCTTGTCTTTCCAAGCCCTAGCTTGGTGGTGAACCATCTAATTGTCTCTAATAAAACCCTACGATACCTTATTGCAAGATCTCTTTCTCTCTTTCTATCTTAAGATTGAGATCTCTAAGGTTTCCTTGAGTGTAACAAGTGTGAAATAGGAACTCTACCTTTGTGCTCCATTCCTCAAAGGTGGGGCATACTATTTCTATTGCGACATGATCATCAAATAATTGGGATACTCTACAAATGATGGGAAAATATATGAAACCACCATCAAGGCATATGAAAATTTAAAATGAGAATTAGAAGGGAAAATATGCCCACTAATAGAGGTCAAGCCTATATTATAAAACATGATGTGTCATGTCATTGATCTCTACTTACCTTAAAACATCCTCCTCAACTATCCATGGATACATACCATGTAGACCATCCCCTCCACTTACCATTAATGCTTCCAATTTCTCTATGAAAGTGTGGAAATCACCATTCCCACCAATCCTCATCCCTTATAATACTACAAAATGTTGGAAAGCTTTTAACATAAATTCCATCATTTCCCAAACATAGATATCACCACTTCTCATACTCCCCTACTATTTTTTTCCTATATTGATCTTGTCAATTTAACAACTTAATCTACTACCCCCCTCATAAAACCTAAGTCAAAATCATCCACACCAATTATACGGAATATGAGATACATAATATCTTTCATATCAACAAGCTTCCACTCTCCCCATAATTTCACAAGTGACCACATCCATGGAGAATGATTTTTTTAGATATTTTATAATATGGCACCATCACATTTGTACAACATGGGTTCCTAGCCATTATTTACATTATGTTAGTGTAATTAATTATTTATTACACTAGCATAAGTTAACTTAGGTCAGATATCATTTAGTCCTAGGTTGCATTTTAATAAATCATTTAATAAATTGGGTAATGTCCCCTTCCTCGTTTTTAGGGATAAGATTCCTTCTAGAAGATGAGTTGTCCTTCTAGAAATTATCTCAACATTTAATAATTTCCTAGATAGGGTTCACATGTTGTTACATGTTGTTAGATCCTGACACATGACAACATCTCATGCATCTTAGGTTTTCATTCATGCCTTTATATTCAGGCAACTTGTTCATTTGTAACATATCAATCCAATCTCATAATATAGATCAATATAGAATCTCCATTGTGCATGCCTAGTTGCAACACTTTCTGTGTGGTTGATTATCTTTCTTGGCTCAAAGGTCCTCCATTGAAGATTGCAGCTTCAGGGACCTTGTGCATCCATAATCTCAACACATTAAAGGAGAAACCAATTCTTGTGTCTACCGAGATGAAGATTTTGTGCCATCTTTCCCATAACATTGAATTTATAAAAACATGAACCGTAAAGGAAAAGGATTGGGCCTCCATGAACAAGGTGTCCTCGATCCAATTACCATAAAAAAAATCATAAAACACATTGACTAGGATATATTACACCATGTTATGGATCTAATGAACCTAATGGCACTTATGTTCTTGTGGAATACTACTCTCCTAATATTGAACACATTAATGTAAGGACCGTCACTAACTCCAATAATCTCACTATGGATGATGAAATGTGAATCATGAAAAATAGTAACAATGCAATGCAAGTACCAAATTCACACTAAAAATGTCTCACTAAAGCTCAAGATCTATCCATAAAATGAAATAATAAATAATTATACCATAGAAAAGGCCTTGATTTTCTCTATTGTTTCTTTCATATTAGCTTTAATGCTTGATACGTGGGTTCCTCTTCAAAATAGCATAACCATGATAGCACAATGATACCTATGATGATGATATTTTCTCAAAGATAATAGATAGGAGATATGAAATAGTGATAATGATAGCTTTCTTGATAATGATCTAGTGATCTAGATCTAGTGATATGAAATTATGTTCTAGATAATGTACTCTTGATGATAATGTAGTCTAGTCTAGCTAGGGGATATGAATGAATGGGGGCTTCTATTTATATGCTTCACTTAATATTTGATCAATGGTAGAGATTAATCGAAAAGATCAATGAATAAGAAAAAATGAGATAGGATAAGAGCTATAATTTGAATTAATGAGGTGAGATAGTTGAAATAATTAAATGAATTTATTTAATTCTTTAATTCATAAGGTATAGTTGGAGAAAGAAATAAAATATTAATTTAATTTATTTATTTTGGAGGGAAAGATAATTTAAATAAATTATTTTAATTTATTTAATTATTAAGAGGAGTGTAAGCTTATTAAATATTTTTTTTAAATTATTTAATTATAGAGGACCAAAGATCATTTAAATTTGATTTTAATTAATGTTGGAGGGAAAATGATAATTAATTAAATAATTAAAAATTATTTAATTATTATGGATGAAAAGAGGGGATATTAGTTTAATTAAATAATTAAAAAATATTTAATTAATATAGATATAAGAATTGATGAGGATAATGATAACATGGCAAGATGAAAATTCATTAGTCATTTTTAGGTGTCTACACTCACCATCTTCTTTCATGAGATGTTCATCTATACCATTGAATTTCCCCTCATCCATACATACCTCATCAGTTAGGACAAACAATATCCTTTGTATCTCAACACATTTCAAAATGATGTATCTATTGTTAAATTTATGGGGCTTCACAATGATATCCCTACTAATGTTCACAAGAAAGGCTTTGAAATTCACATAGATACAATCACATGTTTTGGGAATAGGTTGAGTTCCTTGGTCCAATAAATCAAAATAAAAATAAAAAATCCCTAAGTGAAAACCTCTTTGAGGCACTATCCAAAATAGAAAGAGAAAGAAAAATCGCATGTATGTGATGAAAACCTCTTTGAGACATAAGAATTTGATCTACATATTGTTAGAAATGAAGATGAACAATTATAAAATAGAAGTCTAAATTCAACTACAAATCTAATTTTACTAGTGCATATCCAAATGGAGATTGCAACTTGACCAGAACCAAGAGAAAAAAACAAAATCAGAAGTGGACTTCTAAGAATCAACATCTCCTAGCCAATTTGAGTTGATGTAGCCTACTATATGTGAAGCCCTTGGTGTGTAATAAATACCAAAATGTGTGGCATCACTAATATACCTCAAAATACACTTGGCTTCCTTCCAATGACTCTCATGAGGCTCATGTGAAAAAAGGGAAACAAGTACACCAACAAAGGTAATATCTAGATGTGTGTGTGTCAAATACAAAAGACTACCAAATATCTATACAAAGTAGCATCAACACTAGGTGTGGTGCAAGTGGTAGTCAAAGTGACACCATACTAGAATGGTGTAGGTGTGGGTTTAGAATCACTCATATGAAATCAATGAAGCAAGTCAATGGTGTACTTCTACTGGTATATATAAATCCCCTCAATAGACTGAAGAAACTGAAGACCAAAGAAGAAATGTGCCCAAGATCTATCATGTCAAAGGGTGCCATCAAACTATGTTGAATATCCTGAAGCATGGATGAGAAAATACTAGTAAGGATCAAGTCACTAACATATAAGACTAGTATCAAAATTTCATCTCCATGTCTCTAAATTTAAACTGTGTGATCTAAGTGGCAACGAGTGAAAACATATGCAAGAAAGAAACCTTTAATCTTCTCATACCAAGCCCTAGAGGCTTGCTTGAGACCATATAAAGAATGATGTAACCTACAAAAGAGTGAATATTTCTAAACAAAAACTAGAGGCTTCTCCATATAGATCATCTCCTCATGAAGATCACCATATAAAAAGACACTATTCATGTTCATATGATAAATTGGCCATCTTTGTGATACACCAATAGAAAGAACAAGGGGAACTGAGTCTATCTTAGTTACAAGGTAAAATGTCTTAGAGTAGTCAATACCCTCAACCTATGAAGCACCCTCAACCATAAGACGTGACTTGTGTCTTTCAATAGAACCATCAACTGCATATTTGGTACAATACACCTACTTGCACCGAATCATATTTCTTCCCCTAGGAAGAGTATCTATATCCCATATATTATTCTTCATCAATGAAGAATACTCCTTTACCATGGTATTGTCCCAATCTGGAATACCTAAAGCCTCTAAAAAAATATGTGGATCTAGAGATCTATAGCATGACTCAAAAGACTAGTGTTGAAATTTTATGAATGACTGCATCTAAAGGATGTAGGATCACTAGCTAAAGAACCAACCTCCTTGATAACATATCTAGCCCACTTGAGAAAAACATGAGTGTTAGGGGGTGGTGGTGGTGGTGGAGGTGGTGATGGTGTTGGATCAAGACCATCATCTGAAGTATCCTCAAGGACTAAGGTATCATCATGAGATGAAGAAGGTGGAGTAGGTAGTGAGGAGGAAGAATATGATGGAGGATCTATTTGTGTTAAAGACTCAACAAATTGGAAATCTCTATAATTTATGGGACATCCCTAGTGATAGGATCAAATAACCTATAAGCTTTCACATCCTCACAATAACCAACAAAGATGTATTGTTGACTCTTCCTCTCTACTTCCTTACACTGACCATCCGGTATGAATTCCCAAGCTTCATTTCCAAATACTCTGAAGAAGGGAACATTAGGCTTGATTCTAGACCAAGCCTCCTCTACAGTGAGATTATAAATTTCCTTGTGGGGAGTGTCATTTTGAATATAGTTGGCGCAATTGATAGCTTCAACCCAAAATGATGGGGCCATAGACCTAGACTAAAGAATAGATTTTTAATCTCCTTTAATGATTTATTCTTTCTTTTGGAAACACCATTTTGTTGAGTGTAGAGAACCAAATATTGATGTTGAATTCCATGCTCAACGCAATACTCCATATAGGCCTAGTTCGTATATTCCCCCAATTATCTATGTAGATCTAGCAAATAGAAGAAATTGATTACTTCTCCATGAACACCTTGAATATCCTAAAAGTTATGAAGAAATCACTTTTTAACTTAAGAAAGTAAGCCAAGTGCAACAAGAGTAATCATCAATGAAAGTGAGTACATACTTGGCTCCTGAAAAATGAAGAAGTTGGGAATGACATGAGGACACTATGAACCAACTCAAGTAAGGTAGTAGCATGATGGGACTTTCCCTTTGAAATGGTTCTTGATGATGTTTGTCAAGTACACAACCTTGATAAATATCCTTTGTGCAAGATACCTTAGAGAGTTCAAGTACCATATTCTTAGTACTCAACTACTAAAGATACCTATAATTGAGGTGTCCAAATCTCTTGTGCCAAAGTCTACTCAAAGATTTAGAATGGGAAATATGTGATGGTCCACAAGATGACTCAAAAACATGAAACCTATGCAACCAATACCAATGATATGCTATCCCTGATGCAACAATCTTCTTTGGATGGTGTAGTTGGTGAATAACTACATCATGTGGTGAAAAATCAACTACCTTTTCATAACTATTATGACAAATCTGGTAAACTAAAAGGAGATTAGCTAAAATATTAGAAACATAGACAACATCCTCAATACTACCTTCTATCAATTGTATTGTACTTGACCCCATAACTAGAATTTGTGAAGAGTTTCCCACTAAAATCTAAGTAGTGTTGCTATTAATATATGCTAGAAGATCCTATGAGGGATTCATGTGGTGTGAGGCTCCTAAGTCAACTATCCAACTATCCTCGGATGAATTCAAAACCTCTAGCTATAAGGGCATGTCCCTTAGTAGGTTTAGGAATATCAATGTGGTATCTTTGCATGGCCTCTTCCATAGTTTCAATCCTCTTATGAAAACCTTTTTTATCATGATTCTGCAATCCACAAAAAGTAAAATGAGATTTCTTTTTAGATTTGTTAGTCTTCTTTCTTGACTGTGTAGAGACGTATGTTGACTGGATTCTTCTACTTAGATGATGGCTCATTTTTTAAGCCGATTTTTCCTTAGGTTATTAGAAGGCTTCTTTCCTTTTCCCTTAGATGTTTGGACAACAAGTGTCTACCTTTTTGAAGAGGTGATAGCATCCATAGAGATTAGTTTAGATTTTTCTCTTGTAATTCTACCACAAAATTGTTCAAAATATGGTATTACATGTGTTGTTCCAAGAGCATCCATGGTAGAGTAAAATGAAGAAGAAAATATACGATAAGGACCTCTTAACTTTGATAAAATCAAGAATACATACTCTTTATCTATTTTTGTTTTACCACAACCTTGAAGTCTAAAAAAAGACTTAAATCAAACCAAGAAATCTTTAATAGAAGAGAAGGCATCATGAGACAATGCTAATTCAACATCTAATTGTAGAATCATGATCTTATCAACTTTACCAAAGAGATTCAAATTTGTCCCAAATTTGCTTAGGATTTGTACAACTAGAAATGTGAAATTGCAATTATCAAAAACAAGAAGACCTATTATTCACATTGCTTCATCTAACTTTTTCTTATAAGAAAACTACTCAAACTCTCTATTAAATTGAATTTGTTGCCCAATAACTATTCTCCATAATCCCTTAGATTGACGTAATTATTGTACTTTAAATTTCCATGTGTGGAAATTATGTGGAGTTAAGAAGTTGATTTTAGGATCCATGATGCACACATAACAAGGCACTTGAATTGTGCCTTATCAAACCCCTGAAATTGTAGTATATCTAAATGTTGCCCCTCCTCCAAAAATATGCAAGATAAGATTTACAATCTTTTGTGAAGTTTGGAAGCCAAATCATTTGTTTATAACTCATGGATATTTTTATAAATATAGAAAAATGGGCTTTCCAAAACATAAATTTGACTGCAAATTTGAAATCCTTGTGAAGTTTTGATGATTTTTTTTTTGTTAATTTATGAAAAATGGGGTGAGTTATGGCTCGTCAAAAATTACACAAATTACACTTAAATTTAGAGGTTTAAAAATAGATTAAAAAAACAATTTGAAAATTATCTCAACGCTAAAACGTCAGCAACAAAACTAGCTTCCCATCAACTATTTACACTAGAAAAAAACCTCCCGTTTGCAAGTCACACCAAAATGAAAAGAATCCCCCCTTTTACAAGCATTTAAATGAAACGGTCAGTTAAATAACTATGGTATAAAATGTTTAATATAAATAATAGCCACTACCTTGTAACATAAAATGTTAATATTAACCAAAAAATTATTTACATTGAATGATATTACCCAAGTCTAGGGTATATGTCGTCAAGTGTGTTGGAGATTGGTTCTATGGTCTTGGTGAGAGTCATTGGAGAGTGGTGTTTTGACCAAGTCCTTCTTAATGAAGTCATTGAAGATCAAGTTCTTTGTAAGCGTAGAGATATTAGATTCTATTGGTGCATAAAAGAAGATACTACAAGAGGCCATGTGTGAAAATTTATTGCTTGAGGAGTCTTCTCAAATATTAGAGAAGGCACAGATGTAGGGAATTGATATCCTTGTTGTAGCCAATAATAAAGCCTTTGAAATAAGTAACAAAATCTGACAATTCCCAGATTTTACTCACGCCATTGTGAAATGTCTTCACAAAAAAAACTTTGGGTGCCACGTGCAAGGTATGAAAAACTTAGCTTTGTTGCTTTGGATGTAGGGGAGAGGGGCCTATAGTGGAGCACCCTAACTTCACATTTCTCAAAATCCTATGTGAAAATTTCAAATCAGTTCCAATTTTGTACAATAATTTATTTGGCAACTCACATGCTTCTATATTTCATTTTAGGGCCACATCAACATGCTTTTCGTTGAGGTATTCAAAAAGGCCCAAAAAAAAGTGAAACTAATAGTGGTGCACTAAGTCATGTTTTTTGGTGCGCCAATGTGGCATCACACGATTTGTCAGTTTAAGTACTTTATAGATAAAAGTGTTTTACAATTGGATATTAAAGTGCTCCACTATGGGGCCCACTAAGGACTATTTCTATCCCCACTATTGGACCCCACTCCACTATAGGCCCCTCTCCCCTATTGGGTGTCCAACTTAGTGGAGGTTTGGGTGCAGAGTATGTATTGCATCCGCCTTTAGATGAAGTCGTGACTATGAGTCCAGTGAGTCATGGGAATTTAAATTTAAGGCATTCAAGAAGTTTTAGCTTTTTTAAAGTCTCACAAGCCAATCAGTATAAAAATAAAGCCCTTAATGGTTACATTCCTCAAATGAACCAACTTCATGCACTAAGAAAGGCAAGCTTGCCAATGATAATAATCCAACATTTAAGACCATACAATATGATAGATTTACCTATTGTAAACTTTGACATGAATAAGCTAGCACTCTTTGAAATCTAATTCACTAATGTGCCTACATTATTTTTTGACAAATTGCAAGCATAATAGCACCCTTTGATATCTAATCCCCTTAATTATGTATTATGAGGTCCATTTTATCATTTTCTAACAAATTGTAAGCATTGAACAAATGTAATCAATTAGTGTTTTGCCCTTGATATATTGTGTTCTAGAAAATAGAGCCAAGACCTATACGCCCATGGGCATATGGGTCCCCCTATCTTGCCAAGGACCAATTTTTAACATGTTGGTGTTGGTATTTTAACTTCAAAATTCAAATGTCAACTTTTGAGATTTAATTATTGAGAAATTGGAGAAATGCCTATGAATACCTAGTCTTTTCATCTTTTGAAACTAGAAAGCAATAAGAGAAGAAAAGAGAAGTAGGAGATCACTCCACCATATTTTGAATTTGTAGGTTTTCAAGCTCATTTGTAGATTTTGGTCAAACCTTATGTCATGATTGAAGATTGATGTCAATAGAAGAGCATGATGGATTCTAGGTTTGGGAGATGCATTTGGCCATTTCCTTCAACCTAATGACTTTGTTTCCTAGTGTTCTCATCTTCAAGTTTCATCCTATTTACAACCTAAAGCAAGGTATCATTATATTTTAGATTTCCTAAGGGTGTTTGACTTCTCCCTAGGTAGATGCTATCATTTTCATGTAGGAATCCTTCTCTAATACACTTGAGTAGGGTTTTTTGCATTTTTAGCTCATAACAACCTTAGACACACTTAAGGTTAGGGAACACACACTTTGATCAATCAATTTTACTGGCTATTGTGGAGGTAGAAATACCAAAACAAGGGTTTGACTAAGGTAAAATCCTACATAGCCACCCCCCATCTCTTTTACAAATTTATTACAGATCCAAATCCAAAGATGAAGGTTTGTAGGGAAGAAAATAGAGAACATACAGAGAGCTACAGGATCAAGTATTGTGTTTAGACAAGGCTTACAAGGACCCATACACCCTTGGGAAAATTGGTCCTCTTGTTCCTACCAAATTCAACTTTTTATGATAGGTACATATCATTCTACAATTCCTTGATCTGCTTGCAAATTACTATTTTAGTTTGTACATTTCTAAATTATTGCATTTTTAATACTAGTTCATATAGTCTAATTAGGATAATCTTAATAAATCATTCCCAGTCTATTTCTAAGGCTCAAAAGGATTAGATCCAAGTCTGATTGACTCACCTTCATGGTTGAAATTCAATCTAAACACTTTATTGATTTGTATCCTAATGTACCTTTGAAAAAGGAAGAGATTCATCCTAGGTTTTATGCATTAAACTTAGGGTTCCCTTTTTCATATGTTACACTTGGCCTCTCTTCTTGGTGGAGTTTTTTCCCGCAAGGATTTCTCTAGGTAAATTATATGTAATGTGATGCTCTTGTGTTTCTAATTTGTGTCTCATTGCTACTATCTTATGGTGATGTTATTCTTCATATATTGTTATTAAAAGTTCACATAAGGTAGTGTTTATAAGCATGTTATGTTGGTTGATTTTTAGCATCATAAAGAAGATGGATCTAATCATGACAATTCCATATTAAGGCAACTTAATTTTTAGATTTACATATAAGTTTTAGATTTTCATGTCATTGTATTCCAAGCCTTGTATAGATCATTCATTAAAGTCATTTTGGATAGATATCAAATTTTCTAACAATTGGTATAAGAACTTGTTTATTTTTCATTAGAACCAACATAGATTGCTTTTCATAAACTAATTTTAAATATAAAAAATATAAAGGGGTAAAAGCACAAACTTGTATCACACTTTCAACCAACTAAATAGTTTCGAGTAAAACAGTTTCGTCCTAGACCAATTTTGGGCGAAAGAGTTTCGCCCAAAACTATGTGGTCTATATGTGGCACATAAAGTTTTGGGTGAAACCCTTTCGCTCGAAACAACAAAATACATTTTTTCTCTTTGTTGCTTTAAAATGTGACTCGATTTGCAAGTTTTTGACTAAAAGGGTTTTGGGTGAAAGGGTTTCGCTTGAAACCCTTTCACCCAAAACTATCTATGTGGCATCCTTGTTGGCAACCACCTCATATATTTTTAGAAATCTTTGAAACTTTCCACTTGAGCATGATATTTCTTCAATCATAATGATTTAAAAAAAAAACTAAAACTACTCTTTTGTAGAGCTTGAAGTGAAGAATCCAAATAAATAATATTATTGATATTTGATTAGTTTTAATATGTTTTTTTTAAAATAATGCAAGTAGGTTTTTGAAATAAAAAATGACGCAGATTAGAAATTTAAAAAACTTAAAAAATATTAAAAAAAATTGAAAAATATATGGTGCACTAGAGGAGAGAATCTTCTCCAAAAGGGTATAATTTTTTTTTTGAAAATGATAAAAAGTAGACAATAGTTGACGTCAAATGAAAACTATCAAATTTTGGTATGTTTGACTTTACCACATTATTACAAGGAAAATATAAATCAAAACTTAAACTTTTTTGTATGCCCTCGATATTGAAGTTGTCTATTTGAGAAAAAAATTTCAAGGGAAATTTTTTTATTTTCTATTTTTTTCATGATGTCAACTCAATGTCACTTTTTCTTGAATTTTTCAGCAATTCAAAATATGTTCTTAATTTATAAGAAAAATATCAAAATAATTTTTAATTGTTTTGAAAAATGATAGGAATAAACTTCATCAAGAGTTCAACATTTCATTAGTTTACATGATTTTGAAATTCAAAACATAGAGACTACTTTTATGTGGTTGAAGTTGAGAATTTTTGTTTGTGTTGGCCAATTTTTTTATAAAAGTGTGATACAAGTTTGTACTTTTACCCAAACCTAACATTGCCTAATTGGGAGCTTTTAATATCACATTCTAATTCTTCCCTTAATGAATAAACAACATTGTTTGTAACAAATGAATTGGTTTTATTGCATATTAAACATATGCTACAATATTTGGAAGTGCCTATTGCAAGATGCAATATAGAGTAGCTTAGGATAACATCATGTTTAAATCTAGAGGATGAGCAATTTGATGCAAAGGTTCTCTTGTGTGTTGGAAAACAAGTTATGCTAAGTTCTAATTTATGAGTAGGATTATAAATGGTGCATTAGGACAAGTCAAATCAATCGTATACAAGAATACCAATGAACCACTAAATATTCCCCTCTTTTTTTTTGGTACAATTCAAATATTACATATGCCTATGTTGGAACCACACCTGACTAGAAAATGTTCTCATCATTCCAATGAGTTATGGTGGGAAACATTATATTCCTCTTAAAATGGCATGGGACTTAAGAATTGATAAATCACAAGGTTTGATAAATGAAAGAGAAATAATCAACATTGACAACATTGGTTACCAAGGACTCACATTCACAACTTTATCAAGGATACATTGCCTTGTGTAGCTTTCTATATGCCCCACCTTTACATGCCAAAGATATCCACACATGCAAGATACTCCATAAATTGCGCCCAAAATATCATAAGATGACTGCTAAAGGCATTATCAAATGGAAATAGTTAAAAAATTAAAACATACTATCAATAAAATTAAACAACTTTCCATTTCAAACAAATACATGCAATTGTGATAGATTGAATGCAAATGTTACTATGGATGCAAATGTTTTAGTTCACTTAAATATATGCATTAACACATGTTACTTAGTATGTAACTTATATACATAGTTATATAAATAATTAAATACACAAAAAAAATTATTGCATCAACCAAATGCATATATTTTTACAAGAAAATGAGTATTAATATATTGGAGTTTAAATCCCATCCATTTCTTCAAGATAAAGTATTGTCCTCTTATTCACAAGAATGCATTTTGATGATAATGTTACGTGCATATTTATTCTAATCCATTTACTTTTGTGAAGCATATCTTTACTTGAATGCTTACAATCATAGTCAATTTTTTACCCCACTCATTGCTTCAGTTTCAAACAACAATCTCACTTGTATATAATGCAAAGGTTCAAAATATGTATGCATAATTATTACAATTTAGAGGGAAGTATTATAATCTATTGATATGTTGCTAATTCATGTAGGATAGGAGCAACAACCAATGTTATTCATTGCTTGACTTTATAATTTCTATTATTATTCTCAGTTTCACCATCACAATAACCATTTTGATAAGTTTTAATATAGCCATTGAAAATGTTCACTACTATTATAATTAGATTCATTGTTTAATGCTCTTGATGAAGCTAGCAATACCATTGCTACCAAGCTAATTCTTAATTTTTTATTTGCTTGAGCAAGTCCATGAATTTATATGTTGGAAATATTATAATGATTTGAAACAACATTTTCTTTATAGAGCTTTGTACTCTGATCACCTCTATTGGTGTCAATTGCCAAACTAGATTATGGAACATGAAGATATCAATTAATACATAGAGTGGAGAATCAAAACATGTTGGCATACTTTGGTTGAAAGGATTTTGATCCTCAAAATGCTATTATCATTATTGACACCATTGCAAACTCCTTGAAGTAGACATTTCAACGATCTCTTAAAACTTAGATCAAAGTCATCGCTATTTATTCCTTGGTGTTTGCTCCACTATTTGCAACTCATAGTGGTTTGTTGTTTGACCTTTAAAAATATTCCTCAAATTGCATATGAGATACATTGTTTGAGATATTATTTCACTACTTTGATTAAAAATATTGTCCTCAAAAATCTTTTTTCTCTTGTAACTAGATTCACAATATGTAGAAATGAATAGTTTCTTCTCATTGTTGTCATAGACAAGTTACTATTCAACATAAGTGCATATGATTGATATGATGGTTTTTTACATCTTGGAACCAAATATAATTTTTACCCTGTGCATGCTTAGAAGCCATGATTTGCCTATATTAAATTTGTATGTTTATGAGTATTTGAAGGATTTTTTCCAATAAATATATTCAAAATAAAACAAAAAAAAGAGTATTTGATTAACCTTATACGTTACCCAATCCTACTCTATACAAAAAAGAACATATCATTTTAAAGAAGCATGGTCTTATAAAATACAAACATCATTCGCTTAATGACACATCAATTGACCTTCCGCAACTCTTTTATCTTCAACATACCCATTACACACCAAAATATGAAACCTGCATGCACATCACCCTAGAAGTTAAAAAGGGCCCAACCTTACATAAGTAGGTTTGACCCGTTCCTCTTATATCTTGAGAAGACCAGTTCCAACGGGCAAAAAACAACGAGCCTCTCGAACTTACTCATAATATAAAAAGTACACCACCTGGGTCTCGCCCTCCCCAATTCCGAGTCATTTGACCCGGCTATCAAACATAAAGCAGAGTCGCTTTTCCCGTGTAGAAAAGTCCGTTTTCCCTCCCTTTTCCCATCGTATGCCTGCCGCTTTGTAACGTTTTAGAGACGGACGCCCTGTTCCTTGACTTGACTCCATATCAACGGCTTTCTACAGTGGGACAAAGACCTATTCTACGTATTAATCCTTGTTCCTTCACCATCACATCAATGAAACTTCCCCCCACGCGATTTCCCATTGACCTTGTTCTAGGATAGGGACAATCACTCCCTTCTCCCCACCTTCCAACCCGGCCAACCCGTCACACCCGGCCCGTCCGCCCACCCGTCCGCCCGTCCACCCGTCACACCCGGCCCGCTGGTCCGTACACCCGTCCGCCCCCCTGTCCGTCCGTCCACCCGTCTCCACGCCCGCTACGCCCGCCTTCGTTTCTAATGTTGAACCAGTTTTTTATGAGAGCAAATAATTCCAACAGGGCCACCACGACAAGCCACATTTTTATCCTACGCGTTACAAATTGTGAAACGAAAGCTTCGGAAAAGTCTCCGAGAAATTGGCGTCTCATGCCACGTGTCAAGCACATTGAAAATAGGGATAATTGAAAGACTTTTAAAAGGTTAAAAAGGATGCCTTTATCTTTAACGTAACCTTTCTACGTATAATTACTCTACTTTCTTACAAGGGTTAATTAATACAGACATAGTTCATTTACATTTTCTATCAATACTTATCACATAAAGTTGATTTTAGAGAAATATTTCTTACTTTTTTGTCCAAAGTTTTCCAACTTAAAATAATATTTTAATACTTGATATAAAGGTGAGGGATCTTATACCTTCGATTTATTTAAATACAGAAAAGTAAATTCTAAGTTGATATTTATTTTTAAATTAAATTCAATGTTTTTAATTTTATATATAAATATAATTATGACTTTTGTAAAAGCTATAATTCAAAATACCTTTTCAATAAATATCTATTATCTTTAAAATTTTAAATTCTAAATATATATTTTTATAGTTGAATTTAGTTTGAGAAGGTCACTCATTAATATTTCATAATTAATTTTATAAATAAATATAATTATAACTTTCTTAAAAGCTATAATACAAAATACATTTTTAATAAAGACTGTCAATAAAAAAAAATATATATTATTTATTATATTTTAAAAAATTAAATTCTAAATAGCTATTTTAATAGAATTTGGTTTGAGAAGGTCATATCTATTAATATTTCATTGTAACTTAAAACCTATCAACTTTCAATTCTGAACACATTTTTAATAATATTATGTAGAAATATTATATTTAATTTCATATCTTAAAAATACAAATTCTTGTATTTTTTAGTAATGAGATACTTATCACCAAATTTTATCTCACCGCCAAATTTTATCTCATTTAAAATTAAATTAAACTATAAATGTTATCTTATTGGAACCTCAATTGTGTTTAAATTTTATTTCTTATTTTTAAAAGATTAAATTTTGTAATTTTTTAATAAATCAAGAGACTTTACCACCAATTTTTTATATTAAAATTAAGTTAAATTAAAACTTTTATTTTTTTCTTTAATACAGCTCTCTAGTGATAATGAAACATACACCATTTTTATTAGCTTACCATATTCATAATATCTAACAACTAAATACTTAGATTTCTTGCAAGTCATCCATATAATTTAAACTCTTCAAATTGTTAAAAAAACAAGTCTCCATCAAATAGTAACAACTTAGTAGTTTCACTTGTGTGTGGTTGTTCTATTATTTGATAATTTGGAAGATTATTTTTCACTTGTTCAACTATTCATCATAAGTAATATTATTTTTCACTTGTTCTAATATTTATTATAACTCATACTTCTACAAAAATCTTTGTTATTGCTTTATATGTCTATATCTCTAGTTAGTTTGAAACTAAACACTTACACTTTAGGGTTAGGTAAATTTTAGGAGGAACCAACACATTAATGAATTGAGGAGGTTAAGGTAATAATACAAAAATGGGTTGTTGTTTTGTAGACTTTAATAAAAAATTTCACATTGTTCCTTACCATTTGCTCTTAACAGGTTCAAGGTTTTGGGTCTTATGGAGTTGGTGATATTTGGTTATGGTGCTCTAGGAGTTCTTTGCTTGAAGAGTGCACACAAATGTTCATGAGATAAAGGAGGTTTGAATCACCATTGATGTCAAGCAAGGTTGACCACTCATCCTACTCTATTTGGTTATAGATAAATGCGTTTGAGGAAGTCATTCCAAGTTGGTTGGGCATAGAAGATTGCTTGTTGCACAAAGCTTGTATTGTTATTCTTCAATTTGCAAATGACATTATTTTGATGCCTCGCGAAGATGAAGGTCTCTAGAGATAACTAAATACATAACATCCTTTTGTAACACACTTGGTCTTTGAGTAAATCTTGAGAAAATAAAAAGTATGGAGAATCAAATATGCTTAGCTCTTTTCTTTCAAGAGTTGTTTGATCTTCATTAATATTTGGTCAAAGCCTTTACTTTTACAATGCTCCACATTTGAAAGATTACTTCTTACATTCACCTTGTTTCTGAGGAATCAAATGCTCTCAACTCTTTTCTTTCAAGAGTTGTTTGATCTTCATTATTGTTTGATCAAAGACTTTACTTTTACAATGCTCCACATTTGGAAGATTATTTCTTACATTCATCTTATTTCTTCTTCACAGTAAACAACAAAGAACCTAACAACAAACTAAAAAAATATGACAAAATATGTGAAACATTGAAAAATATGATTTATTTTCATTCTTTGAATACACATCTTTTATTTTTATTTTCTTCTTTAATGATACATTAATATTATTATATTACATAACTACTTAATAATAAAGCTCACTTGCAAATGATCACCCCAACATTATAAATTGTTAAAGCCCAAAAGCTTCACTTCTTTGAGGTTGTATTTTGTTGGGTGATCTCGAAGTTCATACCCCACTTGCCCGGATATTTTACTGTTATTTACAAAACTTGAAAAGGTTTACCTAGAAATTCTCTTTATACTCTTGTGCCCACGTTACATAGACGTTGGGAGTTTGTGGTAGGGGAACGCATTTATCTAAACAGTTGCTTAGCTGGCTCTTACTATTTGACGTTTATTTCGATGTTTACCCCCCTTTATGGACAAATATATATACATATTTATGCTTAAATTAAGATTAAGCACGATGCATCCCATTACATAGACGAAAAGAAAAATTACAAAGCAACGCCCGCATAGTTTGCTAAGTCTTTAGTACGCTCAAGCAAGCGAAGTGTGGAAGGAAGGCAGAGCGAAGGAGCCCCAAGAAGCGTGACGTGCAGGGTTCGAGCCTCGCGGCGGTTCATAAGTACCCATCTTCGCCTACGTTTCTATGGGAATTTAAATGCCGCCTGGCCGCCTTCAGGCAAACTTTGAAAAATAAAAAATAAACTTACGTTTGCAACGGTAGGATCTGTTGTGGCCTGATAAATAATCATCAGCAGAAGTTTTCTGTTACATCTTTTTGTTTTTATTTCTTCGGCTTAGTTATTTTTAAGTGTTGGAAAAGAATGGGAGGGGTTTCTGCACCGTGTCCGCAGAGAAGGCCTGCAGTTCCTGAAGGGGTTAGACATTTTTCGAGGGATTTTATAGGCATTACTGTGCAGGACTCTTTCAAGGGAGACCCTGACTTAAAGCTCAGGTGCACGATCTTATCACAGAGGTTTTTAAGACCTCTTGTGTACGCAGCAGCATCTATGATTATTGTAACCCTGCTTTTGATCCATGGCTCTGGGGTTGTTCTATTCAGAGCCAATAACCTGGGGAGGCAGTGCTTTGAAACCCCAATTAAAGATAGGGATATTTTGAAGAAATATAAGATTGCAATGGTGACTGCCTCGGATGAGTCAGGCAGTATTCCTTCAAGGTCTTTTCAGGGTCTGATGAAATTGGTAGAGCCGAATAAGAAGAGCTATGCAGAGAGACATGGATATGATTTTATTGATGCCAGTGATGTTGTTGACAAGAACAGGCCCCCTAGTTGGAGTAAGATCTTGGCGGTTAGGAATAATCTGCCCAATTATGATTGGATCTTCTGGAATGATGCGGTATGCTCTTTGCCTCTTTGCCTTGGCCTAACCTGGCCTTTTTTAGTAGCTGAATTGAGAATTGGTCAGCTTCTGGTGGCTTCTACCCAGATGATGTTCTTTTCCTGTATTTTTGTGATTTTTGGTTTGCCATATGTGCAATAAGGGATAAAACTTTGTGGATTTGGTTTGTTTTGATTTTTAGATGGTGAGACTCGGGGGCTTAAATGTTTCCCCTCCCCGACTTAAGATGCCTGAGGTCAAAGCTCACATGTTTCCTCTCCCTGACTTGAGATGCCCGAGTTCAAAGCTTGGCTATGGATAATTTCCGACATTTTATTGGGCGGCCGCCCATGTGACTCTGTTATTATGAGTCACCGAGCTCCACAACTTGTAAAAGCCCATAACCTGCTTTCTTGGCTTTGCCTGGTCTTGGTCTTGAATAAAATAGTCACATAAAGCCCTGCAAATCACAAGGGCTAAAAAATGCCAACTTAGCATACTTAGGAACCTATATCATACCCTTTTGGCTTTGCCTAGTTAAATACAATAGTGTCAACAGGCCCTGATTAAGTTGGTCTACATAATCACCATAACCATATGGATTTACATGTTGGCCTTAAAGTTTTGTATGTGTTGAGTGCACATAATTGAAAGTATTTTCAGGCACAAAGAGTGAATTTTTTCTATAAAAGAGTGGTTTGCAATCATGATAAAAATCTGCAAATTTTGGAAATTGAAATAGCTCTCGATGCTGCAAAGCATTTGCAATGGGCTGAAAATCTTCTTTTGGTTTTCCGCAGTGGTTTTCTGGAGACCAGCTATTTTCCATGTGTTTTAGATGCCAATTCCTGCAAATTCCTTATTTGCTGCAGCTTGAAAAGTCTATCCAAAAGTCTCCCCCATTTAGCTGTTCTTGTATCAGAAACTTCTGTTACTGAAGTTCGAAGTATCCATTATCTATTCTTGGTGCAACATAGGGAAATGGCTTTTGGAATAAAAAATCCCTTGTTGATAGTATTCTCATTTTTTCTGTTTCTTGCTTCTGTGAGACTTTCTAGGTTCTTTGGAAATCAAACTAATTGGTAATATCCATGTGAATTTTGATGCAGGATTCCTTGGTGACTAACCCAAAGATATCTCTTGTAAGTGAACATTTTCTTTGTTATAGTTGTATTCAATTTACATGTATGTGCAATTAAAAATTGCATTCAGTGCAGCTGGACATTTCTGAGGGCAGATTTGGTTAGCTGTATTTTTAAAATAGTGTTTGATTAATGAAACACTGGCTGACTGGCTGGGTCGGATGGTTTTTTCTTCTTTAGGAAGATGTTTTGTATTCAATTACGGGAGATACAGACTACAAAAAGATGCCTGATTTTATTGTGACAGAGGATGTGACAGGTGTCAATGCAGGTATTACTTACTTTCTTAGCAGCTAACTTTTTTCCTGAATGCAATTTATGGCCAAGTTAATCAGAATTTGTGAAAATCAATTTAATATTCATTAATCACTTTTTGATACATGATGTTATCCTGAATGCTTAATAGTCTTTTGCACATGTGGGTGCAGGGATGTTCTTTTTTCGCAACTCTGAGTGGAGTAGAATGTTTTTGGATCGCTGGTGGAATGCAACTGAATTCATTCGTCCGCTTGGACAATCTAAAAGTGGTGACAATGATGCCTTGAAGCATTTAATTAAGACAATGTCTCCAGATGAGAAAAGACATGTTCGTATTCCACGTATGCAGTGTGTATTCAATTCAAACATGTGGTCTCCTTCATGGAAAAGCAGCCACCGACTGATGACTTTAACTAAAACTGTTTGGCGAGGTGAAATTTTCTTCCATCTTGAGGCATTTTACTGTATTCTTTCTTACTGCTCGTTGCCTCTGATATTGAGATTTAAATTTCTGTGAAAAGTGTTATATTTCCTTTCTACAATCATGTGCAAGGTGATAATTGATAAACCAAACCTAATGGGTTGTTTTTGTTGCTATTACAGTAGCAACTGGGGTCTTCACTAATTTCTTGACAAGTAGTAAACGAGTACATAAATAGCTCTTATTGTTCAACTTCTAGGAGTTACAAGAATGGTTTGTCCTTAATTAGGCTTAACTTTAAAGTTCTAATCAGTGCACCGTTCCCCACTCAATGTATTAATCAAAAAATGGAATTGTAGTTTGGCACAGAGGAGTTGTTTGTTTCTGTAAACTAGTGGAAATAGCAAATTACTTAGGAATAGAGGATGACTTAATAGTGTTACCAGGCAGTTGCTATGGATGATATGTTTTAGCTTTCTGTCTGCTGTCAATATTATGTTTGAACATATATCTCCCCAACAAACTGGAGGAAATAGGCATTACTGTTCAACTTCTAGGAGTTACAAGAACGGTTTGTCCTTAATTAGGCTTAACTTTAAAGTTTTATTCAATGCACCGTTCCCCACTCAATGTATTAATCAAAAGATGGAATTGTAATTTGACACAGGAGTTTGTTTCTGTAAATTAGTGGAAATAGCAAAAATCTCAGGAATAGAGGATGATGACTTAATAGTGTTACCAGGCAGTTACTATGGAAGATATGTTTTAGCTTTCTGTCTGCTGTTGATATTGTGTTTGAACATATATCTTCCCAACCATCTGGAGGAAATTCTCCTTTATTAAAAAATATCTAAGAAATATCCTGCAATTGTGAACTGAGATCTTGTCTTGTATTCTTGCAGGTCACTTAAGAACAAGGTTGAAATCTTTATATGGCTATTTAATGTAAATTATCCATGTTTGTATGTATAGTTTTGTTGGTGACCTCATTTTGACTATCTCTTGGCCAGCTCATCCTTGTGATTAGTTTGGCAATATCTTGTCTAAGATGTTAATTTTTTGCGTACAATTGACATAAAATGTCATGGATTGATATTAGCATTCAGCCTTATTTTTGGAGATTTTGTCCACTACTGCTCTCATATATTCTCTTCAAAGTTTTTCAGTTTTTGTAGTAAACCTATAACTGTATTATAGCAGAAATCATGATTGTCTTTACTTGTCCCTTTATTGCTGCGATTTTTAGAGTTATGTTTGTCCTTAGTTGTCCCTTATAGTCCTTGTGTTGCTGGTATTCACAGGAGGTTGAAATCAACATTGTCTTGGGTCTAGTTTTGACACCTCCTCCTGTCGCCTTTCTCTGGATTCCTTGGTTGTCAGTGCAATTTTTTTCTTTACTAAACACAAGTTGTAAAGATTTTGGAAATTTACTTTTTTTTGTACAAGGCACCTAATGCTTAAAATGATTACACAAAAGAGGTTATAGCCTGGTTTGTGAAACTCAAAATAACTGTGTTGTTGACATCTGCGATATGCTTCCTCATGCCACTTAACATTGTAACTTCATAGGTTCAAGAGGTAAGTTTAATGTCTGGCAGTGTTCTTATTTTCTTCATTTCTCCTTTTGTGACCTGCCTAAATAAATTTTTTAGTGAATTGAACAAGTTGCAAATTTAAACAAAAAAAAGTAGCCCAAAAATGGGCTTTAGAGAAGTTGATCGAGTCATAAGCATACCAAGAGCCTTGTGTTCATTCTAAGAAACAGTTGGACATCGCAGTGGAAAATGTGTAGGTCCAAGGAACTTTAAGTGCTGAGTGCAGCTGAAATTTGACTTTTACATTGTTTGCCTATGTCCCACATCTTGTGTTAATTACAAGTATTTGAAGAAAACTGGAATTCCATGGAAAGTGAAATCCAGGAATGATTTGTTTACAGAGCCCTTTTATAACGGGAACTGCAAGCTTCTTTGAACTTCTGTACATTGCAAGCTTCTTTCGTGCTTCTTAGTATTGTCCACATTTTCTATATTCCATGGTAATGTCTCTTAGTTTTGTTTGTACTTTCTATGCTCCACAGTTAGTTGATTTGTCCAGCAATAACCCCATGTCTGTCGTGAATGAGGCCTTTGCTTGACCATAGGTGAAATATTTGAAGTTTGGACTGATGTATTCTATTTAGACTCACATTTTAGTGGCACACTCTTAACATTTCCATACATATAGGACACCTTTCTGAGAGGGATTCTGGTTTTGTGGTTTGTGTTATACATTGATATTAATGAATCTGTTATATTGTTGATAAACTTCCTTTCTTGTCCGTGACATTTCTTTTACTTGTTTGCAGGTGTTTATGCGAAAGGAGACTTTATGGTACATTTAGCAGGACTCAACGATAAAAAAAAGTGGGTTACGAAGATTCTGCATCAAATTGAAGAGGAGGGCATGTTCAAGGATAGAATTATCAGAGATTTAAATATGATTCGAATTTAAGACAGATTTTCCTCTAGAAGCTTTAATCTATTCTTTCTTGGGTAGTCCAAATGCATTCATTGATTCTTTTGCCAGTGGAGTGGTGCTCGTAGCAGCAATGATCTGCTCAATTTGTGAACTATAGGTATGGTAAATTTCAGCTTTGGATTTTTCTTATGATCAAGCACAGTTTAAGATAACTTTATTTGCATGATCGTATGTTTTGGGGTTGTCTCTGATCCTTGTAATTTTTTGAATGTTTTTTGCACAGGAATTTGTTTTCAGAACGAGTTTCATGTTAGTTGCTGGACGAGCCACAGCAATTTTTTGCTCTCTTGGCATTGTATATGTATTAATGGTATAACCACTTTCTGTTTTGTATATTATATTCTTTTGGCTTAGCCTGAGAAATGAGAACGACTTGAGTTGATTTGATGTTTCTGTAAATTGCAAAAGTTACTCTACAGTTGTAGAAATTTGCGAACAGTGCTCTGATTTGTATTCTCGTTTTCTTTTGTGATGTAAGACTACTTGAGAGGCTGATGTTCAATAGCCTTTGTTCAAATTTTGCAAATTTTGTCAAAAGTGGACTATATTCTGTCGTGGAAACTCATTAACTCTGATCACATTTAGCATCCTGGTTATGATTTTTAGTTTTACTATTTATTACTAATATTAATTATATGATTAATCGCAGAGGAAACAGCTGAGGGGGTGGTTTATCTGATGCAGTGTTTAAATATAAATTGCATTTTATATAACTTTAAGTTTGATTCAAACTCATCACAATTAATTTTTAATGGGGGATTTAGGTTGATCATTAATTTATGCTACTAGTCCTGTGTGAACGTATAGTCAATGTCATATATAATAATGTATCACCAAGGAAAACATTTCAAATGGTTGAACGGTTAAACCTATTTGTTTTAATTTGAAGCATTCCTTGAGCATCGTTTTGAGGGGTTAAAATGACAATATCAAGCATTCCCTGTGAGCATCTCTGGCCAGGGATGAAAATGTTTAAAAATCAAATGACATAATATTTTGGAGTGGAAAATTTCTTTTTATAATTATATATATCTACTTGCATGTGGAGTATGCAATTTTATTCTCCACATTTAAAGAATGCTTATGACGATCACTTTGTAGAAACCTTGAGGCGACTCAAATCATGTTTGTTTATTCACATTACCATTTACAGGGGTAAGAATTGCTCCACCTCTTCTTTCTACCTACACCAGATGATTTTGAAACCCACAAATTAAATTGCAATCATAAATGGTCACCACTTTGATAGTGGCCTAGTGGAGGGTGTAAAATTTGATTGGGTGGAGACTGAACGCTTGGCAGGGTGAAATGATCAGACTTTTCTAACCAAAAGAAACCTCCCCTTCTAACTGGCGAGCAAGCCATCTGTTGCTATTGAGTGCACACGTTGTATTTGAACTATTTGTGCATGACCAGAACATGGCATATCGCTTTCCACTTCAACTCCCTATTTGGCGGTATAATTGCATATTGCTGTCCAGTTGAGTGTACAGTGTTTGGTTGAGAGTAAAAAGTGAGAAACATATTCCCTGTTGAAAACAAATTTGTAGAGTACGGGTGCAGACATTTGGTAAGGTATAGGCCCAGTCCAGTGGGCCTAGGACGCTAGTTTGCATTTCGTGCATTATACCCAGCATGTGCTAGCATGTAAAGTTGGTGCAACAATCAAGCTACTTCACTTCCCATTCTTTTATAGGGGGAATGCACAAGACTTTTCAATATTAATAAACATCAAAGGTATTGAAAAACACTTTTCTAAATTAAACTGTTCAATCTCTTGAATGGTGGCACAATTTTGAAGTTTTGCCTGGTCAAATATTCTGAAGCATAGTTGGCACAATTAAAAAGGCTGATTTTGAAATTTTATCGGTAAACACGGGGAGCACAAGTATCCATAACCACGGGCACATAATGGGATACCTGTCAACTATATTATATAATAAAATATTATACATGAGATGTTGAAAAACATTATGGATACACGACAATATGATCGTATGGTACCTATTGTGATGGTGGCACATGCAACAAATTGATGAAAAGTACAAAATATTTTCTTAAGCTATATGAAAAGCAATTAATTATATGAGAGCATTGAAGGTGCGTATATTTAAGTTAATATGTTTTTTATATTAACTTTATTTTATTAAATAATTTTCGACAATTTAATAAAAGTTACAGGGGATGTGATATATCTTAATAACTTAAACCCAAATTAAACTATTTAAAACTCCTTAACTTATTAAATAAATATTTTTACTGTGAACTTATTAAACTAATATTATAAAAAATTAAAAAGTTATTTCTTAAATAGAATTTAAAAGGATAGAGTTCTTTATTGACTCCTATAATTCTTTAAAATAAAAATAAAATAAAAGATAATATACATTAGAATTTAAGAAATAAAAAACTTAAATTAAAAAATTAAAAACAAAAACAAAAAACTAGAATTTTAGAAATAAAAAAATTAAAAATTAAAGATAATAAATATAGATTTAAGAAGTATAAATTTAAATAAAAATATATAAAGAAAAGACAGTAAATTTGGCTAGAATTTTAAAAATAAAGAGAATAAATATAGTTAGAATTTAATTTATGGTATGACTTTTTCACAATTCATGAATAGTTGTATAATTATATGCATAAATATAAATAGGTAAATTGAAATATACATTGCAAATAAAAAAAGTTATAAATCAAAGAATAAAATTAAAATTATATATATGTATGTATGCATGCATGTATTTATATATATATTTATAAATTTTAAAATATATATTCAAGACTAAAAATATCACAATAAAGATAGCAAGAAAAGGAAAAGATAAGAAATCGGAGGAAACAAGGAACTAGGGAACAAAAGAGTGGATGGAGGGAACAAAGGAGAAAAGGTAGTGGGCCGAAGGAGCAAACCTAAGGAATGTAGGGGTTGCATTGGAGATAAGGCTAGGGATTGCCGGAGGGAGGGGAGAAGGAAGACAAGAATAGATGGGTGAAAAGATAGGGATGGAGAAAATCTAGAGCGAAGGAAGATGACTAGAGGGAAGGAGGAGGGGTAAGATAAAGGTTCCTATGAAGGGGGAAGGAGGAAGAAAGGTAAGAGGGGGGGGGGAGAGAGAGAGAACTCTTTGGTCGGGGGTTAGAATGAGGAGAGTTTAGAAGGGGTTGCCAAGCTGGGCTTATGTGCCACCCTTCATCTCGATTGAGTAATAAATAACTTAAATAAAAAAAGAAAAACAAAAAACAAAGACAATAAATATGGCTAGAACTTAAGAAATAAAAAAATAAAATAAAAAAAAGATAAAAAGAAAAAAAATCAAGAATTTAAGAAATAAAGAATTTAAATAGAGAAGGATGCAAGATGATTGAACTGATTTCAACTATCAAATTTTCTAAAATATTAAAAAAATAATATATAATTAAAGAAAAAACAACTACTCTCTTATCCAATTTTAAAGCTAATATATCTAATTAAAGAAAAAATAAGTACTCTTATCCAATCTTAATCTTAGCTTTAAAGTAGGGAAAGGAATACGTTTTTTTTTATATAAAATTTTCACTTAGATTTTTAGATTTCTTATAATAAATATAATATATAAATAATAAATTATATGTTCAAATATTTTTAAATGTAAATTTAAATTTATTTTAATAATATTTTATATATAATAAGTTTTTAATAAATATAATTATTTTTTCAATATTAAAAAAATTAAAAATTATGAATTGTGTTTTTACCTTTTGTCTTCTCCACTCTACTTCATCATTGATTTCAATATAGGCACTATTATTTATATTCATATTTTATGTTTTTTTTTTTTCCTTATCTTCTCAATTATTCATCAATGTGTTCTTCTTTGTCTTCTTTAATATAAGTGGCACTAGGGATGAAATGTGATCAAGGATGTTCATTTCCTTATCACGTCTCTTGGTGTATGATATTGCATCCTTTGGTGATTTTTTTTATTTTATAATCTTGACTAATTTTTTTCCTCTCTTCTATTTCCATATCCACTTTCATATCATTAATATATAAGGTTTTTCAATTATGTAGAGTTTCTTCAGAGTTTCCTCACGATCCATTAGTTCTAAGACATAACCCCTTTGGCTTTCTCTAATTTCTTTTCAGTAGCATCCACCTTGGTGCACTTAGCAACACCCTCCTTGGTACACTCTAACTCAATCCTCAAACTCTTGTTCATCTTCTATGGGTCCTTGTACTATGATCTTAATGATTCTACCATCTTAAGATCTCCCAACATTTTTGCTAACTACCTCATTCCTCCTCTTTCTTTATACTCCCATTTATTCTCTATATCTCATTATTTCTATTACTTTGTTCATTTCACATCCCTTATTCATTTTATTCCCCAAGCACTATCCCTATTTTTTCTCAATAGTCATGTATTTTTGGATCTCCCCCTTCTCCATGCCACCACTTTAGTACCCTGAGGGCTAGTGCTTATTATTTATTGCCACACCTCTTTACATAAATATTTTCACCTTCTATAATTTTTTTTAGGAAAAAAATCTTTACTTCCTCTTGTATACACCTAAAATCGGTCATCTCATTTAACTAGTTAAATACTAGTCATTTAATTAATATTTCAACTACACATAAATAAATTCTCAATTTATTTATATTGTTCACCCTTCTCTAATTCTCCAAATCTAAAATCATATTCTTCTAAATTAATTAAATAAACAAGGTTCCATAAACTTGTTTTATTTAATTAATCTTCACTAATCTTGATTAGGAATTAAAGCACATGTCTACAACTTTTTGTGCCACCTCACCAAGGTCACATGAAAATAAATAATTCTAATTTTTAATTAGAATTATCCTCAACCAATTTTTTTAAAAAGCACATGGCTTATTCCTCACATACTCCCACCAATTTTGGAGCACATGGTCTATTCCTCACACACTTCCACCAATTTTGGAGCACATGGTCTTTTCTTCACACACTTGAGTCTTCCATCCAAATGGCATGTTGCCCATTGGTCAAGAGATTTTTCCATCCAAATGGCATGTTGTCTTTGGTCAAGGAGACAACATCTCAATTCTCTCCATCTCCACCATCCATTCTTCTTGTTCGAATTTGGACCGTTGATCATTGCCACCTCACCATATGCTTGGAAAAGACTATAAATACAACCCTTTGGCATTGTATTTTGCATCCACATTTTGAATATAGTTATTATGCAGGTTTATTGTTGGAGCTTTGAAGCATTTTGGAGTCTTATAGTTACATCTAGCTTCATGTTTTTCTTTGCATTTACATCTTAGCTTTAAATCTTGCTTCATAGTTGTATTTTATGTCTCATCTTGCATCATAGTTGCATTTTAGATTAGTTCATTTTTAGTTTGCATTTGAACATATTTAGAATCATATATAGATCATTCTAGTTCAATACCATAGTATCCACCTCCACTTGTTCATTTATCACACTCTCCATTATCATTTCCATCACATATTTTCATATAGGGAATGCATTAGTTTGTATATTAAATATCAAATCTCGTTTCCTAAGTTGTCATTTTAACAACCATTGTGCACATAGAAATATGAGGGCCAAATGGTTTAATAAATCCTTAGGAATAGAGGATAATGAGATGTTCTTAAAAGATTTGTTGAAATTGCTAAATAGAGTAGTTTACTTGCAAATCTTTGATATAAAGAATTTCATTAAGGTTTGTGTCGATACTAAATTTACACATTTAACACACATAAAATGGTGCCCACCGTGGGGCCTTGCTCCGTTTATTTTTAACATGATGGAAAATTTATGTTCACAAGTTCAAATGTGAGACTTTTGGTGCTTCTTGCACCCATTTTGGTGCCTTTTGCACCTGTTTTGGTGCCTTTTGCACCTATTTTGGTGCATTTTGCACTTGTTTTGGTGTCTTTTGTCTCTATTTTGGTGCCTTTTGCACTTTTTGTGGCACTTTTTGTCTCTGTTCTGGTGCCTTTTACAGTTTCCCTATTTTTCACTAAATTTGAAGGCAATACTTTGTGTTGTTGTTTTGCAGGTTTCCCAGATTCGCTGTCAAAGACTCAAATATAAACTACTAACATATTGTAGGGGCTGGAAGTGATTTACTTGTTTCCTTTTGGTTAAGTTAGGAACATAGCTTAATTAAAAGGTTAATGAACGACATGTCTTTTGTGCTTGATGAATGGTAGGCATATGCTCTCCCCTTAATTGGGTGACCAAAAAGCCAGACCCATTCTTGTTTATCTACGAGTGTGAGTGGAGTATATGGTGTGTGTTCTCTCTTTATTCATGCGGAATAAAAATTGATTGAACTACGAGTATACTTGCTTTCTTTTGTTTATCTTAGAGGTCCTTCCTTGTGGGAAAAAGTAATCACCCAAGGGAATGACCCAACCGGTAACACACTAAAGCCAAGCAACTTCCAGCCGATATATAAATGTGTATACTGGAACAAAGGCCAGTATCACGAGGATAGTTCCGACGAGAAGGGTAGCAATGGTCTCCCACCACATGGATTATCCCCCACTAACGAAATTCCCGTACTAAAACCTTTGTTATAGTTTGGCCAAAAACCTTTATCTATTCTTTGGTGCAGCAACGGTGGTTACAAAGGCATCCACATTCTCGCAATTTTTAGTAGAGATGAGAAATACGCCATGGGATATTCATGGGTATTGGTGCTTGGTTGCCCTGAGAAGTGAGTGCCGTGGAGGGGAGCCAGTGGGGTCAAGCATCTAATCATCCACTAAGAATAAGTGTGGTTGGGGTAAAAACCATGTGGAATCCAAAAGAATATAGTCTTTCACAACCTTAGGAGTGTACATTGCTTGATGTGTCTTTATCATAGTGTTTTCAAAACAAATTTCAAACAAAACATCACATGTTGAAAGTGAAAACCCTAATTTAGAATTACATTCATTAAAACAACCAAGTCTCCAACTGGAAAATTAGAAAAAAAACTAAACAAACTTTCAAGAAATGGTGTTATTCTCTCAGTGTGTAGACCTTCTGGCACATATTGGCTGCCTTCGGGTGCCTTCTACACTTTCTGTGACACCTTTTGTCTCTGTTTTGGCACCTTTTTCCCATTCTGTGGCACCTTTTGCCCATTTTGTGGCACCTCCTGTCTCTGTTTTGGCACCTTTCGCAAAATACAAAACAGTGACCTAGGTTCATCTCCTACCTGACAGTCAGTTCCATCTCGAGAATCCTCAGCAGTGTTCAACCAATCCTTAGTTAAAACATAGTCTAAACATGTGTGTTACCAAATGATTTCACGAAAGATTAAAATTTAGAAACCAAAGTCCAAACCTCTTAGTCCAAAAGAACATAAAAAACGTCTATCAACACCTTATGACTTTAGAGTGAGGTTGACCTTCAATTTCTACAAAAGAGCTTGCAAGAACAATCCTGAATTACACATCTTTTACTACTGTCAAAATCCAAGACTTTTCCAAAGATTTGAGTATCTCATTTCACAAGTTTGAACCAAAATTTTAGAATTTCCTCAAGCCCAAAATCATTCCTTAGATACCTTAGAAGTCTAAACTTGTTGAAACTAATCTCTACAAGTGGAATTATCCAAACTAAACCTAGATCTAAACATCTCAAAGTGCCTAAATCATCAAAATCTATCATATCTTTGATTGTTAAGCCTAGTTTCATCATCAGGATTTGTCATCCTTTCATCACGAAACAAACAGTATACAATCAAATCAAATTAGTCCTATCAATAGAATTTGTCTTTCTATTTGACTTAGTTTTAATTCCTGGCACTATTCCAAACAAAGATCAAAGTTTAGACAAAGTATAACACTTGCATGCCCATTCAAATGAGGTTACAAAAGAGGAGACTCAAAGAAGAAGAGCTTGAAACCCAAAAATTTGAGACATAAAACATTGGAACTCAAAGTAGTGAAATTCCCAACATTGAAACTCCTAGTATTGAAACTCAAAACAGTGAAATCCAAAGCAACATGGCTGAAGCGGAAGAAAACCCTCTCCATGGACTCAACAATACTCAAGGGGAAGAAATAAATGATGAAGACATCCGACAAGCAGAACAAGATCCCAATTTCCATAAGTTTTTGAAAAAGATTATTGAAAGGGATGGAGAAAAATACCTCTTAATGTTGGCAAATCAAGTCGTCAAACTTCCCCCTGATTTTGATGTTAATACATTAAAAGAACCTCCCAAAAAGCCTAAAAAGGAAACAAAACAAGTGGTTGCTTTGACTCACCAAATGATGAACCTTTAATAACAAATTCTTGATATGCAAAGGGGAACCTCAAGATGATACTTGAGACGAGACATTTTTCCATACCCCTTTAATCAATCTATCAACATGATTCCTTTTCCCAAGCATTGTGAATTCCCAAAGTATGACAACTACAATGGAAAAACCAATCCATTAGATCATGTGAGGGAATTTAGAACCATGAGTCTTGAATTTGCACATGAAGAAACTTACTTGATGAGGTTATTTCCATGAAGTCTAGGGGGAACATGTCTTGAATGGTTCTCAAAACGTACACCACCAATCAACACCTTTGAAGAATTGGTTAACAAGTTCATCACCCAATATTCCTACAACTTTCAACATGACATCACAATGAAATACCTTTGTAATTTGAAACAGAAAAAGGGTGAGTCATTCCTCGTATTTTTGCAAAAATGGAGAAGGTTGTTTGCAAGATATTCTCATCCTATGCCCGAAAAGGAAAATATAGAAATCTTCATTGACAACCTAAATGACAAGATAAGTTATAGATTGGAATTGCAATGTCCACCTACCTTTGAAAAATTGATTGAGAATGGAATTGAAATCGAAGAAGCCTTGGTCAAGAGAGGGGTCATCAGGATTTACAACGAAAACAACTCATCCAATTCATCTAACAACTACAACAGTGGTGACAAACCTAAGTTTTGGAAACGAAACAAGAATGGGGGTAACAATGATGACATAGTTGAAAACCAAAATATGAAACCTGTATTCAACTTAACATCGACTGCCACTAAAACCCATCAGAACAACAATCCACCCAACACCCACAATGTCAACCAAAACAACAATCAGAGTAACCTTGGCACTAAAGCAATGCCATTCCCAAAACCTTCCAATTGAAGGAAATTCACACCCTTGGGACAATCATTGGAGTTAACATTAAAGGAACTTACCGAGGTTAAACTTATCACAGTACTAGAAGCACAAAATTGGGATCCACAAGTTAAACCATTTTGGTGGAATGATGCCCACTAGTATGATTATCATTAGAACAAGGGTCATATGACAAAGGATTGTTGGCAATTGAAACATGCAATACAAGACCTCATTGATAACAAAAAAGTATTCATAGAGGGACCCCAAACAAACAATGAGCATGGAATGTTCAAGAACCCTCTACCAAACTATGAAAAGGGGGAGTCCTCTTCTTGGAATACCAAAGGAAAAAATGTAAACTATGTCTATGATTCTACCGTTCATTATGTTGAGATGGTTGAGATTCCAATCTAGGACATCGAAATTAGGAACCAAAGAAATGTTACAACCAAAAATCAGCACCATGATATCAACACCACCTCACATCAAATCAATGACCTTGTGCCTAGAAATATGATCATCAACATTGACACGAACGACAATCAAATTAACATTATCAAAATTAGAAAAGAGTAGGACACTCCACCGATCAATGCAATCACAAGAGGACAAGCCAAGGTAACATTGAAAGGAGCTACCCCTTCCACGTCCAAAACTACTACTTCTCTTGCAACTCAATATAACATCGTTGATCAATTGCAAAAGATACCCGCTCAAATATCCATATTAGAGATTCTCAAGATTTCACCTGCACACAAAGAAATCCTAGAACAAGCTTTAGTTTCCACCATGGTACCAAATAATCTGGAAGTCTGCCAATTTCAAGTAATGGTGGGACATTTAACTATGCCTCATTGCTTATCATTCTCTGAACATGATGATGTATCAACCAACCATCCACATAATGCTGCCCTCCACATTGAAGTCTTAATCCGAAAACATCGCATCAAATGTGTTCTTAATTATAGATGGAGGAGCTGGCCTAAATATTTGCACTCTAAAGCTTGTTCGGGCACTGGGATATTCTAAAAATGCTATTGATCCTAGAAGGAAAATCATAATAAAAACATATGATGATGAAGAGAGATCCTCCCAAGGATTGATTGTCTTACCAGTTCAAGTGGGACCAATTGTCAAAGATATAGTTTGCCAAGTATTAGATAAAGAGTTGAAATACAACATACTCTTGGGATGACCATGGATTCATGAGATGCAAGTGGTGCCATCCACATATCATCATTGTTTGAAATCTCCTTTCAACGACAAGAGATCACTATTATTGTTGATTCCAACAACTCCCAATATTGCAACGCACTTAGAACAAACGAAGATACCTTTGTACTACATAACAGAGAAGTCATCACTTCTGATCCATCAAACAAAGAAAGTCCAATCGGTTCTTCATCACATCCAAACAAGGAAAACACTCAGTCAAAAGACAAAGGCGTCGATGATTCCACTCCATCCAACAATGGAAGTCAGCTCAATGCCCTCAAAATAGTTTGAAAAGATCCAACTGAAAGACAAAGGCATGGGGGAATACTCATTTCAGAAATCTTTATACTTATCACAAATTTCATCTTCTCCTAAGTCATATGGACAACCATCAACATCAAGACAATAATCTTCACAACCAATCACGCTCTTTGATGGGAAGTTTGTAAATTCAAGCACATAGGTTGAGGAATCAAAAGATAGGGATGTTCTGAACTGGCTATACAAAGATGAAGAACAATCACAGATATCAATGTCCAATATATGCATAGAAAAATATGGCAAATGCAAGACAATCTTGGAAAAAATGGGATATGAGGGAAAAGGTCTTGTGGGTAAAAGAAAAGAAGGCATCAGTGAACCAATATAGCCCATAACAATGAATTTCAAGGACAAAACAGGGCTGGGATATAGAGAAGAGTCCAAGGAAGAAGCCACTCAAAGGGTTCTGGAAAGAATCCTACAACTACAGGCTAGTGAGGATCATGAAATAGATTCCAATGAATATGAATGAGACTCCCTCTCTGAAGAGTCTTTCCATGATAAGGAAATTGATGTAGTAAAAAATTATATGCCAACACTTATGGAGGGACAAAGCTCAAATTCTAGACCCCTTGAATTTGGATCACAATACGTCTTTGACTCAAGTGAGGACGATCATTCTTCGAGCGAGATACATACTTTGAAAGAGAGTAACATCTTAGACTTCACTATTTCCATTGGAAACATTGACGATATTTTCGTCATGATGCTTACCCCTTTTGACCTTAACCAATCCAACGATTCCTTGCCATTAATGCTTCCTGAACTAATTGAATGGGATCAAAATGAGTCTCTTTACATACCCACTTTTTCAAATGATGATGCCATTGTAAACTTCCTCTTTTCTAATAACCCTGACACATGTTCTATCATTGAATCTCATAATGGAGCTCCTGACAAGGGGAGTGCCAAACCTTCCAGCTACAAAATGGAAAATACAAGAAACGGGTCTAATAGTGAAAACCATCTAATGGCACTATTAAATCAAGAAAAAGTAAAAAACAAAGAGTGTATCTCGAGGTGGAAACCTCCCTCAGGCACCAAGAGATGGAAGGTTTGATACTCTCCCTGAACACTATCAAGAGATATCTTCAGTGTTGATCGAACCTATGCAATCCATCAATGTTGGCACAACTGAAATAGTGAAGACCCTGCATCTAGTAGAATCCATGATAGAAGAGGAGAAGCCTCATTTCACTAAATTATTTGAAGAGAGGTAGATCAAATTTGCTTGGTCCTATGCTGATATGCTAGACATAGATCCAGAACTCAACATGCATCATTTATCATTACCACTTGGCGTGAAACCAGTAAAGAAAAAGTTGAGAAAAATGCATCCCCATATTGCCCTTTTGGTAAAAGCAGAATTAAAGAAGCTATTAGATGCAGGATTTATCAAACCTATTGAATATGATGAGTGGATATCAAATATTGTACTAGTATCAAAACTAGACAAAAGCATCAAGATATGTATAGACTTCAGGGATCTTAACAAAGCTTTCCCAAAAGATGATTTTCCTCTACCTAACATTGATCTCATCGTAGACTTGACTGCTGGACATGGAATGCTATCACTTATGGATGTATTTTCAAGATATAACCAAATAAAGATAGCACCTGAAGATTAAGACAAAACAACCTTCACATGTCCTTGGGGCACTTTTTGCTGGAATGTAATGCCTTTTGGGTTGAAAAATGATGGAGCCACATATTAGAGAGCTATGACTACAATCTTCCATGACATGATGCATAATTTTATGGAGGACTATGTGGATGATCTGTTGGAAAAATCCTACACCATTGAAGGAAACTTAGAAATTCTAGACAAAATCTTCACCAGACTAGAGAAATTTAATGTAAGGTTAAATCCCAAGATATGTGTGTTTGGCGTAACATCAGCTAAGCTTTTGGGATACATTGTCTCAACTAAATGCATTGAGGTGGATCCTGCAAAGGTCAAAGCCATCATGGAGATTCCTCCTAAAATATTAGTCAACTTAGATCATTACAAGGAAGGCTCCATTCTATTAGAAGGTTCATCGTGCAACTAGCTGATAAAACTCACCCTTTCAACCACTTACTACATTAGAATGTCTCTTTCAAGTGGGATGAGAAATGTGAAGCTTCCTTCAATCAACTAAAGCAGTACCTGATGTCAACACCTATATTGATACCACCAACCAAGGGAAAACCATTACTACTATACATTGCAACAACTGAGATATCTTTGGGAGCTTTATTAGTATAAGAAGATTCTGTAGGAAAGGAAAGTTCAATCTATTATATCAACAAGACATTGAATGGTTATGAGATCAATTACACCTTTATTGAGAAAGATTATTTGGCAGTTGTATTTTCTACCCAACAATTAAGGAATTACATGCTGACTCACACCATCAAACTCCTTGCTAAAATTGATTCCTTAAAGTATCTACTCAGCAAAGCTGCTTTAACCAGAAGACTAGCCAAGTGGGTCATGATATTGAGTGAGTTTGACATATAGTACATGGACATAAAAGGAATCAAAGGTCAAGCCATAGCGGATCAACTAGCTAAAGCATCACTGCTAGACAATCATCCAATGCACATCGAGTTTCCAGATACTGATATCCTAACCATATCTACACAACAATGGATGTTGTACTTTGATGACTCTTATACACAACATGGATCAGGTGTAGGAATCTTGTTTATCTCACCAAAAGGACACACCATTCCTAGATCCTACAAATTAATGTTTACTTGCACCAACAACATAGTTGAATACAAAGCATTAATCATTGGAATCAAAATAGTAGTTGAATGGAAAATCACAAAATTGCTAGTCTATGGTGACTCATAACTAGTCATAAATCAAGTAAATGATGACTATCAAACAAAGGATGACAAGTTGCTACCCTACAAGAGGATGGTAGACGATTTCAAAAAGTAAGTTTCATTGAAATCAAATTTGCACAGGTTCCTAGAGTAGAAAACAAAGTTGTCGATACAATGGCTACCATTACTTCTCTCTTGCAGATACCAGAAAGACAAAGATGTTATGAGTTCATGGTAGAAAAAGTGTCCAACCTAGCCTATGAAGATCCTGAATCCCAAGTAATATTCCATATCGTCAACCCTGCAACCTCCATCTATGGAGAGATCTATACCTACTTAAAGGACAATACCCTTCCACTTGACCTGTCCTGAAACCAAAACTGAAATTTCATTCGAGAAGCATCTCACCACACCCTAATAGCTAATGTGCTTTATAAATGAGGTCTTGATGGTACTCTCCTTCAGTGTCTAGAACATAACAAAACTGAAACCACTTTACAAGAGGTTCATGAGGGTATCTATGGCATGCATTCAAGTGGCCTAACCTTAGCTAAGAAACTCCTATGTTTGGGGTATTATTGGCCAAAAATGGAAAAGGAGTCATTTCAGTATGTGAAAAGGTGCCCCAAATGTTAAATTCATAGAAACTTGATACATGCACCTACACAAGAGCTGCACCCTTTCACATTCACATGACCTTTTTTTCAATGGGGATTGGACCTTGTAGGTAAGATTCATCCATCTTCCTCCAACAAACACAAATTTATCATTACAACCATAGAGTACTTCACCAAATGGATCGAATTTTTTCCCCTAACCACCATCACAGGAAAGCAAATCTCGTCATTCATCCTAAATTACATCATCTGTCGGTATGGAATTCCTCAATCCATCATCATGAACAATGGAAAACCCTTCAAGAATTAGGATGTCCTAGAACTCTGTAAAAGGTTCCATATACAACATCGTTTTTCTACACCCTACTATCCTTAAGGAAACAACCAAGTAGAAGCATCAAACAAGACTATCCTAAAGATCCTAAAGAAAATCATCAATGAGGCTGGACGTGATTGGAATGTTCAACTGAACCCTACTTTGTGGGCTTATAGAACTAGTATTTGTACCCCGACGAGAGCTACACCCTATGCTCTAGTCTATGGATCAGAAGCCATTCTATCTATTGAGGTGGAGATACCATCACTCTGGGTGTCACTAAAAGGGATCATTTTAGATGAGGATTACATAGTGTCTAGGTTACAGGAATTGGAACTCTTGGATGAGCATCGTCAACATGCAGTGGATCACCTAAAAGCATATCAACAGAGGATATCCAGAAGCTACAACCATAGAGTGAAGTCTAGAACATTTGAGTTTGGTGACTTAGTCTTGAAAGAGAATCCCCATAATCAACAAGATCAAGAGAAGAAGGGGAAATTTGAACCAAACTGGATAGGTCCCTTTGTCATTGTCTTAGTCTTTGGATCAGAAGCATATCAGTAGTCCACACCAGAAGGGGATTTGTTTGATGAAACCCTCAAAAACCTACATCTCAAGAGGTTCTACACCTAGTTCGTCCAATACATTAGAAAATGTATTGAAAAAATTAAAAAAAATCAAAAATGCAAAAATCCAAAAAAAAAAAAAAAAAGGATTGAAAATAGTAAAGAAAAAAAATCGTCCTCTAGTGAAAACCACTTCGGTGGCACTTTGGGAAAGTACCTTGGTGAAAAATTGGAAAACATACACTTTGTGTAAAATAAACACTCTCCATCCATCTTAGGCTACATGAATTGCTCTGCATCATTCCTCCATCACGCTTCCATTACTGCGTCCATCATGCATCCATGTCTGCATCATAGCTTGATCCAATGTTTGTATCATGATCTCCCCTTGTACTACTCATCCCATTCTAAAATTAGTTTTTCCTATCGCATCGCACTGGGGGCATGTATTGCATTGGATAAGATTCGTGTACATTCTTGAGTTCATAAAATCAAAAATCCAAAAACATTCATAAAATCAAAAATCCAAAAGCATTCAAAAAATCAAAAATCCAAAAACATTCAAAACATATCAAAAACCAAAAATAGGTCAAAAATTCAAAAAGACAAAAACATAGTCATCTTGTCGAACTACGTCGTCTCTAAGGTTTGAACGTAGGCAAGGTTGATCTTTGATCATCCCCTGAGACATTTAGGTCAGTCTTCTAGGAGTCCATCATAATAAACTGGCATTTTCATGTTTGTGTCTTCATCTTGTAAAAAATGGTCAGGTCATTAGTCGAACTACGTGATCTTTGCATGTACAACGTAGGCAAGGCTAATCTATTGATCATCCCCTGAGGCCCCTAGGATAGGTCTTTAGCTTAGGTTTTGGTCATCACGCTCATGTCTCACCCTGGATTGGGGACAAAATCTTGAACTCACTAGGGGCAAATAAAATTTGGGCTTAAACCAACATACAAACCATAGTAGTACAACACAACCCAAAACAATTATCATAGTGCAACTCAACATTGAACATAAATCACACAAATAGAAACACATTGAACACCCAAATCAAATCAAAAGCGAACTTCAAATGGATGATGTTCTTTCTCAATCATGGGTTTATCACATTAAACACAAATGTTCAATTGTTGTACTTGGATTTTTGTTATCATATATCTGGAGCCCCTCGATGATGTATCGAACTAGAGGAGCTAGGAAGGAGTATGATTTTTCTTTGTCTTCTATCTGCAAGTTGATCATTATTATTGTGGAAATTGTCACGAGACGTGTGCTACAAAGTATCACCGATGACATTTTGAATTTGCATAGGAAAACATTTAACTCTTGTTTGTTTACGCAAGAGATACTCAGGTCATCTTAGTTTAATTATACTTAGATGCTTGTGTTAACTTGCACTATCAAACATCATGGAAGTAGTACTCAGGTCATCATGGTCTAAATATACCATTGATGCTTGTATTCACTTTCAACATTTTAAAGGCCTAATGATGATAAAAAGCATGACAAATTGGCTATTACAAATGACAACTTTTGCATACGAGATCTGCATGGTTAGAGTAGATTGCATCCATGTTAGTTTGCATTTGTATTTATGGGATTTCCTAAGATACAACAATGATGCTAACTCTTGCATTAAGGGATTGAGTACAATTGACATTGCCAAAAACACATCATTTTCATATAATTACACACCACTTGCATTATCATCAATTAGACAACATTCTCATTTAGTTGCATATCAGTTGCATCATCATTTGCATACATTGGAAAAAATTATCACATCATTCATCCATCCATGCATCACATCATTATATTTGCATCAAAAAACACAAAAATAAGTGCATTCCATCTCACTTGCATAATCATAATCATCTCATTCATTATTAATGGATTGAGAAATTGGTCCATTAAGAAGATTGAAAGACATATCCAGTAGAGTAAGAACAAAAACATCTCTATTTTAATCAGGGCATAACTGAACTTAAGGCATCTATAATTGAACTGGATGCATCACTAAAATCATTTATTCATTTAATAAAATGGATCTTGAATTCAAGATTGAAGAACATTCCAACAGAGTAAGATTTCCAAGAAGAAAAAGTTGCTGAAAAGCATGATTGATTAACAAGGATATAATGACCTTGTTATGAACATCTAAAACCAGTACTGAAGATGAATTTTTTATTACTCAAATCCAAGATTGATAAAGGACTAAATGGATATAAACATCACATGCCATTTGCATAATCACATCCATCTCACATAGCATAAAACATCATCCATAAAAGCATATTAACTCATCAACCATGCATTATCATATCATCATTGCATACATCCCATAAATAAATCATCACATAAGCATCATCATTGCATAATCATCATAATCATCATGATCATCATCACATAAAAACATCACATAAACATCAAAAAAAATATGCATCATCATGTGATCATTTCATACATCATTTACTCATCCATTGCATCATTTATTTACATTAGAAAAGAACAAAAACATAAAATGCATCACATTTCATTGGCATAATAGGATCCATCACATGTATCATATAGACATCATTCATAAAAACATCCTAGAATCATAACACATTAGTTGCCTCATCATTTGCATCCATAACATATCATATCATCATCATATAGAACATCACATTGCAACATAACAGAGAAATAAAAATGCATCCATCAATAATTTTGAATAATCATCAATAGACATTAACTGCATCCACCACATTGCATATCATCATCATAACATAGAAATTAAATGCATCATAGAAATCTATAATCATATCAACACATAGATCATAATCATCACTGCATATCATATAACCTCAAAAAAATCATAATGTCAAAGCGTACGAAGATATCCAAAAGTATGACAAGATACATCAATATAAAAAATGGCATTGTATCGTAAAGTATGAACACAAGAAGTAGATCATCAATGTCACGACAACGTATACATCATGTCCAAAGTACATCAAAATATGCTATGTCGAGCTCCCCCTAGACGGTGCTAGCCTCACGGAACCAGTACCTCCACCTGATGGACTTGCACCAGGATCTCTCCTCTCTCCAGACAATGGCTATGTAACACCCATGCTAATAGTCTGAGATTGAGATTTTCCAGATTGAGATGGTACAAAGTTCTCTCACCGGTTGTGAGGAACCAACTCATGATATTTACCCCTGTAAAACTATGCCTCCTGAGTTGCATGTCGAATCTCTCTAAGGAACTCCATTGTACCCACAACCACTATAGCTTGTTGTAATCTCTTGGTAATGGCCTTGGCCTGCTCTGCTCGACGTCTCAAGGCATCCCTCTTGGCAGTAAGTATGACAACTTGTGCCTGTACCTACTGTACCTATTGCATGTCTGCACCTCTCTCAGCCATCACTATCTGAACCTGTGCTTGAGTCTGCACTAACTCACTCTAAAGTGTCTCAAATTGTGCCCGAGCCTACACTAAATCACCCTAAAAAGTTTGAATCTATGCCTATAATGCCTCTATATGTGCCTGCTACTGATGAGAGGGGAATCCAATCCGAATCCTAGGAATCACCGACTGAGGTACAATAATACTCCTATTTCTAGGAATTGCAAAATCTAGAAAGGGACTACCAACTACACTTGATAGCCCTACACTTGAACCACCACCACCATCATCGTCACCACCCTCACCACCACCCTCAGCACCCTCATAATCCTATCCATCCCTAATATCACTCTCCTCCTCCTCTCCATCCCCCCTTTGTCTCGGTGCCTTGTCATTATCATCAACTGGAGGAATTGGCTCATCAGGACTAGATAACCTTGGAAAAGGATGTGTGTAGAAATACTTAGAATAATCCTCTATCATCCCTGCATCTGCCACTTGTGGAGCATAGTCCCACACACATGGTACCAATATATAATACTTGGTACAATTAGCATCATAAGATAAGAAAGGGCCCCACTCTATCACATCTTGTTGTTTCTGTGCATAATGGGAAACCCCCTGGGGCATCGCCTGAACTTGTCCAAACCGACGACAAACCCACATATACAAATATCTCTCAAGTACAGAACATGTCCGTCCAATCAATTATCACGATAGTAGCATGTATGGCATCTCCACCCGATCCTTTGGCCACACCTCACAATCCAAGTAAGGGAACCATGCCACAGTCTCCAAATCATCTAGGACACGTCTCCAATAAGCTAATTTTCCTAGCTTATGCTGGAAACATAGACCACTCTAGTTGAACACATAGGGTCTACTTGTTGGTTGTTGTCTATCTCCCAATGGCTGAGTGATTGCTATATTCTACCATGCCCATGTCTGTAATAGCGTAATTTTGGAAGAGAGGCTTGTCACCCCACAATACAAAACCTAGTGCAAATCATGATACAAATGGGCTAACATACATGAACCCCATACATATATGGTCCCCTCCAACGTCATACACTCCAATACTCAACCCCAACCCATCGAAAATCCCTTTGACCTATGGTCAAGACAAAGGAATCTGCCAATAAACCTAGAAAGAACACACGGTAGAGGACATATCTCCCAACCATCTCTTGCTAGGGGACCCAATGACCTGAAACATGATCATCTCAAAAAATCCTATGCAAGGCATCGGTCCCGCTTTGCTCTACTTTTTCATACACAACTATCTCGCCCATCATTGGAATCCACAAGATATGATACAAATCCTCGGGAGTAACTGCCATCTCCCCAGTAACCAGATGAAAGGTGTTGTGGTCACTATGTCACCTCTCTGCTAAAGCAGTCAACAAACCCCTGTTAATCCTATACTAGGTTATATCTAACAATGATGTCAAAACACAACATGCAATAATATCTAAATCAGACTATGTCAACTGACAAACCACATCCCATGTCTTTGGGAAAATCTTCTAAGACTGGAGCACATCAAAGTCCTCCTAATCATATTATGGAAAACAAATAAACATTACATCAATCAATCTATCAAATTTAGCTCTAACACAATGTTCAATCATGTTCATCAATCAATCAAATCATGTTTAATAAATATCATTAGTCAATCAAATCATGTTCAATCAAGATCATCAGTTAATCAAATCAGGTTCAATCGAGACCATCAAATCAATCAATCAGGACAATCATCAGTCCTACTATCGATCCTCACCTATCATGAGGTTGATACATTATCAATCCTACTATCGATCCTCACCTATCATGAGGTTGATACATTATCAATCTTACTATCAATCCTCACCTATCATGAGGTCGATACATTATCAATCCTACTATTGATCCTCACCTATCACGAGGTTGATACATCATCAATCCTACCATTGATAATCATCTATCATGAGTTCGATACATCATCATCAGTCCTATCATTTGTGTCTCACCTATCATGAGATCAAATCATCAACTATCTTATTGAACATTAATCAAACAATGAATATCACACAATCAGACTGAAATCAATCAAAAGCATCACTGAATAGAATAATGCAATGACTAACATGATTCATGAACATTATACAAGCCTCAACGAACATCAACAATGCAACATTTGACATAACCAGAAGGACTTTAATCAATCAAACATCGTCGGATAGGCAAAACAATAGGGAAAATCATCAGGAATCATCAAGCAAAAATCCTGCCAACACCCCCAAAACAATAAAAGGCACCATTTGGGAACCCAAAGGTTAGACAAAATGAGCAGAAGGTGCCAAAAAATCAGCAAAAGGCGCCATTTTAGAGGCAAAAAGGTCAAAACATGGAATCAAGATTACAAAAGGTGCCAAAAGACTAGTAGAAAGCACCATTTGGGATCCCAAAAGCACCACAACATGAGAAAAAGGTGCCAAAATAGAAGCAAAAGGCACCACATAATCAACAAGAGGTGCCAAAAGTCTCATAAACTCCTAAAAATGACTCCAAAGCAGCAAAAATACCCCCCAAAACTGCAAAAATAACTTCAAATGGGCTACAACACCTATCTACCACATTTAAAACACCAATAAAAGGTGGGAAAATGACTAAAACAAGGTTTCTCGTAATGTGTACCGTAGGTCCAACTGCAACAAGGCGACCATGGCAACGAAGGCTCTCAAAACGATGCCTGTGATAAGAGATCCCCATCTTCCTCTAGCTCTCCAATCTTCAAATTCTCCAAAATCAAAATGTGCAAATGAATTCACTTTTCACACTTTTTACCTTTTTAAAGGTTAATGGAGGGAATTATGGTGGGATTTATTTCCTTTTTACCAAGGATGGGCTTTAACTAATCAAAACTATTAAAGGAGTGAGCTTAAAATCAAATTTCAAGAGATAAATCATTTCTAATATCAAAGTATCATTCATTCAATGTTGGATCATCATCACATCATTGCAACATCATCACACAATCATCAAAATTTCCAACAATTCCAACAAATCATCAAAATTCCAAATTTCACTGATTTATCTCTCGAGGGGGCATATATCTGACATCACTTTAAAATCTTCATCTGGGGCATCAATTTTTTTTTGGGAATCACTATCAAATTTTTCTTTGAAGCAACATGTAAACACATTACTTCAAAGAGGGGAAAAATGTATACACCTAAAATTGATCATCACATTTAATTAGTTAAATACTAGCTATTTAATTAATATTTCGACTACATATAAATAAATTCTCAATTTATTTAAATTGTTCACTCTTCTTTAATTCTCCAAATCTAAAATCATATTCTTCTAAATTAATTAAATAAACAAGGTTCCATAAACTTGTTTTATTTAATTAATCTTCACTAATCCCGATTAGGAATTAAAGCACATGTCTACAACTTTTTGTGCCACCTCACCAAGGTCACATGAAAATAATTCTAATTTTTAATTAGAATTATCCTCAACCAATTTTTTTAAAAAGCACATGGCTTATTCCTTACACACTCCCACCAATTTTGGAGCACATGGTCTATTCCTCACACACTTCCACCAATTTTGGAGCACATGCTATTTTCTTCACACACTTGAGTCTTCCATCCAAATGGCATGTTGCCCAATGGTCAAGAGATTCTTCCATCCAAATGGCATGCTGTCTTTGGTCAAGGGGACAACATCTTGATTCTCTCCATCTCCACCATCCATTCTTCTTGTTTGAATTTGGACCGTTGATCATTGCCACCTCACCATATGCTTGGAAAAGGCTATAAATACAACCCTTTGGCATTGTATTTTGCATCCACATTTTGAATAGAGTTATTATGTAGGTTTATTGTTGGAGCTTTGGAGCATTTTGGAGTCTTATAGTTACATCTAGCTTCACATTTTTTTTTGCATTTACATCTTAGCTTTAAATCTTGCTTCATAGTTGCACTTTAGATTAGTTCATTTTTAGTTTGCATTTAAGCATATGTAGAATCATATATAGATCATTCTATTTCAATACCATAGTATCCACCTCCACTTGTTCATTTATCGCACTCTCCATTATCATTTCCATCACATATTTTCATATAGGAAATGCATTAGTTTGCATATTAAATATCAAATCTCATTTCCTAAGTTGTCATTTTAACAACCATTGTGCACATAGAAATCTAAGGTCCAAATGGTTTAATAAATCCTTAGGAATAGAGGAAAATGAGACGTTCTCAAAAGATTTGTTGAAATTGCTAAATAGAGTAGTTTACTTACTTTCAAATCTTTGATATAAATCATTTCATTAAGGTTTGTGTTGATACTAACTTTACACATTTAACACACACACCTCCAAATTTTAACTCTAGGTTTTTTTGGATATAATCTCCCTCCTTATACAACAATAATCGAGGTCTCACAACAAAACCAAATATTGATAGAAAAACTTTGATGAGAGCCTAAGGTTTAATATTTTTTAATATGTAGTAAACCTTAGTGTGATGCAATAGAAAGGAGAACCTAGAGATGCAATAAGTATTAACCAAATTATAATAAATTAAATACATTCATATGTATACATCCATAAAATTATATATTAATGTACTTGCATGGCTTATACATGTCTTATAATTAATTTATCATACATTACTCTCACTTATCATCTTCCTCATTCTCACATATATTTAGTCCACATGATTCCACATGCTTTCACACTATTCCACCACTTTTTACCTTTTGAATAGGTTTCATTAAAATATATTAAGGTTCCCACATATATTAAATTAATATTGAAAACAATGAATGGATGCCAACCAAAAGAAATCTAGAGCTAAGAAGAAAGGAAAAGAAGAAAAAGGTGTAGCAATAATTTTAGGAAGAAATTAAGTGATAATGGGAAAAAAAAAAGTTTGTACATTTAAATATTTTTAAAAAAGATCTTATCAAAAATATTTTTATTATTAAAAAAATAAAAAATCTAAAATATAAATGTAATGAGTAAATAAAAAATTACTTTCTATGATTTGCATATATTTTGTTTTTGAATAGTTTTTTAAAGGCACATATTTTTTAATTAAGAGGATTAAATTATAAATTATAAATTATAAATAAATAAAATTTATCAACTTATTTGTATTGATTTTGTGATATACTTTTTTTTTTATGAAATTAGTGTATAATAAAATTGCATCAGCACCTCAAGACTGATATCTCTCAATGTCTTTACAGATATATTTAAGATATCTATACTAGTTTTTAATATAAAAGTTAAAATTCTAGCTTTAACAATCTTAATATGATTTATTTTTATTTTTAATATTTATTTGAAGTATCATTTTCATTTTAAAAATGTTAACTGATTTAATAATTTAACTATATTTATGTTAATTTGATAATATTATAATAATTTTTTATTTGTTAATTGAGTTTATTTTCAATTAATGTTAATATTGTTTGTAATATATTAATTATCTTTTTTAGATACATATTTTATTAATATTTCAATTCTAATAAATTAAAATTTTGATTTTTTTTAATTTAATCACTTATTAACTTAAAAAAAATATTATTCATTATTAATTTTTTAAAATTATTATGTGTTAATATTTGGATTTTGATATATTTTGACTTTTTATTTAGTTTATTTTATTTTAATTTTTTTATTTATATTTCAGTTTGAAATTTAATTTATAATTATTTGTCTTATTAAAGTTTAATTATTGTATAATAATTCTATTTTGAATTTTTTATTTTAATTTATTTTAGTTCTATATATCTCCCTCTATATATAACTTCCTATATATTTCTATCCCTCCATAGATCTCCCTCTCTTTGTCCCCCCCTCTTTACATCTTTATTTCTCTCCTTCTCTCTCTATATCCATCTCCATCTTTATCTCTATCTTCCTTTCTATCTCTCCCCTATCTCTATCTCTTTACTTCTCCCTACATTTCTCTCTCTCTCTCTCTCTCTCTCTCTCCATTTTCCTTATATATTTCCTAATGTATATATCTCTCTATCTCTCCCCCCTCTCTATCTCCCTCTCTCTCTCTCTCTCTCTCTCTCTCTCCCTATCACTCTTTCTTTCTATATCTCTCTACTTCTCCTCTGTCTCTCTCTCTCTCTACTTCTCCTCTGTCTCTGTCTATCTCTGTCTGTCTCTGTCTCTCTCTCTCTCTGTCTCTCTGTCTCTCTGTATGTCTGTCTCTCTCCCCTATATATATCCCTCTATATCTCTATCTCAATATCTTTTTCGCTCACACACACACTCCCTATTTCTCCCTCCCTATATTTATATCTATATATTTCTCTCACTCTCTCTCACACAAACTCCCTATTTTTCCCTCCCTATATTTTCCTCTCCCCCCTCTATCTCTCACCCCCTCTCTATCTCTATTACTTATCTATATCACCTCTTTTATCTCTTAGTCTTCCCCCCTTTATCTCTATCTTCCCATCTCCCCCTCTCCCTCACTCTTTATATCTCATTAGTTATCTCTATATCTCTCTTGCTTACTCACTCAATCTCTCCCTCCATCTCTCCTACTCTCTCTATATCCTTCTCTACCTCTCTCTATATATCACTTCCTCTATCTTTATCTTGCTCTCTCCAACTCCCCCCCTTTCATTGTCTCCCTCTTTTTGTCTCTATTTATCCCTCTCCCTCTTTGTCTCTCATTCCATCTCTCCCTCTATATATTTATCTCTCTATCTTTTTATTTGAATCTCTATATCTAACCCCCTCTATCTTTCCCAAGTTGTATCTATCTCTTCATCTCTCCTTTCTATCCCTATCTCTCCCTCTTTCTATCTCTCCCTCTCCCTCTCTCCCCCTCTCTCCCTATCACTCCTTTCTATATCTTTATACTTATCCTCTCTTCTATCTCCTCTATTTTTCTCCTTACTCTCCCTCCCTCCCTATATATTTATACATAACTATCACCCTCTCCCTCTCTCTTATGCATACAAACACACACTCCTTGTTTCTCCCTCCCTATCCCTACCTCTATCTCTATATCTATCTCTCCATATTTCTTCTTTCATCACTCTACCTATCTCTATCTTATTATCTCTCCATGTCTCTCTACCCCTATATCTTTCCATCTCTACCTCTTATATATCACTCCCTATATATTTGTCTTTCTATCTCTCCCTCTCTCTCTTCCTTTCTCTCCATCTCTATATATTTACGTCTTCCATATTTATCTATCCCTCTATCCTCTCTCTCTATTTATCTCCCTCTCCTCTAAGCCATATCCCTCTCCTCTCCATATCCCTCTCCTCCATCTCCATCTCCATCTCCAGTTCCATTTTCATTTCCATCTCTATCTCTATCTCCTTACCTCTTTGTCTCCCTCTTGCTCTTCCCCTATATTTGTCCCTCTTTCCATCCCTACCTCTCCCTCCCCCCCTCTCTCTCTCCCCCTATTTGAAGCATAACATGAGCCTATTTTTGGTAATGGATCTTGATCATCTTCCCGATTTAGAGGTTTTGTTTTAGTTGTGTGTAGATCCTTGTAAGTGGATGCATAATTTATTTGAAGTTCACTTTTCCATTGAAATTTGAGACCTTTGTTGCACAAACAACATCATTTTCTAAATGAACTACCAATTGACCTCATTCCTATTGCACACATGTATGCAAAAGATAAACCAAAAATTTCCCTAATTTACCTTCCACACATCTTTGGCGCACCCATTGCACACCAATGTGAAATTGCTAGTTATATTTGGATTTTAGAAATAAAAAGATTAAATAAATAAATAAAAGATAATAAATATAGTTGAAATTTTTAGATAATCAATTTAAATAAGTTCCAATGACTTATTAAAATAGGTCAATTGAATTTATAAAAAAAATATAATTTAAAATTCAAGGAAAACTACATAGGTTCAATTTTTGACTTGGAAATTCCTCCATCACTAACTTTTTTTATTAGATATTCCTTTTATTTACTTCTAATAGTCATATTAAAATGTTCTTTTTTGGATATGTGGGTATTCCCATATCTTATAATAATCAATCATCCAATCTATACAAGTGATCTTCCTTATGTAACATACCTAGAAATCTATCATTTTAGGAATCAAGAAATATGTCATTTTAAGAATCAAAACCTCTTGAAATGTTATTGGTGAATCATGTTGTTATATATATATATATAAGTATTTTGTTCATTTGGAAGTAAATATTTTCAACCATTTTTCAATGAAGATTCTACTTATTGGATTGACAACTTTGGATCGTTTATCTCGACTTTTTTAGGTCGTCAATTTGGTAGTGGCTTTGCATAATGTTTTACTCATCAATGTAGAGATTAGATGATATATGGATGGCATATTAGTGTAGTTGGGTACTTTTTCCAATAATAAAAACCACTTGGATAGATCCATTGATGAACTCACTAGGAACTTTGACCTTTTCTTTACTTCTAATATTATAAAAATAGGTTATTATGGAGTGATCAATATCATCCCAAATATGGAAGTAAAGGTTTCCTTTGATTGTGTATGTTTAAGAAAAATGTAAAGGCTTTCCACTAGCTCCTGAGATGAATGACATTGGTCTAGACATTGGATTGTGTAGCTGCTTATGAGTATAGCTAGCTACTCTTCTAGCGAGGATTGTCTTTTGCTATATTAAGTTTTGTTGCATGTGGGAGTGAGGAGAATTCCAAGGCTAGATATTGGAATAAACTCTACTACCATTTGGATCTCTTTCAAAGGTAGAGTTTGGGATTTGTTAGTCCCCTTAACCATATAGTACTATTGTATTGTAATTCTTCCATGCAACACTAATTACTCTAGAGATGTTGTGGATCCTACTCACCCCTTAGTTTTAAGGATGATTCTAGAGGTTTGGCTTTACTTTAGATCTATGTTTAGAAGGTTGGTATTTTTATTGCTTTTTCTTCATGTCGTCTATCTTGGATTTAGGAGTTTGATGTTTTTTCATTTTCAATATAATTAGCGATGCCTATTACCTTGTGATGTTCTTCAATTTATGTTTAGGCGATTATTTTAGTGTAATAACCACATAATTAGTAGTAGGCCAAGATTATGTTGGTATTAGGTGTGTCATACACCTTGTAAGTCCTAATGTTTGAAAATATTTATTTATTTATTATTTTGTTTACTTTATGCCTTGGCCATTATGCCATGTATAATTATTGACATTCTTGTGTGTGCATATATTTTTGGAAAAATATCTTGTCATAAATGATGTGTAAGAACATCTATAACAAATATAGTAGTTATGACATGCAAGAGTACTAATGAGGGGGTTACATAGTGGACTTATTAGAGTATTTTCTATTATTAGTTGGGCATGAGATGTAACTGCATTTCATAGGGGAGTGCTTGGAGTTAAATTTTCCAACTTGCATAATGGAGGTCAAGGATGCTTGTGTATGAGTTATTTTCTATTTTGGGATGGGTCTCCACATACAAGGGTTTTGAGAATTCATACCATGTATTTTTATATTTTGTTTGGGATCATGGTATTGTTGTTTGGTATTTTTTTGGGCCTCCTTAAGTCTACATATTGGAGGCAGAGGATGTATGAGAGGTATTTTTGTAGGATTATGTGTTAGGATTAAGGTGCCATCAACCTTGTAAATCCTATTTATTTAATTAACCTTAATATTCTTCGTACATCACTCATAAGGGATGAGGGATTCACCATCAATTGTAAATATTTTTTACCACTAGGGTTTTACTAGCATGATATTTATTTTTATTGGGGGTTAATAATTAATTACTTACTAGTAGGAAGTTACTATTTACTAAGAAGAACATCTTGGAGGTTAGGTTGGTTTTGGGTGCCCAATCCTCCATGAGGTTGGTTTGAAATCTTGTGGTGTTATTTTGGATGGTTATAAATCCTCCATGTAAAGACATAAACCACCTTGTAAAATAGGACAAATTAGATGTCCATAAGGACAAATTAGTTGTCCATGTGAAAGAGGTGGGTAATGGGGTTACAACCTATATTGTTTTATGTAAGAGATACTTGGATTTATCCAAGGGAGGTTTTGGGATATGATAACCAACCTAGACACCCCATTTAGAGGATGACAATGCTATAAAAGCAAGGGTTATGGTGGTAGAAATGTAACATTATGAGTTAGAATGAAAAATATCTTTGCAGGTGTTGAAGAAGTGAAGAATAAAGATGAGATATGAAGAATTACATACAATCTCTATTCTTGAAGATAACATAGACTTGGGCCTCTCTTCTTTCTAGAGTTTTTTCCTAAAAGAGTTTTTCCATGTAAACATTGTGTTATGTTTTTGTTCTTTTGTTCCATATTTTTTGTGTTGTTGATTTATTTTCTTGTAATCTCCATTTGGTTATGAATTAGTTAAGATAATTTTGACAATTCAATTAATATTTCCTTGTATAAATTGTTCACATTCATTTCTAACATTATGCTATTAGATTTCTATGTAAGGAAGAGGATGTTGATCTCCATGGAGGTAAGAGCCTAATATTGTATTGTAATAAGCTTATTGTTATTGAATAATATTGGTTCAATGCTTTGGAGGTTGTGTTTTTACTTAAAAGGATTTTCCTAGGGTATGTTTGTGTCATTCTTTTTCTTTTGGTTGATTTCTCTTTTATCTCTCTCATTCTTTCTTTTCTAAAAGTATTGTTTACATGTCAAAATATTGTGAATTTTTTAATAGATTTGATTACTGTGTAATCTCCTCGAAGGTTTAATGTGAAAATATTTGCAATGCTTAATAATTATGTTTAAGTTGGTTTGATTGATAAAGGGGTTTTTGGGTATTTATCCTAACATTTGAAATCATAGCCTAGGTTTTTCCATCACTTGCATGTGGTTGCATGCACTTGCATCTTATTTTCATGTTACATAGACTTACATGTTGTTGCATGCCATTGCATGTGATGAATCCATAGGGATTTGGTTCTAGGTATTCCTCCCTTGTTGAATTCTAAACTTGACAAGGTTGTAGGAATTTGTTAGAAGGAATTTGCTATTTATTAATCTTTGTATGAGTGGGATTTTGCAATGGATATGGTTTTTTAGTGTAGGAAGTAGTATGTTGAGCATTGGTGGAGATGTTTAATGGACTTGGCCATGTGCTTTCTTGTTACATTGTTTTGACTTGGAGTTGGTATTTGATATTATGCGACTACCCTCTACCATGATAGTTGTGTTTCTTTGTCTTATGGTAATGTGCAATAGAATATTTTTCATGTTGGGTGCTTATTTTTGGCCCTCGATCACATAGGAAAGCACTAGCTATATTGACTACTAAAAGGAGTGGTTATGTTGGGTTTGTGGTTTTAACCTTGGTTTCATGAAAGAACTACATGATTAGCCCTTGGTTGCATGTGGGTTGTAGAGTTAGTATTTTAGTGACTTGGAAGCTCTTGCGAAAACTAGTTCTTCAAATTACATGTACTACTGATGGTTGTGGAATTGATCTTTTGGTGACCTCAAGTTTTTGGACAAAAACTCTAATGCTTTGAATATTTGTACTTACATTTTTTAGATTCAAATTATTTTGGATCCATCGGTTTTACATATTTCTTGTTTGCAAGTTTACATATATGTGATATTCTATTGTTTCATATTACACATTTTGTGTTGTTCATATTTGTGGGTTTTGGTATGCATAAGTATTTTCAGATTTATATGGATGGTTTTGCATATTAACCAAAATATATGGTTTAGTAGGTATGTGAGGATTATTATTTAGGGGTTTTCTAGATGGAGATAATTGTATATTTGCATGCATGGTTTATACATGCTTTGATGAGGTTGGTTGTAGATTTCTTAGGTGTGAAAGTGTTAATATGTTCTTTATTCACTTAATATTTAAGTATAGTTACTTGTTTCTTTCCTAAATTATGGTTACTTAGTTGTGGGTTTACAAAAAACTAGATGTAGAGTCAATCTATTGTTTGTCATGGATAATCTAATATGTTATCATTGGTTATCTTTATTTTGCATGTTGTTTAGGGATTTTATTTATTTATTCAAGAATTAATAAAGTCATACAAACCACAAGGATTTCTAGATGACCATCACTAAAATAACATACAACATACAAGTAATCCACCAAGGATTCTTCTAAAACCACTAAAAAATACTCATGGAGAAACAAAAAACATCACTTGCAATCAAACTCCAACAAATTGTAACTACCTTTCATGATCCTCATGAATAAGGTTGAGAAGTTATTGATCTCATGATCTAAATCACCAAAATCACCAACATTCTAGTTGTGTATTCCTTTAGAATCCCTCTTAGCTATACAATCAACCACCCTATTCCATTCTCTCAAGATATGCACAAAGGAAATTAACTCAAACTTTATGGCCAGGTGTAGGATCTATTTAGCCACTACAACCAATCTCCAAGAAACCTCTTGGAAATTCCTATAGTTCAGTACATAAACAAGAATCATAAAATCTATTTCAAATAGGATTTTTCTCCAATCTTTATTTTGCATGCTCCTAATGTGGTGGTGAATCACTTTATTATACTATTTGAGATTTATGTGTTTTTCTATTTCTTTAGTTTCAATTGGAGCTTGACTATTTTTTTATTTTTAGCTTTGAGATGTTACATGTGTGTGGATTTTGTAAGTTTTATGGTATGAATTATGTTGGGTTGGATTTTTTGGTCACCTTGGTGCATTGGTATGTTCATTGTAGCAAGGCATTTAGATAATGTTTGTAGTAGTCAAGTTAATTTCACTTTAAGACTTATAGATGTTGACTATGACTATATGAGAGGCTTTAGATATTATTTTAGTAGGAGCTTTGTGTAGTTACATAATTAGTCTTATCATCTTAGTTAGAGATCATGGTTCAACTTTAGGAGTTGCTAATGTTGCACTCATGGTGTTATATTTTCTGAGAGCCATGGGTGATATTCAATAATAACATGTTTATCATAGTGCCATGTGTAACTTGAGATCACCTTTAGTGGGATCTCTGGTAGTGATATATATTTGAAATTTGTGATGGATGGCATTTTTGTAGCGGCTGCTTTTTTCATAAGGAGCTCCTAATACCTAACTTATGTGTGTAGTGATATTTCATTGAAATCTTTAGTTCTGTTGACAAAAGATGCTTATCTTCATGCTTTTAAATATGCTGACATCTTATTGCCATGGAGGGTTCTTGGAGTCTTTGGTTGAGTTGTTAGTTATTATATATAGGTTTAGATGGATGATCCTTGGTGTATGAGCATGCAAATAACTTACTATCATGCAATTTTTTTGGAGATTTTGGTTGAGTTGTGATCATGAGGTATTCATGACATCATGGTAAGTTCTGAGATTTTGTACTAATATTATAGTGGGAGCTTTGGTTGTGGTTTGTAGTAATTTGATAGATGAGTGTTGTGATTATTTTTCTTTGTGATCCTCTAGTTATTGTAGTGTTGTAGCTAGAATTTGACTATCATGAAATGATTAGTTGTACATCTATATTAGATTTTGATAAGGCTAGATCTTGATAAATATTTGGAGATCATGTGTTGGAATGATGAGTTTTTGGTTTATTTTAGTAGAAAGACCAATGAACCTACACTTGGAGCTAGATTTGAGTTCAACATGGACATGATCAAAGGAAAACTAATTTTATGCCCCACTCTTGGTCCACTCAACAATGAATGATCTAATAGGTATTGCTTTATGTCTCATATTCTCATGTGTTATATGTCTTAAGTTATGGATGAAAATCCTGATAACTTGTTTTAAGGAGTAGAGACATGTCATTATATTTTTATTATCTCCTTAGATTTGGTTCCTAAACTATGTTATTTTTAATTAAAATGTGTTTAGAAGAGTACAAGAGATGGTTAGTTGATTGGGGCATATTCCTTTGTTGTGGGAATTGTCATATGATCTTCCTTCAATTTGAGAGGCTTACATCTATTGTTGCTATGTTTGACATTGGATTGGATGGTTAGATATTATCAACTTTTCCGTTTTGGGTTTTGGAGATCTTAGTTATCATAACTTGAGCACATGTTGGTGGTGGTAGGGCACAATTTGATTTTCAGGTTTCCTCTCTATAGTTTTTTGTATATCCAAAAGGTTTGGTTCATTTCATGTTGGAGTTGAGATTTGTGTAGATTTGATCATTTATTGTTAAATTGTAAATGATTAGAGCTCTTTAATCCTTCTCTTCTATGTGACATGAATAACTTGGGAGAGATAAGATGATTAAGGGAGCATTTTGTAGTTTTTTATAGGTTTGTAGATTGGTGCGTATTATTTGACTCTATGTGATAGAGGATTTTTCCATTGTATCCTTTATATGTTTGCTATTGGTGGATTCTTTGGATGCTTTGGTTATTTTTAGACTAGACATTGCCCCATACAGTGGGAGTCCTAGGGAGGCATATGTGTTATTGGATTGTGGTACACAATTCTTTAGATTTTTTGTATGTTTATGTTTTTGTTACTATTGGAGATAGACTTTGTACTAAACAGTGAATATACAAGGACTTACAATTATGGATTGGGATGGATTTATTGATATCATAAGATCTACCTATGACATGTGTGTGCCCCTTTTTTGAAGTATAATTAATTAGATGTGTTAGTAATATTTTGTGGTTGTTATTCTAATATTTGTTGAGTATTTGGTAGATACTCAGTCCTATTTTAGAGATGGAATTTGATGCATACATTCAAGTTGAAGCATGTCATTCTGAGTGTGATCTTGGATTTGGTTTCTTACCTTTCATGCTTGGGCATGATGGATGATGAGAGTGTTGTGGTTAATATGGTTATCACTTGATGGATGTTGAAGATTTTTAGTTGAGTGAGTAAGCACATATGAGTTAGTTGGTACAAAATGGTTATACCCTTGACAATTAGTTTGTTGTTTGTTGGTGTTCCCCTTTTCCCTTGGAATGTATATGACAACCAAGAGAATGTTGGGATTAGATGTGTCATATACCTTGCAAGTCCTAAGGTTCAAACATATTTATTTATTTATTATTTTTTACTTTATGCCTTGGCTATTATGTCATGTGTAATTACTGACATTTATGAAAATATATATTAATATCTTGTTATGAATTCTATGTAAGAGAATCCATGACAAAGATTGTGGTTATGATGCATAAGAGTAAATTGCTGAAGGGGTTATGCAGTGGACTTATTAGAGCATTTTTTATTTATTTGTTAGCATGAGATGCAATTAGTACTTCATGGGGGAGGAATGGATGTCAAATATGCTTGTGTGTGAAGTAATTTTTATTTTGAGACTGATCTACAAATGTGAGGGTAATGATAATTCATGTCACAGTATTTTTGGATCTTATTTGGACTCATGGTATTGTTATTTGGTGCTTTTCTATACATCCTTAAGTCTATATATTCTAGGAATGGGGTAGATGATGCATTTGAAGTATTTTTATAGGGATACATTGTTAGATTTCTACCAGAGGAAGATAATGTTGATCTTCATGGAGGAAAAAGCCTAATATTTTATTATAACAAGTTTGCTAAATAATACATTGGTTCAATGCTTTGGAAGTTAGGTTTTCACATTTTTTTCTAGGGTATATTTGTGTCATTATCTTTCTTGTGGCTGGTTTTCCTTTTATCTCTTTCATTATTTATTTTTAAAAAGTGTTGTTTACATGGTGAAATATTATTAATCTATTTGTAGATCTGATTAACATGTTAATCTCTTTAGAGGATTAAAATGTAAATACTTGTGATTCTTAATAATTATGTTTAATTTATTTTAGTTGACAAAGGATTTGTGGGCATTTTTCTTAGCATTTTCTATGAGTAAGAATTTGTTCTTTCTTCAACACTTGTCAACTTCTCCATTGTTGGTGGATCATACTAAAGGATTATAATATCCTAGTTACCAATGTTCTTATCTTAATATTTTCTTTTTACAAATAGTGTTTGTTGATGGAGCTTTGTTGTACTTGTTGGGCCCATGGATGACTACTTGGTTATCATTCTAAGTGATGCCACATCATTTCTTCATTAAATAAATAAATAATTTATTTAATTATGCTATCTTCCCTTTACTAATTAACTAAATAAATCATATTTTATTAGTTAATTTGGACTAACCTTCTCCCACCGCTAATTAATTAAATGCATCCTATTTAATTTATTTTACTAACTCTATCATACACATTCTATTGTTCATCTCGTGTAATTTTTTTTTTTTTTTTTTTCACTTTATCACAAAAAATTGCAAAAATAACCTTTTGCATCTTGATCTGTCATTTATATTAAGGTAATCTTGACTATTCATCACATAATTCAATATTTCTCATCCATTTGCACTTATTTCAATCCTCCACTTATTTGCATCTCATCTCCCCATGCAAGTGATGCAGGAGCATCTAGTGGTGTGAGGGCAATCTTGCATCACCCAAAAAGATGATTTCCATTTTTTGTTCCCGTTGTTTGCTTTTTGTAGATGTTTTTGCATTTTTGGATACCCTTTTCATCGAATAAGAGTTTCCAACTTTTAGAACTACTTTTCTACTTTTTCTGCTCAATTGCTATTTTTAGCAGGTGTGAATTTGAAGGCGTGAGAAGACAAAAATTTATGGGAAGGTTCAGGACGGAAAAATAAGCACTTTGGCGAAAGAATCAAGTCAAGATCATTTACGGTTTGAAAGTTATTCAAGTTCTAGTTTATGCTTTTTGCCCTAAAAAACCTTCCGAGTCCAGTTTGAGGCACTAAACGGTTCCGGATGGGCCCAAAAATTTGCAGAAATCTCAAAGTAGTTTGCCATAGGCTTACTTTGTGGAACATCATTTTTTTGAGAGCTTTCCGAAAAAGGTATTATCATTGAAGATCCGATGGTCGGATTAAAAGTTATGGCTGCCGGAAGTTGGTGCATATTTTAGAAATGTGCTAATTTTCGAATGTGAATTTAAATTTGAATTTCAAATTGTAATTTTGACGCCAAACCACCAAAACTCATATCTCGAATGTTGTTTTTGGCTCCAAACCGAAAATGGGCTATTTATGGGCTAGTTTCTGATTTTTGGATAACTTTTTGGGGAAAGAAGTTTGCATGCTGCGAAAGGGGAACTTGGGTAATTTTCTGTAAGTCTGTAATTTGCATGTATCACAGAGCTCAAGGATTTGAGATCCTCTGCATGTAAGAGTTCCATATTTTTGAATAAAATATTATTCTGTGAGTGTTATTCTGTGTCTCGGGTTTGCTCCCTCGTTAACAAGTTGATGTAATTCTATCCTAATCCTCTCACTAAGATTAATCTTATCCCTATATTTTCATCAATCCCATCCTTCATCTTAGCTTTCCCTACAAGCTAATGAATCCTAGCCTTCCAATCTAAAATCCAATCTCCACTATTTATATTTAGTCTCAAAAATCTATAAAAACCATCTCTCTTTAGGATATTTTACCATGTATAAAAGTTCAAATACATACTTCCAAATTGGAAATCTCTTTCAAGAGCAACCAACATTCTATTTATACTCTTGCATTCCATTTTGAGCACATCCAAAGCATCAAAGGGCTTGTGTGGGGTGAGATAATTGTTTGTTCCTTCCATGGTTTTATGATCTATTTGCTCAATTAGAGGTGTAGGTTAAATTTAGAACATGAATATGTTTGCATGCATTTTTTATTTTTATATATTAAATTTTACTATATATGTACATATTTTGAAATCAACTTTTTTCTTTTTTCTTTTTAAATATTTTTAGACAACTTAATAAAAATATACTTGATGGAACTACAAGGTAATAATTTAAATCTTAAACAATAAATTAAACAATTCTATTTGTTAAGTACAATTTTATAAGATATAAAGTTAATCTAAGTCCTATCATCCATAAAATGAACAAAATAACAAAAAGAAAAATAAATATAGCTGCTATCATCCACTAGTGGATAAAAAGAGAAAACAAGATATATAGAAAACAAATAGATGGAATGACTTGTTAGAATATGAGAAATAGATTAGTTGAATGTTGAATATTTTTATTATTTAATGTTGTGTAATTATTAGTATAAATATCTTATATATATTTATTCAAAAGATATTAAGAGATATTTATTTTGAGATATTTATTTGGAGGCTGATACTTCTTGATGTTTTTAAGTAGATATGTATTTAAGATATCTATATTAGTATACATTAGACTATTCTCATAAAAGCTCACATTATCAGTACTTACAATTGAAGATAATAAAGTTTTGAAGTGTAAATAAGCATAAACTTTATATTGGAACCATTTTGATTATCCGTCATTCCATACCAATTTTCTTTATCATCTTTATAATTACACTTCTTAACATGATAAAAAAAATGAAGAAAACAATATATAAAATTATTCATCAATTGTTTAATATAAAATTGATTTAATTGTTTGAATACAATTGATAAGGGTGATGATATGTTTTTTGATTACACCATCTACCAAAATTCAAATTTGAATATATAAATTTGAGATCCTACCCTCAACCTAAAATTCATACTTTAATATAAAATAATTAAAACATTCCATATTTCTTTCTCACAAGATCACTATCATTACTATAAATATCCATGTGAGATTGAGAATCTTGATTTGAGTTTTAGACAGTGATAGTATGATTGTATTATGAGCAAACTCAATTTATAATGGCCAAATTATTGTTCTATTACACTGTGATAATATGATTGTATTATGGGCAAACTCAATTTATAACAGCCAAATGATTGTTCTTTCATCATTGGAAGTCGACTCTTGGTTGAATACATATTACAATATAAGTTGGGACCGGATGTTTGGCAGTCCCTGGCATATCATGGCTTTTTCAATAACAACCAAATGATGAAACTTATATTGTTGGAAGCTGACTATGCAGTTGCCTGTACCCACTTTAAAATACTTTATTAGAATAGTAAATTTCCTTAGCCGGCTGTTTGGCAGCAGCTTGTACATAATGGTGGTTTATTTACAGGCCAAACAGCTAACCACTCAGTTTGGTACCTAAAAGTCAAGCTGTGTCTTCGTCTTTCTCATAAGACCAGTGGATACATGAACAAAATAATTAACTATTTAATCTGGATTTGATTCCATATTGTATGTGATATAGTACTACGGTTGACAGGTCTACTTCTGCATACACTGACTTGCAGTTATAATTTTATCTAACCAAGTTCGGTGAATTTGGAGTTAGAGTAGCCTTTAATGAGAACAAAGACATGTGAACATGACTGTAAATGGTTTTACTGTAACGGGACTTGCAGCTCCACGTGGGGCCTCTGAATAGGTAGTATCTGTTAAGACTGATCACCCAGTTGTAACAAAAGTGCCATTAACAATTACCTAGTGCATTTTGAGAGCAGTTGTGTTGGTACTGATAATAAAGGTTGTGTACGTATCATTGAAATCACTGCAAATTTTAAATTGAAAAAATTGAGGAAAAATTGGATTAGGGTTAGAAAAATTTGGGTATGGAAAAATCAGAAAAACAATAAGATTATAATAACGGTTAAATAATGAGTTTATAAGGGTGGATTGGACAGTCAAATTGTTATATATGGATGATGATCACAGATTTGATTCTTTTTGATTTACCTCTGCATGGGTGGAGAGCAGTTCATCACTAGGGAGGTTATAATCATGTGTAAGGACTTCACTTCAAGGGTATTGGGTATTGATTCCTCAAATCTCAATTTAAAAATGATTATAATTTTATGGTCATTAAATTATACATTTTTATAATTCAAAATGTCACTATTTTCAGCTTCTGTCACTTTTGAGGATGCCTCGTTCCAGTGTGATGAGCATCCTGCACCTGACACAAATTTGGTTTGTCTTGAGGACCCCTCAAATGTTTCTCATCCTCTGAGCACATCTCCTACTCCTCTGGCTGCCTCCATTCTGCCCTAGGGTTTTATTGTGGATGACGACTATTGTTCACCTTGTTGTCCCCCTGTTCTACCCTGATGTCCTGTTGGTCTTCCCAGGGGGGAGTCTCATGTCCCCCTTGTAGTATCACTTGGATTGTCGTTCGTAGAAGGGTAAAGGTCTGTCCTTTACCTCTTCCACTTTTTATTCTCGAGACTTGTTGGATAAGTTTGTTGTATACGGTTGAGGCCCTTGTTTCTCGTTTCTTTCCGTACTATGCTCCGGCCATAAGCATTGTTGGTTTTTGTTTGGTACTTTTTGGTCTCAGCATTGTTGGTTTTTGTTTGGTTCTTTTTAATCTCACTTCTGGAGAGATTTGTCCTACTTGCCTCGATGGCTGTTTTGTTTTGAGTTGGGACCTTTCCCACTTATCTTAATCAAAAAAATTTTGCTGTTACAATTCGATTTTTTCAGAAAGTTTGTTTCTATTTTCTAATTAAACCTTGTTTCTTTTTATAATTTATAAAAAATTCAATACTTATTTCTTCAACAACAACAATTTAGAAATTATTAAAAAACAAATACTAGAAAATAAAAAACCACCACTTCAAATTTTACTTCAATATCATTCTAAAGATTTGTATTTAAATCTTTTTAATAAGAAACCCAATACTTTAATCACTTAGTATCTGAACTAATTAACCATGCTTTTAAGAACTACTATTATTTATGTAAACAATAAAATTTGTAGCTCCAAGTGGACCCTCCGTATCCTATCTGTTTAACAGCGGCCACACCTGTTATAACAAAAGTTCCATTAATAATTACTGCATGTTAAGAGCAGTTGTGTTGGCATTAGGAAAGTTTGCTTGTACATAGCATGACAGTCTATAATAGCATAATCTTATGTTGGGACTATTGTTTCTAACTTTCTATATTCCATTTAAATGTGGTCCTAAGGATATTTCTTAGCTGTTATAATTTATTATAGGTATGATGAACAGGAGAGTTGAAATTAGCAGACATTATTCATGGCATTCTTGTCACGTGGCAGAGGATTATTCTCTATGAAATTTTAATCTAAATTTGTGTCTTACTTTCCCTTCAAATTCTATGCATCATAAAATTAAAAAATACTAAAATTACCTGAAAAACAGTTACTTCCAAAATTTCTAAACGGCCTCTGCATGCAAAATGTAAGCAGTTTGTGCATGGGACCATGCTGTATCAGTTCTGATTATCAATAGATTCTTATAAAATATCTCTTAGCTGTAAAGTGGAGGCATAATCATGATTTCATTCAGGCCAACCCATATTGGCATATTAATGTGCATAGCAGGCAATTTGGTTGATTGGGGTGTCAGAGCCAGCCAAAGTGCTGAGCTGTCTGCATGGCTGGATTGGGCTCTCCAACAAGTCTTGGCATAGTCAGATGAACAGGACTTGGGGCAACAAAACTTAGTTGGGTACAATTTAAAATTCCAGAACCTTTGAAAGTAAGGTTTTGTATGAATACAATTCTTCTCTTGCCAATCATCAATTAAGGAAGGTTAGCTTGCTGTTGCAGAAGAGCATGTGGCAAAACCTGTTAATTGCTGTAAATCCCACAATATTAGGTAATTATGATAAAAGAAAGGAATTTAATGAAATGCCTTGGAAAGGAAGTAATTGATACTACAAAATTAACATATAATCTTTTATTATGTTACAGAATATTTTATGGAGTTCAGTTTCGAAATGAATCTTGAAAAGTTCAAAGAATATTTGTGCTGTCAAAATCAATTTTTTTTTTTTTCTTTTGACAGTTATTTTCATGATCTTAATTTTAAAGCATGGTTTTTGTTTTGTTTTGTTTTTTTTTTGCATGATTTTATATAATATGAAATAAGAGAGATTTATTATTGTATTCTCAAATCATTATATATCAAATTAGCACTTGTATCTAAAGGAGATTCAAGGATTATGTCGATAGAAAACTATATATATGTTAATATGTTAGAGAGTAGTCACATGCATCTAAAGTAGGTTCAAGGATTACGTTATAGAAAACTATATATATGTTAATATGTTGGAGAGTACATGTTTGTGCATGGATGGGTATGGATGCCATGTGCAACAAATTCTAATTGTATGTGGTTAGATTAAACAATTAATGATAAATACTAAATAATGTAATGAAATAAACTTAGACAAATTTAGATTTTCTTAAGTATTTATCTGATTTTATATGATAAGAGACCTGATATTTTGGAGGCTTTTACCATTAAATGACAGCTAAAACTTGTTTCCCAACTGCTCAACAGTGATTTGCAGGTGTGAGACTTATTTCAGGGTCAAATCTCACACTATATGTAGCCTATGGACTAATAAATAATACATATATTTAACCCAATAATCTCCACTCTATTAATATTTCTATATTATTATACGTCACCATACTATACTTTTGGAAACCCTAAAATGAAGGGCATTAAAATAGCTGAAGATTATCCATTGGAATGATTTTGAATACATGTACTGTAAGATTTAAAAAGTTTAAATATTAAAGATAGAAATACTCCTTTTTATGAAAGAAATGAATGTTCCTGTTGGGTTCACATCAAAGATATATTACCCATATATATTTAAAACCAATAGCAGCTTTTTGCAATGACTGAATTTTTCATCAATGCCATCAGGAAGTTTTCTTAATGTGCAACTTTATTGTAAGGTTTAATAAGTTCAAAACTCAAATATAAAAATACAAAGAAACAAAACCAATGTTACCCGTGGGTTCTCACTAAAGGTATTCTACCTGCATATAATTAAACCCTATAGCAACTGCAGCTTTTGGAATGACATTTTTTTTCATAAATGATAGTACGAGACTACTTAATGCCCTGACTAGAATGTGTTACTCCAAATGTCCTCTATGTTTAATAAGTTTAATCTTAATATGTAGGATAAGAGAGATTATTGTTGAATGTATGGAAAGTAGAATAAATAAATAGGCATTATAATCTTAAATAATTAAAACAGTCAATCTTATTTATGCAAATTTCATATTGAGTTTAATCTGAAGATGCATTCATTTTGGAATGTTTGTCAGTATAATAACTGCATTTTTTGGGTTATAAAAACAATGTAGGTATGTTGCATTAAAAACTGATGACGGGGTTGTGAATAACAGGTTAGATTTATAGAGTTTTGGGAATAAAAATGGATGGCTGAGATTAAATCTTGAATTATAGAGAGGTGATAGGCAAGAGAGAGTTGCACACTTTTTTAATTTGTAATTAAAATAATAATTATTTTCCAACTCAAATTGACTGAGGAGATAACAAAGTTGGTTGGTGAGTTAGTTGTCTGCACAAAGTAATTACTTAAATATACAAGGGAGTTAGGTAGAATTGACTATTTGCATAAAATAGTTAAGTGAGGGCATGAATGAATGAAGTGGATTGGATTGGTGAGTAGGATTAAGAGTAGGTATGTTTGAATTAGATAGATTGGATAGTTAATTAGGTGAAGTGAATTTTTATGACTTAATAATTAATTAAATGAATTATAAGTGTTATTAGGTGGAAATCAATGTTAATTGACTTATTAATGGATAATATGTGGACAAAATGGATAAATAATTAAATAAATAGATGGATTATTAAATAGATAAATAATTATTAAATTTAAAAATACTGATAGTTCAATTTAATTAAATAATTATGACTTATTTAACTAGATGATTAGGTGCTAGGGCTACTAAGTGATAAATTGGTAATGAGTGACAATGTGTACTAATGAACTGTGATGGCGAAGGTGACATTACTTTAGTGTCTACATTTTGTTCCTTTTTGAGATGATGTTTGAAGTAACATTGTTTAAAACAAAAGAAAAGTAATGATGAAGAAATAGATTAGAAGATATGAAGAAAGTAATGATATGCCCCAATCAGGTGGAATAAATAATAAAATTTTAGATGGTGAGATGATGTTCCCTTAAGAGATGAGTTATGGAAAAAATGAAAGTGAGCTCTCAAAAGAAGAACAATTAGATGAAAGTCATGGGAAAGATGAAAAATAATGGAAGAACATGAATGGATGGAGACAAGAAAAGTGAAAACAATGTGAATAGATGAAATGATGACAATATATGGAGAAATGTATTTAGAATGCTAGATTATGTTGGCACATGGAGAACGACCTTATTTTGATATAACAATGGATGTTATGCACTATGGTATAGAAGATCAAGATGACAATGTATCTAATGTGTGGAATAATGCTCAAGAAAACAACAAACAATAATATGCCTCAACACTCACAAAACATTTGACACACTTGGTGGGTACATGGTGAGATATCCATTAAACATAGAGAGGAGTTCCCATCACATTTCAAGGTGATTGATCTTGGTGGGTCATATGGGAGAGCAACCAACACACACAAAGAGGAGTTCCCATCACATTTCAAGGTGATTGACCTTGGTGAGTCCCATGAGAGAATAACCAACAAACATGACACATATAAATTGTGAAGATGAAATATAATTAGATTAATTATGCTAGGAATCAACTAAGAAACTAAGGAGAGCAACCAACACACACAAAGAGGAGTTCCCATCACATTTCAAGGTGATTGACCTTGGTGAGTCCCATGAGAGAATAACCAACAAACATGACACATATAAATTGTGAAGATGAAATATAATTAGATTAATTATGCTAGGAATCAACTAAGAAACTAAGCAATTAACCTAACTAGATCATATTCCAAATGAAATCCTTGCAAATGCTAACTAGGAATCCATTAAACATGAAATAACATTCAATTGATATAGAAAACCTAATTTAACACAAGAAAACCTCATCCCATTGGGGGATTAGTACTGAGTTGATGTGAAATGCTCAACCCTTTCCCAATTCCATTATTGAAGGAAAGCTTTGATGACCTCTAATGGTGAAATTGATGAAAATGGAAAAATGCTCTCAAAAGTGAATGTGAAATTGGCTATAGTATGATTACTCAAATGCTTTGTGGATCATATTCTCATAGAAATGCAGGCTATTTATAGGATTTTTGGATGAATTAATGGCTAAGATTGAATTAGCTAATCAAGGGATATAATTCAAAGATGAGAGATGACATGGATCAAGGATCAAATCCATGGATGAGATTGAATATTGACATGGATCAATGATTCTAATCAAGGGTTCAAATTGCTTGAGACAATTACAATCCCATGATTTTAGGGAGATGGAGAAGATATTTCCATTTGGAGGGAAATGTTTGAATTGAAATTGGAGGAATATTCCATGAGAATATTCTTTCAATGATTGGAGGAATTAGAAGGTATTAGTCAATTAAATAATTAAGAAATTATTTAATTGTGCAAGTGGAAAGAATTTATGATTTAATTAAAAAAGTGGAATTTATTACATTCAATTAAACAATTAAGCTTATTTAAACAAATGAGAAGAATCAGGAAATTTAATTAAACAACTTGCATTATTTAATCAAATAGGATGAAGATTCACATGAAAGAGATGAATTAATCAAACATTATTAATTACCTGATTAATAGAGGAAAATGATGAATATAATTAAAAAATTACCATTATTTAGTTAAATAGATGAGAAATGATCGAATCAGGGTAGAAATGGTGTTATTAAATCAAATCAAAGTGTGACATTGTTTAGGACAATTTTAAGTGTCTATTGAAATAATAGACCATGCCCCAACATATACAAATAAAAGCAGACCATGATATATAATGATTGTGGTGACTAGAAGTAGACATAGTATGGGTCAAAAAGTTTATCAAAAGATCAAACAAACAAATCAACAATCAAAGGTAAATCATAGTTCAAAGATAATTCAAAGATCAACAATAAATTAAAAATATCAAAAAGATAAATCAAATAATTAAGCAAGTAATTGTCAATTGTCATACATCAATAAATTGCCTTTTTCCAAGGTGCTCATAGGATAAATGGAAGATGATTATGCCTGATATGGTGAAGGATGCATCTTGGGAAGGTAAGCAATAGAAGTACTTGGAAGATTCACAAAGGTAAATGATGTGACAATTATATATTATTGAGGTTGATGTTGAGTTTTGGATTTGACATTAAAAGTGCAATGTTTCAAGTGTGTAGTTTATAGGTATTAAGCAAGTGTTGTGTGAGGATTTATTGATGGAAAAAGAGTAGTTGAATAATGTGATGGATATAAAATTTTAATAATGGGATGGGGGGACAAAAGTGTGTTCACATGAGATATTGGAAAAATAAATGAAACTCATTTATTATTGAAGGAATCAAAATCCTCAAGTGAGCTAAATGACATGCCACAAGATATATTCCAAAGTAGAAGGTAACCACCTACTATAAAACAAGATATATATAATTTTATAGATGGAGGGGACTACAATTATAATAATTAGTAAACAAGGGGAGGAAGGAAACTTATGGATATGTGATAGATGATGACTTGGAAGGTTACAAAGTTGGGTTTTTTTACACATGGTGCCCACGAGAAGGTTTTCACTAGGGTACTTGTCCAAGGCTCTACCAAAAGCTTTTTTTTATCAGAGGATCATTTTTATTTTCACTAATTTTATTTTTGTTGTTATATTTTTTACATTGTTTTATTTTGTTTATTGGGATATTCCTCAGATTACACATGAAAACACTTAAGGTGTAGGATGTTGACATGCTCATCAAGTGAGTTACCATCGTTTATGTTAATGGGTGTCTAATTGATATTCTCCTAAATCGTACTTAGAGATGTAGACATATGGGCCTAACCAATAAGGCTAAAATTTACCCTTCTTATTTCTATTCTATAGATTTTTATGATTTTCGTTAAACACAATATTAGTAATCTCAAAATCATGGGCTCTAATTTTCCTTATTGTAGCTATGATGGAGATGATTTTGGTATGAATACATATACTTAAAGGCATTAAGGAACCTTCATCAAGAAATTCTAGTTCATGTAGATGTGCAATATGATACTCCTAATCATCAATGAAGATTGCATAAGGAAACATGTAATAATAGAGTTTTAATCTCAATATGTAAGATGGATTCAAATCCAAGGTAAAGTGAATAGTGAGTTACATCACTTGGTGTGTGGATTCTAGTGCAATAGGTCCAAATGGTGGGATTAAGCTATAAGTTCCAATCATGGGCAACATCATTAACTATATTTTTGAGGTTTTTAAAGAGGGTTTTATTAGATGTATCTATTTGGTCATTATCTTGTGGGTAATATGGGGTGAACTAGTGGTGTTGGATGTAAAAGAACTCACAAAGAGTGTAGAATTCATTATTCTTAAATGATATGCCATTATCAGTGACAATGACACAAGGGATGCCATAGTGATAGATGATATAGTGGAAGATAAAATTTGAGATTTATTGGCTAGTAGTGTATATAAGAGGAATAATTTTAATCCATTTGGTAAAGCAAGTTGACTAAAAATGCTTATAATCATTTTATCATTGGAGGAAGATGGGTTAATATTACCAACAAGATTGAGACCATAATATGAAAAGGGCCAAGGAATAGTGATGGGCTCCAATTCCTATGATGGTGCATAAATTAGATCTCCACGTTGTTGGTAAAATAAACATTTCTTTTCATAATAAGAGGCATCTTGTTCCACAATGGGCCAATTTAGAAGCGTGTTCTCAAGAGCTTCCAAGCTTGGACTATATTTCTAGTGTTTGCACCACAAATACCATATTAGAGTAAAAAGAAATTTCCTAATTAATTATTTAATTTATTAGATCCCTTTTCACACTAGTATACTTAAGATTACTTAGGCCATGTGTTTTTTCTACCTCAAGTCATAGGATGAGGACACATGCCAAATTATATAATTTTATTCTCACCTAGGGATCTAGGATTTATTTTTCCTTTTTCCTTTTATAAGGATTCACTATTTTATAATTATATAATGCAAAATCATTATGATTATGTTTTTTGGATCTATAGTCTTTTTGGCCTCCATAATAATGCTTATTACTTTTCCTCTCTTTTTGTGATAGATGTTTGATTGTAGGTGATCTTAGGAAGTTGTAAGGTTGAGGAATCAACTCCAACATGGCATTAGAGCTCTAGATGCATGATTATCTATCTTTTTTTCAGATATTTTACCCTGAAAAAATTGTTCATTCTAGAGAATAATGAACCTCATCGTTGTGTTCAAAACATCCAAAAACCCTAAGATTTGTTCAAATGTCAAAATCTGAGTAGAGAGAAATTTATGTATTTTTTGGGGGTTGCATAGATATTTAGGTCAAAAATCTATATAGTCATAAAGATCCATATCCAGTTACAACATTGTACTGCATCACTTGTCATTATTTTTGACATAACTATACATTTTTTGGCATTCTATGCATTTTTTGTCATGATCTGATATTCTTTGGTATTCTTTTTATAAATCTGGCTTTTTTTTGCTTTTAGCAACTATATAGAAAATCAGCATGTTTTTTTTTATTGGAAAGAAAATCAACATGTTGGCATAACCTTAGTGGTGACCACTACTTTTTGGCACAATGACTTTTTTTTAATGGTAATGTTTTTTTACTAGCGGAAAGATCAATTTTCTTTATTACTGGTTGGTTTATTACTATTGGCATTAGGGTTTAAAACCTTGATCCCATAAGTGACAAGGGGAGCTTAAATTTCTAGTACCTATACTTTTTCAAACCTACCATCACTGAATTCCTAGAAATGCCATTGCTCTCTACCACTATTGTCAATGTTGCAATTCGGTGGCCACCATAGCTTCATTTGTCTAACACCCACCCTAGTGCCACTTGATCATAGCTCATTCTCTACTAGGTTAAAACCCAATCACTACTTGGTTGCTACCTTTATGAGAAACACTACTAAGTCACCTCTAGTTCACCACTACTTAGTCATCTAGCCTTTCTTTTGAGGCCTTTTTGATATGTTTTTGTAAATCGACTATATCTTGGGCATACTGAGTCAATTTTAAAAAATAAGATATCATTGGAAAGTTGGTTCTGAGAAATTTCTAGTTGTGGTAACATTTTTTCTAGATTTTATTGCTGATGAATTTTATCACCTATTGAAGTTAGATCTAGTTATTTGCATTTCCAAGCCCATAAATTTTGGCTTAGATCTCCTTTTTTTCTAATTCTCATAGCTCTAGAAAGTTATTTTGGCCTTCTACATAGATTTAAGACTATATTTTCTATTTTTTTACGAAGTACATGTAAGGATCAAAATTGAAGTGTATTTTTCAATTTCTTATTTTTTTTAGTCATCAAATTTGTAGATTTTGGTTTTTCTTATTGTGGGGGGTAAATTTTTATCCCATTGTACTTTTAAACATAAAAAAATTAAAAATCACTATATAGACACTTTGGTAAACTCAAAACCAAACATACACATGGAAAAACCTCTTCTATCAAACACCTTACATTGCACAATTATCACACCTAAAAACTATAGATGAACAAATTATTGGTCTACCTTGGATGATATAAAACCTAATTTTACTTTGGAATATCAAATATTTTCCTAGATAAACAAGATGTATGAAGCTATGGGTCTTATTGCACTCTATGTCTCAGATAGCTTGTTGTTTCACATAGAGTCTTGTAGGACTCCTAAGTAGTTATGAGAAAAGTGTAAGGATTTTCTTTGTATAGTCAATGCATTTTTGGAATTATAGATTGAGGAAAAGTTGACTACATTGGCATCTCATTCCTTTCCCTCCATTGATGAATTTTTTGGTAAAGTTTATGTCATTGAGATCACTTTTATAGGGTTGTGGGAAGGACAAGTATTACAAGTCATGCATTTTTTGATCATTTATAAGTGTTTTGGACCCTTTCAAGTGTTATCTTATACCTTCTATTACACTATGGATACATTGGGAGACACCATGACATTTCCTTCATTTGAGGTCTTTTGTGATCACTTGACATGATAAAAGGCTATGTTGACATAATTGGAGGCAGTTTCTAGTTCCAAGACTTATGCATTGGTTTCCTATTCACCCAAGGGGAAAGGTAAGAAGACATAGAAGCCAAATATATAATCCTCTTTAGACACTGAAAGCTTCTCCAAGCCTAAGAAAAAGTCAAATAAAATTTTTAATCTACACCTAAAATGATAAATATTCTAAGCTTGGTGAGTCTTCCTCTAAGGCAGAGAAGAAATCAAGAAACCCTTGTATTTTTTATGTGGAGGAAGGACATTTAGTTATTAGATGTTATAAGAGATTAGAGCCATTAGAGGAGGCCATGTAGCAACACATAATTTTACCATCTAAGTCTACTTCCACTAGCACAGTAAAGGGTCATGCATTTTAGCACAAGCTTCATATTCAACACACAATTAGATTACTGGCTCAAGAGTCTCAAATCATATGACTCATTCATTTTAACAAATTGAGTATCTTTTATATAATAGTACTTCTCAAATTATAATGGGTAACTCTTCAAAATTTTCAATTTTGGGTTCAAGGACTATTCAAATGATTGATGGTCACATTGATGATGTTCTCCTTATTCTTGATATTTTTGCTAATATACTCTCTATATACTAGACTTGTCACATTCAAGCATCTTAGGAAATTGAGTTTTGATCCAATGATGTTGTCATTTATGATCTCCATCATCTAGACATAGTTATTTCTTTAGAGAGATCTGATCGTGAGTCTAGATTGTATAACTTCCATGATTTTGAGTCATCTAGTGGTTCATCACACTACCCATGCAAATTCCTTGAATAAAATTTTGCATGAATGTTTGGTCATGTCAACTACATGTATCTATAGTAGGTGAGTTAATAGGAGAGGGTACTTGGTCTTTCTAAGGTTTCATGCACAAAGGGTGTTTGATGAAGATAAATTCTTGGGAAACAACATTAGAAGCCCTTTCCCAAGGGAAAGGTCCACCATACTTCTACCTTATTGGAGTTAGTACATAGTGACCTTATATATTTTCCCACTCCTTCATTTTTAGAAGCTAAGTACGTTCTCACATTTATTTATGATTTCTCTCGTCAAACATGGGTGTACTTTCTCAAGTACACAAGAATGATGTCTTCACCACTTTCTAGACAATCAAGGTGTTTGTGGAGAAGCAATCAAGTTCTTCTATTTTGTATCCTGACATAGATGATGGGTGAAATATGTGAACTATGAATTTCAAGATTATTGCATTGAGCATGGTATATATCATTAGTTTATGAATCCTTATACTCCTTAGAAAAATGGTGTTGTTGAATGCAAGAACAAATCACTTAGGGAGATGGCCAATTGTATGCTTTAGCCTTATTTTAAAAGTTCCTAAATTTAATGGCTTAATTGCTAATGCTGAAGTGGTTAGTATTGGAGAGAATCATGGTGTCACTTATCAAGAAACCCCATAAGTTTTTTCCAAAGTTATTTAATGAGGCATGAAATTTTAAACTCCCTTACATGTTCTTTAGGTTTTAGACTTTGATAATGCTTGCAAATGGATAAATCAATTTATTATTATAGGTTATTATGTAGGAATCTAAATCATGTGTACAAAAACACACAAAAGAGTTCCAGGCGTATACTACTTGGGTCTATTGTTGTGAATAAATGTCTTGTACCTAGTCAATTCACTCACTAGGTAATTAGGGGACATATTCACATGTTAAGTTTAATATACTTAGGCTCTAAGATTCCTTCTAGAAGGATGAGTTGTCTATCCTAGATCTTATCTTATCCTAGGTTGTTATGACTTAGTTGTCTCATGTGATAGGATTAAGACGTTTGTCATGATCTTGTCTAATCCCATCTCTCTCCTTGCCTATATAAGCAAGGCATCATATGTGCATTGTCATATTCATTTTTGACATTCTTGCATCCTTAATCATAGCATGATATTTCTATCATATATCTCTTGTGGAAGTTATTTTGTCTTGCAGGTGATCCTGTGGTGTTGGGGAGTTCACCATAAACTCCTACAGGGTCCTTCATGGGGTTAAAATGGATATAGTCCATAATTTAACAAAGGTTTTTTCTCTCTTGATTTGCAAAAGCTAACTACATAGATGTTATCCTTGGACATGGCTTGTGCTATGTCTCTAACATTGCATTAATTTTCTCCTCTTGGATTAGGGACTTTGTTGTGTCTGATCATGATGCCCTTAAGGTACAAGTGTGGTTGGAATTTCCTAGCTTGCCTTTGCCTCATCACCCACTTGTATGAGGAGTGTTTTTTAGACGTGGTTGCAGTTTGAAGTCTAAGATATAAAGCCCCAAGAAAATGAATACGACATTCTCATTAGTTGGGAGCTTATTAATGATGGAAAAAATTGTTTGATACAAGATGAGGTAATCTGGGTGGTTGAGCCCCTCCTTTGAGTGGCTTTGGTCACTTAATTTTTTCATCATTAACTTTATGATTATGTGATCTTGTAGACAAATGATTTCTTTTTTAAAATCATATTTTATTAGCAATTATTTTCTTTTCAAGATTACATGATTCTTAATTTCTTAAATTATATTTAATCTATATAACTATAAAACCTAACTCCTTTCTATCCATAGTTTTTAAAGATATCTATTTTCTTTTCAAATTATATATATAAATCTATTTAAGAAGAGTTTACAGGTTCCTGGAATGGTGAAAGGATATTACATAAGGGCTTAACTACCAAACAAAATGTACCATAAGATGCATCTTACAAGCTTTTGCAATGGCGGGAGGAGATTACAGAAGAAAGTTGCTACGTACCAATCAAACAAAATATACTATAAGATGCATGCAACATGCATGTTGGACGTATCCTCTACCAACTATACGACATGTTGCATGGGAGCGCAGTACCACTGCACAGGCCTTCACATGTTTTAATAGTTCACAGGTGCCTCCATTTTTTTTTGTGATAGACGCTTGAACCTTACTGACTTTGCAGACGGGCTTGAATGTGCAAACATTCAAAGGTAAAATGGGCTTATCCTCTGACTAGTGAGTAAAAATTCTTCTCCTCTTGCATTTGTCCACCATTGTTGAGACCAAAATGGGTTTGCCAAAAATTCAATGTTTAAACCTTTGGCTTCCCTTTTGTCATTGTCTAGCTGGTTTCTTTATCAATAGTTTCAATTTTTATTTTCCAATGACCTATCTCTGCCATTGTTTTGCTGGTTTATCTACCAGTGGCTTTATTATTTGCTTTTGAAGTCAACATATTTTTCCATCGTTTTGTTGGGTTTTTATTAATGGGTTTAAAATAAAAATAATTTAAATTTTATTTTGAAAAAGAGGTCAATTAGATTGGAAATTATATTGTGTCTAAAATATGATGGTGTGTAAGTGAAAGAAGTCTATAGGAGAAATGTGCACATTTTACTCTTTGACTATGTTGTTTCACGTTTATTTTGATCTTCTTGTAACACATTGTCCTTATGTTAGTTTGTTCTGCTATGTTCAATCTATTATTTCAATATAAGACAAGACATTTTCCTTTTTGTAAACACATTGTCCTTATGTTTAGTTTGTCTTATTATATTCAATCTATGCAAGACTTTGTTGTTTTAGGCTTATTTTGATCTTTTAAACATATTGTCCTTATGTTTAGTTTGTCCTATTATGTTCAATCTATTATTACGCTCAATCCATGTAGGACTTTTTCATTTTGGATAGATTGCAAGTGTAATTTCATTCCTAGAATTGGGTTGCACTCATGACTTAGTCTTCCCAATCTAAACTTAGTCTCCCACTTTTCTAGACCCTTCCAAAGAATATGCCATTTATTTTGTTGAATTGTGTGTCAAATCACAATTGAACTCCAAGGATCTTATATTTAAAGACAAGCTCTAGATCATTAGATCATAAAATTAAATAATTAGATCATTAGATTTCATTTGCATTATGTATCATATAGAGACTAAGAATTTATAATATAGTAATTGTATAAGCATATTATTCATAATTGATTCATCATCTAGGAATCTTATATTTCTACTTAGCATGTTTTCAATCTTGTCCATCAACTATGAGGATTGAATAATTACCAAGGAAGTCTCACACTTTCATTGGGTGACACTTTTTTTTTGAAAATGCATTTTTTTTCGTGTACTTCATTATGGTGCTACCAGTTTCCTCATTTTCTATCAAAGAATTGTATTTTCAGCATATAATCTTTTAGACATTATGGGCTTCAATTGTATGCATTTTTCATTATGTAAACGCACTGAAATAAAGTGCCTCAACATTCTGGTGTATGTATTATTGGGATCTTGCACATCACTTTGTGTCTTATTGTACTCACACTATGATATAAAGTGCGGGATTTGATGTTTTGTCTTTGTTTACCATCGTACCTTCATCAAGTGAGTTCCCCTTCCATGATAGTAGCCTCATGAGTGTGTGCTTTTTGTTTGCACACCCTTTATATTTGTTGGTACTTTCATGTTTGCATGTTTAGATGTTCATAATTCTTCTTCATGCACTTCTTTTTGTCATTCAATTTCAGTGTACCTGTCATGCCTCTCCCTTATTAACATTATGGGGGGTTTCTACTATTGGTGCTAATGCTTCCTTGGGTTCATGTTGGAGTGAGATATGTATACAATATTTGTTCCTATGTACTTTCAAATGTAGCGACTGTATTTTAGTGAGATGGAGCACTTACCATATTGACACTCTTGCATTCCTATTTTTGGAGGTGACCTTCAATTTTCACTTGATTATTTCTGTAGACTATTGGTACTATGCCATTTGTATCTTCGATTTCTAGATGTTTTCCTTTGTTTTCCATGTGATTCAAGTAGTGTCATTGGGGGAACTCTTGCAGATTCTTATCTTCTTGATCCTGATCATCATTTGTTTTAGTAGAGGTTTTTCTTTTCAACACTATAGCAGTCATTCTTCGATAGTGCTTTCAACTTCTTCATGCTTCAGTGGTGTTCTTTATGTTCATCATTTTTTCTATCTTTTGAGACATTTCTTTGTTAGAGGATTCTTCATCCTTCACTCTTATTTTGAGGCTTCTTCAGTCCTTCATCTTGTATTTCTCTCTTTTGGAGAGGAGTTTTCTCCCACTGGGTTTTTCTCCTTTTCTCTAGTTTTGAGAGATCCTTTGTTTGTACATGGGTACCTTATTTGGCCTTGTTTTTCGAGACCCATCATGCATTCATCTTTAGAGGTTTGAGCTACTTCATAAGTTTCACTTAAGGGGGGCTGTTAAAGTAAAAGGTATTTCCTAATTAATTATTTATTTAATTATTAGGTTCCTTTTCCTCTAATTACATAAGCTTACTCCGGTCATGTTTTCTCTATGTCTCATATCACATGATGAGTAGACATGTCATGATCTTGTTTTATTCTCACCTAGGCATTATAGGTTAATTATCCTTTTATAAGGATTCTCTATTGGATAATCATTAGAAGATGCACATTAATATGATTCATGCTTTTTTGGATCAAGAGCTCTTGGCCTCCATAGCTTTGTTACTCTCTCTTTCTCTGATAGGTGTTTGATTGTAGGTAATCCTTGGGAGTTGTGGAGTTTATTTTTCCCAACATCAACACTTACCATTTACATTTATACAAGTCTAAATTATTAATTTAACTTTGATTGTTATTTACATACAACAATAAATTATACTCTAAATTAGTGTAGAGTGTATTTATTCTTCTATAATTTGGCTAACCCTAAATTTTTGATCCCATATATTAATTTTTCTAAGGATTAGGCTTTTTTCTATTTTCTAATTCTTAATTTGATTTTTGGTTCTTCTCATATTTATTTTTAGATCTATTTTTTTTACATTTAATTGCTAAATTTTAGTTATGAATTAATGTCGACCCTAATTCTTGTCCTATATATCAACTTTTGTATCATATATCTCTATATCTTTTGATAAATTTTTACATTCAATTTCTTGTTACTTAAGGATATCAAATCCTTTTACCAAAAGGATGGTGATCCATATTCTATTAAGGCACTAATTCAATATATCTCTAACTTCTCATTTGATAGATCTTGTTAATAATTTTCCTTCTATCTTAGAGGATTTCACTTCATTTTTTCACAAGATACATGAAGATTATGTTTATTCCATGACACATGATAGTGGATTATCCCTAAACTCTTAATATATCTAGGGATCATGATTTATATGATGATTTTGTTACACCTAAGGATGATTCAATTGTTAGAAATTGTGCCTCAACTTTGTATATTAATCTTTAAATACAAAATTTTTCCTCTAGATATTATTTTTGGTCTACAAAATGCTAAAATAGGTTTTCTCTCACTAAAGTAGGTTATTGTGATGTGGATCTCTCTAAGATGTTTAATTTCTAAATAATAACTCAATTAGGTTCTTGGATTAAAGGTTATGGTCTCTAGAAGTTAGGCCTCTCACTTTAGGAGTGTAAGAGCATTTATGATTCCTAAGAGAGTTGTAAGAGGAAATTACACATGTTTAACAAGAAGATTCACTAACCTATGAAATATACCCAATTTGGGAGGATTATTATGACATGTTACTATAGATTCTTATAGGAATTCTAATGGGATTTGGGTGTCAGAATTTTTCTAGGGGATTTAAATATCACTTTTGAGTGGTATCAACTCATGCTTTCATAGTTCCTCTATAGTTATTTTATGTATTAGTTTATGTTGTTATTGGGTGCTTGTATGAGTTTGCATAGTGTATTTTATAAGTATTGCTACAAAACAGGTATTGTTCTAGATTTGAATGTTGCTTTCATCTCTTATGAAGGATCCTTTCCTAGGTTGTATTGTAATCGATATTGTTTTTGGTTTAAACATTGGTTTAGAGTTTGGAATCTAGATTTTTCTTGAAATGGATTTCCTAAGATACATCATATATTTGTGGCGAATGATTTTATTGTGTTATTTTTATTCATTTCTCATATAAAATTACTCTTTGGAAACATTTATATAGCTTATCTTCCTTTCATTTAGTATCACAACTTGATAAATTTGTCCTAATTGGTAAGAACATTTTTTTGGTACTAATTTTGGTTTGAGTGGGAGCATGCAAGAGAAGATCTTTGTTCTTGGGAAGATGGGAAATGATGGAAAAATTTAGTGGCACTAAATTTGATTTTTGGAAGCTTAATATAGATGATTTATTCATATATTGAGATTTACAAGTTTTAGTATTTGGATCCAAACCAATTTTAATGTCAAAAAATTATTTGGTTGTGTTAGATATAAAGGTTTAGACACTTAAAATTGTCTCGAGCTTGCAATAACATTTTCTAACTAATTTCTCATCTAATTCTTCGTCTAACCCTCATTCTTTGTCTAATCATAATTCTTCTTATAACCCTAGTTCTTTGTCTACCCATAATTCTTCATCTAACCCTAATCTAATTTTACTCCTTTTTCACACACACACAATTAAATAATTTTTATTATTTAATTATACTAATGTCTTCCATTTCATTAATCTATCTAATTAAATAATTATTTCTTAATTATTTAATTATTAACGTTGCCTTTGATTAAATAAATAATTTTAATATCACTAATTTAATGATTAATTAAATTATTTAAATTTAATTAATTATCCATGGTTTTGAAAATAAATGATTTTTCATTTATTTTTAAACTTCAAGAAATGAACTCTTACATTTCTCCATGATTTTGAAAAAATAAACTCTTACACATCTCCACTAATTTTAAAATTCAAACTCTTCCAAATGGCCATGATTTTTGAAATTTAAACTCTTCCAAATTATCACTAATTTGGCTGATTTTCTTCCACCCACTAATTTTTCTTCCATCCCACTAATTTCTCCAATCACGTGCCACTAATTTTGAATTTGAAAATGAGCAATTTTCCTATGGATTTTGTCTTATGCGATCTTGATTGTTCATTTTTCTTTTGATCTCGTCCATCCATTTTGCCACCTTCTCGTCTATAAATTTAACCCTTCATCTCTTCATTTCTCTAACCACCATCTTCAAACTTTTGTTATTACTATCATTTTGAGCCAATCTATTTGTGCACTCTAAAAAGTGAGAGAAACATATCACAAATCTTCAAAAGTGAAGGAGAGAAGAGCAATGAAGACCAACCAATGAAGGTATACTTTGCTTTGTTTGTTTGTATTCAATTTCCTCTATGTTGATTTGTGCTTCATTGTTTTGGATTTGATTTTATAAGCTCACTCCTAATAGTTTGGTGGTTGTTTTCCAAGATTTAATCTTCACAAATCAAGTTTTCAGATCCATACAATTGGTGAACCCGACATGAAGAACATTTGCTTTTTGGCTAATCTTCTTGTGTGTAAATTTTTATTATTTTGTAACTTGCAAGTTGTGGATAATTTAAGAAACCTTGGAAATTACACTTCTAGGAGCCTTTTAAGGAGAAACAAACATAACCATTGTGTCCACAAGGGCCAAGCCATAATTTTTCATATATTATACCCCATATTTTGATGAGAAAATGCATTCTAAATGTTTAAAAATGTGATTTTTGGTTGTTCAAGAATTTTGTGGCACTTTTGTAGAGATAGAGTGGCACCTTTGTTAGCATAGTGGAACTTTTGTTTTCATAGTGGTACCTTTGTCTACATAGTAGCACCTTTTTTTGTAGAATGGTGCCTTTGTTTGCAGAAAGGTAAAAAAAATTGATGTTTGTTATTTTCTTTCTATTTTTGGTTTGGTAGTTATCTATTTTTGGGATTTTTTTGTTACTAATCTCTATTTTTAGCTATGTGGAAAACACTAGGAAGAGATATTTATTTTTGAAACTACTAATTATGCTTTTTTAGCTTGTTTATCAAGAGTTTTGGTTTTCAAACTACTAACATAGTTGGTGGAGGACAATGTCAAAGCTCTCTTTCAAACTACTAACTAATTTGTTGTAGGTTTGATTGTCAAATACTTCATCTTGAAATGTTGTCTTATTTTTTAGATTAGATAAAATTTAGATTAGTTGGGTTAAAAATATTTTTTTGTTTCGTGTTTGGTGTTCTTGCATGTTGTGTGTCAGCCCGAGATAGTGTGTACGTATCCTCTCCCCTTGTGCACTTGTGCGATCTTGGGTGATGAGAAATACACATTAGTCTCCTTTTCTATTTTTAATAGGAGGCCTTTCTCAGGATTTGATCACCCCAAGGTTCGACCTCAAGCATGTTTCCCGACAAGCTATATCAAAGGGGGGAATAACAAAAATTATACCCCAAGGAGTGGCCAATATAGTTCAAAGCTAAGCTGTGAGACCCTCAGTCCACCGAGACTTGCTAGTGATGAGAGTGGGAGTGGGCCTCCTAATTCTTAGGCTATTATAGATGAGCTCTCTATTCATGATAGTCCCCCAATAAACACCTCTTATTTTTAGAAGGCTAGGAGCCTTTCGATTATTGCTTGGTATATTGCAGGGTACAATATCATGCCTAAAGATACTCACCATTGACTGAGCCCTTGAGTGGAGATAGAAATATTTGAATTGACATTCTTAGCCTCTCGAGGAGAAAGGAAAGGTGAGCTTGTTGCCATATTGGGCCTGTGCCACTGGACCTCTAATTATCCACTCTTTAAAGAGAGGTGTTTCACATCAATCTTGGGGTATATGTGTGGGCTATACTAAGTATACAAACCTTTTTAAATAACTATGTTGTGCTTGTCTTAAGAGTTTCTTTATTTGTGATATACCAATAAAGAAATTATGCCTTTGGGCCTTAAGCCATACCCTTTTCAATCTATATTCAACAACCACTTTGTCTTCCAAGTGTTTTCTAATTGTATGCTATCTTAAAATTAAAAAAATCCCTCACAAATAACACCTTTAAACACTCTATTCTTAAGGATAAAACCATAGTCTACATTGAAACAAATTAGGTCCTATCCTTCAAATCTAGTTTTGAACTTAAGTGACTTGAGACATACCAAATTTTCTTAATTTAGCTTTCATTATGGGCATCTTTGCATCTCGAATATTAATTGCATCCTTAGTTTAAATTTTTATTTCCTTCCTTGGGTTAAACCTTTGGTTGATTCCTCTTCCTTTGGTTAACCCTTGTTTATCTTTTGCACCCCTAGGTTAGATTCTGGTCTCCCTCCTTGGGTCAAATCCTTGGTTGGTTTATCATTATTTGGTTAACTCTTGGTTGTCTTTGCATCCTTAGGTTAGTATTTCATTTCCCTAGGTTAATACTTTATTAATTTTATCATCCCTTAGGTTTATCTTTGGTTTATTTTTCATCCTTGGGTTGACCTTAGGTTAGTTTACATTCCTTACGTTAAATTTTTGTTGTCTTACATCCTTCAGTTAAACTTGAGTTAGGTATTTCATCCTTAGGTTAATCTTTGGGTGATCTTGTCTCCTTAGGTTAATATTTGGTTATATTTGCATCCATAGGTTAGAATTTTTTCAAGTCTTTGCATTAATAGGTTAATCTTGGGTTATCTTTATATCCATAGGTTAAGTCCTTTCATCCATAGGCTGAGCCTTGGGCTAGTCTTTCATCCATAAGTCAAACCTCCATTCAATGATTCACCCAACCACTCATAAATCCTACACTAATCCAACTATCATAGCTAGAACCTAGTTGCCTCTTTGTGGAATCTTGAATCTCATTTAACTCTCATTCTCTTGTCTATAGTTTTCCTAAACTCACAAGTCTAGTTTGGGTGTCACTAGTCTCTCATCTTCATCTTTTGAGATTCTATGCTTCTCTTGAGAATACTTATGTCTATTACCATTCATATCCATTCATCATTCATTCACTATTGATTTTTCCCTCACTAGATTGTGATTCAACCTTAGTTACCCTTTGGGGTTGCTTTGATCTCTTATCTTTTTGTCTTTTCGCCAATAGCTGGCTTTAAATATCGCAAGTCTAGTTTAAGGTCAACCCTCATCTATTGTATTTCTCACTTCCATCTTTTAGAGATCTAGATATCCTCTTTTGGTTACTTTGGTTAACCATTATCTTTCAATGTCAAAGTCTAAACCCATAATCACCATCACTTATCCTCACTATCATCAACCATCCTTAACCCATAACCACATATTGTCCATCACTTGTTATTTGCATAATAATTTAAAATAAAAAATCTAAAAATATTACCATCCCTTGCATAATCATATCATTTCAAAAACTTTTAAAATCCAAAAAAATCATAAAACTTTCAAAATCGAAAAAAAAACATAAAACTTTCAATATCTCAAAAAAAATCATAAAAATTTCAAAATCCAAAAAAAATCATAAAGCTTTCAAAATCCAAAAAAATCATAAAACTTTCAAAATACAAAAAAAATCATAAAACCCCGATGGAGGACCGCAGGAATCAAAATCCTTCTTCTCCTGCTAATGGTTATTTTTCAAAATTTTATGGCCGTTCTGTGCAGCCCTTGGGTTTTCATGGTGCATTTTGTGGTCAAAGGAGTGCTCTTCCTTTCTCTAATGGTAAAGATTCCGATAGATCAGCTTGTGGTTTCTAGGAAAAACCATTTCTTCAGTGAAAAAGAGATTTCTTGGCCAAATAAGGGTTTACAGCCTATTTCTGGTTCTCCTTGGGGATCTAATAGTGCTCAACAGTCTTGATTTCAGATGGCTTCCTCTTTTCAACCTCATTGCTTCGGGAAATCACTTATTTGGGATATCCAACCTACATTTGATATGCGTGAGTCAGTTTCAGAATCAAGCTGCCATGCTTCTTCTCACACTAAGAGTTGGTATGAGGAAGTTTTTGGTTGCCGCATCCTGGCTTCTTTCCCCAATAGCATTCCTATCACTTCTGGAGCTTCCTTCAATCCAAATTCCTCTTTTTCGTGTCCTGCCACTTTTCCAAACAACATTCCCGTCTCTTGCCCTAAATCTCCTGTTTCTAAGTGATCTCTTTTGACCTTTCCAAATAATTTTTTTGTCAATAAGAGGGTTCCTTTTGATCCGAAGGTTGATGGTGATGATGAGATTGTGCATAATGGGCATAATAATCTTAAGTTTTGTTCTCTGAGGGAGGTCAATGCTTCAGAACATAATGGCAAGGTTTGGGCCCATAAACTGCTGAAGAAATAGAGTAGAGGTTCACTGGATCAAGTTAATGTCACTATTATGGATGCAATGTTGCAGCCATAGATCAAGGATCTCAAGGAGGTGGCTCTCATTTGTAAGTTTTGGAAGTTTTCTCCTGATCTAGTTTTTTTACAACATTGGATTTTTCAAACTTGGGAGGGATCTATTCAAGTTTTCTTTTAGATAAAGGGGAAGGGTTTTTTGTGGTGTTGTTCTCTGAAAAAGACCCTAGGAATGTTGTTTATAGGAAAAAGTCTTGGATTTGTGAGGGACATGACCTTTTTTCTACCCTATGGACTCCAAATTTTTGTCCTTGTCAGTCTATGGTCAAATTCATTCCATTTTGGGTTCAACTACAAGGGTTACCATTGGAGTACATAGAGACCCCAATTATTGAAACTCTTGGCAATTAGTTAGGCATTTTTTATGCACCAAGATTTGCATTTATTTTCTAATCCTTCATTTCCAGTTAGGTTATGTCTTCTTGTTGATGTTACAAAAAATCTTCCATTAGTTATCAACATCAAATCAATTCATGGCTTGTGGAAGTAGAAGTTGGTTTTTGAGGATCCCCATCACATTTGTTGTCATTGCTATTTTTCTGTTCATTTTACAAGAAAGTGTGTGATGGATTCGGTATTGAACAAGGAATTGGCAGGGGACTCCTCTAAAGTTATATGTTATTCTCTTAATGATAGATCTATTTTTTCTCTTTCAAATCCTGGTAAAGAATGTGAGAGAAATCTTGATTTAACTTTTTTAATCAAAGTTTTTTATATTTGTTATAAGTGGAATCAAAATTTTATTGATCTAAGCATTCAACTTAAGGATAAAGGTCCTTCTTGCAATGTGTTGCTCCAGTGGGGGTTTTCAAAAATTACTGCTTTGGAATCATTTGGGGGTCCTCTTAGTAGATCTTCATCATTAGGGGTAGAAAAGGTTGTGCATAACTGTCATTTAGATGAAGTAGTATGTGCTCAAGATACCTCTTCTTTCCTTTTGGACAACAACTTCAGTTTTCCAACTCTTGTCAGTTCAAACAATTCTGGGAATGTTAGTAGGTTTTCTCATTCACCTATTAAACCTATTTTGGTTTCATTTGTACCTGGCTAGGAGAACCTCTTGATGTCTCCAATTAATATTTTTCTCCATTCTCTCAATCTTTTGGTCCTTGAATGTAAGATTGTTAGTCTCCAACAAATGAATCAATGTGCTTCAATGTTAACACTGGGATTGGTAAATCAATGTGATGATTTGCTAAAGGTATTTAATACCCAAGTTGAGGTGGGAAGTTGCAATTTGCAATCTCATCAAGGTTCTGAAAGCTTCATTTTTCATCCACCTAATCTTCCTTCTGATGTGGATCTTGAGGAATTGGTTGATGAGGCTTTATTTTTTGTAGGTGATCAGATGATTTATGATATTACTTTCGAGGTGTTTGGGGAAGGGGATTTATCATATGGTTTAGGTTCTTTACCAATCTCTTAGTCCCCATTCTCCTATTCCAACTAAAAAATATCCTACCAAGAGGGGATGAAAATCTTTAGCTACCAAGCTACAAGAGGAAATTGTAATAGGTATTCAGTTGAAATTAGCTTTCAAATTAAGTGGATGTGAGAAAAAAAAGGCCAAGAGGGAATGTTTCTCTCCTAAGATGCAATGAGGATAATATCTTGGAATTTCAGAGGCATAAATTCCTTTGACAAAAGGTACCAAGTCAAGCATCAATTAGATGCTTGTGAGGCAAATGTAGTTGTACTTCAAGAAACTAAAACCTTAGACGAGACTTTTGAGTCTATTAGTAAGAAGTGGAACAAATGGAAGTATTTTCATTCACCATCACATGGAGCTTCAGGTGGATTGATTACTCTCTGGAATGCTAAATCAGTTAGCATTAGCAATGTTTCTTGCGAACATAACTGGCAGTTAATGCAGATTAAGCACTTTGATTTGTCATTCTGGTTGTATAATGTTTATGGTCCAAATAGTACTGCTAGCAATAAATCGTTGTGGGAGATTTTAAAATAGAAGTTGGATCTGCTGGGTCAAGACAAAGTTTTTATTTTAGGTGATTTCAATGCAATAACAAGCTTATTAGAGAAAAAAGGTGGTATATGTCCCCCAAAAAAGGACATGGACGATTTTGCTACTTTTATTCAAGATAATTCCTTGGTTGATATAATCCTACCAAATGGAAGGTTTACTTGCACAAAAAGAAGGAAAGATTTCCTTCAAATTGTAGAAAGGTTAGATACATGTTTAACCTCACCGAATTGGATTTTAAGTGAATTTGATTTGACTTTTGAAATATTGCCATTTGTTGCCTCAGATCATTTTGCTATTTTATTAGATTTGGTGCCAAAAAAATAAAGTCTAAGTTTCAATCTTCTTTTAAGTTTGAGGCTATGTGGTTTAGGAATCCACAACTAATCAATTTGATAAGGAAATGGTGGTTGAATGCACCTTTTTGTCATGGGTCAAGAATGTTTTAGTTAAGAAAAAAGTTGGATCATGTTAAGTAGCATTTAAAAGTTTGGAATTAGCAAGTGTTTAGGAATATCTTTGTCCAGAAAGATTTTGTTTACAAAAGGATGATTGAGGTAAATGATAGCATCATTGGTAATGGCCTTGACGGTGCTTTATTTGATGAGCATAGTAAAATTCAAGAGGAATGGAAGGAATTTTTATTGAGAGAAGAAGTTTACTAGTGGCATAAATCAAGGGAATTGTGGCTAAAAGATGGTGATAGAAATAGAAAATTCTTTCATATTTCAGCTCAAATCAAGAAAGCAAAGAATACTATTTTCTCAATTCAAGATACTGTGTTAGGTGCTTTGCTTACAAAATAGGAAGATATTCAGAATGAAGGCATCAAGTTTTTCCCATCCTTGTTAGTTTCCAATAAGGATGATAATGTACAATTGGAAAGGGAAAGAGAATATCTTCTTTAGGATATCCCAAAGCTAGTTTCACAGGAAGATAATGATAGGCTACTGGCTTTGTTTTCATTAAATGAAGTTAAAGAAGTGGTATTTTCTATGTCTCTTGATAAAGCTTTAGGTCCTGATGGATTTTGCAATCTTTTTTAAAAAATGTTGGGATTTTTTTGGGGTTGGTATTCTAAATGCTTTGGAGGAGTGAAGAAAGTCAGGTGTTATGTTGAAGAAGTTTAATGTAACTAACATTGTTATCATTCCAAAAATAGCTTCTCCAAATACTTTCTTTGAATTTTGGCCTATTTCTCTCTGCAACAATATCTATAAAATATTTACTAAGGCCATTTATATGTGGTTACATTATCTTGTGCCTGCAATTATTTCAGAGGAGTAGGGTGGTTTTGTTCATGGTAGAGAAACAACATAAGGTGCAATTGTTTCTCATGAATTTCTACACTCCATTGCTGTAAATAAAATGTATTCCATGATAATAAAGCTTGATATGCAAAAGGCATATGATAGGGTTGACTGGTCCTTTCTGAAGCAAGTGTTATTGAAGTTTGGCTTCTCTCCAAAATGGTGTAAGTGGATTATGGCTTGTTTATCAGGTGCCAAGTTTTTAGTACTGTTAAATGGTTCAACAGTTGGATTTTTTGGTTCATCTCAAGGGGTTTGACAAGGTGATCCTCTTTCACCTTTTTTGTTTATCATATTAGCAAAAGATTTGAGCAGGTCAATACATAAAGCTCATGAGTAGGGTGTCATTTAGGGAATTTGTATTCCAAATACAAACATATCAGTAACACACTCTCTTTTTGCTGATGATACATTGCTTTTTGGAAAAGCTATACTATCAGAAGCTTCACATATAAAGTTAGTATTGGATAAGTATACTAGTGCTTTAGGCCAACAAGTAAATGAAGTCAAGTCAGAATTTTATGTGTTCAATACAAATCATGTTATTGAGAAACATATTTTTCAATTGTTAGGCTTTCAACAAGCACAACTACCTTGAAAATATCTTGGTATTCCTTTCTTTGCAAGCCAAAATAAGATCTCTTATTAGAAAAAGATTATCCAAAGTATTCAAGCTAGAATTTTATCTTGGAAAGGATGATGGTTATCTTTATCAGGGAGAATTTTTTGGTAAAAACTGTGCTCTCCACGATTCCAAATTATTACATGTTAATTTTAAAAGCTCCCAAGACCATCATTATTCAAATTCAAAAGCTAATAAGAAATTTTCTATGGTTTGGTAACTTGGACAGCAAAAAAAAATTCCTCTAATTTCTTTGGAAACCATGTGTTTGGAGAAATTAAAAGGGGGAGTAGGTCTTCATAATTTGATTGAAAGGAACTTAGCTTTAGGGGCTAAAATGGTTTGGCACATGTACACTAAACCATTTTTAAAATGGTGTCACCTCATGCAACATAATTATTTGGATAATTTGTGTCCATCGAGAATTTTTACAGTGTCAAATCCACCTTCAGGGTCAGCGATGTGGAATTTTCTACTCTCATGTAGAAAAATCATCTTACCTCATCTAACTTGAGAGGTAAATGATGGTAATGAAGCTCTATTTTGGAAGGATTCATGGAATGGGTATCCACCCCTTCAAAACTTACATAATTTTAAGAATATCACAAATCAATTTTCCCAAAGGTGGGGTCCAAAGGTCAAAGATTATGTTCATCATGTGGATCCATTGACGGGTAAAGTTAAATGGAAAGATTTTTCAAATGAGCCAATTGATAATGTTCATATAAATTAGATTCAATCCACTCTTCAGGAAAGATTAGTTTACTTATCTACATCTGCTGATAAGTTAATATGGTCAAAAGAAAAATCATGTTGTTATTATGTGAAAGAGGGATACAAATTAGTTTCACAAGTAGGGGCCCAAATACTAGAAAAAAGGGCATATGCATTTTGTTGGAACTCAAAAGTTTTGCCTAAAGAAGGTTACTTTGCATGGTTAGCAATCCAAAATAAAATCCTAACAAGTGATAAGTTGGAAAAAATTGGAATTGTAGAACTCTTTAAATGTGTGTTGTATGATCAAGAGTTAGAAGATGTCAACCACTTATTCCTTTTATGTCCAGTAGGTTAAGCATGTTGGCTATTTGTAGTGGCTAAAATGAATTGGTAGTCATCCTTCCCTAATACTCTTTAGAAACTATTCTCCAGTTGGCCACAATTCTACAAGAGTTCCTTTTTTGCATGCATTTGGTGTACATTATCCCGTCTTCAGTTGTATGAGCTATTTGGTGGGCAAGAAAAAGATGCATCTTTAGAAAAGAGAAATTCAACATTGACCAAGTTCTACTTTTTCTAGACTGCTTCATATTTGAAACAGTAAATGGGTATGTGTATAAAACTAAGCATGTTGGTTCACTTTTTACTGATTGGGATTCAAAGTTAATGTTAGTGTGGCCACTACTTTCTTTACCTTTCAAAGGGAATCTTCTCCAACAAGTTCATAAAGTTAATAGAGCTTCCATATCCTGGAAGCCCCCTCCACCTAGTAGCTTTAAGTTGAATATAGATGGTGCTTCAAGGGGAAACCCAGGATTATCTAGAGTAGGGGTGCTTATAAGAGACTCTACAAGGTTAGTTTTATGTGCTAATTCTTTCAAATTGAAATATGGAACTAATAATGTGGCTGAGGCTCGAGCACTATCAAAAGGATTAAAGTTAGCTGTCAGCTTAAAAATTCCCATGATTCAAGTAGGAGACTCTTTGATTTTGATAAATTCTTGTCGGGATTGTAAGATTCAAAATTGGAAGTTGGGGTATATTGTCAAACAACTTTGATCACTACTTGATAAGGTAGGAAGTTATCAAATTCTTCATACCTATAGAGAAGGTAATGTGGTGGTAGACTTCTTGGAAAATTTCAGTTGTGATCAATTAGTTGATGAAGTTACCCATGTTACTGAATTGGGTAAGATGCATCCAAAGTTAGAAGAAATACTGTCAAAAGAGGAAAGTTAATAAAATTTCCAAGTCCCAATATTGCATTTGATAAATCATCTATGTGCTTCACTTTTGCTGTTTTCTTCAAAATCTAGCAAGAGAAGTATGTGTTGTTGAAATCATAGTTGTGTAATGAGGTTAATCTAGCCCATGTCTACATGAAGCCGTGTTTGCATAAAGATGTGTTGGAAAAAAATAATAATTCAAATGCCCGTCCATGTCAGTATTCAAATATAGACAAAAAAATCAATCGTCCATGTTAGCAAACATTTAATGATGCAAATAAGCACATGTCATCATGGTGTTATATCAGTTGCACATGCTAAATGTAAAAGCTCGGTCTAGTACATGAGTGATATATGGATTCACTTGGCTCTCCACATTTATTATTAGTATAGGTGTGAAACAATTCTATTCAGGAATTTCCAGAGAAAGGTGTGAGATTTGAGCCTCCACATGTGTGGGGTACATTATAGAATTAGATGGTTTGTACATGGCAACTCCTCAGTATAATTTCTCATGGCAAAACAAATCCTGGCATTGGGCTAAGGCACAAAATCATGATGTAAGCAAATTGAACCAATTTTTTTATTTGACTATGTGCGTAATGTGTAGGATACAAGTGTCCATAAATTCATCAAATCATAAGTATCTCGCATGTGTGATTGCCTGAAGATGCTTTAGTGGTGGCTTGTCTAAATTTAGAAGGCCTAGTTCTAAATGTTTCTTCGACATAGCTAACTTTGCTTTTGGCACAAAATTTTATCAAAGATTAATTTTTGAGCTTTAATGAGTATGCTGGAATCATGTTTTGGGATGTGCTTAAACACTTGTAAAAATCATGAAATACATATGTACTCTTCACAAGCGGTATATATCTATCTACTTTGAACTCTGCTACATAATCAAATTTATTGGTCTCTACAACTTAGACAAAGAGTAGTTGTTTGCATGTTGCAAGAGGAAAGCTCAAGCAACGGGATCTCTGGGTTCCAATGAGTCTATGTGATAAAAGTAAAAGGAAAGCAACGAAGTTCTTCCCTCGTAACTATCAAATTTTCATTCCTGTCAATGAATGGGAACTGCCCATTTTTGAGGAGATTGGAGATGTCAAGCTTTGTTTGGTATTCAAAGACCACTATAAAACTTTCAAAAAGCATATCAAAAGGGTTGCTGGTGTTGAAATTCTAGAGTCAGAGGCAAAAAAATTGATCTATCCATCTCAACTGTTATCAATTTTCATTTCCAACCTCATGGATTTGTTGCAAGATGTTAGGTTAGTGGAGTCTATTACAAATAAAGTTGTAAATGAAGAATTCTTATAAAATGGCGTCCTTTACAAATCCTGTCAATGTTATATGACTCATGGAAAGGGAATGGGTATGTAGGAGGTCTATTCCCTACAAACTTCTTACTTCATTGAGCATTTTTTCAAAAATTGTTTGTTGCAATTAACAAGAGTTTATCTTTGCAAAATTCAAGTTTCATGATAACTGAGCTCTCAGAAGGTATGCAAGGGAGTTTGATCCTAATTTGGTTGAAAAAGTAAGGGAGAAAGCTCATGCCATTCAGGTACTAATCATGGATGTACATGTTCCTCCACTACCGAAATCTCATCAACCACAAATGCTTTAAGATGAGAACATCCTCTATCAGTTGGTGGGTGTTCATAATGTACAAGAAATTGAAGAAGAAAATGGTTAGTTTTTTGGTGCTCAAAATGAATAGGATTTTGAGAAAGAAATCCAATTGGAGGCTATTTGAAATCAACAGGTAATTGTAGAGACAATTCAACTAGTGGTTGGTCTTCTACAACTGTTGGGTGGTTGTATTACCAGTGAATTCGACCTCAATGAGCTTCCATTGGTTTAGTTTCTGGAAATTTTTGGTATGGAAAAACAAGGTGATCTTTTTCAACCAGAGGGTGCTCAAAATACTGGTGGGTCTACTAGCAACACAATGTTGTATTTTCCTGGTGTTGTTGGCCATGTAGAACAAGATTAGGGTGAAAATGCCAAGCTAGTCCGAATGGAGATTGAATAAAATAAATTGGTATTCTAAATAGTTCTTTTGAATTCTAATGGTTTTATGATAAATTCAAAGGTTTTTGGATGATGGAATCAAAAGGAATAGCTATGAAAAGGGATTTTGATGAAAGATCCTAGAGGGAAATATCTGGTAAAAATTCCCTCAAAGTATCCTAAGGGTATTTAGGCCTATCAATTGATTTGCTTTGAAAGTTAGGTTGATGCACTATATGGTTGTAATAGATAGTTTAAAGACAATATGTCTTTTGGAAAGCTATATATTATCTATTGTAAATATCTATTATATCAATATAAATATGTATAGGAAATATTCCTTTTGTTTAGAAAATAATCATAAAACTTTCAAAATCCAAAAAAATCATAAAATCTTCAAAAAACTAAAAAAAAATTGAAAACCAAAAATAAAACACCCAAAACATAATATTATATGGTTGAAACCAGGTCTCAAAGAAGGAAAAAGCAAATGGATTCCACCTTGGACCCTTTCTTCAATTCAATAAATGCAATGCAATTCAAAACCTCAACAAGTAACCAACCCATGCATGAATCAGAGTATGTTATACATCCTGATGATGAGAAAGATAATGTTGAAGGTCAATATGAAGGAAGCTATTCAAAAGAAGACCTTAAAGAAGAATCAGAGGATCATAAATTCCTAAACCTAATGGAATAAATCATGGAGGAAGACCACACTAGACATCCCATTAAACTTATACAAAAAGGGGCCAAGCTTTCTACCAATTTTGATCTTTCAACTATAGTTGAACCCATAATTAAGGAGGGAACACAAGAAACAAGTCTCATGGACATTCCTTCATTGCATAATCTTCCTTCACAATAATTAAGCATGGGTATACCAAATAGGATGGTGTTTCATGAGATGAATAAGTTGTCTTTACTATTGGCCTCCTATAATGATTTTAATAATTAAGCCTTTACAACCATGATTAAGATATTGGACATCTAACCTGAATAGCCATTTCAATCATCATGAAGGTGCATTTAACTTGTCAACCCGGGGACGTGAACTTGAAATGGATCAGTACAGTATGTGCACTAGGAACTCAAAGTAGCCATTTCATTCTATAGCTAAGGAACACACAATACTGAAAGTAAATTGCTTGAAAAGGAATGAAACAAGTGCAAAACATCAATCAATGAGTATGCTAAGCTGAAATTCATAACAAGAATAAAAATTTGAGCAACAAACAGGACACTACTCTATCTGCTTTGGCTGCAGGAATAGTCACATAATGGAATTCTAGTGGCTGTAGGAATAGTCGATGCCAGACTTCTAACTAAGTACTAAACAAAAGGTAATACTAAACTACTGCTAAAGTAAGAAGACAAATTACTCACCAAGTGGGCCCCCTTAGATAAGTATCCTCTAAAACTAATGAAAACTCAGATGCTCAAACGCAAAACTTTATTTTATTCATTGTAAATCATGAGTACAAAAGAGTAATATATCTATGTTATTGAAAACCAAAGAGTGAAAGTACAATATCAAACCATGCAATCTCTTGAAGAAGGAGCATCAGATCATTATTTATACTAACAGCTAAACAAGGAAGTCAACTCCACGACTGGGAGGATGCCATTTAGGGAAAATAGAGAAAATATAGTGATGGCAGTTACGTGTACATGGAATCCGGCCAGACATGCAGGTCCAAACATAGATTTAGCTCAGTAGTAACGCTTGTGCATGTTCAATCATTAAAGTCCACTATAAGGTGATTATGTTCAGTTGCATGAAGAATCTTCTGCTGTTAGCCTCCTTTGACTTGGTGTGATTCCTTTTGCTGGACATTATGGTGCATTCCTAGTTGGCGGTGTTTTCTTCAACTTAGCACATTAAATCTACATGGAAAAGTCAGTATGCATAATAACTGCACATCTATAACCACCTTAAGGAACATTCAATAACCACATGCAAAATCAATATAGATAATCCACATAATATGCCAAATGTCATTAAAGCTTGCAGAGATAGGATTAAGTCCAATGTCAATGGTTTGAGGGAAACATTATGAAAATACCAACATTTAACATTAAAGTCCATGACATCTATCAACAAATAAATTATAGATTCTACCCAAAATTGGACCAAAAACTAGGATCATCACTCCCCCCAACCTAACTTTTTGCTAGTCCTCCAACAGGGGAAGGATTGTTCTTTTGCTTGGTTAAGGCTTTGAAATTTTCAACCGATAGCTATCCAACATTAGTGGCTATAGTACGTGAATCAGGATCCCAATAGAATCCTCCCAATCTATCAAATCTGTTCCATCTCTGTTTTTCTGTAGCAATGTCAAACTAGTAGAATTTGATGTTTGGCATGGGCCACATGAGCATGGGTGGCTGGAAAGTCAAGGGAAGCCAAGATTTCCCTTGTGTTCTCCCAATCTGAATATACCTATCAATCCTTTTTAGTGTTGCAACATAATTGTGGATGGAATGAGGCTCAGCCTATTTTAGCTCATCAATTAGACTATTCCATCTCTGTGATAGACATCTTCTCATAGTTTCCTCCTTTTTTGTTGTCTTTACCTCATACTCACTGTAAAATACTTCAATCCAAGGCATAATCCTGTTGCCATAACTAGTTCTGAAAAGCATTTTGTGCCATTCTATATAAATATCCCTTGGGTTGCTTGATTCAACTCTAACGGGTAGAGGGATATTAGACTCCAATTGCTTATAAGATCCATGTTGTTGTTTCCAACTAATCTCATTTTGTACCCAAGACATAAATGCCCTCAATTGGAAATCTCCAACATACAACAATAGATTCCAATCTTGGTCTTGAGTTACAACATAACTATGTAAATAAAACTCACACAACAAATTTTTCATCTCAGGGGAGGCAATCCTATAAGCATTGAAAAATTCAATGGGGGTGTCAATATAAGGATTCAAACCTGAGGCAATCCTTGAAAACTTAAAAGAGAGATATTTCTCTTTCAGGAGTAGAGCATAGACCCTTGGAGGGGTTCTACATTCTAAAATATATGGTGCCAAAACTACCATGCCATCCACCCTCTGCTTCAGGGTTGAAATTTCTGCATCTTTATCCTCAATCTCCTCATCATTCTTTTGAATTTCCTTCTTCAATTTTTGTTTTTCCTTTCTCCATTCTTCTGCCCTTCTTTGTATTTCTTTCCATAAATTCAAAATTTTTGCATGTACTATAAAATCAAGAGGATTATGAATGCCTACCAGTCTTTTTGTCATTGGAGGTTCCTCATATGGCACTATCTACATGGACTCAGGTTGTCCAATTATCTCTAGCTATAGGAGTACTATTTCTTCTTCTGCTTCTTGCTGTAGGGACTCTCATTCTTGTTCTTGCTGTAGTTGCAGGAACTCCTTCTCTAGTTTTGGCTGTTGTTGCAAGATGTCTTGCTATAAGACTTCTTGTTGTAGAATTTCCTTCTCATGCTGTAGGAAATCCTGTTTTTCCTCGAACTCTTCTGCAATGTTAGCAAGATCGGCTAGTGCTATATATGATGCTCTCCCAAATATGTCTTCCTCTTAGAAATTCTCTTGCCCCATTGGAGCTTTAGGGTCCTCATGTGATGCCTCACCAGGCTTAGGGCTTTCCTATGGAGGTGTACCAATCACAGGCCCAGTTGGTCTTGATTTCCTGGGAGGTCTCTCATGCTTTCCTTTGGCTATAGGATGAACAATGTTAGCCTTCCTCTTTTTAGAACTTGGCACCTTTCTTTCTACAGGCTATGTTTTGGCCTTTCCTTTTCTTGTTTCTACTTCTCTCTTCTATGCCCTAGTTTTCATCAGGGTTTCAAGTGGAATGTCATCATCAAAATCAGAGGAAAAACTTTCTTTTTTTGAGTGCTATGTTCCAAAAGAACTAATTTCTATGATTTCTTTTGCTATAAGAGGATTCACACAAGAGCTAGCACCAGAGGTTGAAGCACCAAGAGGGGCTTCAACCATGCTCAATCTCCTGCTTGATCTACGGGGTTGAGGCAAAGCCCTAGGTTGCAAGTGCTCAGGTCTAATTTGATCAACATTTATAAATTCTTCCTAGGTTATTGCAGATACATCATGTAGAGACTTTTCAACCAACAATTTAATCAGAAAATGGTGGGAAACAGAATTACCCCTACCTTTTTGGGTCTCATCTGCTATGATTGAGAGAAGATTGTATAAAATGTTGGGCACATTCATCCTCCTTCCATTCCTCATGTGATTCAAAATCTTGAAGTGTACAGAATGCAAATTTGACTAGCGACCCTCACAGGTGATGTATTTGATAACATAAATGACTATCTTCTTCCATGGTTCAGGTAGAGACATTTTCTTTACACCTTGTTTATCAATGCTTAGTGGGGGGTCATTCAGCTCTATAAATTCAGCCCTGGTTGATTTGGCATCTCTGGAGGTAGGGTAATTTTCACCATCAACCGGTAACCCTGTGACCTCTGCAATTCTTTCCTCTATTGCCACAACTTCCAACCATTTTATTGTGGATTTCCCTTCAGAAAATGTCTGGGTGAATTCAAGGGCAATTCTTTCATCAAAGCCATCCAGCTTCAGGAAGTAATCTGACCATCCGCAGTTTCTAAATTTAGCCAGGCATTGTGCATCCTACAATAAAACATCATGCATTGTGGGTTCATTTCAAATTAACCCACCTCCCATTGTTTGTAATCAAACAAATTCTCTACAAATTCTTTCCTACAATTCCCATCTAAAAATCAAGCTCACTTTCCTGTAGTACCTGCTAAATTTTTAGTGCCAATATTGATTGAATTTTATTTTCTTTGTTTCACCTTTTTGCTTGCAACTCAAGATTACGATAGGGTCAATAATGGCAAGAAAATGAGTGATAAAGGGGAATTATGATGGGAAGAAATGGCAGTTGCAGTTAATGTCACTTCATACATGCAAGCCATCCTCTCACTCATATTTCAAATCAGCTCATTTTAAATTTTTTGACGTAGCCTAGCATAAATTGACACATGGGAAATATATTTACATTCTTTTCTTTCCCCTCCCCCCAACCTAAATTTGGACATGTGTCCATACATGCGAGATGGGAGTGGTGATTTGACAGAGAATGATGGCATTTTATGTAAACTTCTATACTAACGTACAATGATTAAATGAACACACTTAAAAGATGATTAAAGATATCAATTAATGCACACATACCTGAATGTGTGGAACATTTGCTACAAAGTTAGTGGAGAAAGTATCGCTCGCCTTTTAGGGAATAAATTGAACAATTAATGAAAATGAAGTGGAATGAGGTGATGGAAGAAAGAGAAAGGTGGTGATGGATGGGTGGATGGGCAGATGGAAAGAGAAATGGACTTCCACATAAGTGAAAGTCTTTATTATGAGAAGTACATACCTTAATTAGCCATAAGGAGGGACATTAGGTCCATTTCCTTCGGCTGCAAGAAGCTTAGGTGTTGAATGTTGGGTGAATTGTTGCAGGAACTCTTCTTTGGAAGTTGGCTTGTGATATAATCTGAGGTGATGACCATTGACAAGTAATTTGAACCTGACATGGTCAATGGTAGTAAGCTGAATAGTTCCATTAGGAAAGACCTCAACAACTTCATATGGTCCTAGCCACCTTGTTTGTAATTTTATTGCATTGTCTTGGTATCTTGAATCATAGAGCAGGGCCCAATCTCCTAGTTGGAATTTCTTGTCCTTGATAAATTTGTCATGCCAATTGATTCTCTCATTTTGCACTACTTTTGTATGCTGCAAGGTTGCTCTTCTTATCCCATCCAAAGCATTTAGCTGCATGATTCTTTATCTTTGTGCCTCAAAAATATCCATCCCCAAATCTACTGCAGTATGCAGAGTCTTATATTCAAATTCAACTAGCATCGTAGCTGTCTTTCCATACAACAACTCAAATGGGGTGAAGCATGTAGTTGTTTTCAGGTTTTCCTATAGGCCCAAACAACTTCTAGTAATCTATTTTCCCAATCCTTTCTATGAATATCAACTATTTTAGTCAGAATGGCTTCAATCTCTTTGTCAGTCACCACAACTTGGCCATTAGCCTGTGGGTGATAAGGAGTAGACTTGCTGTGCCTTATGTTGTACTCATTAACTAGTGCTGTAATAAGGGTTTATGTGAATTGTGCCCCTTGATCAGTCACTATTTCTCTTGGGACTCCATATCTTGTGAAAATCTCCTCATAAAGAAATTCTGCAACCTTGTTATCTCTTGCATGCTTCATGGCCTTAACTTCTACCCATTTTGTCATATAATCAGTGCATGCTAATATATAAGACTTACCATTTGATGGAGGGTCAATGGGTCCCACAAAATCCAATCCCCATTTGTCAAAGGGAGTGATTACTACCTGAGGGCATAGTGGCATCTCATCAGATCTGGTTGGTCTACCCATTCGTTGACATCTATCACATTTTCTAGTATATCTTCCTACATCCTTGTGGAGTGTTGGCTAGTAATATCCTGCATTCAAAACCTTCATTGCTATCCTCTTGGCTACAAAGTGTCCTCCACATGGTTCATTTGGAATGCATGAAAAATATCATATGTCTCATCTTCTCTCACACACTTCCTCATGACATGGTCAGGTCCAGTATAAAACAAACATCTAGCAATCCAAGAGAAGGGAAAGGTTCTTCAATGAGTGCCTTTTTTTTCTTTTGGAGAGAAGTGAGAAGGAACTCTACCCGTGACCAAATAATTGGATATGTCAGCATACCAAGGTGTTTGTATACTAAGGGAGAATATATTATCATCAGGGAAAGAGTCATCTATGGGCTGATTGTCTTCTGATGTAGTTATCCTTGAAAGAAAATCTGCAAAACATTGGCCTTCCTTGGCTTATCCATAATGGTTATATCAAACTATTGCATCAAAAATAACCATCTTTCCAATCTACCTATGATCAAAGGATTATTCATGAGATTTATAATGGCTGCATGATCAGTGTGCACAAAGATTTGGTAGCCTGTTATGTAATGTCTGAATTTATTCAGTGCATAGATTATTGCCAACATTTCTTTTTCTGTCACTATATAATTGAATTCAGCTCCTTGTAAATTTTTGCTGACAAAGTAAATGGCATTTTCAACAACTCCTTTTTGTCCTAATATTTCTCATATGGAATAATTTGATGCATTAGTATGGATGTGGAAAGGAAGCTCCCAATTAGGCCCTTTGAGTATAGGATCATGAGTCAAAGCTACTTTCAAGTTAGAAAATGCCTTGTCACAGGCTTCAGTCCATTGAAATTGATCATCTTTAGTGAGAAGAGTGTACAATGGTGCTGCTACCTTGCTGAAATCCTTGATGAAATGCCTATAATATCTTACATGATCCAAGAAACTCCTAACATTCATCTATTTTGTAGGTGTGGGAAGATTTGTGATTACCTCAATCTTTGTAGGATCTACTTGAATTCCCTTATGGGAGATGTAGTGGCCAAGAACTCACCTTCATGCATCATCATGAAGCACTTTTCATTGTTTAAGGACAAGTTTTGGTCTTCACATCTCTATAGGACCCTTATGAGATTTTCCAACGCTTGATTAAAATCAACACCATAAGTGGTAAACTCATCCATGTAAATTTTTATGCAATCATGAGAAATGTCTGAGAATATGCTAATGACTTCCCTCTGAAAAGTTGCAGATGCATTGCATAAGCAAAATGGGAGCACAAAATAGGCATGGGTCCCCCATGGATAGGTAAATGTATTCTTCTCCTGGTTCTTTGGTGCAATTTGGATCTGGTTGTAGCTGCTAAATCCATCTAGAAAAGAAAAGTAGTGCTTTCTTGCAAGTGTGTCCAAAACTTGATCAATGAAGGGTTAAGGAAAGTGGTCCTTCTTGGTGGCAGCATTAAGTTCCCTATAATCAACACAAACTTTCCATTTCCCTCCCTTCTTGGGTACAATCATTAATGGAGACACCCACTGACTATCTAAAATAGGGTAGATAAATCCTACATCTAGTAATTTCTGTAGTTCTCCTTTCACAATCTCTCTTAGTGTAGGGTTAATTCTTCTCTATGGCTATCTTATTGGAGTGCAATCATCTCTGATGTAAATTTTGTGTGTACAAAGTTTAGGATCCAATCCTTTCATATCATGATAATCCCATGCAAATGCATGTTGATGGGTCCTTAATAGGTTGGCCAATAACAATTGTTGATCTTCATTCAATTTACTATTAACATTCAAATATTTTCCTTCTAACACCTGTACTTGTGTAGTTAACTGTATCATGACTGCTTCATTAACACATGGTACCTTTAGTTCATATGGAAGCAATATATACGACATACTTGCTACTGCAGGAAGTCTATCTGCAGGAACAATGGCTACAAGAAGAGTGGTTGTAGGAAGTTTGTCTATAGGGATAGTGGCTATGGGAAGGGCAAGTAGAAGTGTCTTGACTGGAATAGAAAAATGAGAATATGATGCTTCTTCCACTTCACAATGGTTCTGAATGATGTTAGCTAGTACTTCATCCTCATCTTGGAGCTACATGAAAGAGCTTCTATCTAGCATCATAAGCTACACCACAGAGTTAACTTCCTCAGCCTCTTCACCAACATGTGGCCATACAGGATTATCTTCATCATGAGATGGATGAGCAGGCGGATAAAGAAATTTTTTTAAGTGCTCCTCCCATCTGAAATGGTCATGTCACCTAATCAACATCTAGTGTATGCCTCTGTAGTTGCTAACCATGGCCTTCCAAGAATAATGGGATACCCACCTAGTGTAGCTTTAGGAGAAAGAATCATAAAGTCTGTTGGGTACTCCCGAGAGTCTAGAACTACCACAAGATCCTCCACTACACCATCAGGCTTAACAATAGAGCTATCAACAAGCTACAAGATAGTAGGAGTAGATCTCATGCTTGTGATATTTAGTTGCTGCAGGATGCCATTGGTCATTACATTTATTGTTGCCCCTAAATCAATCAGAGCATTCTTTACTTGGACCCCGTTTATAACAACTGCTACCACAGGACTTCCTGGGTCATTATACTTGGGAATAGTGAATTTTCCCAGCATGATGTTAGCTAGCTATCCCACGACATGAACTATAGTTGGGTCCTTCTTTTTCCTACCTGGATTCTTAAGACATGCCTCCTTGACTGCCTTGTCATAGATTGGAAGTTGGGGTATATCATCAAACATATTTGGTCATTGCTTGATAAGGTAGGAAGTTATCAAATTCTTCATACCTATAGAGAAGGTAATGTGGTGGTAGACTTCTTGGAAAATTTCAGTTGTGATCAATTAGTTGATGAAGTTACCCATGTTACTGAATTGGGTAAGATGCATCCAAAGTTAGAAGAACTACTATCAAAAGAGGAAAGTTAATAAAATTAGCAAGTCCCAATATTGCTTTTGATAAATCATCTATGTGCTTCACTTTTGTTGTTATCTTCAAAAGCTAGCAAGAGAAGTATGTGTTGTTGAAATCATAGTTTTGTAATGAGGTCAATCTAGCCCATGTCTACATGAAGCCATGTTTTCATAAAGATGTGCTGGAAAAAAAAAAATTCAAATACCCATCCATGTCAGTATTCGCATATAGACACAAAAAATCAATCATCCATGTTGGCAAACATTTGATGATGCAAATAAGCACATGCCATAATGGTACTACATCAGTCACACATGCTAAATGAAAAAGATTGGTCTAGTACAGGAGTGATATATGGATTCACTTGGCTCTCCACATTTATTATTAGTACAGGTGTGAAACAATTCTATTCAGGTGTTTCCAAAGCAAGGTGTGAGATTTGATCATCCACATGTGTGGGGTACATTATAGAATTAGATTGTTTGTACATGGTAGCTCCTTAGTATAATTTCTCAAGGAAAAAAAAATCCTGGCATTGGGATGAGGCACAAAATCATGATGTAAGCAAATTGAACCAAATTTTTTATTTGACTGTGTGCATAATGTGCAGGATACAAATGTCCATAAATTCATCAAATCATAAGTATCTCGCATGTGTGAATGCATGAAGGCGCTTTAGTGGTGGCTTCTATAAATTTAGAAGGCCTGGTTCTGAATGTTTCTTCGACATAGCTAACTTTTCTTTTAGTGCAAAATTTTATCAAAGATTAATTTTTGAGGTTTAATGAGTATGGTGGAATCATGTTTTGGGATGTGCTTAAACACTTGTAAAAATCATGAAATACATATGTACTCTTCACAAGCGGTATATATCTATCTACTTTGAACTCTGCTACATAATCAAATTTATTGGTCTCTACGACTTAGAAAAAGAGTAGCTATTTGCATGTTGAAGAGGAAATCTCAAGCAGCAGGGATCTCTGGGTTCCAACGAATCTACGTGCAAAATGTAAAAGGAAAGCGATGGAGTTCTTCCCTCGCAACTATCAAATTTTCATTCCTATCAATGAATGGGAACTACCCATTTCTGAGGAGATTGGAGATGTCAAACTTTGCTTGGTGTTCAAAGACCAGTGTACAACTTTCAAAAAGCATATTAGAAGGGTTGTTGGTGTTGAAATTCTAGAGTTAGAGGCAAAAAAACTTATTTGTCCATCTCAACTATTGTCAATTTTGATTTCCAAAGTCATGGATTTGCTACAAGATGTTAGGTTAGTGAAGTCTATTACTAATAAAGTTGTAAACAAAGAATTCTTGCAAAATGGTGTCCTTTACAAAGCCTGTCAATGTTATATGACTTATGGAAAGGGAATGGGTATGTAGGAGGTCTATTCCCTACAAACTTCTTACTTCATCAAGCAGTTTTTCAAAAATTGTTTGTTGCAATTAACAAGAGTCTATCTCTGCAAAATTTAAGTTTCATGATAATTGCTCTCAGAAGGTATGCAAGGGATTTTGATCCTGTTTTGGTTGAAAAATTAAGGGAGAAAGCTCATGCCATTCTGGTACTCCTCATGCATGTACATGTTCCTCCAATGCCCAAGTCTCATCAGCCATAAGTGCTTTCAGATGAGAACATCCTCTATCAGCTGGTGGGTGTTCATAATGTACAAGAAATTGAAGAAGAAAATGATTAGTTTTTGGGTGCTTGAAATGAATAGGATTTTGCAGAAGAAATCTAGTTGGAGGCTATTTGAAATGAACATGTAATTGCAGAGACAATAGTTCAACTAGTGGCTGGTCTTCTACAATTGTTGGGTGGTCGTATTTCCAGTGAATTCGACCTCAATGAGCTTCCACCGGTTCAGTTTCTGGAAAGTTTTGGTATGGAAAAACAAAGTGTTCTTTTTCAACTAGAGGGTGCTCAAAATATTGGTGGGTCTACTAGCAACACAATGTTGTATTTTCCTGGTGTTATTGGCCATGTAGAACAAGATAAGGGTGAAAATGACCAGCTAGTCCAAATGGAGATTGAATAAAATAATTTGGTATTCTAAATAGTTCCTTTTGAATTCTAATGGTTTTATGATAAATTCAAAGGTTTTTGGATGATGGAATCAAAAGAAACAGCTGTGAAAAAGGTTTTTTGATAAAATATTCGAAGGGAAATATCTGGTAAAACTGCCCTAAAAGTATCCTGAGGGTATTTAGGCCTATGAATCGATCTGCTTTGAAAGTTAGGGTGATGGAATATATGGTTGTAATAGACAGTTTAAAGAAAATATGTCTTTTGGAAAGCTATATATTATCTATTGTAAATCTCTATTATGGTAATATAAATATATATAGGCAATATGCCTTTTGTTTAAAAAAAAATCATAAAACTTTCAAAATCCAAAAAAATCATAAAATCTTCAAAAAACTAAAAAAAATTTGAAAACCAAAAATAAAACACCCAAAACATAATCTTATATGGTTGAAACTAGGTCTCAAAGAAGGAAAAATAAAATGGATTCCACCTTGGATCCTTTCTTCAATTCAATAAATGCAATGCAATTCAAAACCTCAACAAGTAACCAACCCATGCGTGAATCAGAGTATGTTATACATCCTGATGATGAGAAAGATAATGTTGAAGGTCAATATGAAGGAAGCTATTCAAAAGAAGACCTTAAAGAAGAATCAAACGATCATAAATTCCTAAACCTAATGGAATAAATCATGGAGGAAGACTGCACTAGACATCCCATTAAACCAATACAAAAAGGGGCTAAGCTTTCTACCAATTTTGATCTTTCAACTATAGTTGAACCCATAATTGAGGAGGGAACACAAGAAACAAGTATCATGGAAATTCCTTCATTGCATAATCTTCCTTCACAATAATTAAGCATGGGTATACCAAATAGGATGGTGTTTCATGAGATGAATAAGTTGTCTATACTGTTGGCCTCCTATAATGATTTTAATAATTAAACCTTTACAACCATGATTGAGAGATTGGACATCTAACCTGAATAGCCATTTCAATCATCATGAAGGTGCATTTAACTTGTTAACCCAGGGACGCGAACTTGAAATGGGTCAGCACAGTATGTGCACTAGGAACTCAAAGTAGCCATTTCATTCTATAGCTAAGGAACACACAATACTGAAAGTAAATTGCTTGAAAAGGAATGAAACAAATGAATAACATCAATCAATGACTATGCTAAGCTAAAATGCATAACAAGAATAAAAATATGAGCAACAAACAAGACACTACTCTTTCTGCTTTGGCTATAGAAATAGTCACAAAATGGAATTCTAGTGGCTATAGGAATAATCGATGCCAGACTTCTAACTAAGTACTAAAGAACAATTAATATTAAACTAATGCTAAACTGAGAAGATGAATTACTCACCAAGTGGGCCCCCTTGGATAAGTATCCTCTAAAACTAATGAAAACTCAGATGCTCAAACTCAAAAAAGTTTTTATTCACTATAAATCATGAGTAAAAAAGAGTAATGTATCTATATTACTAAAAAATGGAGAGTGAAAGTACAATATCAAATCGTGCAACCTCTTGAAGAAGGAGCATCATATCATTATTTATACTAACAGCTAAACAATGCAATCAACTCTACGACTAAGAGGATGCCATTTAGGGAAAACAAAAAAAATGGAGTGATGGCTATTACGTGTGAATGAAATCCAGTCAAACATGTAGGTCCAAATGCAGATTCAACTCAGTAGTAATGTTCGCGCATGCTCAATCATTAAATTCCACTACAATGTGGTTATGTTCACTTGCATGAAGAATATTCTGTCGTCAGCCTCCTTTGACTTGGAGTGATTCCTTTTGTTGGACATTATGGTGCATGCCTAGCTGGCGGTGTCTTCCTGAACTTAGCACATTAAATCTTCATGGCAAAGTCAGTATGCATAATAACTGCACATCTATAACCACCTTAAGGAACATTCAATAACCACATGCAAAATCAATATAGATAATCCACAAAATATGCCAAATGTCATTAAAGCTTGCAAAGATAGGATTAAGTCCAATGTCAATGGTTTGAGGGAAACATTATGAATATACTAACATTTAACATTAAAGTCCATGACATCTATCAACAAATAAACTATAGATTCTACCCAAAATTGGACCAAAAACTAGGCTCATCATATATCTCTATGCCCTACCTTTGAAGAACAATTTATCAACCCACTCTATCATATGTCACTATTTCCTTAGGAAACAATACTAGCAAGTAATGTGACATTGGAGCATCCATATAGAACAAATATAAGTCTACCATCAAATTTCTTACAATCTAATTAGAAATTAACACATCCAATCCTTTCTTGCAAACAAACACAAAATTTTCCACATCTTCTAGTACTTCACTTCCACCAAACACCACATTAAGTGGCCAAAATATAAACACCACATCAATAAATCAAAATCCAAACACCACATTGAGTGATCAAAATCTAAACACTACATTGAGAAATTTAAATCTAAATACCATATTAAGGGGAGTAGACCTAAGAGTCAACATTTCATCAGCACAAGTTCGTATATATTCCAGACGAGACCCAAATCTAGGTCATTTTTCAACACCAAGACAACATTCTTCTTCTCTAAAAAGATATTTCTTGGGATGATGTGTGAGATCAAATACTGTTTCTTCATAACCTATGGTGCAACATCAATGTTTGAATTTCATAAATCAAGGCAACCATTTTGTTCATCCAATACCCACTTATCAAATGTCTAATCCACAAATCAATCCTATTATGAATCTAGTTTCCAACCCTCCAACTAACATCATTCTTGACAAAGAAAGACATGTTGGTCAAACAACTACAAGATTTGTAGCAAAAGGTGGATAACATCCCCACTTCTGGACTTAAGAAGGCATATAACATTGAGGACATATGTCCTTATCCTTTCAATAGGAAGTTGTATATGCCACCTTTCCCTTCAAATCTCGAAATACCTAAGTTAAATAGATAGAAGGGAATAGGGGAATTTGGTAGATCATGTCAGAGAATTTTCCATAGCCTTTTTGGATTTTGTACACAAGCAAAATTATCTAATATGTCTCTTTCCTTGCAGTCTTGGTGGAAAAGTTATGGAATGCTATGCATGTATATCATCTGGTATAAAAACTTGGGAAGAGTTAGCCAAAAAAATAATTTCCCACTTCTATAGTATTGATCATGAAATGGACATAGTAAACCTATGCACCACTAAATAGGAAGAAGGTGAATATTTTGCATCCTTTTTGCAAAGATGGAGAACCCTAGAAAACCAATATCCCTATGAAATACCTCAGAAATAATTGAGACAAATATTATTGATAATTAAAATATAGAATTAATGTTTCAAATTCGAGTTCATTTCCCTACTACATTGATGATGTTGTTCAAAAGAGAATTCCTATTGAAAAGCATCTTGTAGCAAAGGGACTTATAAAATTATTTAAAAGATCAAACAACAATCCAAGGACCTCTAATGACAAATCTAAATCTTTTTCCTACAACAAAAATGTGATAAATGATGGAATTGTTGATGCTAAAATGATAAACAAAGTTCATATAGTGCTTAATATTAAGGGATTGACCCATCTCAGATGTAAGAAAATAATACCCATCCATCATCGATCCCTTTTCAATAGACCAATTCTATTCCAAAAAACCATCAACATGGTTCCCTCAGACCCGATCTTCCTTTGAAGTGGTAATTTACACTTCTAGGGGGACCAATCAAATTGATTCTAAAGAAAATTTTGTAGTCTAATGTCATCCAAATCCCAGAGTCCATACATTACAAACCCGACCTTAATAAACTATCTTGTTGGAATGAAAATTCCTTTTGTGAATACCATCAAAAAAAAGGACATAAAACATCTTCATGCTTCAAACTCAAGAATATCATTTAGGACCTTATAGAACGAGGGGGAATACTAATTGATGGCCCTATGGGATCCTAAAATACATACCATGCTATATTCAAGGATCCTTTACAAAACCATAGTCAAGGACAAGCTTCCAACTCAGGATAAAAGACCAATGCAAATGCCAATTATACAGATGTGGCTTATGAGTACACAATTAACAATATTTGCCAAGTGGATAACAATGTTTTTACTATAAGCATTAAAGGAAAAAACTTTGAGTGTGTTGTAACTACCTGCAGTTCTAAAGTAGTTCTACAAGGAGCCACTTCTAGACCTCAACCTCCTATTCAGTATAATCTTTTGGATCACCTAGGAAAAATCCCTACCTAAATATATATCCTTGAGCTATCGTGTATATCACTTGCACATAGAGCTATCCTAGATAAAGCATTGCAAGAGTCATCTGTTCCCATATATCTAGATGTCAATCAATTTTAGGCCATGGTTGGGTATTTTTCTACCACTCACCATGTCACCTCCATCGAACACAATGTACCTTCTGATAGACCCCATCACAATAATTCCCTCAATCTAGAAGTTATAATTAATACACAAAATTAGATGAGTCTTGGTAGATGGTGGAGCATGCCTGTATATTTGTACCTTGAAATTGGTTACTATATTGGGATTTTCTGAGGCAAGTATTGATTCTTCTAATAGGATTATAGTAAAATCTTATGATGATGCAGAGCATTCCTCCAAGGGTTTCATTACCCTTCCCATTAGATTCAGTTCAATAGTAGAGAACACAACATGCCAAGTATTGGATATTGAACTTCCCTACAACCTACTCCTTAGTTGTCCATGGATTCATGCAAAGAAGGTTTTTCCCTCTACTTATCACCAATATCTCAAGTTCCCTTATAATGGAGTAGAGATTATCATATCAAGAGACCCTGACCCTTTTAAATACTGCAACAACTTGAAGGGTATTTGTGAATGTCAAGTACCAATCAACAGAGAAGCTTCACTTAATAACTCCTCACATTATATTGATCCTTCATCACTTACAAAATATTCATTTCCTTCCATATCCCTCCATGAACATAAGGTCCAAATCTAAGACAAGGGATGTGGTGAATATACTATGGAAAATTTCTTTTGCGTCAACAAGTTTCCTACCTCTCCCAAGCCTTATGGTAAACCAAGTCTTATTCAAAAAGAATAAAAAGTTATTATACAATATCAACCTCCCACTACCTTTACTAAGTGGGGATAACTAGATGATGAGTCTATTGGTGATGATATTTCTACATGGTTATACCAAGATGAAGAAGAACAAGAGAAAATCCAACTGCCTATAGATCAATAAGGTAAAGGTTTTTCCATTATGCAACAAAAAGGATATGATGGTTATAGTGGATTGGGAGCACATAATCAAGGAATTATAGAGTTGATCCAACCTAAATGTCTGCCAAGAAATAAAGGGCGTAGATATGTACCACTAAAATTGAATGCTCCAAGTACTAAGTTATTCTCAAGTGAAGATGGTATTGCTTCTAACAATGCTGAGATTTCTAGGGATAGTGTTAATATAGACCCTAACCCTTTCCATAACTAGTATAATGATAATTGATCCTAGATTGAGACCTTGTAGGACCCTAAAGACTCCTCAGTCCTTACGTTTTCCACTGTTCCTTAATCTTTCGACACCTATGATGACCCTATGTTTGGTCACAACTCATATGACAATCTGCTTTTTGGAAACCAAACAAAAAATGATCAACCTTGGACCAATTTTTCAATCCTTACAACATCAACCATATCTCTCACTTTCTCGAATATCAATGATAACATGCCCTTAATCCATCCCCAACTTATATATTGGGACTAACAAGGACCTCTAAGATTATATCTCTTTGAAAATGATGAAGCCATAGCTAAGTTTATGGGACTTCAAGAGATCATTCCTTGGGATGATCACAAAGTTTGCTTCACTATTGATCTTAGTGCTACAACCTGCTTTGGGGAGTCCATCCCACCTTCTAGTCACAAAAATGAAAATTAAAAAGAAAAAAAAGGTCTTCAGTTGAAAATTAGAAGGCAGCCATAGACCATGAAAAAGTAAAAATAAAGGACATATGATAGGGTGAAAACCTCTCTGAGGTGCAGATGGAAGGCTGGGATGTACTCCCTACAAGTTAGGAGAGATCTCCCTTATTGATGGAAAAATCAAAGGAAGTCAATATTGGTACAATAGAATATCCTAAAATTGTATACTTTGCAGCCTGCTTGACTAAAACAAAGAGACCAAAATTTGTGGACTTCTTTTTTGCGAGATAGATTAATTTCACTTGGCCTTATGTAGATATGTCGGGGTTGGATCCAAAATTGGTTCTCCATCATTTTCCTCTTCATCCCAATGCAAAACTAGTTAAACAAAAGCTAAGAAAAATCAACTCGCAAATTTCCTTGCTAGTTAAAGCAGAGTTAAAGAAACTATTGGATGTTGGATTCATCAGACCAATTGATTATGTAGAATGGATATCTAATTTAGTACCAACACCTAAGTTTACTAGGGGAATATTCATATGCACATATTTCAGGGACCTAAATGAGGCATGTCCAAAGGATGATTTCGGCCTCCCAAACATTGATCTTATAGTAGACTTCACCACTAGATATGAGATGGTGTCCTTAATTGACATATTTTCTAGATACAATTTGATAATAATCGCCTTTGAATATCAGCATAAAACAAAATTCACTTGTCCTTGGGGTACCTACTCTTGGAATGTCATACCCTTTGATCTCAAAAATACTGGTGCAACTTACCAGAGGGCCATGACCATAATATTTCATGATATGATGCATGTTCATATGAAAGAATATGTTGATGAAATTGTATCAAAATCACTCACAAGGAAAGTTCATCTAGAAGTTATTAATAAAATATTCACAAGATTAGAAAAATATAAGTTCAGATTGAATCCAAAAAAGTGTATTTTTGTGGTAACTTCTAGTAAACTCCTGGGATACATTATTTCCCGCAAAGGTATCAAGCTGGTTGATTTAGTAAAGGTATAAGAAATAATAGACATGCCTCCTCCATCAAACTTGACTCAGCTAAGAAGTCTCCAAGCAAAATTGTAGTCCATCTAAAGATTTATCACTTAGTTAGATGACAAATTTCACCCTTTTAAGCATGTTCTTCACAAGGGTATTCCTTTTAAATGGACTGATCACTGCCAACAAGCATTTCAACTCCTAAAAAACTATTTGATGTCACCACTAGTTTTAATGCCACCAATTGATGCAAAACCATTAATTTTGTATATCAACTACATATTTGGTATTAGGGGCTCTTCTAGCAAAACAATATGAAGAAGGAAAGGAGATAGCTATTTATTATATCAGTCCTACTCTAGTGGGATATGAGCTAAATTATACACCAATCAAATGTGCATGTATTAATGTTTTTTTTGCACACAAAAACTTAGACACTATATGTTAAATCATCAAACAAAGTTCATAGCTAAATTAGATCCTTTCAAATATCTTCTCAACAAAGCAGTTCTAACTAGAAGACTAGCTAAATGGGTGATGATTCTAAGTGAGTTTGATATTCAGTATTTTAATCAAGAAGTAATAAAATGACAAGTGATTTTTGATCAGATAGTTGATGCTCCCACTACAATTGATCATCCCTTGGTTTTGGTTTTCCTAATGAAGCAATACTCACTACAACAACATCTATGACTTAGAAATTGTACCTTGATGGCTCTTACAATCGGAATGGATTTGGAGTAGGATTTCTTTTTTTCACTCCACAAGGAGACACTATTCCTAAATCTTATATAATTTATTTTCCTTGTACCAATAATATTGCTAAATATGAGGTGTTCATCATAGGATTGAGAACAACTGTTAAATGAAAAATTAAAGACTTTCAAGAAAATGGTGATTCTCAACTGATTATCAAGCAAATAAATGATGATTATGAGACTAGAGATGAAAAGCTTATGCCTTATAAGAAAATGGTTGATAGCTCTAAGTATGGCCACTATTGGATCTCTACTTGACATGCCACAAAATGTTCAACAATATGAGTTCTTGGTGGAACAACTGTTGATCCTTTCTTTCAATGTTACTAACTCTATACTCGTGTGAAATTGTTGGTCGTAATTCTCCTTGGTATAATGATATATAAGTACATTTATGATCAAACCCTTCCTCTAGACTTGTCTAATACCCAACGTAAGGCCTTTATCCATGAAGCCTCCAAATATGTTATCATCAATGAGACCCTTTATCATTGTGGTCTAGACAGAACTCTTCTTACATGTCTCAAATCTGAAGAAGCACAAAAAATTTTATGTGAAGTAAACAATGGTATATGTGGAGCTCATTCTAGTAGTCCTACCTTAGACAAGTAGCTCATCAGGATTGGATATTACTAGCCTATGATAGAGAGGGATGCATACTAATTTATTAATACATGCTATTAGTTTTAGACTCATGTAGACTTGGTTCATGCATTAGCACAAAAACCTCATACTCTCATGTCCTCATGGACTTTCTTTCAATGGGGACTCAACCTCATGGGGAATATCCATCCTACTTTTTTCAGTGGCCATAAATTCATTCTCACTGCACAACTAAATATTTCACAAAATTTATTGAGGCCATACCTATGACCTACATTACAGGCAAGAAAATAGAAAAGTTTATCCTCAATTACATCATCTTTTGGTATGGTGTTCCCATATCCATTATAAATGATAATGGCCACCCCTTCAAAAACTAGGATGTCCATGAACTTTGTGAAAAATTTCATATCCAACATCGCTTTTCCACCCCCTATTACCTACAAGGTAATGATCAAGCTGAGTCATCCAACCAAACTATACTCAAAATCTTGAAATATATTTCCAATGATGTTGGTCATGATTGGAACCGATTGGAACCTTCAGCTTAATCCTTCTTTATGGGCCTACTACACAAACATTCATAATCCCACTAGTGCCACCCCATTCTACCTATTTTATAGATCTAAGGCCATTCTTCCCATTGAGGTCAAGCTTCCTTCACTGAGTCTCTTTGCATTGATTTATTGGTAATGAAGAATACAAAATATCCATATTTCATGAGCTTGAATTGTTGGAAGAGTGATAGTAGAATGCACTAGTTCATCTCTAGGAATGTCAAAACTATCTTCATCATAGTTACAATAAGAAATTTTGGGTTTGACATTTTGATATTGGAGATTTGGTATTAAAAGAAAATCAGAGGAACAACTTGAAAAAACAAAAGCAAGGAAAGTTTAGGCCTAATTGGCTAGGTCCCTACGTAATCACTGGTGCTTATGGATTTGGCACTGTTATCAAATAGATTTGCACCCTGCTGAAACTGAAAGTTCAACAATCTATTGACACATGGAAACATTGTTGAGTTGTGGGTAACTCATCGCAAGAATGAATCTCCAGAGTGAGCTAGTTCTCTGAATGATGAATATTATTCTAAGTAGTTTTCTGAGGGAAAGGGTTAGAAGATGATTAAAATTAAAATCTATGACTAACAGATGATTTTCAAGACTTGGTAAAGACTTAATGATGATTATGATCTCTTCCTCACAAATAGCTTTCAGAAAACACAATATCTCACAACCTCTCATGAACAATTAATACATAAATAATTTGCATGAAGAATTGACTTGAAATACGACATGCAACCTGTATTTTGAACTTTTTGCATCAAGAATTACAGTCTTAGGACATAACAAGGACTCTGTGAACATAAATCACAAGATAACATCAAACTAAAATTACAAGTAAACACATAATTGAGAAGTAGGAATGTTGTCTTTATTCAACTGGAGGAGTATGCCAAAATCTGTCTGAACTGAGTACAAAATGAGTTTACAAGCTCGAAAAGTGTAAGAGCAAGAAACTAAAATTTGAATTGAAAAGAGAAAAAATTAAGTTTTCTTCAAGATATAATTCTCCCAAACCCTAATCCAAGCTCACCAAGAAAGCTCAAGGAAAAGGCACCAAACTGTCTCAAAAGTATACATAAAAGCAGAAAAAACTCACTTTTTCCATGCTCACACTAAAAAGCCTCTAAAAATAGGCTCAATCTGATTTTAAAGCAAATAAAGCACCTTATCTCTCCAAGAGGAATCTCAAATCCAACCCAAGGCAGAAAATAAAACAATCTGCTAAAAATAGCAAAGAGATAAAAATAGTTTGCTTTATCTTTGCTTTACATAGTTGTAGATTTCACAATTTGACTAATTTTGCAATTAAATATTGCTTGAAATCTTTTCCAAAATATTACAACCTTATATCTCCACTACAATCTTGATTTTCTCAAAAAATCGCAAAAAATATTAGGCATATTATTCTCTCAATACTTTAATTGATTTCTTAAAAATCAATTGAAAAACAAAAGCCAAGGCATATATTAACAAGGAATAAATTAAAAAAATGCCTTAGTTTTTAATGTGATAAGGGAAACCTAAATCCGCCACCATAAATTGTTAAGGCCTTAACATATTCTAAAGGCCAAGGCATTTAATCACCATGCACATTGGAGACTTAGGAAATATTGTTGCAAAATATGGGGAATCGACCATTCAATACTTTACATAAAGTTTGATAAAGAATGATAAGTCCCTATTTCAAATTAGGGAAACATATCAAAACAGGGGCAAACCCTAATCTTCACTTCATTTTTCATTTGGGATTTTGGAAAAAAAGCTCTACTGGGAGAAAATGCACCGCCACCATTAGGGTTCAGGCTTGTAGCTTGAAGCTCGACTCTTCCAATCTTCGTGCTTCACCTTCCAATCGACATGTAAAGTGATTCTTCAAGCCATTCATGGATTTTCTGCACCATTCTTTTGATATATTTTTGCTCAAAAGCCACGAACATGGGAAGATTTATATTTGATGCTTCTCTTTTACATATCTCAACCTCCATTATGCTTACAGTAAGTTCAACTTACCTTTCCCTCTATTCATTGGGTCTTTTGATGAGAATATGGCCTCATAAGCCGCCACTGTAGCAAGTTGTTGATGTATTTTTTCATTTCATGTGCTTGTTGTTATGTTATCTGTGTCTCTTGTATCCACTGGCTGCCATATATGAGCTCCAACTAGGTGTTTTGTTTGGACTTTGAAAGCTCTACTAGCTCTAGCCATGGCTTCTTGGCTTCAACAGTCATGAAATGGTAAGATTTCTATCTCTGTGTTCACTTCCAACAAAAGAAAGCTTATGAAGCTTTACATTCCTAGACAAAAATGATTTCTATTTGTAATTTCGTAGCCATATACAGGTCGTTCCATTACATGTACCAAATGGAACAAAATCCCTCATGGGTATCTGCTAATTTGAGGAAAATGTATTTCTGAAACAAGAACTTGATGTGGGCATTTGCTATTTTGAATAACCTTGTGTTTAATTTCACTGGAGCTTGACCCATGTCGTTTCTCTACCTTGTTTTGCATTTTCTATAAAACCATGATATGGGTAATGGTAACTCAAAAAATTGAAAAAAATCTTGTCCTTACATTCAAAACCTCAATCTGGGTGTTTTAGAAAAGAACAAGAAACTATATATTTGATTGTTCATGAAAAACTGGGCTTGACCCATTATTTATTTCTGCATTTTCTGTTGTATTCTAGCTCTGACCATGAGAGCACTGTGTAGATCTCACCTTCTGACAAAATTCCACCTGAGTGTATAACATTCTAAAGAATAAATATTCCTTTGCCTTACTGTTGATAACCCTCATTCAGGTATATGAGTTCTAGAAGAACATATCTTGCTGCTCCATAAAGATACCAATGTGGGTAAACTGTATTCGATGAAAATCTATATAGTTATATAGATATATTGGCTAAGATTGATTTCAATAGAATCATCTTTCATATATCAGTATTTGTTTGAAAATCCTTCCTGTTTCTCTTGTTTGCACTTGTGGATGCCATTATCATACTATTTCGCACCCTCCTTACACACAAAAATCTCTTTGATTGAATTTGTAGTCTAGTTGTTTGCTTTTTTTTCCTATGTACTCATAGTTATGCCCTTCATGGATGCATTCCAACCCTCATTCATAGCATGTTCAATGTATACATGTTGTTTGTTCTGTAAATGACCTTTTTACTTGCTGTACCACCATTGCAACTCTTCCTTGAAAATAAACTTGATTGAGAGAATAATTAAATTAGCAGACTGTACTTGATTGTTTAACTCTTAGAAAAGTGATGCATAACTCCTACTTAAAGCAAAATTTTACACTTTCAGCCATAATGAATATGGCTGCTTTATTGAATCATTCACCTTCCTTTATCAAGTATAGCAGCCACTGAATTGACCTTGTCACCTTATCCTGATTGAAATCTGAAACTCCTTCATATGTCTGCATGCTTGACTGCCCCTTGAAAGTAGTCCCTTCTCTCTGGCACTCTTCATGCATTTTTATGCTTCATTATTTAAACTGTTTTATGCACTTGCTCTCTAATGAAAATCTATAACATTTCTCTTTGTTGATGCATTATGTATGCCTGTTCACTATCCTTGATTGAGAGAAAGAACACTGTTGATCTTTGCATGATATTATGAACATGATAAAAAAAATACTATGGCAAAAGAACGTAAACCATACAACAATGCTTGAGATGAATGTACTCAGTTAAATTTATTGAGTGGATTGAACCCACTGTTCACTTGTAGCTTTCATAAAGCATTTGCATGATTGTTATGAATGCACAATTGGTTTAATGGCTTGATGGATAACTCTACTTTACTATTTCAGTTGTATATCATTTCTTTTCTTGATGAACATGATGATTGCAATGTCCTTCTCAGCCCACTTGTAATGAATAGGTGCAGCATGCTGAGCTCTACCCTTGTGGGAGCCCGTTTTTCTCCACATGCTCATTTTTCAGAAAATAATCAACTTCATGATTTTCCCTATACTTGCACAAAGAAACAAACGATGTTAGCATAAAACAATATATCATGATATTGATGTCTCTCTTTTAGCTCATGTTTCTACACTTTTCTTGATTGTTTCAGTGCATGATCAATAGCATACTACATTATCATTGATGGTTCATGTAGGTATATTTATAGTTAGAGCCTCTGACACCCCTCTTTTCCTTCTTACAGTTCAACGAAGCTCGAAGAAGACAAATGGTGCACCACTTATGCGTTGGTCATCAATCAATCAGGAAATGATGATTATGTTTATACTTATGTGATTGTTCCTTTTATGCATCTTCCATAGTGTAGTGTTCTATTTATGATGCACTGTGAAAGTCACATCCAAGACTTGTGTGGATATTTGATTTCAATCTTATGCTTTTCATTTTGAAAAGAAAATGTATCTCAGTGCAATGCTGTACTCTCATTTGAATTGTCGCAATCAAATGAAATTCTGTAAATATGAATCACTTTATGAAATAAATGAAAGCAATCTTAAATACTTTATTATTGTATGCTCAATTTTGTACTCCATTTGATTCTGAAACATTGAATAGCAACTTCTGAAATTCTGATTCCCCTTTTCAAAGCATAACTGTCTCTTGATAAATAATGATAAATAAGATGCAATCAACACTTAAGCATAACACGAAAAATAGCTGTAACTTCACTCAAGATATAACTATATTTAATCCAGCCCCACCAATTGAGCTGTAGCGAAAAATTTGAAACATTTTGGCAATTTTTGCTAAATGCTTGCCTGCTAAGCATAGATCAGTTGCCTTAAAACACTCCATTGGGCGCAGAGTCAAATCTTCCCCTTCATGAAACTCAGAAACTTGAACAACAACACTCCAAACAGCAGTGAAACAAAACAAAACAGAACTAAAAGCAAACTAACAGGCCCTAATGGCCAACATAACATTTGTAGCAGCGCTTAGGGAAAACAAAACTACTGAAAGTAAATGTGTGGGACACACTTATTTGCAATGCTACTCTACTTATCTACAAGATAGAACTTATCTCAGAGGCAATGCTTAAGGTGGATCCCATTAACTAGGATAGACAACACCTCTCCAGTCAACTTAGAAAGTTGGAACGCATTGTTCTCCTTGCACTCTGTGATCACATAAGGCCCGTCCTAAATTGCATCGAATTTGGAATGTCATCCAGGTTTGCTTTTAAATTCATTCCATTTGAAAACCAAATCTCCAACAATGAAATCATGTGGTCTTTCCTTCTTATAAAAAGAGCTCTTCATCTGTGCTTGATGTATTTCAAGCTATCTTAGAGCCTTCTTTTTGGTTTCTTCGAGCTCTACTAGCTGTGCAAATCTCACTTCAAGAGGCTATTCCTTCAAAAATTCTAGCTCCTTAACATAACTTGAAGGTGGTAACTAAATGGAAATAGGTAGCTTAGCTTCTTTACCATAAGCTAGAACAAAAGAACAACCAGTAGCTCTTTTAGGAGTTATTCTGTCAGCCCATAGAGCTAACTTAAGCTTTTCATGCCATGTCTGTTGATTATCCTCAACAATCTTCTTGATTATCTGAATCAGATTCTTATTTGTAGATTCTGCCTGGCCATTTCCCTACGGATAATAGTTAGATGACTTTTTCAAATAAATAATATTTCTAACTGAGCAGTCAAAAATCCTTAAACCAATAAAAGCCAAATGATTGTCAAAAATGATTGAATCTGGAACACCAAATCTTGATACGAGATCTTGATAAAAATTAAGCACAACAGTCTCGTTTGCTTCCTTTAAAGCAACTGCCTTGGTCCATTTGGTAAAATAGTCTGTGGCAGTAAGAATCCACTTATGACCCATGCTTGAAGAAGGATTGATAGGACCAATAAAATCTAAGCCCCACTTAGAAAAGGGTTGTTCCACCCGAATCTGATGCAGGGGCAACACTGCAAGCCTCTGCTTTCTAGAAAATAAGGCACATTTCTCACATTTTTTGACCCAAGCAATAGCATCTTTGAACAAATCTGGCCAATAATAGGGTGTGTGCAAGAAGTTGAGTCCACTTTTTGGCCAAAAAGTGGAAGTGTTTTATCTGATTTTCAGCATTTGACACATTTGACCTTAAAATTTGAAGCACTTAGAGATGAAATCTTTAAAAAAGTCACTTTTCATAAGATGTAGTGCTCGGAGTCTAGTTTCCAAACATGTAATTTATTTCAATACCCAGATTGTACAAATTGAGTTTTAATAAGCATTTCTAAAAACCACTGTTTAAAAGTCATTTTTTTCTACCATACCATGCACGTGTACGACATCCATATTTTGAGTTAAATTATCATATTTTTCTAAATCCTTTTGGGATAAGTTTTATGACTCACTGAAGCTTGTTCTTGATATTTTTTTGTATTTTTTTATTGAATATTTTTTTTTGTTAAATTTTTAGTAGGCAAATTTATCGTTTTGAAAAATCGTCATGTACAACATGCATAAGATGACCTAAACTTATCATTTTTTTATTTTTTTTAAATTGAAAAGAATTGTCTGAAGTTTGTTCTCGTGCAATCCGTTTGTCAAAATGTTATGTTGATCAAAAGTTATTAAAATAGTAAAAAACTCTGATATTGAAAGTTTATGGACCAATTTTATTAGAAATTAATTGAAAAATAGAAAAAATAATCCAATTGCAAAACAAATTACATATTTAGAATCTTCATTGTTTCATCTAAAATGGGTTTTAATTTCGTCAGAAAATTCTGCAAAACAAGTCATAAGCCATATGTCCAAAGTTGGTATTTTTCTTTGACATTGTTAGGACCTTCAACTTGCAGGTCAAACTAGGTTGAAGGTTTAGGTTCGGACTTCCAATGCTTTTCCCAAACCAAAAAAATAAGCAAAAACCCAACCACAATGCAAAAGGCAATTCAAATTTTTAAAAAATGGGATCCCGCTTATAAAACGGGATCCCGTTTACTAATCGGGATCCCGTTACATTTGAACCACATTCCAACCATTGTTAGCATAATGGGATCCCGTTTATGAAATGGGATCCTGTTCATGAGGCAACGGCTCTGACGTTCGAAGTCGGTGAACGTGATCCTGATTATGAAACGGGATCCCGCTTATGCATAAACGGGATCCCGATTTATTTGAAGCAGGATCCTGTGTTATTAACGGGATCCCGTTTATAATATTTAAATTCATTGTGCACAATTTTTTTGAAGTTTGCAACTTGCATGTACGGCCGAGAGCACTAAAAATGAATGATTTTTCATAAGCTATTGTATTTACAAGTCAGAACTTAATTTTTAAAGTGGAATTGTGGTAGTTTTTTACTTGTTTTGACGAACACAAGAGGAAGAATTTTGTCTTAATAGGTATTCAACTTCCAATTTGGATTGAATATTTTGAAGAATTTCACTATTAACATTCATTTGTGCTTGATAATTTTATAATCATGGGAGATAAAGCTCGTAATAAAAGAAGGAAGACATTGACTCCTCAAGAAGTTGAAGCAAATAGGGAAAAAGAGAGACAAAGAAAAAGAGAAAGAAGAATGAGAATGAAATCAATGAATGATGGTGGAGCAACCAATTCAACAACTATTGAAGATGAAAACATTGAGGATACCATGGTTGTAGATGAAGTTAATTTGCAAGGAGTCGGTTTGGAGAAGAATATGATTATACAAACAAGTCCTACTATGTCTTCAAATCCCTTTTTGAATGCTATGGAGAATGTTTCAATATGCACAAATCCAGGTACGTCTTCAAATCCACATGTTAGTGAAATGGTAAATTTGTATGTAGAAGTTTTACAAGATGCTGGACTTAATGATGTTGACATTGACTATATTCAGAGAGACGAACCTTTTATAGAATTTGTTGAAAACGAAAAAGAAAAATCTTTTGTTGCAAGTGAAAATCAAAATGATCATTTTCTTACCTGTATTTTAAATGAAAATGAAAAATGAAGGTGAAAATGAAAATGAAAATGAAAAAGAAAAAAGAAAATGAAAATGAAAAAAATGAAAATGAAGATGAAAATGAAGATGAAAATGACAATGAAAATGAAATGAAGATGATGATGAAAATGAAAATGAAGATGAAGATGAAATGAAAAATGAAAATGAAAATGAAAACCGCTTTGTTGATGAAAATGAAGATGAAAATCTAGAATGTGATGTTGAATTTAATGAAAATACTTTTTTTTAAATTGGAAGTGGTGTTTTCGATAATCTTCCTGGTCAAATTTCTTGGAGGCAAATAAGAACACATGCAAATAGAATATACACCAAATTCTTTTATCATAAAAAATTTGCATTTCAATGTCAATTAATGATGCAATTGATGAGAATGCAAAAAATGAGGAAAGTAATGAATAAGTTAGGCTTTTATGTTAAACCAAAAAGAAAAGATCAATCATTAAAACATGCTATGTCTACTGTTGCTAGTGCCATTCAATTTATTGGGAAAAATAGTCGATCTAAAGATAAAAACGCAGCAAGAAGAGCTATAACTACTGCTATAGTTAACAAAGCAACTTTAAATAAAAGAATGGTAAACAATATTAGTGAAGTTTTAAAAATACATCTTAAAACATTACTAAGAGCGGCAAAAAGAAGAGAGTATAGAAAATGATCCTATCAATCAATGTTGGAGTTTCAGTGGACGACTACCGAGGTCTGATATAAAATTGAATGTTGAAATTAAATCTCTGATCGAAAAATATTGGAATGATAATACTAGGGTTTCATCTAATGCTAGAGATGTTTTAAAATTAAGGGTGGGGTCCAAAGTTCACGATCCTCACCCAAAACACCTATTAGATACAACACAAATTGAATTTTATAGAAAATTTTGTAGCGATTCAGTGTTACCTGGTAATATTGAAATAAGTCAAAGGTCTTTTGAAAAATGTAAACCCTGGTATGTAAAAATTAATAAACAACGAATATCTTGTTGTTGTAAAATACATGTTCAATTTCATTATTTTTATGATGTTTTTCGATATATACGTTGTACCTTGCATACTAACATGATTAGAAGGATTGTGGTATTGATATGCCACCTGAAGCAATAAGAGAGTTTATTTCAGGTTTGTTTTGTGAAAAATCTAATGATAAATTATTTTATTTAAGTTCTTGTATTTCTGGACAATGCATTAACTATGGAAATCTTTCACTTTTAAGAATTTGTTTGCATGAAAGTGTTGATCATGATTTTGGACAACAATTAGTAGATGTCAAAAGATTTAGGAATGTTCACTATTCTTTAAAAGATGGAAAATAGGAAAGCATTGTGATTTAGTTATAGAAAAGTTAGTGTGCATGCATTTATGAGTGAATTTAATAATAAAATTGTACCAAAATATGTCATGCACTCGAGACTATGCTTCGATGGCTTGATGGCCAATTTAAGCATGTAGAAACACATTTCCAATTGGTACTATACTTTCAGTGGTTGATTTTGCAGAGAATTATACTCTCGCTCCGCAAGAGGAAATTCAATTTCAATATTATAATTCAGTGCAAGTAGCTATGTTTGTCCATATTGTTTATAGACATGTAGATGATAGCACTGAGGAATCAAGAAAAGTTTTGAGGGAGTATCATTTTTATTTGAGTGAGAACCGGTTACACTCATCAGAGTTTTTTCAATATTGTTTTAGTATATTTTATTAAAATTTAAGAGAAAGAGGAATCCATATGAAAGAACACCTCATATGGTCAGATAATTGTATGGGGCAGTTCAAAAATGCTAGAATGTTTGATTGGTTAAGTAGGGTTCACAAGGAACTTAATGTCCAACATATATGGAGTTTTTTTGAAGCTGGGCATGGTAAAGGATAACATGATGGAGTTGGTGCATGTGTCAAAAGAATTCTTGCTAGAGAACAATTAAAATTCGAGGATTCAGTAAAATTTAAAAATGCACATAAGATTGTGGATTGGTGTAATAGAAGATTATCTACACCTAGTTCGAGTGATTACTCTACAGTTCATCGATTCTTTTGGTTGGTGGAAGAAGAGAACATTGTATCTAGAGTTGATTGTGAGACAATTAGTGGATCTACTAAATGGCATTCATTTAGGAGTACGACATCAAGCACATGGACTATTTGGACAAGGGAGCTTGCATGTTTTTGCCAGTTTTATATGTTAGGAGATTGGGAAGCTTGTGAAAATACAGAATGGGTTGAACAGTGGGAGCAAAGATCGTTGACACCTATAGAAGCACATAATCAATATGAAAGAACTATTGAAGAAAATGATCAATTGTTTGCATATGAAGATTACGACTGTGTGTCAGACCTTGTGTAAGAAGGTAATTTTAATTCAATTTATTTTATTTTATTTCACTTTATTAAGTTATTTTGTAATACTAAATTATTTATATGGATATGCACAAGTTATTAAATCGAATTTTGTTGGCAGAACATGTGTATGCTATTATTGCACCTGAGGGGAATGAAGAGCAAATAGAATATTGGTTGGCTTGTTGTGTGGAAAGTAAACATAAGTTGATAACACCTCAAGAAGATGATGATGGCTTTCATTATCCAACAGGTACGGTGATCCCCTTAAGACACCTCCTTAAGAAAATTTCAAATGCTAACAAGTTTTAGATCCCCTTAAGCAATTTTTTAGAACAAGTTTTTGATCCCCTTAAGAAAATTTTGAGAACTTATTTGATGATGGTTTTTTAACATGTTTTCCAATAGGATCGGTGGTGGTTGTTGGCACTTGGCTACGAAAATACTTGAGAAGAAAGAATGGTCTACCTGCATTCGAAGACTATGAAACACATAAAAAGATTATGCATTATTCACATTTGGTGGTGGCAACAAATATAAAACTAGAGCGTATGTGGAAGACCTTCAAAAAAATTGCTATGGTCAATTTCTATGGAAGAGCATGAGGCAATCATAGATGCATTGCAAAAAAGAGAGGATGCAGATGGTATAATGGAATAAGTAAATATAGGTAAATATAGTTTTAGTTTTATTTCAAGTCCTTTTAAATACATTAAATACATGTTTCAACATTGGTCAAGTGTGTTATTAGTTGAAATTGATTTAAATTGTCCTTTTATACATCCTTAAGGCATAATCACAAAAAGGATCTAGTCCATGCAGATTCAACCTATACAACATGGAATACTTGGTAAAAACAGGTAATTATTAGTTAAATTATATTTAAATACATGTTTTGATTACATATTGATATTGCTTGGACATTAATAGTTAAAATTGATATATTGTCATTTTTTGTATCCTAGAGCCATCATTGCATTCATCTCATACTTTGAAACAAAAAGGAGAGGATGTGTGGATTCAACCTACAAACATGTGTGGAATACTTTTAAATGCAGGTACTTTAGTTCTGTACATATAGATAATTTTATATAAACTAAAATATGTATGTTTTGATGATTTCATTGATATTGCTTGTACCTTTTTGATATCAGGTGGTGTGAAGACCTTCTACATTCCAGCCACGAGTTTGAGATGTTCTTGAGATGGCATATCCAAATTTTGTAAACATTGTTTTGAGATGACATATATGTACATACATACTTACAAAATTAAACATACTCTATGTACTTCTATGTATCAAATCAATATTCTATATATTTTGTTTCTTAAATGTGCATGTTTTCCTACTTTGAAACTTTATGTTTATGTGTATAATCACTAAATATCATGCATACATTATTGTTAAATCAATTATATCCTTAAGATGTATTATGACCCCTTAATACATCCCCTTAAGACACCCCCTTAAGACCCCTTAAGACATCCCATTTAGGCGTATTATGACCCCTTAAGACATCCCCTTAATTAACATGTTCTATTATGACCCCTTTAGACATCCCCTTAAGACCCCTTAAGACATCCCCTTAGTTAACACTTTCTATTATGACCCCTTTAGACATCCCCTTAATTAACATGTTCTATTATGACCCCTTTAGACATCCCCTTAAGACCCCTTAAGACATCCCCTTAGTTAACACGTTCTATTATGACCCCTTTAGACATCCCCTTAAGACCCCTTAAGACATCCCCTTAATTAACATGTTCTATTATGACCCCTTTAGACATCCCCTTAATTAACATGTTCTATTATGACCTCTTTAGACATCCCCTTAAGACCCCTTAAGACATCCCCTTAATTAAGCGTTCTATTATGACCCCTTTAGACATCCCCTTAAGACCCCTTAAGACATCCCCTTAATTAACACATTCTATTATGACCCCTTTAGACATCCCCTTAAGACCCCTTAAGACATCCCCTTAATTAACACGTTCTATTATGACTCCTTTAGACATCCCCTTAAGATGTATTATAACCCTCTTTAAGACATCCCCTTAAGATGTCTCTATTATGAACTCTTTAGACACCCCCTTAAGATCGCCATTATTTTGCCTTGAAAACTTATAAATTAGTGTTAGGATGAACTATTATTTTATAGTATTTTATTAATGCTTTTATTCTCTAATCTTCTATGGTATTGTTTTTTTCTTAAAACTTTATCCTTTCTGGTATATAAATAGATTGCTTTGTTTGTAAATTATGATTTATTGACTGATTATTGATTGACGTGAATTGAATAAGTTCATTGAGTAATTATCGCTATTTATTGAATGTACATATCATGTATATCATGTATGAAATCAAAAAAATCATCTACTTTTGGATTAGGAAAAACATTCACTGCTAGATCGACATTCAACTCCACCTCTATATCCTTTAGAATTTTTTGCACTAAAAAATTGTATTACTTTGCACTTAATTGCATCAAAATTAAAATCCCAATAAATTAAGACATAACCTTGTTTCATCCATTATTTATACCAAATCAAGCCTTTTGATTTACCTAATTGATGCACTTTTAGCATCTTTGAGATTTTGATCATTAAATGAATTTTAAGTGATTCACAAAGTTACATAATTCCTAATCATTTTTGCTTATCTGGCTCTAGAGTGAGATATTTTTTAGACATTTATTCCAAGATTATGACCTCTTTTTTGTGAGAAAATACTGTCACTACCTACTATCCATCTATACTTTTAAATCTGATTCAATACTACTTTTAATTCACAATTTTTGACATATATGGTTTAATATAAATTTTGGGTCCAATCTTTGGTAATTCTTTTTTTTATCACCTACGGTAAATTAGGTCACATAAGAAATTCTTTGTCTAGCCTTATACTCGGCTACCTAACCTAACTTTACCAAATGTGGAATGTGCTAAGATAAAAGTCTCGATTTTGTAAGACTTAAAATTCTTAAAAACAAGTCTACTCTTGATTTAAATTGTTTTAAACACCTCCACAAGTGAATTTTTCACAAAAATAGGTTCTTTAAACTTTTTTGATTCAATTAGGAAGCACACATTGTCATGGTAACCATGGCCCCCATGCCTTTCAAATGCAACATGCATGTTGTGAGACCACACACCACTATCCACCTAGGTACTAATCGTAAACACTAGCTCTTGAAAACCAACATCATATTCCTTGATGATGAATGTTATACACAATGATGAATTAAAAGAAATGGATTATCTTATAATTGAAAGAAATTTTCCTACTTGAACCATAGTTATATAAGTTCATTGAGTAATTATCGCTATTTATTGAATGTACATATCATGTATATCATGTATGAAATCACTAAATTTGCAAAGTATAAATATTAAAATGTCCTATATTAATCCATGTATGAGATCACTAAATTTCACATTAATGTCCTATATTAATGTCTTGACTATGAACATAAAATGCATAAATGTACATGTGTAAATTAAAATTTCAAACAATAATAAAGTCCATAATTTATGTAACATATTAATTGCATGAAACCAATACATTAAGCGCATGAAATAAAGTCCAACAGAGTACATGATAAACAAGCAGAAATATAGTCCATGAAATAAACAAATATAACATTATAAATCACATGTTTCTTAGGGTCATGCACTGCTCTATAATCAGAGACCTCCTTCAATAATTCATGACTAAGTGTGGATGACCTGAAACATCTCTATATATAGACAAATTAGATGTAAGACTATTAAAATGATTTAATGACAATTTAATTTATAATCCATCATAAAATTAAATTACCATCATATCTAATGCTTTGGATGCCTGTGCACCCTAAAGCAACCCTAAATTCCCTCTAAATCAATCTACAAACAAGACAAAGAAATTAGAAATTAGACAACTCTACAATTAATTTTTAAATTCAATTTAATTTATAATTTATCATATTTTAATTGCTCACATCTAAGGTTGTGCACTAGGCTCTTCTAGGACCTGCCCTCAGAAGGCTCAACTACAAGATGTGTCTCTATGCTACAAAAAGAAAAGAATATGTAAAAATCTCATATTATGTATATATTCAATTTAAAATTTATAATTAACTTTAAATATAAAAAAATAAATTAAATTACCATTTGATTTGAAACTTGCTCTACATGTCCTCCTGGTGGTGTAACTATGTCTGGGTCAGGGCTGAAAGTTGCACTAACAAAGTCCTACAAGATCAAAATTAAAGCATGTGCAATTGAATTAGGTTAATATATATATATATATATATATATATATATATATATATATATATATATATATATATATATATATATATATATATATATATATATTCAAGTTTTCACATTTTGTGTATAAAGTTTTGTAAACAACCTAGAAATAAGTGGCCTCACGAGTAACTGCAACATCAAATGTTTTCCCAATGCCCATACTCTATTGTGTATCAACTTAGACATATATGTACATAGACATTAACGCTTATATTACGCATGTACATGCATGCATTTCATATATCTAGTGAATTCAAAACTCATAAAATTGTAACTATACTAATGTGTCCTTTAAACAAATTTACAATATGAATGTACTCTCTCATCTATGACACTGATAGTGGAGGAATGCTTGACAACTCTCGTGAGGAATCATGTGGGATGCATTGACTCACCTAAACCAACATAAATATTTGGAAACATATATGTGATTCAATTATAAATTTAAACTCAAGTTAAAAATCATTTCATATATAATTTAAAAAATTGAAATGAAAATACCCCATAAGGGTTGCCAACTAGGACTGGTGTCGATGTATGTACTCATGGAGAGGATGATTGCCCCATTGTTAGTGTCATTTGTACACCAAACAATGTTATTGTCAAAATGTATTGCAAATTTTTCTTTGATATATACATCCATCAAAATTCTTATAAAATGAACGTACATCTAGATGCATATTTATACCTGTGTCGCAGTGTCCTCAGGGTGATGGTCTGTTGTGAGGAACTCTACAAATGAGCTGATGCGACCAAATGAACCACTAGAATCTCCCTGTCCACCTGAACTAGGTGTGTGGCCTAATCAGTCCATAGCATACTTGGATGACAAATCCAGTGCTAGCTGGGATGGGCCCTGACACCTCATGGAGCAGTACTCCGACCAGCTCCATAAAAATCCCTTCATCATCATCATCATCATCTCTATGCTCCCCACTGCCATCGGTTACACATCAAGGTCTCCTACGAGTATATTAAGGGAACCTAATGTTGAGACCAGAGCTTGATGATGTATAGGTGCAGGAATGGGAGGACCATGAGCAACAACAAGGGGTTGCACATGCACGAGGTGTCAGGGATCAACCCTTGCCCCTAATCTCTGTTGTGGCATGTCGCCACCAACACCCTGAAATGATGTAAAATTAAAATAATTGGGCTTTTACCCCAAAACAAACTCTACATATAATTTTCTCAAAAAATACAATGGGCACTCCCAATTAGCATGTGGGGGACTATCAAAACCATATACCATTGATCCCAAAAATGTGCACTCATCTACGGATGTATGCACCACCTCATGGATATTCTAGATTTGTTGGGTGGAATGGGTTGTCGGGTAACGGGGTCAAGAAAGTAGGGGGTTAGATGGGCTTTCGTTATTTTAAGGTATAATATTTGTTTGTAAGAGAGACCATCAGAATAAAATTATCTCATTTGTTCTCTGTCTCGTCGATGCCTATCAAGATCAGAATCGATCATCTTGATGGAATCAACAACGTTTTGCATTGCAAATGCAAAACGTCTCACATGTGGAGGAATCAATGCTTGACTCGGTGATAACATTGATTTGATTTGTAAGGATGCAACTTGGATTCATTTATTTGTGTTTCAGCCATCCTCCTCATATGATAGGTGTTGATGTGGCATATTAGGTGGAGGTGGGAGGGGAGGGGAGGCTGAGGGGGGAGGTGGAGGTGGAGGTGGAGGTGGGAGGGGAGGGAGGCGGATCCGGCTATCGAGGTGGTGGATTGATGATATCATCAGTGTTAAAATCATCCATGATATATTCTTGATATAATGTGCACCTACATTTTAAATCATACAAAATAGTCCATGTGCATACAAAAATTAAGATCATATATTTAATTGAAATAAGATGAGCAACATATATATTAAGCTCATATATTTAATTGAAATGCACATATATATACATTGATTGTTCAACTCAAGAGCATGTCCATACAAAATTAAAAATTAAATGTATGTACATGTACATTTAAAATAAAAATATGATGCATAATTTGCATGCGTACTATAAATCATTAAACTAAACTATGTACATACATATAAATTTCAAAATTTAAGAACTATATATGCAATCTCTTTAATACATGCACATACATACTAAACAATAAACTTGAAACATTCACAAAATCTCATTTTATGTCTAGCACACACACACACACATATATATTACAAATTTTCAGCAGGAGAAATCATGATCTAGTAGATAGTCATAAAATATATACTATTATATACTATTCATTATAAGTTCATAAATTTCACCAAATTCATAAATCCATGTCACTAAAAATATCCATCTAGAACCAAAATCATAAATTCATGTCACTAAAAATATCCATTTGGAACCAAATTTATAAATTCATCACACAAAATATCCATCATTCACCCAATTTATAAATTCATAACTATTTAAGATTATTGTTTTAATTTATAAACTATTATGGCTCTCTACTGCATAGATCTTCATTTCTTTGTGTTTTCCTTTTCAAAATTAGGAGTTCTCCTCTCCTCTAGCCATTGTCAATGCTCATCTACGATCCCATCCATAGCCCTGACAACATCAACAAGGGTTTGCATCCTAGATGCAAACATCCTCACAGGAGGTGCAACACATTCTTCATTTTGAATAATGTTGATTTGATCTTGGATGGTTATATAGCTACTTTGATTTGTGCTTGCAAACGAGCATGTTCATTACATGATTTCTGTGTGGTGGAGGTGGGGGGTTACGAGGTGGAGTGGGCGGAGGTGGAGGTGAAGGTGTTGGAGATGGATGGTGTGGAGGTGGATTACACATATTGAATGGATCCATGTGATCTTTAAGATAAGGAGGAACTTGTACTAGGATTTTGTAATTTCAAGATGTAAGATACATGTTTAGGAAATACCTTTTAAACCATTCAATATATAAATGGCCTTAAATAATTGAATACAAATGATAAAAATTCATTTGTAAGCCTCATTTATATGTCTAAGGCACATGTTACTTGGAATGAAAATACAATTAACTATTGATATTGTATAATCTTGCGTGATCTTATAGATTATCACAATTTGGTTGGGCCTTGGGCAACTTTTGATCACCAAATTTTAAGAACTTTGATCCCCTTAAGAAATGTCATATTGGAACCCTTTTAAGAAATTGAATTACCATTTAGGTGACAGGATGGCTTAAGGGGATTTCCACGCCTAGTGAGGTCCTAGGAGAAAATGGCATGGTTTCAAGTGAACAAATTTGGTGAAGTTGCCTCCAAGGCAAACCAAATTTCATTAAGAGCCTTTTAAAGAAAAAAAATGATGGCTTTAGGGTTTACAGTTTAGAGTTTAGGCTATAGGGTTTAGGGTAATAGGATAGCTTAAGGGGATCTACATGTAGTAAGATCCTGGGGAAAAATTACATGGCATAAGGGAATGAAATTTGGTGGAGTTGCCTAAGGCAACCAAATTTCATTAAGAGCCTAAGAAAAAATGATGGCTTTAGGGTTTACGGTTTAGACTTTAGAGTTTAGGGTTTAGGGATTTAGGATAACTTAAGGGATATATGTAGTAAGATCTTAGGAAAAAATTACATGGCATAAGGGAATGAAATTTGGTGGTGTTGCTTAAGGAAACCAAATTTCATTAAGAGCCTAAGAAAAAATGATGGCTTTAGGGTTTAGGGTTTAGACTTTAGAGTTTAGGGTTTAGGGTAATAGGATAACTTAAGGGGATATATGTAGTAAGATCCTAGGAAAAAATTACATGGTATAAGGGAATGAAATTTGGTGGAGTTTCCTAAGGCAACCAAATTTCACTTTAAGATCTTGGGTAGGACAAAATGAATGGTTTAGTGTTTAGGGTTTAGAATTTAGAGTTCAGGGTTTAGGACCTTTAGAATTTGGAATATTTAATGAACTTGAAAGTTAGTGAAGAACATTTTCAGGACATTGATTAGATCACTGACCACCTGACACTGACTACTTTGATCCCAGCTGATAGATGATTTAAGGGGATTTAATACGTCTAGTGAGGTCCTAGGAGAAAATGACATGGCTCAAGTGAATAAAATTTGGTGAAGTTTCCCAATGCCACCAAATTTCATTAAGAGCCTTTAAGGACAAAATGAATGGTTTAGTGTTTAGGGTTTAGATTTTAGAGTTCAGGGTTTAGGGTTTACAAAACTTAGGTGAAGTTTTGGTGCCCCTTGGAATATAATTAACTTGCAAGTTAGTGAAGAAAATTTTCTTGTGGAATAGTTGATTGAGATCTACTCTTGTTTCAACTAACCAACCTAGATCAAGTGAAATCTCATTCATATTATAATCTTGCACGCATCTTATTATTGTTAAATTTGGTTGCCTTGGGTAACTTCACCAAATTTTAAGAACTTTGATCCCCTTAAGAAATTTGTCATATTGGGACCCCTTAAGAAATTGATTTACGATTTAAGGTGAGAGGATAGCTTAAGGGGATCTAGATGTCTAGTGAGGTCCAAATTTAGTCATACTATAGCCTCATTGGTTAAATCTAGCTCTGGGTCAAAAGTGTTTACCCCTCTAACAAAAAAAAGTATCATGTTAAAAATGAATCAATCTATACATATCACAAAAATAACAATAATCTTAAATGTAACCCACACTCTAACAATAATAGCATGCTAAATGATCCCCACCCCTAACCATATCCTAATTGAATTGCAAACCTAATTGAAACTTAATTAAATTATAACCTTTACCTAATCTTAAATGTATTCCTATATTATATTATATTTAAATTAATTTATATTTGTATTATAATTATATTAATATTTATTATATATTCCTAATTGTAACCTAACTATTTACTACAAACCTAATTGAATCTTAAGCCTAATCCTCATTAAAACCCCAAGTAAATTGTAACATTACCTATTCTTAATTGTAATCTTATATTATATTTTATGATATTAAATATTTATATTATTTAATAGATTATATTAAATATAATAAATTAAATAATATAAATATTTAATTATATTTATTTTATATGAATCATCCTCCTATCTCTAAATTGTAATAATAGCATGTAGTTCCTCCAAACTATCATCATGTACCTCCTCCCTTTCCCATGTAATAGGTGTACCTTGTAGGTGTTAAATGGTTCCATCTTGGTCTCCTTATTGATGCATTTCTATTCTTCCACATAAATCTATATAGTATCAAAATATAGGTAATTTTATGGTTATTGAATCTCTCTTAATTGCTAAAGAATCCATTATGATTGAGGATGGGTGGATTATTATCTTGGATCACATCTTAAAAATCCTATAGAGGTCATGTGGTATGATTTTCTTAATACATATATTCCCATACAAACCTCTTTCCATGTATTATCAACTCTCCTATATAATAGACACCTTCCTAGATTTAAATTTCATATGATATATATGTACCCAAGTGTTTCAAATTGGAATTGCTATAATTATACTTTTATGGCATTCTAGATATTCAAAATAGTTTTCATAAATCTACCAAATAGATCCATTCTTGACATTGAACCTAAATAATTTTAGGTATGTCCAATGAAAGATTAGGGTCTAGGGTTCAAAAATTTCAAATGCTTTAGTGTTGAGGGTTTAGATTTTATAGTTTAGGATCTAGGGTTTAGCAAACTTAGGGTGAAGTTTGTGTGGCCCTTGGCATAATTTAGACTTGCAAGTTAGTGTCAATTGGAATCGATTGTACACACTTAAATTTATGAATTTGCTAACTAAATTTGTAAACAAACATCAAGATAAACTTTATGAATTTTAACTATTCTTTAACATATTGATTTCTAATCTAATTATAATTTAGCATTGAAACTAAAGTTTAATATATATCATTTTTTCCATACAAAGCAAATAAAATTTAAAACATTTAAGCAATGTAAATGAATTTTTTTGAGCTTGAAATTACATAGTTTTCAAAATAAAAATGATTTGTTCGATTCCAATTTAGGGTTTTAACAATTTCTTTGTTCCAATTCAATTTAGGCTTTCAATTTTAAACAATTAGGGTTTTTAATTCAATTTTTCATTTCAATTCAAACTAGGGTTTTCAAATTTAGTTTTTTTCATTTGATTTGAATTCCGGGTTTCAAAAAGCGTGATTTGGATTTGTAAATGCAATTTTTTTATTTCATTTCGATTTCTAGGGTTTTGAAATGCAATTTTTTTTGTTTTGTATCAATTAGGGTTTTCAAATTCAATTTTTTTGGGTTTAATCGAACAATTTAGGTTTCAAATGTTAAATTTTGTTTCTAAAACACAATTCAAGGTTATTTTTTCATTTTTATTAAAAAACCTTCAGGTTTCATTGTATTTTTTCGTCTATTTTTACAATTATTCATTTCTACTATAATAGTTTAAAAAAATGCTTAAAACGTAAAATAAATTAAAAAAAACATGCTAAATTCATTTATTTTCTTCAAAATTTCAATTCAAAATTAAAAAATGCAAAAAAAGGGCATGTAGGGGGGTACCTGTAGTTGATTATGGGGGTCACTATCGCCACTACTCGGGGTATCGTCCGTTGTGCAGAGAAATATTTAAAAAATAAAAAATAAATAGCAGTATAAAATGGGATCCCGATTTATTGAAATCGAGATCCCGTTTTTTAGTAATTGGGATCCCATTTCATCAGAATCGAGATCCCGTGCCTTTTCCATCAGTTCAGAATCCGATAGGAAACGAGATCCCAATTTTTAAAAAGTGGGATCCCGTTCCATCTCAGGCTCGGGATCCTGATCCCTAATGGGATTCCCGATTTTTAAAAATCAAGATCTCATTTATTAAAATCGAGATCCCGTTTCCTCAATGCCGATTTCAATTTTTTGGTTAAGGAAAAAATTCCACATTTCGCGGACTCAACTTTGTGCACTGACCCAATAACCAGCCATCATAATTTTCAAGGCTATTGTTCTTGCGACAAAATGACATCCTGGAGGTCCATCATGAAACATTGGTAAAAGATTGTCAACTTGATCAGGTTGAATGCATCTTAATAAAATGCCTTGGAAATCTCTCCTATAAAGAATGCCATCAATAATTGCATAAGGAATGGCTTGTAATCTATAATACCTTCTTTTTGCTCTGTCTAGACCTTCAGGGCACTCACTAGTTTACAAATAATGCATCATTTGTTGCAACGAGGTAGTAGGAGACATTGGAACATCACCTGCAACATCATCATTTAGCAATGTATCCATATTTTTAGCTCCTTTTAAGTTGTCTTCATTCCCAACAATCTATTCACACAAACCCTTGCCTCTAACGAGCTTGGTTACCTTTATCTCAACGTCAAATTCCATAACTTTGGTAATCCAACCAGCATGCTTATCATTAATAACTTTGTTAAGTAAGAAATCCTTAATAGTTGAATGAGCTACCGGCAAATGGATCTTTCTATTGGACAACATATGCCTGAACTTTTTTAAACTTCTTACAACAACAAAAACATGCTTCTCGACAAAAGAATATTTTACCTCATAATCATGTAATACCTGGTTGAAAAATGCTATAGGCTGCTCCAAGCCTTCATCGTTTTGCTGGCATAACATAGCTGAAACTGTATTTACTCCTCCAAAGGCATACAGGATAAAGTCCTTGTCAAAATTTGGATTAATGAGAGTAGAGCAGTCGCAAGAGCTTCCTTAATCTACTCAAAGCTCCTCTTACCTTCCTTGGTCCAACTGAAAGGCATATTCTTTTTAAGCATAGAAGTGAGAGGTTGCAGCAAAGCTACGATATTCTGTATGAACCTCCTCATGAAATTTATTCTTCCAAGAAAGCTTTACAAGCCTTTCTTGTGTGCTGGTAATGGAAATTCAAGAATTGCAGAGACTCTTTCAGGATCTATAGAAATACCTTGCTTTGAAACAATATGTCCAAGCAATTTGCCTTCGTGCACTAAAAATATACACTTCTTCGGGTTGAGAGAAACTCCGAACTCTCTGCATCTCTGAAAAATCTGCTCTAAATGATCAAGATGTTCATTAGCATTTCTATAAAAAACTATAATATCATCTAAGTATACCAGAATGAACTTGTTCATAAGGCTATGAAAGGCCATATCCATCGCTCAATGAAAAGTTTCTTTAGCATTAGATAAGCCAAAAGGCATCTTCTTGTAGGCCATTGTACCCCAGTTGGCGGTAAATGATGTTTTGAATTGATCTTCTTGCTTAACCAGAATCTGGTTGTAACCTGAGTAACCATCTAGCAAATAAAATCTGTCAGAACCAGAAACTTCCTATAGAATTTTCTCCATGGAAGGGAGTGGGTAGTGGTCTTTTAATGAAGCCTTATTTAAATCTTTCAAATCGACACATAATCTGATTTCCCCACTTTTCTTCCTAACTGGCACTAAATTTGACACCCAAGAGGTGTGTTTGATAGAAAAAATAATACCACTCTCAACTAATTTATTCAGTTTAGCCTTCATAAGGTGTTCTAATTTGGCCTTAACAGGTCTATGTTTTTTCCTTATTGGTTTTGCACCAGGCTCTAATTCAATAGTATGTTGGGCTAGTTCTAGGTTAAAACCTCTAAAATCCTTGTACTCCCAAGAAAAAACATCACTAAATTTCTGACATAACAGAATAAATGCTCGTTGTTCCTCTTTATCACATACCTTTCCCAGCTTGAGAAGCTTGCCTTTGAAGATTTCAATCGCTGCATAATGTTCTTCTTTAACAGTCAGGCTGCACTCGTCTTTATGCACTTGGTCATCTAAATTGAAAATAGATTCCAAGGTCACCAATCCTTTTGGGAACTTGTTGGTCTTCAACTGCACAATTTGGTCATCATATTGCTGCTGCCATTTTTGCAGGTTTCCATCTGCAAACTCAGCTTCAACAATTAAGAAATTTACAATTTGCTTATCACTATCAAAAACCTGCCAGCTCACATTATTGTCAAATACATAAGGTATGACCACTATTTTTAGATATTGACATGCCTCTACTTTATAAATTTCATTGGGAATATCAAACTGGACTCCTATGGCAGTGAGCCTATCAGCATGCTTATTGTCATTTCTAGGAATCAAAATAATATTAAAAGCATCAAAATCTTCCATCAAATCCCATACACGATGCTTATATTTCTTAATCAAATCATTCTTGGTAGCATTTAAATTTCTGATCTGATTTACAATTAGTTCTGAATCACCATAAACTTGCAAGAATTTAATACCTCATTTGCGGGCCCATTCGAGGCCATGCACCAATGCTTCATACTCAACTATATTATTCGAATAGCTGAAAGCAAATCTGCAGGCTGAAAAATATTTATTTCCCTCTAGTGAAATCAACATAGCCCACCTGCAACACCAATACTACTTCTCGAACCATCGAAGTAAAGCTTCCAAAACTCATTTCCTATTTCTACAGACTGTTCCTCCTCTTTACAAAGATTAGGCATATCAAAATCAGGTTCTCAAATCATATAGACTACTAATCCTTTCTCATCTATGTGCTGAAAATGATCAAGCTCGTGATCTTTGACTGCCCATTCTTGTAGATTGATATTTTCTACATGGGTGCCACAGTCTGAGGTCATGGTTTGCTCCTCCAGTACAGAGGTGGCATAGAGGTTAGTGTTTATAGGATTTGGTGAATATGGTTCGATATGGTCATTGGTGAGAGGCTCAGACTTTATGGTCACTTTCGTACCATACCTCGTTGTAAAGAACAAATGAGACCAATCAGAAAATAGAAACCCACCGAACTTGGCTATAAAATCCCTTGAGAGACAAATGGAAAAGTGCGGCGGTAAGTCAATGACATGTATATCCTGATGAATAGCAAAACTCAGGGATGTGTAAAAAGTAAGAGCCAAATTGTTGATAATACCAGCAATTTTAACATCAGACCCATCTAGTTGCACTACGTATTCTGAGGATTAGGCTCATAAATAAGACCTAACTTATCGGCTAAACTCTTAGGCATGACTAAAATATTAGCACCAAAATCAACCATACAGTTATGAACAATCTTATCGCCAATAATCAGACTTAAGCAGAATGAGGGAGGCTTTACCTCTTTAGTTTTCTGCTCATTTTTAACCTCCAGATCATTAGCAAGCACAACTTTAGCAACCCTTTAATCAGTATCATTAGAAATAGAAAATTTAGCTAAAGCATTCTGCAGTATACCTTTCTGCCCTAGGAGGTGCAAAGCATCTAATATCGACATATTGACAGTGGTTTTTCTTGAGATGCTCAACAATATTAAATGATGAAGAATTTACCTTCTGATGGTTTTTTGTGACATCTTTTAGTCTCTGCAAAGGCTGTGGATGCATTCTTGACTACTCGTTGCTAGATATCTCTTGGCCGCTTTGCAGAATTTGCACTTTAGGCTGTGCTGCAGCATTAACATTTGATGAGATGGGCTGCTTACTATTCGTGGGCTGCTATTGTGAATTTCCAGCTTGCTGTCTTGAATCCATAGCTCTCTTTTTTGATCTAGTATTATCCAAAACGGGAGAATTTTGTTGATCTTGGTCATTCACACCACAAAATTCAGAGCTTTGCCAGTTTGGCAAGGAAACTTCCATGTTATCTTGTTGTTCTTGATTATGATTTGCAATATTTTTTGAACCAGCATAGTTATTTTGAACCATTAAAGCTTGATTTCTCATTCCATTAGTGCACACTAATTGGTTATGGGGCTGATGGTATGGATAACTCCAATCACAATCCTGGGAAACATTATTTTGGGGCACAAGTTCCTTTGACGAACTGGCTCGTTTGGATTGTATGGCTAGAATGGCCTAGGGTTAAAATTCCTTCTTTGGGCTTGGTAATCATTTTGAAAAGCAGGCCTATTTGGCTGGTTCTGCTGATAAGTGGCTTTATAAGGCTTATGTTCACAACCTACTTGCTTCTTAAGGCTCACAAGATCATTCCTGAAGGTCTTGAGTATACTTTTAATCTCTTGAAATTCTTGGTTCGGGGCTAGAGCAACAACTTCTTGGGCTGAGTTATGATAGCCTATTGTTGGAACAGGCAGGACAATAGCTAAGGGGGGTACATCAATAGAGGTAGGTGGCTATATTTATGGAAACAAAGGCATAGGAGGTCTAGGGGTTATGTCTCCAGCTTGGATGAGATAGTTCTCAACTCTAATGGCTATGTCATAAGTGTTAGGGAGTATAAACCCACCCATAGATTGAGTCATGATTGAAATCTTACTATTCAAAGCTTTTAAGTAAAATAGAAAAGTGTGTGCTCGTAAAGGCTTTACCATTGTAGGAATCCTATCCTAGGTTCTTTGAAATTGGTAGTTGAAATCTATCAAGTGCTCATGTGGTGCCCTCTGAATGGTGCTCAACTGCTCTAACAAAGACAAATTATCAGATTTATCAGCAAAATGTTGATATAAACCATTACCTAATGCATCCCATGTTGCGATTGAGTTGGCTACGAGACCTCTGAACCATTGTAATGCCTTACCTTTGAGTGACACAACCAACAACCTTAATGTGATGTTCTCTTGCGTGATGTTGTGAACTAAGCATAAGGTGGCTATGTCATGAATATGCTCAACCAGTGTAGTGAGGTCCTCCCCCGTGAAATATAGAAGGCTTCTAAGAGCTACAACTGGGATGTCATCATGTTGGGCGATGTCTAATGGGCTACCTCCATTAAAAGGTACCTACGGGTGCTGCCTTAGTGCTACCATTGGCAGTGCTTGTGATATTGGAACTGGTACTCATTGTGATAAAACCAAGGAACTAAAAACAGGAGGTGTCGACTTCAATCTTGCAGGTGTCTGAAAGAGCCTCCTTGCTATTCTTCCTCTTCTTCGTGGTAGGGACAACTCTCAATATTTGAAGGGTACAATACTTGATTTGGTCTGCAACTTTTTCATGCACAGGCTGCACTAGGTCTGCATGCAAAATTAGGATCAGAGTCACTAGGTATAATAAAATGAACCTCCAAAAGGCTGCACAAATCTGCTGCATACACCAAACAACAAAATTAAAAATTCTAAAACTTCTCTGAAATGGATTTTAGAGTATCACCGGGCATGCCAAAAACTGTTATAAAAAAGAGTTGCACCTTGCTGAAACTGAAAGTTCAACAATCTATTGACACATGGAAACATTCTTGAGTTGTGGGTAACTCATTGCAAGAACGAATCTCCAATGTGAGCTGGTTCTCTGAATGATGAATATTATTCTAAGTAGTTTTCTGAGGGAAAGAGTTAGAAGATGACTAAAATTAAAACCTGTGATTAATAGATGATTTTCAAGACTTGGTAATGATTTACTGATGATTCTGATCTCTTCCTCACAAACACCTTTTAGAAAACACAATATCTCACTACCTCTCATGAACAATTAATACATAAAAAAATTGCATGAAGAATTGACTTGAAATATGACATGCAATCTGTATTTTGAACTTTTTTCATCAAGAATTACAGTCTTAGGACATAACAAGGACTCTGTGAATAAAAATCACAAGATAACATCAAACTGAAAATGCAAGTAAACACAGAATTGAGAAGTAGGAATGTTGTCTTTATTCAATTGAAGGAGTATGCCAAAATCTGTCTAAATTGAGTACAGAATGAGTTTACAAGCTCGAAAAGTGGAAGAGAAAGAAATTGAAATTTGAACTCAGAATAGAAAAAACTAAGTTTTCTTCAAGATATAATTCTCCCAAACCCTAATCCGATCTCACCAAGAAAGCTCAAGGAAAAGGCAACAAACTGTCTCAAAAGTCTGCATAAAAGCAGAAAAAACTCACTTTTTCTATGCTCACACTAAAAGCCTCTAAAAATAGGCTAAATATGATTTTAAAGCAAATAAAGCACCTTATCTCTCCAAGAGGAATCTCAAATCCGACCCAAGGCAGAAAATAAAACAATCTGCTAAAAATAGCAAAGAGATAAAAAAAAATTTGCTTTATCTTTTTTTTACATAGTTGCAGATTTCACAATTTGACTAATTTTGCAATTAAAGATTGCTTGAAATCTTTTGCAAAATATTACAACCTTATAGCTCTATTACAATCTTTATTTTCTTAAAAAATCAGAAAAAATAATAGGCATATTATTCTCTCAATACTTTAATTGATTTCTTAAAAATCAATTGAAAAACAAAAGCCAAGGCATATATTAACAAGGCATAAATTAAAAAAATGCCTTAGGTTTTAATGTGATAAGGGAAACCTAAATCCACCACCATATATTTTTTAGGCCTTAACATATTCTAAAGGCCAAGGAATTTAATCACCATGCACATTGGACACTTAGGAAATATTGTTGAAAATATGGGGAATTGGCCATTCAATACTTTGCATAAAATTTGATAAAGAATGATAAGTCCCTATTTCGAATTAGGGCAACATATCAAAACAAGGGAAAACCCTAATCTTCACTTCATTTTTCATTTGGTATTTTTGAAAAAAAGCTTTGCTGGGAGAAAATGCACCATCCATTATGCTCACAGTAAGTTTGACTGTCCTTTCTCTCTGTTCATTGGGTCTTTTGATGAGAATATGGCCTCACAGGCTGCGGCTGTAGCAAGTTGTTGATGTATTTTTTCATTTCCTATGCTTGTTGTTATGTTATCTATGTCTCTTATATCCACTGGCCACCATATATGACCTCGCATTGGGTGTTTTGGTTGGAATTTGAAAGCTCTACTAGCTCTGGCCATGACTTCTTGGCTTCAACAGTCATGAAATGGTAAGCCTTCTATCTCTGTGTTCACTTCTAGCAAAAGAAAGCTTATGAATCTTTACATTCCTGCAAAAAAATGATTTCTATTTTTAATTTCATAGCCATATATAGGTCATGCCATTACATGTACCAACTGGAACAAAATCCCTCATGGGTATCTACTAATTTGAGGAAAATGTGTTTCTGAAACAAGAACTTGATGTGGGCATTTGCTGTTTTGAATAACCTTGTGTTTAATTTCACTGGAGCTTGACCCATGTCGATTCTCTACCTTCTTTTGCATTTTCTATAAAACCCTGATATGGGTAATGGTAACTCAAAAAATTGAAAAAAATCTTGTCCTTACAGTCAAAACCTCAATGTGTGTGTTTCAGAAAACAACAAGAAACTGTATATTTGATTGTTCATGAAAAACTAGGTTCGACCCATTATTTATTTTTGCATTTTCTGTTGTATTCCAACTCTGACCATGAGAGCACTGTGTAGATCTCACCTTCTGAAAAAACTTCACCTGAGTGTATAACATTCTAAAGAATACATATTCCTTTGCCTTATTGTTGATAACCCTCATTTGGGTATATGAGTTTCTGGAAGAACATATCTTGCTACTCCATAAAGATACCCATGTGGGTAAATTGTATTCACTAAAAATCTATATCAGTTATATAGATATATTGGCTAAGATTGATTTCAGTAGAAACCTCTTTCATATATCAGTATTTGTTTCAAAATCCTTCCTGTTTCTCTTGTTTGCACTTGTGGATGCCATTATCATACTATTTCGCACCCTCCTTACACACAAAAATCTCTTTGATTTAATCTGTAGTCTAGTTGTTTTCTTTTGTTTCCTATGCACTCACAGTTATGCCCTTCACAAAGGCATTCCAACCCTCATTCATAGCATGTTCAATGTATACATGTTGTTTGTTCTGCAAATGACCTTTTTACTTGTTGTACTACCATTGCAACTCTTCCTTGAAAATAAACTTGATTTAGACAACAATTAAATTAGTAGACTATATTTGATTGTTTAACTTTTAGAAAAGTGATGCATAACTCCTACTTAAAGCAACATTTTACACTTTCAGCCATAATGAAACTAGCTGCTTTATTGAATCATTCACCTTCCTTTATCAAGTATAGCAGTCACTGAATTGACCTTGTCACCTTATCCTGATTAAAATATGAAACTCCTTCATATGTCTGCATGCCTGACTGCCCCATGAAAGTATGCCCTTCTCTCTAGCACTCTTCATGCATTTTTATGCTTCATTATTTAAATTGTTTTATGAACTTGCTCTCTAATGAAAATTTATAACATTTCTCTTTGTTGAAGTATTACGTATGCCTATTCACTATCCTTGATTGAGAGAAAGAACACTGTTGATCTTTGCATGATATTATGAACATGATGAACAAAATATATTTTGGAAAATGAACATAAACCATACAACAATGCTTGAGACGAATGTACTCAGTTAAATTGATTGAGTGGATTAAACCCACTATTCACCTGTAGCTTTCAGAAAGCATTTACATGATTGTTATGAATGCACAATTGGTTTAATGGCTTGATGGATAACTATGCTGTACTCTTTCAGTTGTATATCATTTCTTTTCTTGATGAACATGATGAATGCAATCTCCTTCTCAACCCACTTGTAATCAATAGGGGCAGCATGCCGAGCTCTACCCTTGTGTGAGCCCATTTTTCTCCACATGCTCGATCTTTAGAAAATAATCAGCTTCATGATTTTCCCTATACTTGCACAAAGAAACAAACGATGTTAGCATAAAACAATATATCATGATATTGATGTCTCTCTTTCAGGTCATGTTTCTGCACTTTTCTTGATTGTTTCAGTGCATGATCAGTAGCATACTACATTATCATTGATGGTTCATGTAGGTATATTCATAGTCAGAGCCTCTGACATCCCTCTCTTCCTTCTTACAAGTCAATGGAACTCGAAGAAGACAAATGGTGCACCACTTATGTGTCGGTCGTCAATCAAGTAGGCAATGATGATTATGTTTATACTTATGTGATTGTTCCTTTTATGCATTTTCCATAGTGTAGTGTGTTGTTTATGATGCACTGTGATAGTCACATCCATAGCTTGTGTGGATAATTGATTTCAATCTTATGCTTTTCATTTTGAAAAGAAAATGCATCTCAATTCAATGTTGTACTATCATTTGAATTCTTGCAATCAAATGAAATTTTGTAAATATGAATCACTTTATGAAATAAATGAAAGAAATCTTAAATACTTTATTATTGTATGCTCAATTTTGTACTTCATTTGATTCTGAAACATTGAATATCAACTTCTGAAATTTTGATTCCCCTTTTCAAAGCATAACTGTCACTTGATAAATAATGATAAACAAGATGCAATCAACACTTAAGGATAACACATAAATAATTGTAACTTCACTCAAGATATAATAGTATTTAATCTAGCTCCACCAATTGAGCTGTAGCAAAAAAATTGAAACATTTTGGCGATTTCCGCTAAATGGTTGCCTGCTAAGCATAGATCAGTTGCTTTAAAACACTCCATTGGGTGCGAAGTCAAATCTACCCCTTCATGAAACTCAGAAACCTGAACAACAACACTCCAAACAACAATGAAACAAAACAAAACAAAACAAAACTTAAAGAAAACTAATAGGGCCTAATGGGCAACAAAACATGCGCAACAATGCTTAGGGAAAACAAAACTACTAAAAGTAAATGTGCGGGACACACTTATTTGCAATGCTACTCTACTTATCTACAAGATTGAACTTATCTCGTAGATAATGCTTGAGGTGGATCCCATTAACTAGGATAGACAACACCTCTCCAGTCAACTTAGAATGTTGGAACGTGTTGTGTTCCTTGCACTCTGTGATCACATAAGGCCAGTCCCAAATTGCATTGAATTTGGAATGTCATCCAAGTTTGCTTTTAAATTCATTCCATTTGAAAACCGAATCTCCAACAATGAAATAACATGGTCTTGCCTTCTTATCAAAATATCTCTTCATCTGAGCTTGATGTATTTCAAGTTGTCTTAGAGCCTCCTTTCTAGTTTCTTCGAGCTCTACTAGTTGTGCAAATCTCACTTCAAGAGGTTGTTCCTTCAACAATTCTAACTCCTTAACATAACTTAAAGTTGGTAACTCAATGGAAACAGGTAACTTAGCTTCTTTACCATAAGTTAGTACAAAAGGAGAACAACCAGTAGCTCTTTTAGGAGTTATTCTGTTAGCCCATAGAGCTAACTTAAGCTTTTCATGCCATGTCCACTGATTATCCTCAACAATCTTCTTAATTATCCGAATCAGATTCTTATTTGTAGATTCTGCCTAACCATTGTCCTGCAGATAATAGTTAGAAGACATTTTCAAATAAATATTATTTCTAACTGACCAGTCAAAAATCCTTAAACCAATAAAATCCAAACCATTGTAAAAAATGATTGAATTTGGAACACCAAATCTTGATACAAGATCTTGATAAAAATTAAGCATAGAAGTCTCGTTTGCTTCATTCAAAGCAACTACCTCGGTCCATTTGGTAAAATAGTCAGTGGCAGTAAGAATCCACTTATGACCTGCGCTTGAAGGTGGATTGATAGGACCAATAAAATCTAAGCCCCACCTAGCAAAGGGTTGTTCCACCTAAATCAGATGCAGGGGCAGTGCTGCAAGCCTTTGCTTTCTAGAAAATAAGGAACATTTCTCACATTTTCTGACCCAAGCAATAGCATCTTTGAACAAATCTGGCCAATAATAACCAGCCCACATAATTTTTAGGGCTGTTGTTCTTGCAAAAAAATGACCTCCTGAAGGTCCATCATGAAACTCTGCTAAAAGCTTGTCAACTTGATTAGGCTGAATGCATCTTAATAAAATGCCTTGGAAATCTCTCCTATAAAGAATGCCATCAATAATTGCATAAGGAATGGCTTATAATCTGTAATACCTTCTTTTCGCTCTATCTAGGCCTTCGGGGCACTCACCAGTTTTCAAATAATGCATCATTTGTTGCAACCAGGTAGCAGGAGATGCTAGAACAACACCTGCAACATCATTATTTAGAACTGTATCCATATTTTCATCTCCTTTTAAGTTGTTGTCTTCATTCCCAGCAATCTATTCACAAAAACCCTTTCCTCTAACGAGCTTGGTTACCTTTATCTCAACGTCAAATTCCAAAACATTGTTAATCCAGCTAACACACTTATCATTAATATCTTTGTTAAGTAAGAAATCCTTAAGAGTTGAATGAGGTGCTAGCAAATGGATCTTGTTGCTGGAAAAAATATGCCTGAACTTTTTTAAACTTCTTACAACAGAAAAAACATGCTTCTCGACAAAAGAATATTTTACCTCATAATCATGTAATACCTGGCTGAAAAATGCTACAGGCTGCTCCAAGCCTTCATCATTTTGCTGGCATAACATAGCTGAAATTGTATCTACTCCTCCAAAGCCATACATGATAAAGTCCTTGTCAAAATTTGGATTAATGAGAGTAGGAGCAGCCACAAGAGCTTCCTTAATATGCTTAAAGCTCCTCTTACCTTCCTTGGTTCAACTGAAAGGCATATTCTTTTTAAGCATAGAAGTGAGAGGTTGTAGCAAGCGGCGATATTCGGTATGAACCTCCTCACAAAATTTATTCTTCTAAGAAAGCTTTACAAGCCTTTCTTGTTGGCTGGTAATGGCAATTCAAGAATTGCAAAGACTCTTTCATGATCTATAGAAATACCTTGCTTTGAAACAATATGTCCAAGCAGTTTTCCTTCGTGCACTAAAAATATACACTTCTTCGGGTTGAGAGACACTTCGAACTCTTTGCATCTCTAAAAAATATGCTCTAAATGATCAAGATGTTCATTAGCATTTCTGGAAAAAACAATAATATCATCTAAGTATACAAGAATGAACTCGTTCATAAGGCTATGAAAGGCCATATCCATCGCTCACTGAAAAGTTGCTCCAACATTGGATAAGCCGAAAGGAATATTCTTGTAGGCCATTGTACCCCACTTGGTGGTAAATGTTGTCTTGAATTGATCTTCTTGCTTAACTAGAATCTGGTTGTAACCTGAGTAACCATCTAGCAAAGAAAATATGTCAAAACTAGAAACTACCTGCAGAATTTGCTCCATGGAAGGGAGTGGGTAGTGGTCTTTTAATGAAGCCTTATTTAAATCTTGGAAATTGACACATAATCTGATTTCCCCTCTTTTCTTCCTAACTGGCACTAAATTTGACACCCAAGAGGTGTGTTTGATAGGAAAAATAATACCACTCTCAACTAATTTATTCAATTCAACCTTCATAAGGTGTTCTAATTTGGGCTTAAGAGGCCTCTATTTCTGCCTAACTCATTTTGCACCAGGCTCTAATTCAATAGTATGATGGGCTAGTTCTAGGTTAAAACCTCTCAAATCCTTGTACTCTCAAGGAAAAACATCACTGAATTTCTGACATAATAGAATAAATGCTCGTTGTTCCTCTTTATCACATACTTTTCCCAGCTTGAGAAGCTTGCCTTTGAAGATTTCAATTGTTGCATAATGTTCTTCTTTAATAGTCAAGCTGCACTTGTCTTTACACACTTGGTCATCTGAATTGAAAACAGATTCCAAGGTCACCAATCCTTTTGGCAGCTTGTTGGTCTTCAACTGCACAATCTAGTCATCATATTGCTACTGCCATTTTTGCTGGTTTCTATTTGCAAACTCAGCTTCAACAATTAAGAAATTTACAATTTGCTCATCGCTGTCAAAAACTTGCTAGCTCACATTATTGTCAGGTACAAAAGGTCTCACCACTATTTTTACATATTGATGTGCCTCTACTTTTAAAATTTCATTGGGAATAGCAAACTGGGTTCCTATGGTAGTGAGCCTATCAACATGCTTATTGTCATTTCTAGGAATCAAAACAATATTAAAAGCATCAAAATCTTCCATCAAATCTCATACATGATGCTTATATTTCTTAATCAAATCATTCTTGGTAGCATTTAAATTTCTGATCTGATTTACAATTAGTTCTGAATCACCATAAACTTGTAAGAATTTAATACCTTGTTTGCGGGCCCATTCGAGGCCATGCACCAACGCTTCATACTCAACTATATTATTTGAACAGCTGAAAGCAAATCTGCAGGCGGAAAAATATTTATTTCCCTCTAGTGAAATCAACATAGCCCCACCTCCTGCACCAATACTGCTTCTCGAACCATTGAAGTGAAGCTTCCAAAGCTCATTTCCTGTTTCTGTAGACTGTTCCTCCTCTTTACAAAGATTAGGCATATCAAAATTAGGTTCTTGAATCATATAGAATCCTAATCCTATCTCATCTGTGTGCTAAAAAGGATCAAGCTCATGATCTTTGGTTGCCCATTCATCTAGATTGATATTTTCTACATGGGTGCCATAGTCTGAGGTCATGGTTTGCTCCTCCAGTACAGAGGTGGCGTAGAGGTTAGCGTTTATAGGATTTGGTGAATATGGTTCGATATGGTCTTTGGCGAGAGGCTCAGAATTTATGGTCACTTTCGTACCATACCTCGTTGTAAAGAACAAATGAGACCAATCAGAAGATAGAAACCCACACAACTTGGTTGTAAAATCCCTTGAGAGACAAATGAAAAAGTGTGGCGGTAAGTCAATGACATGTATATCCTGATGAATAGCAAAACTCAAGGATGCGTACAAAGTAAAAGCCAAATTTTTGATAATACCAGCAGTTTTAACAGTAGACCCATCTAGTTGCACTATGCCTTTGTGAGGATTAGAATCATAAACAAGACCTAACTTATTGACTAAACTCTTAGGCATGACTAAACTAATGGCACCAAAATCAACCATACAGTTATGAACAATCTTATCGCCAATAATCAGACTTAAGTAGAATATGGGAGGCTCTACCTCTTTAATTTTTTGCTTATTTTTAACCTCCAAATCATTAGCAAGCATGAATTTAGCAACCCTTTGATCAATATCATTAGAAATAGAAAATTTAGCTAAAGCATTATGCAGTAAACCTTTTTGCCCTGGGAGGTGCAAAGCATCTAATACCGACATACTGACAGTGGTTTTCTTGAGATTCTCAACAAAATTAAATGATGAAGAATTTACCTTCTACTTGTTTTTTGTGACAACAACATCGTTTACTCTCTACAAAGGTTGTGAATGCGTTCTTGACTGCTCCTTGCTAGATATCTCTTGGCCTCTTTGAAGAATCTGCACTTTAGACTGTGATGCAGTGTTAACATTTGATGAGATGGGCTGCTTACTGTTCATGGGCTGTTGTTGTGAATTTCTAGCTTGTTGTCCCGAATCCATAGCTCTCTTTTTTGATCTAGTATTAGCTGAAATGAGAGAATTTTGCTGATCATGGCCATTCATGCCACAAAATTCAAAGCTCTGCTAGTTCTGCAAGCCAACTTCCATGTTATCTTGTTGTTCTTGATTTTGATTTGCAATATTTTTTGAACCAACATAGGTATTTTGAACCATTAAAGCCTGATTTCTCATTCCATTAGCACACACTGATTGGTTATGGGGCTAATTGCATGGATAACAACAATTGTAATATTGGGAAACATTATTTTGGGGCACAAGTTCCTTTGACGAACTGGCTACATTTGGATTGTATGGTTGGAATGGCCTAGGGTTAAAATTCCTTCTTTGGGCTTGGTAATCATTTTTAAAATTAGGCCTATTTGGTTGGTTCTGTTGATAAGTGGATTGATAAGGCTTATGTTCATGACCTACTTGCTTCTTAATTCTCATAAGATCATTCCCGAAGGTCTTGCATATACTTTTAATCTCTTGAAATTCTTGGTTCAGGGCTGGAGCAACAACTTCTTGGGTTGCGTTATGATAGCCTATTGCTGGAACAGGTGGGACAGTAGCTAAGGGGGGTATAGCAGTAGGGGTAGGTGGTTGTATTTCTGGAAACAAAGGCATGGGAGGTCTAGGGGTTATTTCTCTAGCTTGGATGAGATAGTTCTCAACTCTAATGGTTGTCATAAGCATTAGGGAGTTTAAGCCCACCCATAGATTGAGTCATGATTGAAATCTTACTATTCAAAGCTTTTAAGTAAAATAGAAAAGCATGTGCTGGTAAAGGCTTTACCGTTGCCGGAATCCTGTCCCAGGTTCTTTGAAATTGGTAGTTGAAATCAACCAAGTGCTCATGTGGTGCCATATGAATGGTGCTCAACCACTCTAACAAAGACAAATTATCAGATTTATTAGCAAAATGTTGATATAAATCGTTACCTAATGCATCCCATGTCATGATTGAGTTGGCTACAAGACCTCTGAACCATTGTAACACCTTCCCTTTGAGCGACGCAGCCAATAGCCTTAACACGACGTTCTCTTGTGTGATGTTGTGAACTGAGCATAAGGTGGTTATGTCACGAATATGCTCAACTAGTGTAGTGAGGTCCTCCCTGGTGAAATATGGTAGGTTTCTAAGGGCTACAACTGGGATTTCATCATGTTGGGCGATGTCTAATGGGCTGCCTCCATTAAAAGGTGCGAATGGGTGCTACCTTGGCACTACCATTGGTGGTGCTTGTGATATTGGAACTGGTACTCTTGGTGATAAAACCAAGGAACTAAAAATAGGAGGTGTCGACTTCGATCTTGCAGGTGTCTAAAAGAGGCTCCTTGCTGTTCTACCTCTTCTTTGTGGTGGGGACAACTCTCGATATTTGAAGGGTACAATATTTTATTTGGTCTGTAATTTTTTCATGTGTAGGCTGCACTAGGTCTGCATGCAAAATCAGGATCAGAGTCGCTAGGTATATTGAAATGAACCTCCAAAAGGCTGCACAAATCTGCTGCATACACCAAACAACAAAATTAAAAATTCTAAAAGTTCTCTGAAATGGCTTTAAGAGCCCCATCGGGTGTGCCAAAAACTGTTATCAAATAGATTTGCACCTTGCTAAAATTGAAAGTTCAGCAATCTATTGACACATGGAAACATTCTTCAGTTGTAGGTAACTCATTGGAAGAACAAATCTCCAGAGTGAGCTGCTTCTCCAAATGATGAATATTATTCTAAGTAGTTTTCTGAGGGAAAGAGTTAGAAGATGACTAAAATTAAAACCTATGACTAACAAATGATTTTCAAGACTTGGTAATGATTTAATGATGATTCTGATCTCTTCCTCACAAACAACTTTCAGAAAACACAATATCTCACAACCTCTCATGAACAATTAATACATAAATAATTTGCATGAAGACTTGACTTGAAATATGACATGCAACCTGTATTTTGAACTTTTTGCATCAAGAATTACAGTCTTAGGACATAACAAGGACTCTGTGAACAAAAATCACAAGATAACATCAAACTGAAAATGCAAGTAAACACAGAATTGAGAAGTAGGAATGTTGTCTTTATTCCATTAAAGGAGTATGCCAAAATCTGTTTGAACTAAGTAAAAAATGAGTTTACAAGCTCAAAAAGTGTAAGAGAAAGAAACTGAAATCTGAACTGAGAAGAGAAAAAACTAAGTTTTCTTCGAGATATAATTCTCCCAAACCCTAATCCGAGCTCACCAAGAAAGCTCAAGGAAAAGGCACCAAACTGTCTCAAAAGTCTGCATAAAAGTAGAAAAAACTCACTTTTTCTATGCTCACACTAAAAAGCCTCTCAAAATAGGCTAAATCTACTTTTAAAGCAAATAAAGCAACTTATCTCTCAAAGAGAAATATCAAACCCAACCCAAGGTAGAAAATAAAACAATCTACTAAAAATAGCAAAGAGATAAAAATAGTTTGCTTTATCTTTGCTTTACATAGTTGCAGATTTCACAATTTGACTAATTTTGCAATTAAATATTGCTTGAAATATTTTGCAAAATATTACAACCTTATATCTCCATTACAATCTTGATTTTCTCAAAAAATCACAAAAAATACTAGGCATATTATTCTCTCAATACTTTAATTGATTTCTTAAAAATCAATTGAAAAACAAAAGCCAAGGCATGTATTAACAAGGCATAAATTAAAAAAATTCCTTAGTTTTTAAGGTGATAAGGGAAACCTAAATCCACCACCATATATTGTTTAGGCCTTAACATATTCTAAAGGCCAAGGCATTTAATCACCTTGCACATTGGAGACTTAGGAAATATTGTTGCAAAATATGGGGAATCGGCCATTCGATACTTTGCATAAAGTTTGATAAAGAATGATAAGTCCCTATTTCGAATTAGGGCAACATATCAAAATAGGGGCAAAACCTAATCTTCACTTCATTTTGGATTTGGGATTTTGGAAAAAAAGCTCTGTTGGGAGAAAATGCGCTGCCACCATTAGGGTTCAGGCTTGCAGCTTGAAGCTCAACTCTTCCAATCTTCGTGCTTCACCTTCCAATCGGCATGTAAAGTGATTCTTCAAGCCATTCATGGCTTTTCCGTACCATTCTTTTGATATATTTTTTCTCAAAATCCACGGCCATGGGAAGATTTATATCTGATGCTTCTCTTTTACATATCTCAGCCTCCATTATGCTCACAATAAGTTTGACTACCCTTTCTCTCTGTTCATTGGGTCTTTTGATGAGAATATGGCCTCATAGGCCACGACTGTAGCAAGTTGTTGATGTATTTTTTCATTTCATGTGCTTGTTGTTATGTTATCTATATCTCTTGTATCCACTGGCCGCCATATATGATCTTTCACTGGGTGTTTTGTTTGGACTTTGAGAGATCTACTAGCTCTGGCCATCGCTTCTTGGCTTCAATAGTCATGAAATGGTAAGCTTTCTATCTCTATGTTCACTTCTAGCAAAAGAAAGCTTATGAAGCTTTACATTGCTACAAAAAAAAGATTTCTATTTTTAATTTCGTAGCCATATACAAGTCATGCTATTACATGTACCAACTGGAACAAAATCCCTCATGGGTATCTTCTAATTTGATGAAAAAATGTTTTTGAAACAAGAACTTGATGTGGGCATTTGCTGTTTTGAATAACCTTGTGTTTAATTTCACTGGAGCTTGACCCATGTTGATTCTCTACCTTCTTTTACATTTTCTATAAAACCCTGATATGGCTAATGGTAACTCAAAAAATTGAAAAAAATCTTGTCCTTACATTCAAAACCTCAATGTGGGTGTTTTAGAAAAGAACAAGAAACTTTATATTTGATTGTTCATGAAAAACTGGGCTCGACCCATTATTTATTTCTGCATTTTCTGTTGTATTCCAGCTCCAACCATGAGAGCACTATGTAGATCTCACCTTCTGACAAAACTCCACCTAAGTGTATAACATTCTGAAGAATACATATTCCTTTGCCTTACTGTTGATAACCCTCATTCGGGTATATGAGTTTCTGGAAGAACGTATCTTGCTGCTCCATAAAGATACCCATGTGGGTAAATTGTATTCAATGAAAATCTGTATAGTTATATAGATATATTGGCTAAGATTGATTTCAGTAGAAACCTCTTTCATATATCAGTATTTGTTTGAAAATGCTTCGTGTTTCTCTTTTTTGCACTTGTGGATGCCATTATCATACTATTTCACACCCTCCTTACACACAAAAATCTCTTTGATTTAATCTGTAGTCTAGTTGTTTGTGTTTCTTTCCTATGCACTCACAGTTATGCCCTTCATGGATGTATTCCAACCCTCATTCATAGCATGTTCAATGTATACATGCTATTTGTTCTACAAATGACCTTTTTACTTGTTGTACCACCATTGCAACTCTTCCTTGAAAATAAACTTTATTGAGAGAACAATTAAAATAGCAGACTGTACTTGATTGTTTAACTTTTAGAAAAGTGATGCATAACTCATACTTAAAGCAAAATTTTACACTTTCGGCCATAATGAAACTGGCTACTTTATTGAATCATTCACCTTCCTTTTTCAAGTATAGCAGTCACTGAATTGACCTTGTCACCTTATCCTGATTGAAATCTGAAACTCCTTCATATGTCTGCATGCCTGACTATCCCTTGAAAGTATTCCCTTCTCTCTGGCACTCTTCATGCATTTTTATGCTTCATTATTTAGACTATTTTATGCACTTTCTCTCTAATGAAAATCTATAACATTTCTCTTTGTTGAGGCATTATGTATGCCTGTTCACTATCCTTGATTGAGAGAAAGAACACTGTTGATCTTTGCATGATA